>CAJQUN010000004.1:6675124-7875124 GCA_907163345.1 Haberlea rhodopensis | reverse complement strand
CAGTGAGATTATTGTAGATGAGGCCAAGTTGTAGCAATCCAGTGATGTTACATAATCTATCAGATATGCTTCCATTTAGAAAATTATCCCCGAAATCTATTGTCTGCAAGCTCTTCAGACTTCCAAGCTCTTCTGGAATAGAACCAGAAAGAGAGTTTGCATAAAGGATCAGGTCGTTAAGTTGGGAGCAAGATGCTAATTGAGATGGAATTTTTCCAGTGAAAGAGTTGAGAGAAAAGTCAAGAACCTGGAGATGGGAAAGGTTTCCAAGAAAAGGAGAAATTTCGCCCTGGAGCTGCTTGTCCGGAAGAGAGATTGAAACAACGTGCGACGAATTTTGATTACATTCGATTCCAAACCAGTTACAGTGATGATTTGAAGCATTCCAGTCCATAAGTACATGAAATGGATCACCCGTGATTGATTTTTTGAATTCTTTCAAAGCCTGGAGTTCAGTTTCCAGGCCCTTTGGCTTTACTGAAAGAACCCCGCTCACAAGCAGGAGGATATAGAGTATAATATTTGAATGCATGTTTCTTTTTGGGATGATTTGATTCAAATGTATGTGTTATGATTTTATCCAAAATTCAGATGCAAGAATCAATATCACTGAACTTGTACTGCCTAATCTGCTCGAATACATCTTCTGTTCGTGATGCATCTGAAGCAGTAATCAAAAAACCAGTTCTCCTTTGTGCAGCAAGATCAAGAAATCAGCCTTCTAATGCACACCAGAATGTGTTTTGTGCATGAGCAGATTAAGAACCATAGCATTAATAGATGAATGAACATAAAAGGAATAACACCGGGAATTTACGTGGTTCGATCGTAAAATGATCTACATCCACGGGAGACACTAATATTAACCACAATTGTTTGAGATACAAAGCAATATCAAATTCAAGATACAAACTTGTTCACTTCTATGAATTCCAATGAACACTTTCTTGAATCTCCTATTGCTTTCTTGATTTCTCTCCCACTCTCTTTTTCTTCTTTTTATATTCTTCAAAATAGCAGCCGAGAGCACCTCTTTGTATATCCTGAAAAATGCAGCCGAGAGCCTCTTTGTATATTCTGAAAAATGTAGCCGAGAGCCTCTCTGTCTCATCCTTTTCTAATCTGTGCATGTGCCCTTATTTATAGAAGAATTATTAGTCCCCATTTGTAATCGGTTATGAGAGTTTTTAATCAACACTAACTGCCATCCTAACCACTTGAATGACATTTGTTGATTTATCAATTGATATTTCCTTTTGAATACTTGACAATTAATCTAACAAATCTCCACCTTGTCAATATTCAAAAACTTTCTATTAGTGTCTCCACCTGCCTTAATCTAAGGCTGTCTGCTAGAGCTGTGTTTGACAACCAGCCCCTTCCCACAGCTAGGAGTGACCATATTAACTACTTTGGAGACCAATTTTCGAAGGTTGCATCCATTTCTCATTCTCCCATAATGCTTCACTTCTGAATTCAACCTTAGTTCCATGTTTTCTGGGTCACCTCCACCATCAACAGAAGCATCAGTTTCAGCATCATTTTCTGAATGTTCAAGCTCAATACTCGATGGTGATCTTGTGACTCTCCTCCACACTTTCCTAGAATTTGCTAGAGGTGATTTGTGGAACTTAAACCGTGGTCCAGTAGTCGAGTTTTGGCCTTTCCTTTCTTGTTCAAGTCTCGTACCACAGCCTGATGCACCATGCAACGGCTCCACCTTAACTTTGGTTCTCCCATCAAGTATGAATAGACCTCGTTTGATTTCTCCTTTCAAGGCTATCATGGAGCCTCTTGTCACTGTGATGCTTCCATTCTTTGCATTAAAAGAGTACCCCCTTTTGTCAAGAAATCCCAAAGAAATCAAATTTCTCCTAAGTCCGGGCACATATCGAACCTCTTGTAACACTTTCTCCACCCCACCAGATAGACACAATCTCACAGACCCAATCCCTTGAACTTTACATGTTTGGTTGTTTCCAAGCCTAACATATTCATCTTTTATTGATTGAAAGGACTCGAACCATGCTCTATTTGGTGTCATGTGGAATGAGCACCCACTGTCCATCACCCAATGTTGGTATTCCCTTTTATCAACTACACAAAGAGCTTCTGCTGTATCATAATCATTGAGGACAGCCCCTGCTTCTCCTGGCTCGCTTGCGGTCTCCTGCTCACGCTTACGATCTGGACAATCACGTCTGAAGTGCCCTTCTTTGTGGCAATAGAAACACTTCATTCCCTTTGTATTTGGCTTAGAATATCCTTTGTGTTTGCCACAAGAACTACACTTCTCACATCTTCCCTTTGTGTCCTTGTCGGCCTTGACTTTGATGAATAAGTTGTCACCAATTTCTCTTGAATCCTTTTCATTCATGTTCTCAGTTTCCTTAGACCTTAGTGCATTTAGTACATCGCTGAACGATAGTGATTCCCTCGCATATTTCATCGTATCCACAAAGGTTGAGAAGATCTTAGGCAATGAGTTTAACACAATTATAGCCTTGTCTTCATCATCAAGCTCTACTCCAATGTTTTGTAGATCAAGAACTAGTGTGTTGAACTCATCAAGATTCTGACTCACGGATTTTGTTTCAGTCATTTTGTACCCGAAAAATTTCCCTTTCAAGTATATCCGATCTTGCAATGATTTGGTCATATAAAGCTGTTCGAGCTTATTCCATAGACCTGCAGCAGATTTCTCGGATGCTACTTCTCTAAGGACTTTATCATCTAAGTGCAATGTGATGGTGCTGAAGGCTAAATCCATAACTTCTTGTTTCTGTTCATCAGTGAGCGATGAGGGCAGATCCTTTTCCCCTTGCAAAGCCTTAGCCACCTTCTGTTGCACCAAGACGGCGTACATGCGTCTTCTCCATAATCCGAAATCTCCCTTGCCATCAAACCTTGCCATCTCTATCTTTGTTGTCATGATTTTGGATCAAGAATCAGCCAAGAACTCTTGTTGTGGTATCGTTCCCACGGACGGCGCCACTTGTTATGATTTTATCCAAAATTCAGATGCAAGAATCAATATCACTGAACTTGTACTGCCTAATCTGCTCGAATACATCTTCTGTTCGTGATGCATCTGAAGCAGTAATCAAAAAACCAGTTCTCCTTTGTGCAGCAAGATCAAGAAATCAGCCTTCTAATGCACACCAGAATGTGTTTTGTGCATGAGCAGATTAAGAACCATAGCATTAATAGATGAATGAACATAAAAGGAATAACACCGGGAATTTACGTGGTTCGATCGTAAAATGATCTACATCCACGGGAGACACTAATATTAACCACAATTGTTTGAGATACAAAGCAATATCAAATTCAAGATACAAACTTGTTCACTTCTATGAATTCCAATGAACACTTTCTTGAATCTCCTATTGCTTTCTTGATTTCTCTCCCACTCTCTTTTTCTTCTTTTTATATTCTTCAAAATAGCAGCCAAGAGCACCTCTTTGTATATCCTGAAAAATGCAGCCGAGAGCCTCTTTGTATATTCTGAAAAATGTAGCCGAGAGCCTCTCTGTCTCATCCTTTTCTAATCTGTGCATGTGCCCTTATTTATAGAAGAATTATTAGTCCCCATTTGTAATCGGTTATGAGAGTTTTTAATCAACACTAACTGCCATCCTAACCACTTGAATGACATTTGTTGATTTATCAATTGATATTTCCTTTTGAATACTTGACAATTAATCTAACAGTATGGATGTTGTGAAGGGATTTATATACTCAAATGTGGGCCGTAGACCGTAAACTCCTGTCTAACTCAATGGGAGTCGACCTTTTTGAAATATGACCAATAATTTGGTAGATTAGTCTACTCGGACAAACTTTGTCATCATAGAAGTCATATATGAGTTTAAAATACTTTTTCGAAAAAGGTTAGTACTTGGATTTTTTTATGAAAAATTAATTCTAGTCACACGATTTGATTTTATATCTTTCCACGCGGACTTCGACTGTGAAAGCAAGTTGGAAAAAGCGGCCAAAATGGTAATGTAAAGCCGAGTCGTTGAAGGGAAAGTTGACTGGTACAGAAGGTCAATGAAATCAACTCGGCTGGTATTTTGGTATTGACCATTTGCCTATGCACTTTTTAAGTCTCCTTTCCTTTTAACTTCGCGGCGAAATTTACTTGTAAATTACCTTTTTTCTAAAGGTCTTTGCTAGTATTACGTTAGATATTAAATCACTATGATTTTTCTAAGAATAAAGTTAATGAATAGATCAAAAATCATAAACCCATCATTGTAAATGCAAATATAAAATCTTCTATTGTTTGCTTGGTTAAAATATTTACTATTCAGGTGACAATTTTGTCTTTCGGGTTTCTATTACCGAGTTTGAACGAAATAAGTAAAATATAGAGAAAAAACAAAAAAAGAAATTAATGACAGATGTGGGATTTGAACGGATTATTTATCAAAATATTATAAAAAATAATAAAAATTTCAAAAATACCGTAAAAAAAAAAGTTGTTATAAAAATACAGTAACTCGCCACTTGAAGTGGCGGGTTCAACTTCAAAAAAGTTGAACCCGCCACTTCAAGTGGCGAGTTCAACATTTTTAAAAAAAAAGTTGAACCCGCCACTTGAAGTGGCGGGTTCAATGGTTTTATTTTTTTTTTTTTTAATTTCGTTTTTTTTTTTTTTTAATATTTGAATAATTTAAAAATAAAACAATGGATTGTGGTACATCTCTATATGCTGACAACATCGAATCACCGTAAGAATATGAGATATAAAATTGCCAAATTGAATAAAAGAAAAACATAGATGTTACTAATTTATAATAACGAGGTTATTAATTTATAGATATTATTTTTATGTGATATTTTATTTTAACAACCATTCCTCCTTTATAACGAAATGGGAAATTTATATTTCCAGGAAGCATTAACAGTAAATGGTTGATCATAAGATTTTGGACAAAGGATCCGAAATAATGTGTACTGAGAGTCAATATGGTACGCTACTGCCTTGGAATATATATTTGAAAATTAAGCGTTTTGACTTAAATATTAATTACCCAGTCTAGACTATAGTAGCCTGTATTGTACGAACTGTGTAAGCAAAATTTTTTAATTAATTAAACATAATTTTTAAACTATTATTACGCATAAGAATAATTTAAATTTAAATAAGATTAACAATTTTTGATTTCAAATTTGACAAAATCGATTTCTCGAATATTCCATAGTAAAAAATAATGTCATAAATTATAAAATCTAGATAATTTATCAGAACATAATTAAAAAGTACCATTCAAGTTATAATAATCTTTCAGGAGCAATTTATTTTTAATTTTTTTTTAGGGTAGTGGAGAGGACTCGAACTCGAGATGTCTTATATTTAGAATATATGATAATCACTATGTCAATGCCTTGTTTGATTATATATATACATTATATATATATATAATGTAGTAAATAATAAATTTAAATGCTGGTTTTAATTTTAATGCAAATTTTTGAACAGTTACTAGCAATTTTATATCTCCTATTCTTACGGTGATTCGATGTTGTCAGCATATAGAGATGTACCACAATCCATTGTTTTATTTTTAAATTATTCAAATATTAAAAAAAAAATTAAAAACGAAATTAAAAAAAATAAATAAATAAAACCATTGAACCCGCCACTTCAAGTGGCGGGTTCAACTTTTTTTTTAAAAATGTTAAACTCGCCACTTGAAGTGGCGGGTTCAACTTTTTTGAAGTTGAACCCGCCACTTCAAGTGGCGAGTTACTGTATTTTTATAACAACTTTTTTTTTTACGGTATTTTTGAAATTTTTATTATTTTTTATAATATTTTGATAAATAATCCGGATTTGAACCCAAGCTCTTTCGGACCAGCGCCTACCAAACTAGGGGTGGACGTTCGGTTTGATTTGTACCAAACCAAATCGAAACTTACCGAAACTTCGGTAACCGAAAAATTTGGTTTCCAAACAAGAAAACCAAAAACCGAACCAAAATTATTAGGTTCGGTTTCGATATAACCAAACTTTTAATATATATTTTTTTGCTCATTCCCATTTTCTGTCTGTTGTTCATTTCGATTTTCTATTTGTTGTTCATCGACTTCATTAACTGATAGTGATGTGGTATCCATCATTTTTTTAAGTTTTGATCTACCATAACAAAAACCCAAATTAAAAACTCAAACTAGAAAATCAGAAACCTTAATTGAAAAGTCCGCCGCTGTGCTGTGGAGTGCGGGTTGTGGTTTACGTTGTGAGGATTTATTGTTTCTTCAAGGACTGATTTAAGTGAGTGAACGGAGATTCAAGGGCGACGGGGGATGCCGCGAAGGTCTGGGACAGACGGACAGTGGGACGGGCTCCGAGCGTGTGTGTGTGTACTGTGTTTGAGACGGAGACGGGGATTGTGGTGGCCTGATGAGACGTGGAGACGGAGGAGGATTCAAGATCGAGAGCGTGTGTGTGTGTGTGTACTGTGCTTAAGAAATGGCGATGACTTTGTGTTTCTGAACATGAAAAGGTGCCCTCCACTTTAACTCTAAATAATTGTATTTTATATATGTATTCTTTAATTGTAATTTTACTATTATATATATATACTAGTTTTTTTGTACCGCGCAAAGCGCGGTGCCAGGTACATTTATTTGCTAGTTTCCAAATAATAATGAAAGACACACGTGAATGATTTTAATTTGATCTCGTTAGAATAGAGCTAAAAAAAAAAACTTAAAAAGAAGAACAAAGTAATTACAAGGTATGAGTTATTCTATATTCAAATTTTAACTGCAATTAGTCAGGTGCAATTACATACTTTAGATTTGAGCGCATAGAACAAAGGAAAAGTTGGTTTTCCATCATAAACACAACATGATAAGATCACAGCAAGGCACTATGAAGCATGAAGAAAAGCTAATGATTTCTAGCTCTGAATAAGTGTTCTATCTTGCATGATCCAGCAAATAAAAATCCTCATAGAACCTACAGGTTACGGGTATATTTTCCTAGGAAGAAAAATCTGACGAAAGATTATAACCAGAAAGAATATAATGGCACGCAATGAAGCTATAATTCCACACAGCCACATAAAGAGGAGATTTTGAAGTAATTCCCCAAAAATAGTGACCGTAAGAACAATTAAAAGTTGTATTATGAGCATAGATTGTTGATAACACGAACAATTGTTTATGCAGTTCCATCCAGGAGAAGGAATCATAATCCACCGCTTTCAAGTAGTATGTGGACAGAAATTAACCTTTGATGATGGGAACTTCAAACCCAAGATCAAAAGAAGGGGAATAACCCTAGATTGATAGTTTTCACGAGGAAAACAGATAAAATTTACATTCAAGAACAATCACGGAATGCAAGCAACCGTCAATTTTAGATTTCAAGAGTAGATAATCAAATGAATAATTAACCCAAGCCAGATGAAGATTTTGGTATGCTGCGTGACAGCCCACAGAAAAGGCGAAAAAGCTATAAAAAAACCACATCAGCTTATACAAATGTAAAGCCTAGCAAAAGTTGGAAAGCAATAACTCAAAGTTTTTTTAAAATAGGCACCACTCACACGATGATTCTCTTGCATTACCATATAACTTTTCATGTGATTGCAGATTCAGACAACTCTAACCACTATATCATTCTTCGATTAAATTTGAATAGCCAAAATCTTCAAATAATTACCTAAACATATAAACTACAATCACTCTATTTTTCTCTTTTTTCATTCTGTAGTTTCTTTCTAGTTTTTACTCTCAGTTACCAAGTGAACTGACATAAAACATATAAATAAGTTTTCTCTAACAAGTTAAAAGTTAGCTGGAAGAAAAGATGGCATACATATCAAATTGTACTAAGTTTTCATCTAAAATGTTAAAAGGCAGCTGTAACAAAAGATGACCTACACACTAAATTGTGTCTGACTCTCACTATACAACGCATTGTAATAATAATATTCCCCAGCATCCAAAGAGTCACGACTCAGGTAATCTGAATACCATGGATAACTACTATAACAAAATTATCTACATGTTTTGCTTAAACAACAAACATACTGTTCGGCGGGGCTGTCTTGTCCTTTTTAGTTGTGCTTTTCAAAATGTTGTGCTTTAACAAAAGCATAGCATCTCTATCACGCCCCATATTTCCAGAATCTTGTATGGAGAGGAAAAATACTGAAAAAGAATAGTTACAGCCTAACAATGCATACAAAATTTGCTGGTGGAAAGAAATAAGACTGTTGAAATACTTGGTTCATTCCACCATAAAAAATGTGGAACATTTTTATGAGCGCAATCTGGACAATCTTGTGAGGGGCTAGATCAGCTGACTTGCCATTTTTAGTTGTGCTTTTCAAAATGTTGTGCTTTAACAAAAGCATAGCGTCTCTACCGCGCCCAATATTTCCAGAATTGTTGCATCAACCAGAACCAGTAAAATATGTACATCATTCAACAATCAACCGGTATTCAATTAGTAAATTAAACACAATATAATAGATCATACCAGCGTTGCGAAATAACCTTCAACATAATAGATCACACCCCATTGGTTCCAACTTTCAGGCAAGAAAAAACTGGCAAGAAATTAAAAGCAGAGCAAAATTATTATGCAAAAGCATAGTCAAATAACCTTCAATATATAAGACTCACATGGTAAGCCACTGAGAGAGGTCAAGTGAAGTCTAAGGTGCTTCACAACGTCCTATGGAGAACCAAATATGTTGCATTCTAAGATTTTGGAGAACTAACCCTTCCTTCCCACCAAATCCTTAGCCCGACCACGAGAAGAAGGAGCCGAGGAAACGAAATCAACGCCAAGCAAAGAACAAGGACCGTTCCTTCCCCACCAAACGGTGAATGAAATCAACGATGGGTGAAGAACAAGGACCACTCCTTCCCCACCAAACCCTCGACCAAACAACGTAATGAAAGGAGTCGGTGAAAAGCACATTGCTCAAGACAGATATCAAAGAGGTTAAACAATTGTGTGAACAATTCTCTACGCCACCTGTGGAAAATATAGCCAAAGAAAAAAAGGAAAGAAACCTTGCATGCAATTTCAGAAAGATGAGACTTGCTTATAGCATTTCACAGTAAACGAAAAATAGTGTGGCCGCAATTTCAGAAAACTGTTGCAGTCATGTTCCAATTAATGAATGAGAGAAACAAAAAAATCAAGTTAAAACAAAGCCTCAAACATTGTTAATACGATACCTATAACATCAGCGGAATGATGGTAACCAGCTGAAATTCTAACATTTCTAGGAATTCCAAATACCCAGAGAGGCACTTATAATAAATAAAGTAAACAATTGATAAGTAAAATGCCTATTCGTCAACAAAGCAATATTTTCTTACACAAATCAGAACATTAAATATTTGAGAAAAAAAAAACAAGTTACAATTTTGCACCAAAAAGAGCACAGTGATTAAAAATCATGTACAAGAAATACCTCAGGATTAGAAAATTGAGCAATCAAACACCCATTTTACCTGTATCGCACCTTTCGTTTAGCAAAAAAATTGCTAATATAGGTTGAATCTCCAATCCCACTATGTTTTCACTTAATTTCTTTAAAAGGTTGAGTCTACAATCCCACTATTTTTTCACTTAATCTCTTTAGAAGGTTTAATCTCAAATTTAATTGGACATGACAAATACATTGTTCTTATCATCCTCAGCCATCGTGAGAATAAGCAATACTTACAATTATGGCATGAGCCCATGGTAGCTGCTAGTGATTGTCCTAAAACATTCTTGCCCAGCAGTATCCCATTTCATTCATCAAAAGGCGAAAATGATTAATCCTTCCACAGGTCAAACTATCAAAAATGTTCCCGATGAAAATAATATATCCTCCTCTAATAACTTGAAAATGGATATTAAGATCTCACATACAATGTAATAGCTGCATATGCCAAATTTTAAACTCTTATTATTTGTAACTTAATAGTTTTCCCATCCTGTTCCACTGTACAGTTTTTCTGCATCATGGAAGGTGATATTTATCAGGTACCTTATAGTTTCAGAACTGCCAGGACATACAAATGGCACAATAAGACATATCACTTACAAACGCCAATGGCACTGATATAACTCTGAAGATATGAATCATCTGAAAACAATAAATCAAAATTGAATGAAAAACTATTAGCAAAGTTGTAAGACTTTAAATACCTGCAAATACAAACAGAAAGCCATCTGTGTTAATCAAACATTGAACACAAACAAAAAAAATGAATTTGAAGATATAAATCGTATATTGAACGCAGAAAAGAAGCGAAATTGGATTACGATAATTGAGAACTTCGAATCACATAGAAACACATCTATTCTGAAACCATCGCGTTACTCATAAACTAACGCAAGACCAAAAATTGAAACTGGAGATATATAGAAGAACGATGAACCGCACCTTATCCCATCCTGTTCAACTGTACAGTTTTTCTGCACCATGGAAGGTGATATTTATCAGGGACCTTATAGTTTCAGAACTGTCAGGACATACAAATGGCACAATAAGACAGATCACTTACAATGTAAACGCCAATGGTACTGATATAACTCTGAAGATATGAATCATCTGAAAACAATAAATCAAAAATTAAGGAAAAACTATTAGCAAAGTTGTAAGACGTCAAATAACTGAAAATACAAACAAAAAGCCATCTGTGTTAATCAAACATTGAACACAAACAAAAAAATGAATTTGGAGATATAAATCGTATATTGAACGCAGAAAAGAAACGAAATTGGATTACGATAATTGAGAACTTCGAATCACAGAGAAACACATCTATTCTGAAAACCTCGTGTTACTCATAAACTAACGCAAAGCCAAAAATTGAAACTGGAGATATATAGAAGAACGATGAACCGCACCAATAGAGAGGATTCACTGCAGAATTTCGGGGGAAATTTTGTCTGAACATATATAATGGAGATGAGGGGTGGAGAGGCGATGGAGACACCCGACTTTCCCAATTTTCCACCACCAGCACCGCGCCTTTTCGGGGCTGGATTTTGGCGTCGATTCAATCATCGTGGTCGACGGGGAAGAAAGAAAAGAAGAATTTTTTTTGGTCGAGAGTTTAGTTCACAAATCAGTAGCGATTTAAGGATAGATGTGGAAGTGAAGATAATGGAAAGTGGAGGTGGGGGTTCTGACCATAGATTTGGAAGAGAAGGAACCAAAAATCAACAACCAGCAAAGAAAAATGAGTGAGCAGAAGGATGAACACCAAATACGCAATTATGAGAGAAGAGGGAGTTGGTGAAGGGAGATGATGAAGACGTGGGCATTGTCAGGCTTCCAGAAACAACCAAATAATAAAAGATATAAAATAAAGAAATTTAAAAAACACTGAAGGCCGAATATAATATGGGCTTGGAAAAAAAGAATTGTTAACCCAAAACACAAGAAAAAGAGGGCCAGTCGGGAAAAAGTGGTAAACTAAAAAGCTACTGTTACACTGTTTAAATAAACAGTGATGCTTAGCCGCTTATATATATAGGTAAATATATATATATATATATATATTTTTTTTTTTTTAAAGTTCGGTTACCATAACCGAAATACCGAATTTTTTTTTTTAATAACCAAATACCAAACCGAAATATTTTGGTTCAGTTCGGTTGGTACCGAAATTTTTCGGTTCGGTATAGTTCGGCCTGTTAACCGTACCGATGAACGCCCCTATATCAAACTGTCTGTAGGTCATTTGAAACCGGACCAAATAAGAATTAATATTTATATAAATAAATGTAAATTACTATTTCAATATTATATCGTTGCATAACGTTATCTGACGCAGCATTTGAAATTACATGTAGTTGGTTAGAATGTATATCAAAATTTAGGCTTGAATAAGTAATATAGAGTTGGACAATAATATCAAATTTAAAAAAAAATATTACTGTGGCTCCGCCCCTGCTGATATGGACTGTTGATTTATCTCGGTTAAAATGCAACTGCCTAATATAATTAACCTTAAAAATGTATCTTCTTCAATATTATTATTTTGTTTTCATTTTTGAATGAAGTGTATGTGCATATAAAAATAAAACTATACACTTACAACCTAGCTAGATAGGCACAACAACAAACCTGATAACAGAATGCTTTAAAGATTAGCTTTATTCAAGCATAAAAATAGAAAACAATTGCACTAACATAAACTAAATACCTTAATCTCCTGAAAAACTAATTGAAATGGGAAAGAAGATAAATCTAAAAGAGACAATTAAAACTTAACCCTAACTAGTTTATATTCAATGTTGAAAATCTATATGGATTGGTACTTGGAGCACATTATCTCCAATGACAAAAGTACCTCCACCGGAAGGCATCAAATTGTAACCCTTGTAATCAACCACTCCCAAACTCTTGCAAGCGTTCAAAACAAAACTAACCTTCTCACTAGCTCCAGCATCAACAAAAACCCTCTTGAAAGCCACCACTTGTTTAATAGGAGCATCCATAATCTCACTAGGTGGAGCCCAATACACAATCACAACTTCACTTCCATCCATCTCACCGACATTCTTCACCTCCAAATTCAGCTCAACATTATGGTGATCGTTGCACTGCAAGTCATCGATCAAAATCGCAGGACAGGCTGGTTTATACGACCCCTCGGTGTAGTTCAGCTCTCGGCAATGCTGAAACTTGTTCAACCCTACCTGCAAAGATTTTGTGGATGAAACTAGAGAGTATGAGAAGTTCGTGTAGCTAAGGCCATACCCAAAGGGATAAACTGTCGAGCTGTTGTAGAATTTATATGTTCGGCCAGGGTAACCAAGCTGATCGACCGGTCTCAAGGGCATGGATGTCATTGGTAGCATTTCGGTGTATCCATTTTCGTGCCAGGTTAGTGGTAGTCTCCCTCCAGGGTTGTATTTTCCGAACACAACGTCTGCTATAGCTTGTCCACCTTCTTCTCCGGGATATCCGGCCCATAAGATAGAATGAACCTTGGAAGAGTCCCTGGCGAAGGAAACATCCACACCGCCGGCTGACATGATGACTACGACTACAGGGCCTTTGGATTGGGATGTAACTAGATGGATTAATTGATTCTGGTAGCCTGGAAGGAATAAATCTTCCCTGTCTAAGCTTTCCGCCTCTATACTTAAATCAATTCCTACCATTAATACAGTTGCATCAGCTTGCTTCGCGGCTCTGACTGCTGGGAAAATCATGCTGTCATTTTTGCATGCTACATCTACACATCCCATTTCATAGATCACTTTTCCATATTTGGCGAAGCCATCAATTGGAGATGTGTATTGACATGGAACACCTAGAAAATTTATTTTTGAAACTATATTAGTTAATGAAATTTTAAGTAAGAGATTTATGTATGCTATGTTATTGAATCAGGCAGACCTGCATAGTTGCCAATCATGGCACTGGTGGCATTTGCATGTGGCCCAACAACTGCTATGGTCTTGATTTTGTCTGTGCTGAAAGGCAATGTTTGATTGTCGTTCTTAAGAAGAACAATTCCCTCACGTGCTGCTTCGGTTGCTAATTCAATGTGTTCATCGCTGCACACATTAGTCATATCGAGCTTTTCGAATTGTGGGCTTCCATCGAAAAATCCAAGCCTCATTAGAACAATGTACAAATTCTTGAGGGCAACATCTATATCTTTTTCATTCACTTTTCCCTTGCTTACTGAGTTTCTGGCATAATTAGTGTAATAGTTCCCGCAATCCAAGTCCAAACCTATATGTAAATAACAACGAACTAGGTTAACAGATTCTATGTTATGCTCTAGATAAATCTCGTGGTTAAAAACATTCATTTTTCAAAAAATATATTTATATTACAATGACTCCCTAGTGTCGTACGTACATTAGGAAAAATGTATGCAGTTGTTCGTCCAATGTAGGGATACAAATATCTTGAGACGTAATGCAATCAAATTTTTTGAGTGACGGCATGCCAAAAGGAATCGTACAGTAGAGATTATGAATTCTGGACATCTAACTCAAACAATTCTGGTTGATGCAAAATGACCTACAAGTAGTTTTTATCTAATTATCTATATTTAATCATGTTAAAAGATGAAATTTGTTTCTTTAAAATTTTCTACCAGAGCCAATCACCATGCCAACCTGCCTATTCCTGTTAACCAAATACTAAAAATATGACATTCTGTAATGTAGATTGTATAATATATTAGAAGTTTCGATTATGATGTTTGCTGTTTTAGAAATTGAAAAAAAGTAATCGGTAAAAAAAAATCTTAGAAAAGCTTATAAGACGATAATATAGTTGTTTGACAGCTATAAACTACTTGAAAGTTTGTTCATCCTAAATTATTAATTTATATTTTAAAATACTAAAATAATATCCCAACAAATTTTATTAATCCTAAAGATATACTTCATAACTCCAATGACACAAAACCCTAAATGATTTATTTATTTATAATGGAAATGAAGCTGTAAAGTAAATTAAACTGACCAGCTTTTAGAGCTTGAGCAA
Source organism: Haberlea rhodopensis (assembly GCA_907163345.1). Classification (NCBI taxonomy): domain Eukaryota; kingdom Viridiplantae; phylum Streptophyta; class Magnoliopsida; order Lamiales; family Gesneriaceae; genus Haberlea; species Haberlea rhodopensis. Next base: position 7,860,626 of record CAJQUN010000004.1, on the reverse strand, counting down.
CAGCATCCTCGGGCTCATCTTTAAGCCATTTTTGATGATTTATCATCACTTCAATAGAATCACAGTCTGAAACTATGTATCTACAACAATAAATTTTAAAAAAAAATGAAGTAGCTTTTACCCGATATAAACACCACAGTTAATATAAATTAATTACCCGTGAAGATCCCATTCCCCTCTTATTTTACCCCTCAAAAGCCGTGGATCTGCACATGCAGGAATGCCATTAATCTTGTTGTAAGAACACATTACGCTGGTTACATCTCCCTCTTTCACGCACATTTCGAATGGCTTAAGAAAAGTCTCTAGCATGTCTTGCTCCGTCACCTGTATTCAGATTTTTTTTTAAAAAAAATCCTATCACATCAAAATTTCAGTCCAATTAATCAAATTTTAGAATGAGTTTTCTTGTATATTACTCTAGCATCAAAGTTGTAACGCTCGATTCCTAGCCAGTTGTCCACATCATAAGCTGCATAATGCTTGCAACATGCAGCAACTTTAAGAGGCCTAGAGTTCAGATCTGTTACGTTCTCAGTTCCCTCAACATCTTGTAAACCTCGAACATAATTAACCGCATATTCTCCCACAACGTAAGGGTCTTCCCCGGGTGTTTCAAGGGCTCTTCCCCACCTAGGATCCCTAACAACATTAATGTTAGGACTCCAAAATGTCAGCCCCGCATGGCCTGAATTGTGCATGGCTCTTGCTTCGGTCGAAACCGCCTAAAAACACAAAAGTAAATAAGACGACATCAACATTAAAGTACACGAAGAATCACATAAAAACTATATAAATTAGCCATTTATTACATTACCTGACCAATCTTTTTCCACAAAGATAGGTTAAAACTAGCTGCTGTAGTAATAACAGTTGGAAAGCTTGTTGCGCCAGGGACGACATCATCAAAGAATGAGGCTTTGTGGTCCCATTGTCCCACATCCGAGACACCGTGCAATGCCTCTGACCACCATTCGTACTGGGGGAGCCCGATTCTTGGAACCCCATAGGCGGTGTCTCCGATTTGATTCACTTTTTCAGACAATGTCATTCTGTCGATCAAATCTTTGACACGTACCTCGTACGGGAGGGACGAGTCACAGTATGCGAAGTCTTTAACGTTCAACCCAAACTCAAAAAACCGAAGAGGATCGCAAACATGAGTATAGTTCGCATTGACAGTAGAAGTGGAATCCTTAATCTGTGCTAACGGTCCATTTCGTGCCGAAGCGAAGCTGAACAGAAATGTGGCCGCTAGTAAAGAGAGAATGATGAATAGTGATGCTGCCATTTTTTTTTCCTTCTCTTTTTTCGAGAATGTGAGGCAGAGAAGTAATTTTTGTTAATTTATAGAGATTAAAAAATGAGATCGTCATCGTGTTTATAAATTTGTTAAGATCATGATAGTTTTGAAATCATCTGTACATCTAAAATACTTATCCTAACAAAATAATTCAAAACAAATCCTATCTTGAAAGATACTCTCGTTGTTTCTTTTTTAAAATTTAAAAGATTACATTAATTTGTTGCATTCGTGTTATTTGGACGACCAATGGCTTATTTTTAAAGAATCGTAGCTTGCAAATATATTTGAAATATTAATTAGTACAATATAATAAGCACCGATGCTTTTCTACAGTGATCTGTGTCTCATTCTTCTGAAATTTACTGTTGGGATGAATAGTATTTTGGCCGTGACGTCATGTGGGAAAGTTGGCTTTATTAGTATATTTTTTTTACTTTTAGGCCACTTTTATTTTTTTACTTTTGACCATCGTTCATTTTTTTAGGGTTTTTCATTCTTCTTCACTCGGTTTGCTTTCTTTCATCCGTCGACACCCTGCTGCTACGATCTAATGCTAGACCATAGCAGAACCCTTGAACGGGGGAGCTCATAATTTTTCCGGTAAGTGCGATTTGATTTTTTTAAATTTTTAAAACTCATAATTTTTTTGGTAAGTGCGATTTGATTTTTTAAAGATTTTTAAAAAATTTTAAATTCATATTAAGAGGAGGGAGCGGGGAAAAGCAAGAAATGGAAGGAAAATGCCTATGGAGGAACCTAAGCAAGAAATGGAAGGAAATGCCTATGGAGGAACCTAAGCACTCTCGGGAGACTCACAAGTTGCTTCAGGTTTGGGATCTTTTGCTGTTTAATGTTTCGTGTTCATTATTATTCCTTTTTTTCCATATTGTTAAAAAATAGACTTTAATGGTTTCTATTTTTTTCAGAGGAAAGTTAGATTGAGGTAGTGGGAGACTCGCAAGTTGCTTCAGATTTGGGATCTATTTGCCGTTTAAGTTTTGTGTTTATTATTATTTCTTTTTTTGTCTTTTTGTTAAAAAAAATACTTTAATTGTTTCTATTTTTTCAGATGAAAAAATAGATTGTGGTAGGCAGCTGGTGGCTCTCCTCAATATCTGAGGCCTGGACGATGGGTAGACTTCTTTAGTGGTACTTGATCTATCCGGATTGAAGCTATTAGCGGAGGTTGAGATGAGGTTCGTTTTCAATTATGATAGAGCTTTTCTTTGACTCTTTTTTTAAGCTAATCAAGACTAATAAAATATTTGAGTTGACTGCGATCCTTTTTGTTGAATGATGTAACCATTAAGCTTGAGAGATTTCATGTACTAACCAATTCATCTGGTGATGAAGATGACCAATTCAATCACATGACTCATAGCTAACACGATCTTTCTTCATGGAAGCGAAACGAAGAGTTTGCTGCTTTGGAACAGGTTTCTTAAACACATTTGTTTATTTATTATTGATGTGTTGATTTTTTTTTACTTCTTGATATTGTTGTACATTTATTATGTATTGTTTTCTACAATGGGTCAATTCAGTCAATTCTTTTTTGTTTTCCATAGATAGCTGTTGTAGAATCAACATAATCACCGTACAAGCTTTAGTTCCAAATTAGTTTTGGTCAAGATAATGGATCCCTCATACCATTGTTGGAACTGATTTACTTTTTTTTTTTTTACGAATTTTGGAATGAGTTTTGTTTTTTCCTTTTCTTTGCAGCATATTGAGGATTTAACCCAAGAGAAATTATCATTGCAATGTGCTCTTGACACTTCATGTTGTACACTTACATGTTTTTTGTCAAATGAAATTAATGATGGACAGGTTTAGACCAACTTGGCTGATGATTTTTGTTATACCTGCTAGAAATTTTTTCTGCTCTTGAATTTATATATGGGTTCCAATTTTGATCATGCTCTGTACTTGCATTATTCCATTTAGGAGCTCATCAAACAGGACTTCCGTCGCAGGATGCCCCACGTGTGTGTGTGAGAATATGTGAGATGGTAGAGTTTTTTATTTCTGGAGATTCCTTGAACAAGTTGATAATAATTTCAATAAATTTGTTGTCATGAATACTGACCTTGTACAGACGGACATCTGTTATGGCGACCTATTGTGTTTAGCCAAAAAAGATTATGCCTACTGATTGTTGTTTCGTATGTACATTTTGTGTTTTTTGGTTCTTGAAGAATCCAATTTATAAGAGTGCGCATTTTATGATATATAATTTCTACGAACTTGAGTTTCGTAAAAACACTGTTGAGGCATATGGCTGCTTCATAATCTTTTTGTTTGTGTTCCTAATTTTGTTTATCAAATTATGTGTCGTCCCTGGTGCTACACACTAACTAATGTTTGGATTGCAATCGTTCTTTCTTTTGATAGCACAATGTATTTATTCTGATGTTTTTCCCCTTTTCTCCAGAGAAGCCTCGTCAACTGGCTGAAGTTTGACTTGAAAAAACTACAAGAAGAAATCAAAGCTCATCTGGTTAGTGTTGATAAATTAAGCTTTGCTTTGATCAAATGTTTGTATCTCATCTTAGATGACAGTGCATAGTGTTCTTTTGATGTGTATTATATGTTTGTCTTGCTATGTATGTAAAATAATTGGTTTTTGGAAGACTCTGTTGTTGGTTGCTATTCATGTTGGCTTGCATCTTGACTATGCATAATGTAATCATTGGTTGATTGGTGTCTATCTTTCATATTCTATTATATTCGTGCTTTATTCAGTTTAGATTTTGTGTTTCGAAGAGAGGGGGTACCTATGTCGATAGTGTATGAGTGAGACTATTTCCTGCCATAAATCCATTCCTTAAAGTTTGGCATTAAGAATACTGACTACAGCTATATAGATGCAAATGGTGGAATAGTCGACCCATTTAAGATTACATCAAATTGTTTTTAGATTTTATCCTTGTTCATTCAGCTTGCATTTTTATTGTTGTACCTGTGAATCAAGAGGTTACGGCTGTGGTCTAATGAGCTAAAATTGGAGAGGTTTTTTGAAAATTCCTAGGCTGAAGTTTGTTCTTACAGGTATTGTACTTCCTCTTGTTGTTAATCAGATTGACATTTACTAGAAGCATAGACTTCATAATCGTTGCTCCTTTGATCTTCACAGAAAGAAAATGTCAAACCTTGAAAAAAGATCGGCTAGATTTGCAGTCAACGGTTGATGCTTTACAAGAAGGTATACTACTTATGTGCTTTGTCGACATTTCTTTATTTAGAGCAATGTATTTAAGAACTTGAAATGGAGAAAAGAAGGGTAATCTTGAAATTTTTGGACTGTCACACTCTATTCTCTGAACCTATTTTCTTTTTTATCTCCAAACATGACTACTTGCAGTCGTGTTTGTTCAGACTTAGAATATTGGGTTACGGTAAATTTATTTTGTATGATGTGCAAAGGAGTCCGAGAACATACTCACTTTATTTTAATTATATTAAATTAAACTTAAAGATAACTGTCATGTGACAATATTTTAGCTGTGGGTGTTTGTATTATCTTGGTTTCTTGTCATTTCTTCTCTTTTCTTTTTCAGGAAATCTTAAATGTTAAATCAAAACAGACTCCGGTTGACTAAATATCCATGTATGAAGTTACAAGAAAAGTAAGGTAAATCTGTCTCTGTTCAACCTCTTGCGTCTCTCTTTCTCTCTCTCCCTCTCTAGATGATTTAGAACATTTTTCTCTCCATTTGATTTTTTAAACTTTTAAAGCAGAATATGTGTTTCTTTCCCGATTTTGTGGAGGTATTTTGAATTTGCGATTGGCTAAATATGTATTGGTTTGAACGTAGGGTTGTTATATTGAAATAAAATTTATTTTTGATTATGTACAGAATATAAATATACATGAAATTTTGATTTGTAATAATCGTTTTAGAATTTTCTAATTTGGTCTTGTGGAGTATATATGGTATAAAGATTATATTTAACCCCTTGTTAGTTATAATCAGCACTTGCGCATGCTTATTTGGTCCTTTTTTTTTTGGCAGATTTACCCACAACTTTTCTTGCATTTATCCTTTTTTCTGGCATGCTCTCTTCTACGCGCTAGCCATGATCTTTTTGTGGTGAGGGTCCACATTTCGTCCGACAGAGGTTCCTTACTGTATGACGTGCCACATGCCTCTCACAGGTTGGCCTATGCGTCTTTTTTGTTTTCATGTCCTTCATCAATATATATCCATTAACCCTTAAAGTTAATCGGACTCTACGTATTGTTACATATAAATCCATATATTTATTTTTAGCACTTTCATCAAAAGAATCAAGCATGTTGTGTAGTTCCCTGCATTTGCTAGGTAAGTCATGGATATACTTTCAATGTAGCACATTCTCCAAAGTTTGGATAATTACTTACGAATAAGTAAAGCCTTTTTATTTATGAGCCTAGGATTGATATATTTCAATAAAAAAAATTAGATTATGTGCTCAATATAAATATTTGTGAAAACTTGATTTGTATTAATATTTTAAAATTTGTAATTGGTCTTGTCGAATATTTTATGGTGAGAACTACATTCGCCCTTATCTTTCAGTAAATTCTAACTCCCATTACCATCAAGAGGGAAACTGGTAGCTGACCTTACTCCTGTGATCGTATTACCCATCCTTCACCACCATTGGTACACAAGAACCCCAATCGTTGCAATGGTAGCAATGAAGCCCAATTATATCAGTCACATGTTTTTCCTTAGTACTCTGCTGTAATATCAGAGTTGTGGATGGTCGGTACTCGACAAAGGTGACCTTTTATGGGGTAGACTCGTTTCTCAGTGATTCGCCAAGCTAGCCCTTTATACGGACGCTTTTGATGGGTCTTAGCTTTTCATCGCTATGGTAACTGGCACCGTGCCTTGCGCGGTGCCAAGAAAAACTAGTATTGATATAAGAAAATATCTATCCAGAATTGATTATTTGGCATAACATAGAATATTGATTTGATTTGTAGGGTTGATTTATAACTATAGCTATTGATTCTTGATGTAGTTGATATCGACAGAAAATTTTGGTATGTTGTTAACTTTATGATCGAATAATTTAGATATATCTATACTATATTATAATGTTTAAACCCCTTATAAAAACTAACTTGGTATGACCATTTTTACATTCCAAAATTACCCTCATTTTCTTTTTAAAATTACCAATATTTAATTACATTCATGCACTTACCAATCTAAAATATTACTATCACACTTGCTATCATGTACCAATCAATTTACTTATGACATTCACAATCATACAATACCATCATACATATCATACAAATTATCATATTATCCTAAAAAAATTATTAAATTTCAAAAAAATTAAATATAAAAATATTGTATAATTATTTTATAATTTAAATTAAAAAAAAGCAAAACCAAATAAAAACGACGTTACAAATCACAACAATTTATAAATAAAAAAATGTATATGCACGCAAGACGTGCAGATTGAGACTAGTATTAAATAAAATTCTAGAATTTTAATAAATATTTATATATGCAATTCTATTAATGACATCAGCCCAACGTACGATAGGATACTCCGTCGACAATAAAAAAAAAAAAAAAAAGTAATAGATATCGCGCTTCCCTTTACTTATCATTGGAGAGAGTAAATTTTATCTTGTTTTTTGTTAGGATTCCGCAAATTTATATTTTTTCTGAACACTTATCTTTCTTAATGTATACTGTATTAGTATGTCAAATTTCATCAAAACATGAAACTTCAAGAAATAAATAGAAAAAATCTATCATACTAAATCCAATTCAATATAGAATTATCTCATTCTTATCCAAATTTAACCGCATTAAAGTATGCTTCAATTTTATCCAAGTTTAAATGATAATATCACTCCAATCTAAAAAATATATAATAAAAACCATAAAAATTAAATACTATTGGCTAAAAATTAATAAAAAAATTTAAAAATCTTTTATTAAAAACACACTGTACATATTAGCCACGATTTAAAATATATGTCAACATATCAAGATATATATTAAGATGTGTTTCATAATTGTTTATATTATATTTGATGCAATATATTCTTTACTATATTATATGAAGCTTTTTTTTTTTTTGGCAAATTTTACATGAAATTACACTCTTCGTACTAAGTAATTTTTTTTTAAAACCCTTTTGCTTTAATTCGTAAAAGACATATCATGCTTCTGTATTACAATATTTTTGATAAACTGATAAATACCTTTTGACCGAACTACCATCGGGTATCTCATCAGATTTTACGATGGTTCCTCATCATCAACCGCATGATCGCAACGGATGGTTGTTGAAAATGAGGACTTCAATAGTAGGCATCACAACCCTAATTCGTTTCCTACCTTAGGACGTAGAATACTATATGAAGATTTTAAAGATATCTGGAGATGAGCAAAAAGCCTTCGTTTTATTCTGGAAATATTTATAATATTTTTACATTAACACATCTCTTCCTGGGATGAGACTAACTTATTTAGTTTCTTATATGATGAGGCTGGACTTGAAACACATTTATAAACTGAATTACAAAATAGAAATATTTCAAAGAAAGAAAGAAATTATTAACAAGCTACGAAAGTTGATCAGATGACAGCTCGGAGATTAAAATATTTATTAATGAGAAAATTATGTAAAATTTCTGATGTCCTGAGCTTCCTCAATGCCTGGCCTTATTTATGCATGAATTCGGACTTCAAATACGGATTCCAAACTCTTGTTGAATATTAAGTGCGTCCGTGAGTTCATCTTTATCCTCGTTGTCTGACATATTTGTCTGAGTGTGCCAACTTTCTTGTGAGTGCTGTCGCTTTTTGTCTTAGTGCACCAATTTTCTCGTTAGTGGTCCATTATTTTGTCTTAGTGTGTTTACTGATCCACGCCTTTTCCTTTGTTGGGAATCTTTACATTATTTGTTTTTGTGGTCCCTCGAGCTTTAGGAAAACGTGTCCTCTTGTCAGCGGGTCTTTTATCTTTCATGTTTCCTGTTGATCAGGCTTGGGCCAGAACCCATTCCCAAACTCTGGCTCTTTCTGTTCTGGGCACGCCTGGCAAACCCGATCTTTCCATCAACCGATGTGTTCCATGTTGCAGAACTTCCAATAAGTTTCTTTACTTGTCGGAATCTTGTTTTCCCAGAGAATTCTCCTCTTTGTTTCGAAAAGTTATTCATCAAATCCTGTAGTAGTTCCTGTCATAGAATTCAGCAAGAATGTTCCATTGGCCAAATTTTGGAAGAACTTGAATGGAAATTTTAACTTTGTTCATCTCGGTTAGACAGACCCAAATTCCCCATGCCCGTCTAGTTGAAGCTTTGTTTTCTGTTATTGCTCCAACTAATACTGTTGCATCCTCTGGTAATGCGATCTTGATATTTTTCAAGGCGTTACTGTCTGGTCGTCTGATGTGAAGTATGTTATTGAGCAGATATCAGACAGATCCGGTGAATGTCACTGGAAAGCTGTGAAAATAATCCTCAAATACTTATGAAGAACTTATGAAATGTTTATAGTTTTTGGATCTGTAGATGGAGAAATAAAACTTGAAAAGCTAAGTTGATGTTAGTTTTCAGTCAGATGCAGATGATTCCATATCGATGTTCGGATTTGTATTTACGCTTAATGATGGTGTTGCCTCTTGGAAATGTTCCAAGCAAGACACGACATCGTATTCCACCACTGAAACTGAATACATTGCAGCATACGATGCAGCAAAGAGACAGTTTGGATATGAAATTTCATCCAAGAGTTTGGTGTAATTTATAGTGCAGTTTACACGGTCTCCGTGTACTGTGACAACAGTGGAGAATAGCCAAGATCTCATCAGTATCCAAACATATATTGAGAAAATACCATCTAATGAGAGAAATGGTAGATGCGACATTATTATCGAGAGAATTGCTTCAACAGAAAAATATAGTGAATCCACTGACAAAGCCTTTACAACGATTGGTGTCTGTCAGACATCTGGGGAAGATGGTCTTGAGACACATGAGTAATTGACTTTGGGAAAGTGAAAGATATTGTTGTCAAATGTGATTAAGTAAATCAATAGTTGATTGATTGTACTTATAATCTTATTATGAAAAATCTTTGTTTGAATATTAATATATATGGCACTTATTCATCTGTTTACCCATGCATCTTGATGGATTGAAGAAGTCCTTGAGATTGTTGTAGTCCATAGAATGTGGTTACACATATGATGGTGACCATGAAATACATTATCGATCGTAATTTTTATATATTCCTGGTCGATGAGCTTTCGAGAATGGGATATCGATATATGCTCAACAGGGACTGGTATTCATGATATGTCTAGTGTAGTGCGCCGCTTTTCATCGGCGTTGGCACATTAATAGGTGCTAATTAGGAATGAGTTCATTGAACGGCCCTACTCGAAATTCTATAAGTGGTTCCCATTTGTCGAGTATAGAATTCCTAGTCATAGTTGTGCACCATTACTCCTCATGACCCGAGGCGTCATTGAGGTCTTGACAGATAGTTGTGTACTTTGATTTAATGACTGATAACATGCGGGTCATAAAGTTGTTGTCTTGGGTATTTAGTGATGCTGTTAGAGGCCTATGATTGTTGTTGGGGATTCACCACTGGTCTTGATGAACTAGGATGTCCTATGTGTTTTTCTGTATATAATTCAAGGAATCTCTGGCCAGAGTGGGTAGTGTTTATGAAAAATGAGTTTTTCATATACGAACACAATGGATCATATAACGTGAAACAAATACATAGTTATTGAAATCATAAAGGGCATCGACCAACAAATGCCCTAGATTCAATCGGGACATATGAGTGAAAGGAATGTATTGTATGCTAACTATGACTGACAGGTTCTCGTACAATGCTAGTAATTTGTATATAGGTTTTCGTGAAGTGCAGATGTTAGGCGCTATCCACGATCGGCAGGTTGTTACTGGAATTATATTTCGGCCATTGTTATTGAAGGAGTTTAATTTACAATGGGGCATTCAGGTAAGCCCAAAGAAGTTGTTTGACTTCTAAAATCACAAAGGTTGTGATCATATTGCTATGATACACTTGAGCCTCGCAGGGTCACAACCAACCGGCCGCCGATCTATTTATAAGAATTGAGACTTAAATGTTAAGTGCTCAAATTGAGTGAATGATTTAGAAAATGTGGATTTAATTTTTGAAAGCTCATCAATCCGTGGAGTTTCTATATTTGAAATTGTTTCATCTATAGAAATTTCTAAAAATTAAAACATTTGATATATTTATGTCTCATAATTATGTACATTGATAGTACATCAAGTTGTTCAATTGTTAGCATGAGATGCCCTACAAGCCAATTGGTCAATTGTTAGCCTGTTGGGTTCTAAAATCCCTAGCCCAATTAGTGATGCGAACTCAGCTATAAATATGATATTTCATCTCTAGGTTTGAGTACTCCATTCATTCCACACAATACACTATCTCATAGAAATACTAACATCAAACTAGCACCGGTATTGACCTGAAGATCTGATCAGGTTGATTGGACTCGAGTAATCAACGCTATCAGATTCACGTTAATGAACGGTAATCCTTTTTTCATGCATTTATTTTCGAAATTTGCATGGTCGGTTGAAAACCGAACAGTTCCCATATTCACCTCTAGCAGCATGGTCTTCACACGTTCTAGATCATAGCGTGATTTATAAGTTCTTTGACTATCTCTGATTGACCTCCTGCGCAGGCATCATGCAGGGGAATTCCACCATCATCATCCTTTGCATCCAAGTTGGCTCCCCTTTCCAACAGAAACTGCACACAAGTCCAATGTCCATACGGACACGTGAAGAATTGTGTCACCATCTTCAACTGGTTCACCTTTCTTATTGTTTGTTTTATTTCTATTTTGGAATCTATTTATTATGTTTCGAGCAAAAAATCTCTTTATTTTAATTAGTTGATGGATCTGGGAAAATAAATCTTCTGAGATTCTTAATTAATCGTTTAAGATCGTGAAATTAACAAGTCTGATGTTTGATAAAATGTTATTTAACATTTTTTAAAACAAAAATATTTTCATTTAATTCCATTAAGAACCATTAATTATAATTCTCTTTAATTTATTCAGAAGCTCTTAGTTATTAAATATTAAAGATTCTGATATATACTGATCTTCCTATTGTACACCACCCAATTAATTTCTTTCCTTTTATTTTCAGTTAAAATCTTGTGGCAAAAGTATATCAATTGTAGTCTGTCGGGGTTACTATATTTGGTAATAAAATATTCCCAAAATCCGTAAGCCGTGGTTTTGGCCAATAAAACTACAGAGTAAGTTGAGCAGCATTAAATTACATTTAATAATCTAGATCTTTTCCGAACATATATAAATACAAACCCTCTGCACAAAGACGAAAGAAACAGGAAGGAGAGGAACACTTATCGTACTATATTTCTTCAGATATGGAGAACCATGGAGGCCAGAAACTCACAAAGGGTCGTCGCAAAATTGAAATGAAAAAGATACTGAAAAAAACAAGCTTGCAAGTGACATTCACCAAACGGCGGAGTGGACTATTCAAAAGGGCAAGTGAATTAAGCATTCTATGCGGTTCTGAAGTCGCCATTATCGTACAATCTCCAGCAAAGAAAGCTTACGCATTTGGCAGCCCATCGGTGGAATATGTGCTCCACAGGTTCGAAATGGGGGCTAGTTTTAATAAGCAGACAAATCTTGGAGATGATGTTAAAATTCGGTACGACGAGGCTGTTAGAAGATTGGAGGAAAAGAAGATGGAGCTGATAAGTGCAATTAATCAAGAAATTAAGGAGCATGAATTCTGGTGGAATCGGCAAATTGAGGGGATGGAGCTGCAAGAACTCGAGGACTACTTAGAAAGTTTAAAACTGTTAAGGAAGAACGTTTCGAGCAGAATTGAAGAGATGGAGAAACTGCGCACTTCTTCTTCTCCGTCCTCCGTATTGGTCATTCCAAACCAGGGATCAATGGTTGATACTTTCGGTGGATTGCCTGTTCAGAATAATTATCAAGAATTGGAAGTGAGTAATTGATTTTCTTACATGAGTATCAATTAATCTTGATTTTATCTACGATGCAAAGTTTATATTAGTGTTAAGTTTATTATGTGTTTAAAATTAGTTGGACTTATTTAAAATCTGAATCATTGGATCAGTCTTCTATAACATTGATGACGACGTGCATTATTTGTTGATGTGAGGAGAATATAAAATAATTTCGATTGTTAATTTAACACTAATTTGTAAGAATTTCTTTCTGCCTCCTTTTTTTTTGTTGTTGTTGCAGAAACTAGTTGAATTCAATATTGTTGACGTTGCTGATGAATTCCAGATGAAGAAAGATGATGGTGCAAGTGGTTTTTCTCTTGGAATCAATCCAACTTATGACCATGATTTTGATGAGTTCCTGTTGGCGGCGAATTATGGCAATTCAAGTACTTTTAACCTTGAAGCTTTTCTAGGAGGATTCTGAGGGAAATTTGTAAGCTACATCTCCCTGTCTAGGATAGAAATTCCCGGATTCTGAGTGTATATGTAAAGTTTAAGGTGATTAGGGATTGACAAATATGTCTTTCTATGATATAATATAAACAGATTTTTGTATTCCTCTTAAAATATGCTACACTTTGTTTCCTGAGCATGGAAGTTCATCAATCATAATATGGTAAACTTTTAACCTTCAGAATGAATTAGGGTTTTTAGATTGAAAACATTCCATTCCAAGAATTTTACAATAGAAAAAGAATGTAACAATACCCAAGGATATTTTTTTTTCAGATGAGATCATAGATCAACATGTTATCATTCATAATTCAAGTTAGATATAAATGGGAAAAAAAAAACCGTAAGAAAGTCCCTCTTATTTCATTTATATTATTTTCCAAAAATATAATTCAGATGTAAAAACTTAATATGGAGAACAACATTCATGCATTATCAACATCTTGGTTCTCGAATAGCGATGCATTGTAGTCTTAAAAGGATGAGGTATTTCCAGATCATTAATTCCGATTCGTTTGGAGTCCTTCGAAAAGTTCCCAATGGGAAATGAATATTTTCAGACCGTTTGAAAGCGATCTTTATCGTTAAAGAGATTCCATCCACTTAAACTTTTTGATTTTTTTATGTTCTGTAATAAGTATCATGATTTTGAGAATGTATTTATAGGTGAAGTTTGTAACCTGAAATCCACAAATTGGAGGGCTTGACCATTTTTAACCTATTGAATATGACACTAATTGTACAATATTATGCAAAACTATTATTTTATTATGATCGTGATAATTTTGTACAATAATGTTTAGTAACGAAATTAGGTTTTAGGTAAGTTGTAGTATACAATTAATTGTACAAATATATTTTTTTTTTTATATACTATCGGATATATCATCAATTAAATAAGTGCAGCACGAATAATGCCTTTTCAAACCAAAGTTCTCAAGCTGGGTGGGATTTAAAATATTTCAAAAAAATGTTTTTTTTTAAAAAAAGGACGGTAAATATATACTCGTTTGATTAATCACTATTTAATAGTAAATAAATCAAGAATATGAGCAATGTTTTTCAATGGTATTTAGTAGTAGTAGCCCTTTGCCACTAGGGACTGGAGACTCACACTTTCTTTTACCCAAAAAATATCACGGCTTCAACGGAAACGCGGCGCGTTAACCCCCCAAAAGGACACTACCACATATTCTAAACTGCTTGGTACCACCATCGAAAATAACCTTTAAGGGATTACAATTACATTTTCACCCAATAGTTTAACATAAACCTTGATATTTAAGAGTATCATCAAACCAATGTAAACTGCCCAAGCCACCCACTAAAGACTTCCAACCTTAAATTCCAAGAAACCTTCACACAAATACAACCCACTGATAGATCACTCACAAATTAAACCAATATTTATTCGACAGTCTCTATTCCTAAATATTCAGTGCTAAAGGGCTTCATGGACAAGAAGCCGTCGAGTTTTTCGTTCTTCTTCAAGAGGAAGGTCAGCCGCGGTGCATGGCCGTGGAAGTTGAAGAGTTCCACCGGGTTCCGGTGGAATAGGAGGTTCAACTTGCATATGTGGTTTGTTGATGATTTCCTTTTCAGGATTGTGTCGGTTTTGGAAGCCATTGCGTTAGTCTCCGGTCTCTGTTTATTCTTCCTCTCTTGCGGCTGCCACATCTGATTTTATTATTGAACGTCGATCAAATCCAAGCACCCAGTTTTTTCTAACCCACTGTTTATTTTAGGTTATAAATCTTTCGATGCAAATACGAGGTATTTCAAATCATGCTAGTTGCAACTCGCGTTAAAACATTTGTTAATTAAATTAATTTGATCCGCTCTTGATTATTATTTGTCGAGTTTTATGGTTGAAGTTATGGTTTATAAAAATATATATTCTTTGGACGAGATGCTTGTTGATGAAAAAATATTCTGAAAAAGAAATTCATTTTGAGATAATCATTTGTGATTATGTTGCATTAATATTTAAGCAAATTGATGTAAGCGCAATATGTTCTAATGACATTGAACCATCGGAATGCTTGCTATGCCCTTTGGTAATTAATTAAGGTGATTTTAGGCTTTTAGCAATTAATTTTGTCTGCTGGGCCATTAATCTCCAACCGTCAGTTTGGTTAATTTGATTGACAAAATTGTGTTGGGACCTCATTGGAGGGTGTGGACACCATATATGTTCATACCATCTTTGCTACCCCATTTGGTAGTGCTCCAAGATGAAAATCGGATCAGCTGATAAAATTCAGGGGACAATAATCTGATTTTCATTTAGAATGATTTGTTCAAAGATTTACAAATGATATACAACATATTTATAACTACTTACAGTGAAAGAAACAAATGTTTGTTTCATGTTGTTACAACAATAATAACAATAATTATTCCCTGACATTAAGTAACAAATCCTATAACTAAATTCCTTAATCTATTAAGCTGCGTCATCTGTGTGAATAAGCTGGATTACTCATATGTTGGGCATGTGCATGCACTGGTTTGATTGGCCCATTCGTTGTGAACACACGAAGTTTGTCTCGAAATCGAACAAAGGCGACCATTGATAAAGGGTTTGTTAGTATATCTGCAATTTGATCATAAGATGAACGTAGTGCACATGAAGAGCTTTGGCCAAAACCTTTTCACGAATGAAATGAAGATCTAATTCAAAGTGTTTAGTTCGGGAATGAAGTACCGGATTTGCACTTAGAGCAATGGTGCTGATGTTATCACATCATAAAATTGGAACCGTACGACAAAAGATGGAGTTCTTTTAAAAGAGATTGAATCCATAGTAAATCTGTAGACGCGTTTGCAAGACGCTGATACTCTGCCTCGGTATTGGACCTTGAAACCACGGATTGTTTCTTTGAACTCCAAGATATAGGTGTATCACCAAAAACCTAACAAAACCCCGAAGTTGACCATCGATCATCTGGGTCATTCTCCCAATCGGCATCACAATAATCATAAAGAGAAAGATGAGATGTTGAGTTAATTCAAATACCAAAGTCTAGTGTGCCTTTGAGGTATCGAAAAATCTTTTTGACTGCCTTCCAGTGTGTATACAAAGGAGTTTGCATGAATTGACAAACTTTGTTTACACTTTATGCTATATCAGGCCATGTAATGGTCAAGCATTGAAGTGCTCCTACGGTGCTCCAATATAAAGTAACATCTTCAAAGGATTAACCATCCTTAGAGGACAATTTGACACCCATGGACATAGGTGTTGGTATATATTTGGCTTGATCCATCTTCGTTTTTGTAAGTAGATCTTGAATGTATTTGGTTTGTGTAAGGAACAAGGATCAATTAGATGTTGAATTCCAAGGAAATAGGATAATTCTCCTAGATCTTTGAGAGAGAATTGCTTATCCAAATGATGAATTAGTTGCTTGATTTGAGTAGGACTATTCCCTATTATTAAAATATCATCAACATAAACAGGGATATAAACAACTGTGTTAGAATCAAATTTAACAAAAAGTGAAGCATCAGAGTAAGACGTGTGAAATCCCATATTCCTCAATTTTTCGACTCATGCCCGAGGGGCTTGTTTGAGTCCAGAAATTGCTTTGTGTAGTTTGAATATGAGTGGAGTGTCACCACGTTTTAATTCAAACCCCAGTGGCTGTTTCATGTAAACAATTTCATTGAGTGACCCATTTAAGAATGCATTGTTCATATCAAGTTGATGGATGGCCCCTATGCTCTAGACACAGCAATGGTTAAGACCACACGTATGGAGGTTGGTTTAACGATTGGGCTAAATGTTTCACTGTGATCAAGACCAGGTGTTTGAGCGTAGCCCTTTGCCATAAGACATGCTTTGTGTCTTGCTACGGAGCCAACCGAGCCATCCAGATTGGTTTTAGTCTCAAAAACCCACTTGTACCCAATGATAGGTGTATCTGAAGGTGTTGGTACTAAGGACCAAGTGTTATTACGCATACTAGCTTTGAATTCAATTTTCATAGCAATGTTCCATTCCGGAGTGGATTGAGCTTCCTTTAATGATTGTGGTTCATGATCCCCAGATAGGAGCAGTAACCAAGACCTTTGGTTTGAAAATACCTAATTTTCTTGTTTTCATATGATGAGTATGCGCGGAACTTGGAGAAGGTCTATCATCTTCAGTGAGAACATTAGAACATGATGGAGCAGTAGTGGGATTGACAAGATGAGTGTTAAGATTGTGGTGACTGGATGGAATCAGATTCAGACGGTGATGCAGAGTTTGATTGAGGTGAGGTAGAGGAGACTAAGTTATGGTCGTGAATTTGGAAAGAGGATAGTTGAGGTAGGTATAATTGTGAGGAGACAAAATAATGATCAGAAAGATTATGAGACTTAGGATCGAAGTTTTTAACGAATGTATATTTGGTTTCATCAAATTTAACATGCTTGGATATGTAAATTTTTCCGTCAAGACTTATGCACTTATACCCCTTATGCTTGTCACTGTATCCTATAAAGGTACATGGTATGGATCGAAATTCCATCTTGTGATTATTGTAAGGTCTTAAGCAAGGCAAGCATAGGCTACCGAAGACTTTAAGTAACGAGTAATCTGGATTTTTATGATAAAGTTTGGTGATGGGTGTGTTTCTACATAGAGCAGAGGAGCAAGTATGTTTATTAGATAGACTGATGTAGAGAAGGCATCAGTCCAAAAGTATAATGGCATTGAGGCATGAGCTAGAAGGGTGAGACCAATTTCTACTATATGTCTATGTTTTCTTTCAAAAACTCCATTTTGTTGGAATGTGTAAGGAGATGATAGACGATAATTTATTCCTTGATCTTGAAGAAATGATGTTAATGCCTTAAATTCACCACCTCCGTCATTTTTTAAATTTTGATTCTTTATTGAACGGGACTTCAATGTAGGTTTTGAATATTGTTAAAACTCTACTAACTTCTGATTTTATTTTCATGAAATAGATCCAAGTATACCTACTGTAAGCATAGACAAAGCTAACGTTGTATCGAAATCCTTCCCGACATGTTACATCCGAGGGTCCCCATACATCGGAGTAAATCATCTCGAGTGGTGCAGAATATGAGGTTTGAAGTAAAGAAAAGGAATACGATGACTTTTGCCTAGCTCGCAGGCTGTGCAAATAGATGAGATTTCATTTCTGGGAAAATGGGAACTACATTTAGTGTTTGTTTAACAACAGAAAAAGTAGGGTGGCCTACCTAAGATGCCACATATTATAGACTTAGATAAGTCTTTGATTGATCTTTGAGTTGGTTGCGTGCTTGAAACGTTGGTGTGGAGACAAGTTGCTGAGTGAGTTGAAGGTTGGAATGTCTTTCCAATGCTGAACTTGTAGAGACCATCATGTAAATTCTCTATGAGAATGATTACTTGAGTTGCTAGGTTCTTTATAAGACAAAACTGGGATGAAATTCAAAGAAAACTTGATTATCTTGAGCAAATTTACTCACACTAAAAAGGTTTCTGGTGACGTGAGGAACTCGTAATAGCTTATTTTCAGATAATGGGCGAGACGAGGAGTAAGAACATAATTTAGTGTGTCATATATGAGAGAGTGACAGACCTGCTCCATGAACCTTACCATTACCAGTGTAGTCTAATCCGATGGAAAGATTTCCTAGCTCATTTGTAACATGGTGTGTGGCTCCAGAATCTGGGTACCACCCGTTTTCATCTAAGGGTTCAGCCATTGTAGTGGTGGTTAGAGTTGCAGCCTGATAATGATTGGGGTGTTGCTTGGGTGGCCGATTGAAGTTCTGTTGACCTAGTTGATGGTTAGTGGATTGTCTTTGATAAGGGATGAAATCCTTATCAAATCGATAATAACACTTTTCTGCAACATGACCAGTTATGTCACAAATTTGGCATATTGATTCTTTGTATTAGACTCTGTTTTCTTTGGCAAGTAGAAGGTGGTGGCATTCACGGATGTTGATGAACCACCAATGATGCTTGTGTAAGATCCGATTCTGCATTCATGAGCCATTAAGATGGCACCTACTTCAGAGATAGTTAAGGTATCGGTTTTAGAGATCACATGAACAACAACCGATTCATATTAAAGTCCTACTCCTCCAAGTACACAGATGATTTGATCATCTTCTGAGAGAGGATGACTGCAAGCTGCTAGGACATCCATGTAATTCTTCATTTTGCTTAAATAGTTTTTCATAGGGGACTCCCTTTCTTCAGTGTTTGAAGCTGCAACTTATATTGCATCACTCTTGCTTTAGAGCGAGTGGCAAAGAGATTAGAGACTCTGTTCCAGAGTTGTGAAGAGGTAAGGACTTCACTGTCAGATTAGAGACTCTGATTTTCATTTAGAATGATTTCTTCAAAAATGTACAAATGATATTCAACCTATTTATAACTACTTACAGTGAAAGAAACAAATGTTTGTTTCAGGTTGTTACAACAATATTAACAATAATTATTCCCTGACAGTAACCTATAACTAAATTCCTTAATCCGTTAAGCTGCATTATCTGTGTGAATGAGCTGGATTACTCATGTGTTGGGCTTGTGCATGCATTGGTTTGCATGGCCAATTCATTGTGGACAAAAAAGATTTCAACCAATAAAAAATAATTCAGCCGATCAGAAATTACTGTGAAAGTTTACAATGTCAGCGCGTAGTTTGTAAACAATTACTAGTTTTCAACGGGTAGTCGTGGTTTTTTTGTTTTTGTTTTTTTTTTATGCAAGGGAGGGGGAAAGAGATTAAAAATTGCAATTGATTTATAATAATTTTATGTAAAGTATAATTATCTTGGAGTAATTCTTTTCGTATATAATTTTGTTTTTGGAATTTTATTTGTTGTATTGATAAAAAATAAGACTAGTATATACATACTACCGTAGGGTATAGATATTTTAGAAAAAACATTAATTTAGATTTTTTTAATAATAATATTGAATATTTGAAGTTGGTCACAGCTCTTGGTTATGATCCCAACCTCATTCTGTTTGAACGGGATTTTATTTTTTGTTCTTATATTTTTGTACGTAAATTGTCAAAAAAAACGGTGTTGTCATATTTTAGGTTTTTAATAATTAATTATAGAAAAATAATAAAAAATTATTAGTGAGGGAGAAATTATCATCCAAAATTGAACATAAATTATATATAAAGTAACTACTTGCTTGGGGTGGGGTATATCAACTTAGCAAAAACATTGATAAAAGTGATGATCACTCCCTTATCATCCAGCCTTCGTATGGTTCACTCCCAAAGTAATTCATGTAGATTTCTACTATTTCAAATTAGGGCTTTAAAAACATTGATTGCTGCATAGCAAAACGAGCAAAGACGATAGAGATTAACGCGGTTATGGATTCAGAGAGAGACCAATTGTTCCCTCAATAGCGATCGTCTTTATGGTGATGAAGGAGGAAAAGTGCACTAACAAGATTCTATATATGCCTATAAAGAATTAACGAGAATAATGTGGTTGGAAGACGAGCAGTGGGATGGATTGCGGGAAGTGGGTTGAATTTGAAGGCTAACTGTAAGAACTTGTTTTTGTTTAGTGAATTACGGAATTTACAGTTTTTTGTTCTTTTTTAGGAAACGATGTGAAATTCACCTGCTGGTTGTCACAGCTCAATGTTTATCTTTGTAAAATTGTTCAAGTTTTAACCCATCAACTCTTCCTTTTCTTTTTCTCTTTCCTTGATCTTTTAGTTAAGTTCCCGACTTCTTATCTTTTCAGTTCTCTCCAACATTGTGCACCTTCAAACATACCAACTCAAAGAAGGGGAAAGCTGAGAGTAGAAAAAAGGATGATTTCCACCATTTTCACCCCTGTTTCACCCACAATTCACACCAGTTTGAAACCCAATCAAAATCCACTGATACGGATTGACACCCCTTATCCAAAGGGAGTTTCATGTACCAGGGGAATAAAATATATATCTCAAACCAGGGCTTTGCTTTCAACCACCAAAGAGATAGTCTTGAAGAATTTCCAACAAAAAAGAGCCCTCAAAGTAATTTTTCTATTTAAAAACAAATTTCTGTTTTGTATTTATGCTTTTTTGCTTTAACTCGAACAATACAGAAACACCAATATTAAATGCATATTGATTCAAAATTGAAGCTTTCCCAATGTGATATGTGTGTTTCATCTGTTTTGCAATTTTTGCATCTTTTTTTTGTATCTGTATGATACAGATCCTCAGTTAAACGAACAAGACTAAGAAAATTCTTCCTTCTGTCACATTGTCAGTCACTGTACCTCATACACTGAGCCTTCTTGACCAGGTTTTGTTCTGAATTACAATGAGCATAATATGAAATCACTCCAGTTCGAGGTTTTATTTAATTTTTCGTCACATCATTTTGGGGCAACAGGTGAAACTAGCTGAACAGTTGGAACAAGAAGGTGTTGACATAATCCAGACTGAAGGAGGAAAGTTTTCAAATCCATCAAAGCCTGGTGTTCTTGGTTTAATTGAAAAGGTAGTCATGCGCATGCTGTAATTTTTCCCTCTGAAACTGGTTTAAAAGAGAACTCTTCCCTATTCCTCTTTCTACCGTACTTACAGAACAATTCCTTGATTGCTTGGTTTTAAGATATACTCTGTATTTATGGAGGCGAAAGAAAGTATGATATGCACTTGAATCTGAGCATGTTGTATCTCTTTGAGGGTCTTACGGTTTGATTGAAGAACAATAGCATATTTTGAAGCCACAGAAATATGCTGGATATCTTTTTTCTTGAAGTGATGAATTACGTCGAGCAAAAGATTCTTTGTGTACAAATTACAGTTGAATCATGAAATAAATTTGACAACAGAGTATATGTCACCCAACATAGTGAGAGAACCAACCAGACTTTCATACTGCTTGTATGCCTTTTAATACTTTATTTTCCAAAATACGACAGAAATTAAAGATGCTCACTTTGACAGAGCAGGACTTTCTTAAATCTTGTCTTGCATATTTTGAACTATTCAGGATCTTCAGACCAAAATACAAGCATCACGTAAATCTACCTTGTAGACTCCATTTTTTAAGTTTCATAGTTATTCAAATATCATCAGTTCGATTTGACTGCAACTGTTTGATGTTTGACATTATAGGCAACCCCAACACTGGCGGCAGTTTATTCGAATTCACGTGCGGTAAATATACCCGTTATGTGTTCTTCTGGACTAAGTTCTGTTACTGCAGCCATGGCAATCTCAGCCGGAGCTTCTGGTGTTAACGAGGATGCATCATTTGACAAGAATATATTTGAGTCAGCATAGAGATGCATAGTCCCAAAAACAAGTGAATCAAGATTTTGAATTTGAGTTGTTTTCTGACAAATTAATAAGGTTTGACTCATTTCTATATCTTCCATCGTAGTCTTCTGAAGTTAGTCGGATTATTATTTTGAGGCATTCTATCATGTTCATTTTGATCTCGTTTATTTGTTTTTTTTTTTACCTCGATCAGATGTTATCATGTATCCGATCATTTTATACCTTCATTTTAGATGTCATTTACCATATTATTTAACATGCTCGTCTATGATTTTAATCTATAATTTCTATGTTTTTAGATCAAAATTGCATGCGCAGAATAATAATTGAAAACATAAAAATTATAGATAAAATTTTTGACAGAAAACTAATTCTGTAAAAATAAAGTTTTTCAACAAATTTTTGGGCTGCATGCATTGAGTCTATCCAAATGGGCGTTGACTTTATAGATCCCGTTAGGCCGGAAGTCTCAATTCTGTGAAATTTTGGATGCTACCTGGTGTTGTTAAAATCGAAATCGAACCGAACAATTTTGGTTCGGTTTTCAGTTTTGAAATTTCAAAACCAAAATTTCGATTAACCAAATTTCCGATTTGGTTCGATGTAAATCGAACCAAATGAACACCCCTACCTCGAATATAGTATTGGGTAGTACCGACCACCGCATTTATAACTCCCATGTCACCACATCGTTCTCATCGAAAAGCTCAGATTTCAGCATGCAAGCAATTCAATCTACAGCCCTCCGCCCCTCCCCGCTTGCTCCCATCCGGAAACCTCAGCAGTCCGCCACTTTTCTCCGAAATAATTCCAAACTTCTCGCTAAAAGGCTCCCTCTCACTATTTCCGCCTCTGCTGTCGTCGCTGCTCCTAAGCGAGAGACAGACCCAAAGAAGCGCGTGGTAATTACTGGCATGGGCCTCGTCTCCGTTTTCGGGAATGATGTGGATGCGTATTACGAGAAGTTGCTTGCTGGTGAGAGCGGCATCACTCTGATAGACCGCTTTGATGCGTCCAAGTTCCCCACTCGATTTGGCGGACAAATTCGGGGATTCAAATCGGACGGGTACATTGATGGGAAGAATGATAGGAGATTGGACGACTGTTTGAGATACTGCATTGTTGCGGGGAAAAAGGCACTCGAAAGTTCGGATCTTGGGGGCGATAAGCTTGACAAGGTAAATAAATGTTGATTGGGAGATTTATGGATTCATTTTCTTAAAAGTTTGATGTGCTATGATTATTTTTAAGGTTTTTGGATGTGTTTGGGTGATTTTCTTTATGTATTAATTACCTTTGGTTAAGTGGCTTAAAGCTCAAAGGTGATCGAGTGCATAGATATTGGGGTTCCAGCATATGAAATATAGAAATTTTCTGTCTTATGAGTTCTTGTTTGTCGCTAAAGTAGTTTCATTATTCGAAATTTCTTTAATCCATTGTTTGTGAGATATCCTGTTTGGCTCATTTCATTGAAGTTGAGGCCGATCCTCTGATATTATTTGAGTTTGGTATTATTGCAGATTGATAAAATTCGAGCTGGTGTTCTTGTTGGGACAGGAATGGGTGGTCTTACAGTTTTCTCTGACGGCGTTCAGGCACTCATAGAGAAAGGTCACAGGAAAATAACTCCCTTTTTCATACCTTATGCTATAACAAACATGGCATCTGCTTTGCTTGCAATTGATCTTGGCTTGATGGGTCCAAATTACTCAATATCAACTGCTTGCGCCACCTCAAATTATTGCTTCTATGCTGCTGCGAATCACATCCGTCGAGGTGAAGCTGATATCATGGTAGCTGGTGGAACTGAAGCGGCTATTATTCCTATTGGATTGGGAGGTTTTGTTGCATGCCGGGCTTTGTCTCAAAGAAATGATGATCCCAAAACTGCTTCTAGGCCTTGGGATAAAGATCGGGATGGCTTTGTCATGGGTGAAGGCGCTGGAGTCTTGGTAAGCTTTTTTTTTCCCACTTAATTATAAACCTCGGACTTGAAGTATTCTAAACTAGAATTTAAATTGTTGCTCATATTTACATGGTAAATCGTTTAATTTTTCCCTTCTGTTTTTATCTTCAGCAAATGGTATTTGGTCGATAGGACTCTGGACTGAAATATGATGTTACTGTTCATTTTCTTGAACAGGTGATGGAAAATATGGAACATGCAATGAAACGAAATGCCCCAATAGTAGCTGAATACCTAGGAGGTGCAGTTAACTGTGATGCTCATCACATGACAGATCCTAGATCTGATGGCCTTGGTGTCTCTTCATGCATCCTTAGCGCACTTGAAGATGCTGGTGTTTCCCCTGAGGAGGTATTTACTTCATTTCAGTAAAGTGTAGTGAAATGAGCCCACAACTCCAAACATGATTTACAAAATCGGAGTGGGCCAAGAGTCTCGATGTATCTGCTTATCGATTTGTTGCGTTATACACAAGTTATCTTTTTGAGATTTCTGTAAGTTTTAAACTATCCATTTATGGTGAAACTGTTGCAGATTTCTAAAACAATAACTCGTTTCTTGTTTGGACCATGCTTCATTTCAGGTTAACTATATTAACGCCCATGCAACCTCCACAATAGTAGGTGACCTAGCTGAGGTAAATGCAATTAAGAAGGTGTTCAAGAACACTTCAGACATCAAAATCAACGCAACTAAGGTTAGCCCCCCCACCCCCCAAACAAGCACTCCCACCACCCTCTATCTGCCCACCTGTGTATGCTTGATATTTTGGACGCAGTATGTCATTGTTCATTGTTGGCTTCTCACTTCCCAATCTATACAGTCAATGATAGGGCACTGCCTCGGTGCCGCCGGAGGTTTGGAAGCTATTGCAACCATCAAAGCTGTTACAACAGGATGGCTTCACCCTTCCATTAACCAATATGTAAGTTGAAACAAACTAGTTTGCTATGACTTATATTTTATGCACCGATCAGTGAAAAGCTTTGAAAAAACTGTTCCAAGTGTTTGATCATTATTTGGCTTTTGTTGCTCCAATTTACAATATAGTATTATCACTGATGCAGAACCCAGAGCCTTCTGTGGAGTTTGACACCGTTGCGAATAAAAAGCAACATCACGAAGTAAATGTTGGTATGATGCTTTTTGGTTCCCATTTCATCTAATTTTCTCAACCGAATCTATAAATAACACCATGTCCAATGAGTTTTTTTTTTTTTTTCAAGACTTTGATTTTCTTTATCAATGCAGCCATTTCAAATTCATTTGGATTTGGCGGACACAACTCTGTTGTGGCATTTTCTGCATTCAAGCCCTGACCATATCCGCTATGTGAAAGCACGTAGCAAAAGCAGTGTTGTTCACAGGAGCGCCATTGAGTCCATCGACAGCTTTTTTGTTAATTTGGTGCAATAATTTTTGAGTTTAGCTCTTAGTTCGAAGCTTTGATAGTTCCTTGAATGGATTAGTCTCCGTCCATTATTGCTGTCTGCTGAACATACTGAGTAGCCATTGAGTCTGTAATTTTGACTAACAACAACTTCTTGGATTCATGATTGATTCAGTGACTGTTCTTAGTTTAATTAATTATAACTTTCTGCATTTATATATACTAGCAAGAAACCCGTTAAATATTATATGAATTATTAAACATGGTGCTAATGATATAGTTCATCTCTGTATATATTCTTTAATCATATTTTTTGGTAGAAAGAGATTAATACGGATCAAAATCTGAAATTATTAGTCTTTTTAGAAGTAATGTTGTCAAAATCATATGCATTTTTCTGTTGCTGTAAATATTGTATTTTTTGTCATTAATAATTATTATTTTTACCTTCACCCTTAATTCTTGAGGATTTTGAAATAACTTTGTCCCGGCCAAAGAGTAATATATAAAACTTTGGAACATATTCAACTCTATTTCATTTAAATTCTAAATTCATGATTCAACATATTCATGAAATTTTTTAAAGCTTAGAATAGATATCAATAAAAACAAAAGGGAAAACACTTGGGCTTTTTTATTAAATTAATCGAAAAAAATAAAACATTTAACAAAAAATCCGAATTCGAAAATCATTTTTAAAATGACCCAAAACGCCATCCCAGATGGCGCCTTCAGGTGAAGGCGCCATCTGCGATGGCGTCTTCTGTAGCTGAAAAAAAAAATAATTGAAGGCGCCATCTTGGATGGCGCCTTCATATAAAAAATTAATATTTTATGAAGGCGCCATCTTGGATGGCGCCTTCAGTATAAAAATAAATCCGCCCCCTCTTCTTCTTCCTCATTTCTCATCGGCTTTTCTCTGAAATTTCTCATTCTCATCTCAGATCTTTGCTTATTTTTGTGCAAAAATTACAAAATCATCGTGATTTATCATTTCTGGAGCTTGCTTGTTCAACATTTTTGAATTTCAGGTAACATTACAAGTTTGAATTTAAATTTTTGAAAGTTGTAAAATTTGAAATATGTTGTTGGTTGTTTTTAAATTTTGTTGTTTGGTAGTTTTTATTGAAAAATTAGTTATAGTTTCGAGATAATGTCAAACCGTCGGATGATTTACAAATTTTAAGTTTTTGCCGTAATTTTGTACTCCGACACGGCGGCGGCGGCGGCGGCGGCGGCGGCGTCGGCGGCGGCGTCGGCGGCGGCGGTTGCCGTGTTGTCACCGGTAGGGGCGGGTGGTGGTTGCCATGTTGATATTTTGTTATATTGATATTTATTGTGTAATATTTCAGGATGGATTTACAAAGAGGACCAGGACCGATTGACAGTCATCTGCTATCATTGCAGTCAGGTCATCGATCTGAAGCTGTTTGGGCAGGTGATATTGATTCTACACTTCGAGGCAGAAACCCTGATAAGTATTTTTGGGATCTTTGCCCCCTCGATACTCGTGTTGCGAGTTTGTTGGACAGTTTTGGTTTTTATGGTGTTTATAGGTCTGGTAGAATTACACTTGACTTTCACCTCATCACGGCTTTAGCTGAGAGATGGCGCCGTGAAACACATACTTTCCATCTTAGATCCGGAGAGGCGACCATCACACTGCAAGACATTGCAGTTATATGGGCATTGCCAGTAGATGGTAATGTAGTATCCGGTATTGATTATGATAGGAGTATACCTGACTGGCAAGCATATTGCCATATGCTTTTGGGATTTGTACCGGATACTGCACACTTTAAAGGTGCAAAGTTATTTTTATCTGCCATAAACAATCATTTGGTGAATAATGCTCTTACTGAGCACAGTACGGAAGAAGATGTAGTCCGTTATACTAGGGGCTGTGTGTTATTGATGTTTGGTGGAATTTTGTTTCCTGATTCGTCCGGCAATACTGTAAAGTTATTATATTTACATATGATAGAGAATATTCATTTAGTTGGTAGTTATAGTTGGGGGAGTGCCGTATTGGCATATTTGTACCGTGAGTTATGCACTTCCTCGATGAGAGGCAAAAAAGTGATCGGTGGTGCATTACAGGTCGTACAGGTAAACTTTACATTAACACTTTTCAAATGTTTGAAATATTATTGTCGTCATAATAGCTGATATTATTCCTGATAATATTTTAGATTTGGGCATGGTCAAGATTACCTGGTTTAACTCCTCAACTGGGTGATGCTAGATTCGACACTGGCCCAATAATTATCAATGAGGAGAATATCTTACCTGCTGCTCCATATGGTGCAAGGTAATAATGTTTTTATGTTTTGTGCTATTTTATATGTTTAAATTTAAATATATTTATAGATTTTGTAAATGTGTTTTTTTCAGGTGGACATGCCATTTAAGGTTCACGGAAACAGGGAGGCATTCTGTACGTATCATTAGGGACATTCTTGATGAGCAGCCATCAACTCAAGTAAGCAGTATATTAGTTGTGTTTGTTATGAAAGTTAATAATGTTGTTTATATTATTTTAATCCAATTTTGTATTTGTAGTTTAATTGGCAGCCATACCCTGATGAGTGTACTGAGCATCTGAGCCACCAGTTATGGACATATGCCGGCCCATTAATTTGTTATGAAATTGTTGAGATGCACCGTCCTGATAGGGTTCTTCGTCAATTTGGAATGCTCCAAGACATCCCCACAGATCCACAATCAAGGGATGATAAATTGCATTCTGTTGATCGAAGAGGAAGTATGAACAAGGATTGGAGTGCACATCATATTGGATACGTGCAGAAATGGGAGATGGCAGGTGATTTATGTGTGGACAGACCACTATATTGTGCAGTAGTGGTTGGATATAGTGAGTGGTATGACCGAGTCACCCGCAGATATATTGGCCATCAAAGGCAATTTGTACAGACCGGATACCAACATGGTGACGGCCCAGCGTGGCATCATGTGGTAAGTAAATATATTCAAACTTTGTTTTGTAGAATATGTCATATGGATTTATAGATTGAACATGTAATTATTGTTATTCACTTTTCAGCTTGATCAGATGCAACAGTTAAGTGTTAGTTGCGACCGCTATCCTGCTGAGGGAGAATCTGTTAGCACGTATATGGAGTCGATGAGAGATCATCATAGGGCAATAGCGCAGGATGTGATGCAAGTGGCTCGTGAACGACGAGACAGAAACTTCCCACCAGACGAAGAAGTTCACGAGCCTGATGAAGAACCAGTACAGACTGATATCGCAGGGCCTTCTATGTATACACCTTTCTCGACCACCTACTGATGTACCTGTGGATAGGAGGCAGAGAGTTCGCAGAGAGATCATTCCTCCTCCTTGTGGTACCGGAGGTCATTTACAGACGAGGCCTCGTGGTCGTGGTCGTGGTCGTGGTCGTGGTCGTGGTCGTGGATGATATTTGTTGTCTTTCTTTTGTAAATATTTGATATTTGATATTTTTTTGACATATTGAACAATGTTGTTTTGTGAGCAATTGAACATATACTAAAATAGTGTGATAGACAAACAACCAATTGACACTTATCGATACCACAACGCCAGCCTCCGTCATGAGCAAGAGACCATTGACACTTATCGATACGACTCAAGTAATCAAAAGCCCTTGGCTCTATAAGTTTTATCTCTTCCATTGTGCGATCAAATTTTGTGAGTTGATTTTCTGATCCCGCTCTCCAACATAAGTCTTTCAAATGAACGGATTTGAAACGACTATTAAAGTTTGAGCAAACATGTCTCAAACAAAATCGATGTACTCCACGCGGTGATTTGAAGTCAGGAATACAATCGGCTGCTGCAATGAGGCCCGGATGACGATCAGAAATCAAACATGCACCACCCTCAGATCTTCTCACAATATGCTGGCTTATCATCTCCAAAAACCATCTCCATGACAGAAACTTTTCTTCGTCAACAATTGCAAATGCCAAAGGTAACACTTGATTATTAGCGTCCATTGTCACGGCAATCAACATCTTATGTTGATATTTCGTATACAGATGTGTTCCATCCACGCTTATTACCCGGCGGCAATGTTGAAATCCTTCTACACATGGTCGGAAGGCCCAGAACACGTAATTCAATGTCTTCTCTCTTGGTCTGGCATTGTCAAGGTGAACCCACTCAATGACGGTGCCGGGATTCCATTTTTGCAAAGCTCCCGTATAGTAAGGCAGTTTCTGAACGGAGCTCTCCCATGTCCCATACACATTCTCAACAGCACGTCGCAAACTAAACCATCCTTTTGCATAAGAGATCTCAAATCCATATTTGTCTTTGACTGTTTGAATTACATACTTTATCTCGAAAGATGGATCACGCCGAACAATTCCCACTAACAAGCTAGCAATCATGTTTTTGTCCAAATTTGCATGATCGATAGACAGCTCACTCAAAAGGCAGGTGTGAGAACCTCCATATTTGTTTATTTTGAATAATCCAACTTTCTTCTTCAACGAGGCGCGCATGTACCATCTACAAGGTGCATCTTCTGTACTGTGTTTGCACACAACTTTCCACAATGTTTTTGTACTTTTCACAACGCGGTACTCTCGTTTTGCAACACGTACAGAGTAATCCTTCACAGCTGCCTGCAGATGTGCTTTATTTTTGAAGACCATATCTACATGCAGATCCCCTTTGGAGTAATCGTAATAACTACCCCATTTACCTGTTGGAATGTCTACTGAGCCTGCAAATACTTCAGGATGTGTCATTGAGAAGAATGGAATTGTTGGATAAAGGACATGACTAGTTGTCGTGGTTGTCTCCGGTACATTAACTGACACTTCCTGGGTGATTGGGACCCCTTCATCTTCATCTGCAATTGTTTCTGACATGACACAAATGTCAACCTCATCGTCATCAGCATCATCCTCGGACGGAATATCATCTGGTTCTGACTGAATATCATTTCCCAATTCAGCGAAACTGTCTGCTAGTGGCTCAGGAGCAATAACATCAGCATCTATTGGATCGTCATCGTGGTGTCTACCGGAGACAGTCGGTCGTTCTGCAACTACAGGCAAACAATCTACATTTTCTGGAATATAATCATAGTTTCTTTGTTCCGTTTCTATGTAAAGTTCCAAGCAACTAAGACCTTGTTCTGAATCCAATAGCCATGCTAAATTATAATCATTATCGATTGGCAAAATTGTCTGTCGTACCCCGGCATAATCTCTAAACATATGTCTTACATGTATTTTCAGAAGAAACTGGTTGCCATCGATGCCCGTGATATTATATATTTCGGTCAACAACTGCATAAAATTAATTGTGCGAGATATTGTGGTAACTCTTATTGGACCACGATCATATCTAATGGTATCCAAATCCTGTAATATATTACCTCCACAATATAATAATATTTGAATCGACATATCTGAAAAATTTATAAAATATTACAAATAATTAATAAATTTATAAAATCCATATGATAAAAACAATAAGATAAAATCAATAATATAACAACATTTTTACCTGAAAAATACTTCGAGAGTGGTTAATTGAGATTGGAGATTGAACAATTTTAACGATAAAAATAAGATAAGAAACTATGATGATATGTGATTTTCGCTTCGGTATGAAAAAATGAAGGGCTCGGCCGCGGTATTTATACCCGAGAAGGCGCCATCTTCGATGGCGCCTTCATAAAAAAAAAAATTTTTTTATTTGAAGCCGCCATCCAAGATGGCGCCTTCAATTAATTTTTTTATCAGATACGAAAGGCGCCATCTCAGATGGCGCCTTTACATGAAGGCGCCATCCGAGATGGCGGTTTGGGTTACTTTAAAAACGAATTTAAAATTAGGATATTTTGTTAAATTAATTTGTTTTTTCGATTAATTTAATAAAAAACCCAAAACACTTGTTCATCCCACATATCGCGGAATGTTTCTAAATTTTACTTCTGAATTTTTTTAGTATCGTTAACAAACAGACTCGGCACTTTTTTTAAGGATAACTTTATTTGTTATTTATTAATTTACAATCTTAGTGACTTCGATAAATTTGATAATTCTATAATTTATGAAATTGATCAAGAACAATGAAATTTAATAAAAAGTATTAGTACGTAAATAGTAATGGGTTGTGGACTTGTGGTCTTGTGGATATGCAATTTTGTTATTCACAAATAAATTATTATACCGAGTTTCTCATTATTATTATAAATTTATCTTGTTTATAACAGATTCATGAAAGAATATATTCTTTTTGGAACTTACTATTATTATTTCATTATTAAGATAATTTATTTTACGAGAAAATAGCAAGAAAGTACCTTTTTAAGAAACATAATACACTTAAGTTTGGGGAAAAAATAATAGTACAGAAAAATTCAAATTTAATTTTTTTTATTCAAATAGGTCTAATTTCAAAATTTCAAATCAAATAGGTGTTTTATTTTGACTATTTTACCCCTCAATGGTTTGGTAAGTTGCATTCTACTCCCTAGGCTTTTGTTTTATTTACAAAGAAGCCTCTATATAATATTTAATTATCTTTTATATCCTTATTTTTATAAAAAAAAGTTGCATTTAACTTCGTTTTTTTACAAGTCCCCGTTATTTGCGATCATTGGCACAAAATAGTATCAGGCCTATGACGGAGACTGAAAAAATTATTGCAGTCCTACGAGGAGATCCAATACTTCATACAAAGTAATGGAAAGGATCAACCTGTAAGATCCACGTGATCTTGCTGATTCATTTGCGGGAAAGAATCTTGTAGACTTTAAAACAAATCAGGTTGGCGGAATTCCTCAACTTCCACCACAAAAGAGATTCGGGTCCAACAATCCACCACCCGAAGGAGATCAAAGGATGCCCAACCAAGACGATTTTACTGTTGGAGCAACTTTAGATCCCACAGTTGGAACAAGGTGTCGTTCCCGCAGGTCAGATATACACCAAAAGCCTTACGAGAAATCTCAGTTCGATCCGATATATTTATATGGACTTATGCTCAACATGGATATTTTGGATTTTAAAAATAGAGAAGTTCTTATTGATGAATGAGCTTCAGCAATGAGAATATCAGCAGGAACGCTTGATCTCAACAAAGAATGATTCATATTACTCCTTAATATGAGTATAGAAGGATCAGCCAAAATTGGCTGGGAACTCGGAGACTGAGGTAACAAGGAAGAAATTTTAGCCGGAGAGTCCCTGAAAGAAATTGTGGACAATATGTCAAAAAATTTTAAAATCTGTTTCATTTGAGTGGGTTACTTCGAAGGAATGGAGGAAGAGAAGGAGAAAAAATATAGACAAGCTCTATATAGCCTGGAACTATATGATATTTGTTATGTAGACGGTATATCAAACTCTTCGCAGAGTATAGATGGAAGGCAAATATGATAGAAATGATGCAACATAACTGTTATTTGCCAAAATACCGAGTCCATTTAGAGAAATGCTTATCCAGGAATATACACCACAAACAATAAAGACGGTGTCCAGGAGAATGTCATTTCTTAAAATGAAGCTTGCGGAGTGGTTCTATCAAGCAAAACTCCAAAAGAGTTACAAAAACATAGATGAATCAACAAAACAGCTCATCTTTGCTGTACGGGGAATGATATCCCTACAATCATCAGAAACTACCCAGAGGCAGAAAATGAAAAAGCACAGAGCTCATCCATATGCCCGATGAAGTAGTAACAGAGGAAATAGGTCTTCATGGAGGCCTAGAAAGTTATGGTCAAAACAGAAAGTCCATGTTACAGATCCGGGCAAAGATCACGACCAATCAGGAGTAAACCTCGTCAACGGGTTTTAATCAAGCAAGTTCTAGCAGAGCACCGACGAAGAGAACTTTCAGACACACTCATACTCGTGTGAATGAGATTTCAATGACTGTAACTGCTGGACATGCGGAGCAAGAGGACATATCTCTTCATATTGTCCAGAAACCAAAGCCGGTGGGTAAGACAGTTTGAGCATACCAATGAGTTCGAGGATGCTGTTTATTTTCAAGATTTGGTACAGGTGTATCAATTGAGAATATTCCATCATATGAAAGCATCTACGAAGAATAGATATTCTGATAATGGAGGTGAATCCAGTTCAGAATCGGAGTGAAGGGGAGTTCCTTCAACGCATGATCAGAGAAGAACCGTCAGGATTTTTCTCACATACCATTGTTTCTCATAAGACCCTTATGAGGATCATGAAGGAGGAGCCAAAGCTTCATATGTATGATGGATTTACAATTGGGGCAAAGGAAAAAGCCATGGATATGACGGGTCTTCGAAGCAGGAAGCATCAGATTATCCATAGGGCGACAATTGGTGAATTTGCGATCCCGATGGAATTCACGGGAAACCAAATTGAGACGCAGTTAATCCCCTACAGAGAAATTTTGGAGATTAAGGACAAGGTTAAAAGAGAAGTTGCTAACACGCTCTCATGGATCATATTGGAGCCATTAGATTTATAATCAAGGCAACTTTCAAGGAAGTGATTGATTCGTCCCTCAACCTAGCGATCTTTGACAAGAGAATCCCGAACCTCAAATATTCTTATTTGGGAGCAGTTGCAGGAAATCTATATGCAGGAAAGATGGACTTTAACAACTATCCGAGAACTGCATACAATTTAAGAGATCGAGATTTCAACAAGGTTCTTACTCTTCATCAAGATTTTAAAAGAAGTGATTTGATAAAAGAAGGGAACGTGCCTTACTCCATCACCTACAAGGTGTCATACTCGCTCTCAAATGCTCATTATTGAGAGGTATTATTGATAAAAGAATTCATCAAAGTCCACAGAATCTTCGAAGATTTTGCCAAAGCAGTATTGTCGGACATTATTGATACTCCGGCAAGAGGAGAGATCGACATGAGGATACAAGATCAGCCTGTTCTGAACAGAAGCAGGAGCCTTATGATCGAGCCAAGAAGGATGTTTTTCCAATATGATATGTTAATCAGCAACTATCCCTGGGAAAAATAGAAGGCCGTCTCGAGTAGGATTCAGAAGATCCCTGATGTCTTCAAAACAACAAGTGTTCTGAAGTGTCCAGAAGGATGGAAGTGTAGATAATCTTTGACATTGCTGAAAAGAACAATATCTTCCCTTGTGATATCTTATATTATCTACCACAACCTACCGTGGGCAGATATCAAGGAAATCTAAAAATTGGTGAAATTGATCTAAGCATTGAAGGAACAACAGGCATGATCCCAGAATAGCTTGTTCTTGGGATTGAATTTCTCGAGGAACATAAACATTGGGAAAGATTACAAGACGGAATGAATTTCACGGTGGAAGGAAAGCGATATAGAATCAGATGACCATCAGTCAATTCTCCATATACATCTCCGTTGGGATTTATATGACAAGTATGAGGCATAATATTTTGCAGCTTACATTGATTCAAGAGCTGGAATATGTACTATGAGGCGCGATCTCTTCCCCAAAGATGTTGGTGAAAAATTACCAGTCATTGCCGGAAGAGACTTTTCCAAGCGGATCCTTATTTTTAATGAAGGTGTCCAAGGAGCGGAAATAATTATCAGAGGAGCACGCGGTACCCCGTGGTACAAAATCAAGATGACACCTATTTATTTCCATGATACATGAGCTGATATGCTGCTAGGAAACAATTCCCTGCAGACATTCAAGCGGTTCACTCAGGAGATCGAGACAATGAGACTTATTTTCACAACTCATTGTGATCATAAGATTATTGTGCAGAGACTACGGGAGTCATTTCACAAAAAATTCTCCATTAGTTTTCGCAGCAAGCGTGGTGATGAAGGAAAACTTGGACACCCAAAGATGAAGGGTCAGCGAAAATTTGGTGAAACAATCCTTCAGTTTCGACAACAAGGTCTTAGTGAAAAGGTTCCAAAACTTTTGACTGGGTTAATACTATGTCTTTTAGATAACAGGATGAGGAAGAAGTCACTCTAGAAACCCTGTTGTTACTTAAAAAAAGGCATTACAGGACGAGGTTCCACAACCGGAAGCTAGCATCGAAGAGCAAATTACTCTAGAGGATGTGAAAAGAAAGATTAAGAGGAACTACAACAAGGATCCACTGGTATGTTGGAATAAGAATGATCTCACAGCTACTTTGAAGGTGAAAGCCAGAAAATAAAATGAGTTCATCGGATTCAGACCAATCCTCATGAATATGGAAGATCGGATGGATATGCAGATAATACTTAAGGAGCATATTGACCTTAAGTTAATCTCAGCAGATGTTTCTCCATATAGCAGTCTAGGATTTCTTGTTTGGAATCATGGAGAAATCAAAAGAGGAAAGTAAGATTAGTGATCAACTACAAAGGAATAAACGACATCTTGGATTTCGATGGATACTTTATCCCAAGTAGTGAACATTTGGTAAGCAGCATCAAGAATGCCAAAGTGTTTTCCAAGTTCGATTGTAAGTCTTGATTTTACCAGATTAAGATGGAGGAAGCAAGCAGAAAGTACACAACATTCTCCACAACACCAGGACATTATATCTGGAATGTCATGCCAATGAGATTTGCAAACACTCCCCAGATATTTCAAAGGAAGATGGATAATCTTTTCAAGGATTAATTCAACTTCATGTTCGTGTATATTGACGACATCCTCATTGCGTCAAGAAACATGAAAGAGCATCTTACACATTTGGAAATATTTTCAGATGTTTGCTACAAGGAAGGATTAGTGCTCTCTGAAAAGGAAGACAGTAATTGCTACTAGACAAATCAAGTTCCTCTGGATCGAGATTGATGAATCTGGAATCATCCTTCAAAACCATATTGTTGAATAGGCGCAAGGATATCCGGATGATCTTAAGGATTTAAATCAGCTTCAGAGTATTCTTGGAGTTTTTAATTTTGCTGGAATGTTCATTAACAACCTGGCAAACCACAGAAAGGTGTTCAGTCCTTTACTCAAAAAGGATGTTAAATTTGAGTGCAATGAAGACCATCGACAAGCTGTCAAACAGCTAAAAAAGTTTGCAGGCAACTACCAAAGCTTGCAATCCCAAATGACGAGGATAAACTGGTATTATACATGGATCCCAATGATCAATGGTGGTCAGCTATTCTCATGAAGGCCACACCAGACGGATAAATGACATGCATATACTGTAGCGCCATTACTAATGATACCCTTTAAAAAATCAACGAGAAAGAATTCTTTGCAGTCTGAAAGGCCTTTAAAAAATGGCCATTATTTTTACTACCAGAGAAATCTATCTTGAAAATAAGTCTTTTCTGAAAAATAAAATTGAATCAAAACCAGAGAATGCTAGGATTTTAATATGGAAATCTGAAATGCCAATATTATGATTATGATATTGTCATTGTGAAATCTGATAAAAATATTCTTGCAAATTTCTTAACACGAGATAGAGGGATACATTGCTAATGATACCCTCTAGAGACTGAGGCATCTCAGGGAA
The DNA here is from genome assembly GCA_907163345.1 of Haberlea rhodopensis. Classification (NCBI taxonomy): domain Eukaryota; kingdom Viridiplantae; phylum Streptophyta; class Magnoliopsida; order Lamiales; family Gesneriaceae; genus Haberlea; species Haberlea rhodopensis. Next base: position 7,823,710 of record CAJQUN010000004.1, on the reverse strand, counting down.
AACCTGGAGAGCCTTGATCGAGATTTTGGGATTCTTTGTCTCAATGCAGAGGTCGCGGGACAACTTCAACGAGCAGATCAGGAACTTGTTACTGATCACTTACGAGCATGCTTTCGAGACCAAGAATGTTTATGTGAAGTCTTGAAGGGCCCATCCTCCAGGCCGCATCTTCAACGGTGCAAAAATGAGTGTTTAGAGAACGGGGCTCATCTAACCCGGAGGCAAGAGATTCACATACCCCTATCACGAGTGCTGCATATGATGCATTCCTTGAGGATGTACAAGCTATAGCGAATGTTGAGGGTCGGGTGTCATCACAATCTGAACCTTCAAGTCAACCTAGCACCTATGGGGTAAAAGATGGAGAGTTGAACCATAGACCTATGACTGGCAATTCTAGGGTTCAAACTAATGATGTTTTAGTTTCTTTTCCTATGCAATATTACCAATGCACTTGGAAAAAACTGATAACCAGACAGGGTATCAACCCAGATAAATATTGTTGATATCTCCAGAAAATATCTAAGGGTTTGGATGACACCAGACAACCATCCAAACAAATTTCAGGGATAGTATAATTTCGGAGCTCTTGCTTCGGTTTATACTGTTACACCAGCATTCTCGGAAATCTCAAAATTATCCAAATAGATCAGAGAAATTGTTCACGAGACATGGGCCAATAATCCACATTTGGCCAGATGAGATATTTTGGAGTTGTATTTTTTCAGTGCTGCTCTAGAACCAACAAAGAAGGGCTTCATTGGAGATTTTCATTTTATCAAGCTCAGGCGACCAGACGGGAACACCTTAAAAAATATAAAAAAGGTGCTACCATATGACGTACCAGTTTTGGCTGGGACTATCGCAGAAGATTAAGTTTCAACCAGACGCGCATGGGGTCTTTCAGTTTGTCTAACGGAAATGGACAAAATACTCATTAAGTTCTTTCAGAATTCAGGCAACGGTACTTTCATGCTGAATTCCATGACAGGAACATCAACGAGATTTGCCGAAGAACTCTTTGAAACAAAGAGGAGAATTCTTTGGGAAAACAAGATTCTGGCGGGAAAAGAAACTTACCCAAAATTTTGCAATATGTCACACATTGGTTGATGCATAGATCGAATTTGCCAAGCATGCCCGAAGCATAAAGAACCAGAGTTCGGAAAAGGATTCTGATCCAAACCCGATAGATCAGAGGCAGGAAAAGACAAAGACATGCAGACAAGAGAAATATAATTTGAAATATAATTATCCATAGTTTGCACTATGTAGATAAAGATCATCATTTTGATTTTTCGCATTAGAAAGAAATATTTCATTATCAAACATGTTTGTTTTAGGGGATTATCAACATGTTTTTATGTGTGCATATATGATAAAATTACTGATTTTTTCCCCATTATTTAATATTTTATCTTTTTGTTTGATTTTTAGTCAAAATTATATATGTCTATTATTATCAACTAGGACTACTATTTATCACTTGAATTCAAGGGACCCTATGTTAGATATATATTTTTTAATTTTAGTATTTTTATAATCGCCAAATCATAAGTATCAAAATCAATTTTGGAACCACTCAAAAAAAAAATTGGAATGCCCCAAAATAATAATAATGGTGGTGGTGTTGATGATAATTGTTCATAGTCTTCCCAAGCATACAACCATAAAGTGTAGAAAAGTTTTAATGGTATTATTAAGTCACAACTTATTTGTAGATATATTTTGAGATTAATGTTGATATATAATTTCTAACTCCTTTCCTTAATCCGTTTTCTTATGTTGGAATTTAAAGTAAACTAAAAGAGAAAAAATAATAATAAGACGCACGATCGATCGCGCATTGCAGAAAGTTTCCATTTGTTGGAAATAGGGGCACGATCGATAGCGCCCCAGGAGGCGATCGATCGTGCACTGTGTCTGTTGATAGAATGATGTGTCCATTCATGTTTGGGTGTGGCTTTTTCTTGATATGGTGCATCTAAATGATGTCCTTTGGACACAAATCTTTGGTTTACTATAAATAAGACATTCCACACTTGGATTGATCACCAACTTCGAAATAACATCAGATTTGAAGATCAAATTTTGAGCATTTTGTTGTTCTTCAACTTTCTTCACATTGAGTACTTTGAACCTTTGTGGATTAAGAGTTTGTGATTTGAAGTGCTTCTATCACAAATTATAGTCATTGTATCTTGGGAGACAAATTGTCAAAGAAAACCATTGGGCAATATTATCTTAAGGAAGGAGATTACAAATCTCACATCGACATAAATTTTAAAGCCATTGTTATTCTTGTTGATACATTTCTAAGATACACATTTTCAGAAATTTTTAGACTACAATCTTAAGACAATAGCCTTACAACAATGGCTACTTCGAGTGCAACAATGACTCTTGTTCATCATGGTGAAAGGCCTGAAAAGCTCAATGGGAATGACTTCAAGTGGTGGCAACAAAGATGATCTTTTACTTGACCACACTGAGTTTGTCAAGGTTCTTAACCGAGAAGGCTCCTACAGTTGAAGAAGGAGAGACTGACACACAAAAGAGGGCGTCAATTGATGCATGGAATCAAAGCGACTTTCTTTGCAAGAACTACATCCTAAATGGGTTAGACAATAAATTATATAACGTTTATTATCTTGTGAAAACAGCAAATGAACTTTGGGAATCACTGGAAAAGAAATACAAATCCGAGGATGCCAGCATGAAGAAATTCATAGTTGGACATTTCCTGGATTTCAAGATGGTTGACACCAAGCCTGTAATGGCGCAAGTGCAAGACCTACAAGTAATTTTGCACGACATTCATGCGGAGGGAATGAGTCTAAGTGATTCATTCCAAGTCGTCACAATGATTGAAAATTGACTCCTACGTGGAAGAACTTCAAGAACTATCTCAAACACAAACGAGAGGATATGAGTCTTGAAGATCTTGTGGTTTGACTACCAATCGACAAGGACAACAAGGTTTCCAAGATGAAGGCGGGAATATTTCAAATGGAATCACGGGCTAACCTAGTTGAACAAACAACAGGGTCAAAATGAAAGTTTGACAGTATGGCCTCCAAAAATGGCAAGGCGAAGAAGTTCAAAAGAAAATGCTACAAGTGTGGAAAATCCAATCCAATGGCAAAGGATTGTCGTAACAAAGATGTTCGTGGGAAAGCAAAAGATCAAGTCAATGTGACTGAACATTATCGGATATCGGATACTTGGATGATCTAATGCTAACCGACGTGATCTTTGAAGCAAACTTGGTTGACAATCCTATGGAATGGTTCGTCGATTCCGGTGCTACCCGACATGTGTGTTCGGACAAAGCCATGTTCTTCACATACACGTCAATAATGGTTGCCAACTCTACATGAGAAATTCGACAACATCTCCAGTCGTTGGATTGGGGAAGGTGGTTCTGCAGATGACTTCGGGAAAGGAATTGACTCTCATTGACGCCCTACACGTTCCTGACATCCGTAAGAACCTAATATCCGGATCGGTCTAGTCAAGGTGGGTTTTAGACTAGTTTTAGAATCTGAAAAAAATTGTACTCTCCAAAAATGGAGTCTTTGTAGGAAATGGTTATATGAAGAAAAGCCTTTTCAAAGTGAATGTAATGATGGTTATCCGTCAGTTTGAAAGTAATAAAGTTAATGCTTCTACTTATTTGATTGAGTCGTGTGATTTATGGCATGATCGTTTCATGTAAATTATAATTCACTTAACAAATTAGTAAAGTTGAACTTATTACCTTCAATGAATGTTAATTTAAAACATAAGTGTGAGACTTGTGTAGAGGCTAAGTTAACTAAACCGTCATTTCATTTAATCAAAAGAACAACAACTCATCTTGAATTAATTCATACGGATTTATGTAATCTAAAGTTTGTGCAAACTAGAAAAAAATACTTCATTACTTTCATAGATGATTGTACTAGATATTGTTGTGACTATTTGCCAAGTAGCAAAGATGCGTTTGGAAGTGATAGATGTGGAGAATATGGAGCACCGTTTGACCAATTTTGCTCTGAGTATGACATAATTCACGAAATCACTGCCCCATATTCAGCACAATCAAATGGTATCACCAAACTTAATAATGGTACTTTGAAAGAGATGATGAATGTTATGTAGATAAGTTCGGGATTATCCCAAAACTTGTTGGGGTGGGGGGGGGGGGGGGGGAAGCAATCCTGTCAGCCAACTACATTCTAAACAAAATACCACACAAGAATAAGGACGAAACTCCTATGAGTTATGGAAATGCCACAAACCTTCCTACAAATACTTAAAAGTGTGGGGGTGATTGGCTAAGGTAGAAGTACCAAAACCAAAGCAAGTAAAAATTGGGCCTAAAACAATAGATTGTATATTTATTGGTCATGCTAACAATAGTAGTGCATATCGGTTTTTAGTACACAAGTCTGAAATAAGTGATATGCATGAAGACACAATCATGGAATCAAGAAATGTGGTATTTTTTGAAGAAATGTTTCCTTACGAAAAAAACAAGGAAATATGTCCTAAGAACATGACGTTTGAAGTAGCTAACAATGACTCAAAAGAAATTGAAGAGCCACGACGTAGCAAGAGGACCAAAGTGGCAAAGACTTATGGTCCTGATTTTCATGACATATGTGTTAGAAAATGAACCAAGAGCGGTTGATGCTCCTTATGTGGAAAGAGGCTATTAATGGCGAAATTGAATCATAATGCAAAACCATACATGGGAGTTGGTTGATCTTCCAGACCGAAGTAAACCATTAGAATGCAAATGGATTCTAAAATAGAAATATAAAACGTATGGTTCAATTGATAAGTACAAGGCATGATTTGTGGTGTAATGCCTAGTATGAAGCATGCATGTTTATATGATTATGGAGTACTTATAAAATAACTACGGTATGATATGGACTCGAGTTCGAGTTGAACCGAGTATGAGCAATTATATGAAGTGTGGTTAGATGGCAAATGGACATGATTATGTGACTAAATGCAATATAATCAAGTGGGTAGTAGTATATGGAATTGGTAGTAACCATGTTTGATTATGTTGCTTATGCAATTGCTATGTTATGGAATGAGTTATGTGTACACGAATTGTTGACATGAGACAAGAGAACTATGTCTATGTTATGTGTATGAAGAATATGAGTTATACATAGTTGGACAATAAGTATACATAAAATTTAAATGACCTTAATATGAATTTCATACGCATTTGGATTGAATGTTGGAATATATATTAAGTCAATTCATATTTTAAACCACATACCAACACCACAAACACCTAGTAATCTCTACAAAAGTTCCTCTTTCAAACCCTCACTCTGTTCCTTGGAAACTTGCTTGGAATTAGCTTGGACATCAAGTAGGAACTTGATTCTAGAGTGAAGGCAAGTGCTTGGGTAAGGATGTGCTATTATTTGAAATTATGTTTTTGAGGAAGGAATGTATATATGTAAGTGTTGAAGCAAGTATGAATTGATATGAAGTTTAATGCAATGAAATAAGTTGTTTTCCAATGAAAATATGTTCTTATACTGATGTAGTAGCAATTTAACATGTTTTAATGTTGGAAATTAGAGGTAAAGGATGTGAATCATGGAGATAAAGCTTGAAAATCGCCATGTTCTGAATTTTTCAGATATCGACGATCGATCGCGAGCCATGTGGCGATCAATCGCCGAAACAGGGAAAAAATAAGGCAGTGAAATGTATTGGCGATCGATCGCGCGAGACATGGCGATCGATTGCTGAAGAACAAAACTTTTTGGCGATCGATCGCGAGAGACTGGCGATCGATCGTTGAGAGATAGAACTTTTTGGCGATCGATTGGTATTGGCGACCGATCGCGATGGTTCAAATTTTGAAAAATGTTATATTTTCTTGAAATTTGATGGTGAAGCCTATTATGACATTGTAATTATTGATATTTATGTAGCACCACCATCACAGGTGACATGACAGAGAGGAGGTTAAACATTGACTCCCGAAATTATATATTTTTTATAGCACAACAGATACGTGCATACGTACGAGTATTGATGTTATTGTTACGATAAATGTATTGTTGTGAGATGATGCCTATACATTTTTTAGATATATGATTGTTGCAAATCATGTTGTTGAGGCATATGGTTGATGTCATGCTGTTGGGCATGAGGAATGGCTGTTATAATGTATGAGGACGAAATATGATATGTGCTGCTGATATGGGACGTGAAGGCTGAGCCACTGACATATTGAGCGGGAAGGCAATATCATATATGTCTCGTTATAACAGGATGATGAATGAGACATGTCATGACATATTTGCATATTGTGATGTATGATACAGAAACAATCACAGTTGAGATGTTAATGCATATATCTCTTGAATTCTTATTGATAATGGACTGTGATGATCATATATATATCAATATTCATGGTGTGTGGTTGTTTCTGTAGGGACTCATAGACGGGGGATGCCGGGATTGTGAGTCAACTTCTGCTGCTAGGCAAATTACTTGTTAAGATATGAACTTGTTAAGATTTTGTGACTTGTAATTGATGTAAATTATGTCATATTTGAGGATAATGTAATAGCTGATACAGTCATACTCTTAATCGGTGAATTTTTATCTCAATCCTACTTCTATATTGTGCTATGGTGTGATGCATTTAAGGATTAAGTACCAATGCCCCATATGTGGCAAAAGGATTTAGACAAAAAAAAGGCTTTGATTAGTTTGACACATATTCGCATGTCACAAGAATAACATCCATAAGAGTGATAATAGATATCGATGCTCTAAACAATTTAGAGATGCATCAAATGGATGTTAAGGCGACATTCATCAATGTGAAACTTGAGGAAGAAACATATATGAAACAACCTGAATGGTTTGTGGTTCCCAGACAAGAGAAGAATGTGTGTAGACTCGTTAAGTCAGTGTATGGGCTTAAGCAAGCGCCAAAACAATGGAATGAAAAATTTGACAAAACTATGTTATCAAATGGTTTCAAATAACGAATTTGATAAATGTGTACATATGGAAAACACACCTAAAGTATATGCCATAATATGCTTGTATGTTGATGATATGCTCATAGTTGGAAGCAATTAGAAATCATCAATACAACAAAGAAAATGTGGAAAAAACATTTTGAAATGAAGGACATGGATGAAGTAAGTGTAATGCTTGAAATTAAAATTTCCAAGACATCCGAAGGACGAGTGTTGACGCAATCTCATTATGTTGATAAAATACTAGAAAAATTTCTCACAAACGACACATCGTCAGTGAAAACACCCTATGATCCAAACGTACACTTAGTTAAAAACAATGGTGACCCTGTCATGATTGGAATACGCAAGGATAATCAACAGTCTAATGTATCCTGACATTGCATATGCGGCTTGTAAACTAAGTAGATTCCCCAACAATCCAAGTTATGGCCATTGGAAGGCATTAACAAAGGTACTTAAATATTTAAGGTATACCTTAAGTTATGGATTGCATTATACAAGATATTCAGGCGTAGCTACGCTAGAAAATGGCGTAAAGACGCCTTATGACGTGTCAAAAATATGGTTTCCCACGTTTCTGGCATATTTACGCCTCCAAATGGCGTAATTACGCATGTCCATGCCGTAGCATTGGCGTAATTACGCCTGATAATGGCGTAATTACGTTTGTCTTCTATTTTTCTGGCGAGTTTTGTATTTTGGCCGTAACTTTCTCGTACAAACTCCGAATTTGATTAATCAGTTGTCCACGCGAAGATAACTCAAAGTTCTACAACTATTTTATGGACCACATTTCCAAATCATGGTTCGAACATATAGAAATTTGAGGAGAAAGGAGCAACATGTGTCTTGGATTCTGGTTTTTTCCCCTTTTCTTCAACTTTAGTCATTCTTTCATCATTTTAGCTTGATTTCTTCACATTTCCCTATATTACACAAATATACGATTAGGTAGCATATGTATCAATTTATCAATCAAAATATACCAAATCGTAGATAATTAAGCGCAATAGATGTGTCTATTTCTAGTCACATCAAACACCCCCATACTTACTCTTTACTCAACCTCGAGTAAACCAGACAAAACTACAATATTTTTTTTTGCTTGGCTCATAGCATCATAACAAACTAACTTGTTCTCACTTTTATGCCTCAACAATTTAAAACATGCATAGTAATGAACGGCGGTGAAAAGTTAATAATGGAACAAGTTCAATCCCTAAACAATTCGTACCCAACAAAGTAGTGAACGTGTGTGTGTGGTCATAAACAAGTGTCATGTACAAATTATAGATCCAATAGAAGCAAATCCACAATAGTTCAAGTCATACACTAACACAAGTATAAGCTCACTTGCACATTCTTCTCCACTATCTTAGCCACTTTGCAAACATAAATCAAGTAGGTCTTTATTAGCTTGTAGTGTGGCCTATGTATTGGCTTATGAAAGAAAGGTAAGGATATATCAAGTAAGAGAGTATGATGATATGCACACTAAAAGCTTCTCTTCTTGCTTGAATTTTTCAACTTTTGTTTCAACATTTTTCTTCTTTTGTGCATTGGCTCCCCTTGGAGTCATATTTTTATCTATTTTCTCAAGGCATCCATTTTCTTTCATGCATTTCATTCTTTTCCTTATGAAGCTCACAAACATTGTAATCATTGAATACTTAAGTGCATGTTAATGAAACACATCATACTCCCTTCAATGGTATGGATATAACTCATATTTAGGCTCATTAGGGAAGGATGATAAACTAGTCAAAGAATGTCGAATTGTGGTTGTTTGTATGCTTAGCATACAACCATTCTTTTGCATTAAAGCTCAAACATGGTACTAGTGATTGATTTTCTTTACATGGTAGGCTTGAAAGGCTCAAACGCATCAAAGATTGCCTATATCACTTTCATGTTTGCAAGCAGTCTAGACATACGCCTCAAAGAGCATGTAGTTAAGTTCTAGCATGTATTAGAGACTTCTTAAGACTATCACAAAGTTCACACAATCTTCACTAAGCTATGCACACTTCACAAGTCATGACAATAACGTGCTCAAAATATTCAACAACTAAGTCAAAGCAAAATTTGCATTAGAGTTCAAAGTGTTCCAATGTTAACAATTCACCTATGTTCAAAAGCATGCATGATATCAATTAGTTTTCATCATGGGCTAGTGACTCTAAGCATGTGTTCATTACTAACTATGAGCTCAAAATTTTCAAAATTTTTGATTTTTTTGTATTTTTGTAATAGAAAAGCAATAACACACCACTAATACCTCCCCCATACTTATCTCTTACATTATCCCCAATGTAAGGCAAAAATACAAGAAAAGAGAATCTAACTACTAAAGCAAAAAAAATAAATAAAAGGGAGAAAGGAAACTAACTCCCCTTGGGTTGCCTCCCAAGCAGCGCCTCTGTTTAACGTCGGTGGCCCAACTCCAATGCTCGTGCTCATGGTGGATCATGTTTGGTGTCCAATGCCACCTTTTCCCACCTCAGTATCCTTCGGCAGCTCGAATGCGATGCCTATTCGCCTTATACTTCTTGGAGGTCCTCAACCCTTTTCGCATCCCCTCGTTTTCTATTGATGTATCGTAAGGTTCAGGAGGAAGTTTCAGCTCAACATCAGGTACCTGCAATTCAAAATTGAGATTTTTAAAAGGAGAATTTGGTAAAGCAGTAGTAATACATGAAGTATCAGTCAAAATTTCTCCCATACCTCCTTCGTCAACAGGTCGATCAGTAGTTATCACATGTTCATGCTCAGTGACAGTATGTGATTTTTCTAGTGATACGTGATGTGTGATGCCAATAGTATAATCAGTAGTAGGATGAACGGGATCATGAGTATTGAACTTAGCTACCTCACCATTAAACTCCATAGTAAAAGCACCACCACTTACATCTATTATGCACTTGGAAGTTTTCAAAAATGGTCTCCCTAACAGAATAGGGCTGCTTTTATTATCATTTTCCATGTCAAGTACGTAGAAGTCAGCAGGAAAGACCAATTTATCGACTTTCACTAGAACGTCCTCAAGTATTCCCCTAGGATGCACAGTAGACCTATTTGCTAATTGAATAGCAATTTCAGATTTTTTAAGAGGTCCTAGGTCTAAAGAGGTGTAGATTGAATAAGGCATAACATTTATTGCTGCTCCTAAGTCTAGCATGGCCTTATCATTTCTATTATTTCCAATCATGCATGGGACAGTGAACATACCTGGATCCGTGCATTTCGTAGGGGTTTCCTTCTCCTCATCGTCAGAGAAAAAATAGTCAAACATGTCCATTTCATCACAGTATTCGACCTTCAGTTCCTTTTTCTCTTCAAAGGGTTCATGATCATATTCAACATAGCGGGTTGTTGGAGACATACCTTGTGGAGATGTATGATGTGCAAGCTCCTCTTCTTCTAGTGGCACATGTGTCTCCTCTTCTAGCTTGGGTGGCATCAGTACCACCTCCCCCGGGGTTCCTACCTCTTCGTCACTCCTTGAGGCGATTGCAACCATGTTCTCTCGTGGTGCCTCCATCGTCCGGGAGGGTATAAAGTCGGTGGGTTGTGCTGCTATCTGATCGGCTGATTTAGTAAGTTGCTCGATTTGGATACCCAAATTCTGAGTGATAGCCCTGAATTCCTGTTGAAATTGCAAAGTATTGTCATTAAGTGCTAAAACAAGATTCTCTAAAGACTCACCAGGAGTATGGTATTGAGGTTGTTGCGGCCATGGCGGATATTGTGGTATGTATGGCGGTAGATGGGACTGCATGTAAGGTGGATGTTGGCTCATCCATTGATTGTCATAGTTGAGATTGGGATGATCACTCCAACTTGAGTTGTATGCACTTTGTCCACTCCCTACGCCAAGTTGGTGCACAAGATACTCCAATTCGTCTAGTCGCCTATAGTCCTCCATCATAAGATCCGATTTTTGAGAAATCAACCTGTAAGCACGAACAAACAAGAGTAGCGGTGGGGGAAAAGAAAGAATGAAAAAAGAGAAAGAAATAAAATAGAAAATATTAACACAAAAATATACGACGCCTCCCTGGGAACGGCGCCAAAATTTGGTAGCGCTTATCGTGTACGCCCAAATTAACCCCACTCAATCCTCAAGATTGATAAAACAATAATGTAGTAGCGTGAGTAGAGATCGATCCCACGAGGAGGTGTGAATATTTGTGTTAATGAAAATCAAAATCAAAACAATAAAAGATGGGGTTGTGAAGTTGAATTATACTAAATAAAATTTAAAACAAAGATTAACTAATGAAAGCGATTCTTGGTATCGGTCTACTCTTCCTTGGAATTATCATCTATTTCATAGATTCACAAAAAAAACTCAATTTTACTTGAATATTCATCAATTGGAAATCTAATTCCTCCCTTACCTTAATTGTAGTGAAATTAGAAAACAACATTCAATTCAACTCTTATCAAATCTTTAACCAAAACTACAGCCGTTAAGATTAAATCAATGATAGTTTCAAAACTAGTAAGTTTGATGAATCTAATCAATAAAAACTACAGCCGTTAGAATTAATCATCCAATCGTTTTTCCTAAGAATTTAATAACACCAACAACAGACAATTATCAATCTTAGTTGCTTCGTAAATTAGAGGGATCAAACGATTCCGTATTTGATATCTAATGTAGCGTTAGATTTCATGCAAGTTACTAGGTTGTCAATCCAATAAACAAACACAACAATCATATCAATAAAATCAGAAAAACTCTTGATACTCAATAAAATTGATAATTAAGCGTAAGAATCTCCCCAAGATAAATAAAATCCAAGGATTTGTCTTCCTCAACCAAGAATTAAAAACTAGCTAGAAATAATCTAAGAAAAACAATAAAATAAAAGCAAGGGAAAGAAAACTAATCCGATCTTCGCTCGTCGAGGTGTCAATCCCGCCTTCGTTTCGATCTTCGTAGCGTTCTTCAACAAAATTGAGAGAAAAATTGTAAAACTATCCTAAACTACTCTACCCTAACTATCTAGATGTTCTTTAGTCTGATTTGTGTCCATATATGTATAGGGAGGCTGATGGAGTAGGTTAGAATCCATGTGGGAAGGAAAGAAATCAAGTCTTTACACTTTCCAAAACTCTGCAGGCGTAGCTACGCCAGAAAATGGCGTAAAGACGCCTGATGACGTGTCAAAAATATGGCTTCCCACGTTTCTGGCGTATTTACGCCTCCGAATGGCGTAATTACGCATGTCCATGCCGTAGCATTGGCGTAATTACGCCTGATAATGGCGTAATTACGCATGTCCTCTATTTTTCTGGCGAGTTTTGTATTTTGGCAGTAACTTTCTCGTACAAACTCCAAATTTGATGAATCAGTTGTCCACGCGAAGATAACTCAAAGTTATACAACTTTTCTATGGACCACATTTCCAAATCATGGTTCAAAGATATAGAAATTTGAGGAGAAAGGAGCAACATGTGTCTTGGATTCTGGTTTTTTCCTCTTTTCTTCAACTTTAGTCATTCTTTCATCATTTTAGCTTGATTTCTTCACATTTCCCTACATTTACACAAATATACGATTAGGTAGCATATGTATCAATTTATCAATCAAAATATACCAAATCGTATATAATTAAGCGCAATAGATGTGTCTATTTCTAGTCACATCACAAGCGTAAGATGTAAAGTTTTAGTATATGGATATGAATACGGATGTCGATCCCACGAGGATTGGTCTATAGTATTAATTAAATACTTGTGCTAGATGGTCTTAATCCTATATAGAAAAAACGAGTAGTGTTGTTGGTTGTCAAATAACTTAAATCACTAATAAGAAGTTGCAACAATTCAAGAGAATTAGTTATGAGAAGGATTCTAGAGGTCCGATTTCACTTGATTATCAGCTATGTTTCTTATGATCAATTACAATAGTATAGATTTATCTAGTTTATTAGCCAAGAATTCTAAAGTGCTTCCTACTCCCTTTCCCAAGTGATTAATATCCCTATCTAAGATTAAATATTAAATAATATTTATTGCACAATAACTCTTTCAAAGGCTTCAATGGAGTTATACGTCTGTCGACGATATAAACATCCACGATATGTTTTCCTATGTCCTGGTCACAATCCCTCTCCCGAGTGATAGATCACAAATAAATATTACAATTAAATCAACGGGCAGTCAATTAAATTGCATTCAAAGCAAGAAACACAAATAAACCATGTGCTAAATCCTAATATGTAAATCAATCAAACCAAAACATAATATCCAATCAAGATACGTCTTCCCCCTAGAAAGAAGGGATTAGTTCATCCTAGAATTCATAAAACACATAGACATGTTTGCGAAATTCATAAACGAATGAAAGTAAGAGAAACAAAACGATATGGAAGCGATTCTCCATCCCCAGATGAAAGCCGCCTTCGTTTTGTGATGAAATCATTGCCCTTGGAATCATAGCAGCCTTCTCAATGTGTCTTGCCCTTGAAAGAGTGTCAAAAGTCCTTAAAAAAGTAGGTTAGGCCTCATTTTAAACCCTTGCATCCGCCAATTTTTAATGGGATGGACTCGCGCAGCGATCGTTCTCTGCTTTCGAGAGATCGATCTCTGCGGCAATTTTTCAAAAAATTCATTTGGTGATCGATCGCTACTTTTGAGCGATCGGTCGCTGTTCCACATAAATTGTTCCCCAACGTACTGCCCATGGAGATCGATCTCTATTTTTATGGAGATTAATCTCTGTTTTCAGAGATCAATCTCTATTTTCAGGCGACCAGTCTCCATTTTCAGGAATCAATCTCTGATGGCAGATTCTCCATCTTCGATATTTCCTCTTTTTCTTCGTCTTGCCTTGACTTTATTCCACCATTTTCTCGTTATTTCATGTCATTTTCCTTCTCATAGCACTCATCCTTACTTGGATTCCTATAAACACAAAAACAGACACAAAACACATAATTCTGATCGAAAAACCAGCATCAATCCAAAAAAAAAAAAACGAAAGAAATAATAAGTGCAAAAACGCACTTATCAAGCTCACCTAAACTTAGATTTTTGCTAGTCCCAAGCAAAATTAAGAACAAAAGAAAAGAAACAAATATGAAAACAAAACAAACTCAACAGACTCAAGTTGTGCAACAATCAATCATGATTGGCCTCAGAGATTCATGGTCTAGTTTTTAACTCAATTTTCATGACACCCTCGATCAAAGAGATTTTGGTTCACAAATATCAATAGGGCTTATCACGGTATCCTTTTGGTTCCAAACTTATTGTCCAATAGAATGATAGGCTTATAATAAGAATGAACAATATCAATCAAGGTAATGCGACGTGTGTGTGTGACTGTCAACGCATACTCATCAAACATGTCTCTCGATAGTCCATAAACTTAACTTTTGCATCATTCTCCCACTAGTATATTGGACGAACATGACTCGGTCAATAGGTCTTAATTGGCTTATAATGTACGGCCTTGGCTTATGGCTTCAATTAAAGGATAGGATATTCAAAGCAAGAGAGTAAGTTGAATATGTAGCATTGTTGTGCACTCTCATCTCATACTTCAATTCCTTTTATTGATAATCATCATTTTTGTCTTTTCAATTCACACTCCTTTTTCATCCACCTCATTATTTTTCTCATTCTTTCAATCACTTATTTCTTCATCTCTTCAATATTTCTCTATTCATCAATGCCCTTTTTTCATTGTTACCCCCCATATATTTTTCAATTATGAACATGGGATATAATTGAATTTTAAAAGCGCAAGAAGGGCTTATTCCCTTGAGAGTAGGAAATAGTATATAAGATATCAACAAGTTAGTTGATGTGAGATTTTGAAATGATGACGAATGGGGGTTATTATGTGCTGTTACACATACCATTCGATTTTCAATAAGCTCAAAATGGGTTACTAAGGAATAAATGATGTTATTAGGTGGCTCGAAAGGCTCAAACTGTTCAAAAATTGCCTAGATTATCGTAATCCATATAACGTCCGTATTTTGCATTGAAAGGTACTCAAGCAAGTTCTAGACTTTTCTCGTTCACATTCAAATTGTATGACTTGACTATCGTGATTATCATCTCAAAACCAAGATACAAGCAAAGGAAATTCCATTTTTTTTTAATGGACTTTACAATAGATATGCAATTCATTCAAGTCCACTCTTTTTTTTTAGGCTCAAAAGGGCTACTATGACAATTTATATCAATGAATAAATGCCCAAATCTACAAATATTGCATATATCAATTATATGCTCACTTAAATCACATTTAGCTTCAAGTGACAATCAAATGAGTAATAAAATCATTAGATCCACCAACATAGCGAACTAAGTGTTCAAAATTTTCACATTTAAGCGGCAATTCTCATCATCGGCCTCACAATTCAATCATACACAACTTATGACTCAACAACTAACTAGACATCCTAGAAATCAAAATCAAAACCAAATAATCAGGAATTCAGGTAAATCATGCAAGGTATGATAGACATGCAATTCATATGACCCCATAAACTTAAGGTTGTGCATTGTCCTCAATGTCTGAACTGAGAAAAAATAAGAACGAGGCACATACATGTTTTGACGACCGTCAGTAGTCGTCGTTCTCCTCATCATCCTGATCATGGTGATAGGGTGCAAACTTCGGTGGCTATGGTGGTTGGAGACCTATAAATAAGACGACTTTGGGTAAGAATTGCATCCAGAAAAAGAAATTTAACTAAGAATCAACAAAACAGAAAATCTAAAGGATATAAAACTTGGGTTGCCTCCCAAGAAGCGCTTAGTTTATAGTAGTCAGCCAGACTTTGCGGCACTTTCAACCATTTGTTGCTCGTTGTTTGGAGGGGTCGTGCCTGTCTTTTACCCTCCACACTTGCTTGAACTTATCTCTCTTCTTCTTTAGCTTCTTCACAACTTTTTTGACAGCAGTGACCACTTTGTGCAGCTTTCCAGTCATATCAATCTGGCAACATTGCTCAACTCTCTCAGTTGTTGGCATTTGGACCTTCTTATAATCCTTTGGCTTCTCCATGACATGTGGGGTGGTAGTCATTTTAAATACATTAAAAATGACTTTTTCATCTTCAATCTGCATTGATAGCTCACCCCTTTTGACATATATTTTTGTTTCCCATGTAGCCAAGAACGGTCGTTCCAAGATTAGCGGCATCTCCTCGTCTTCTTGTATATCTAGAATAATGAAGTCTGCTGGAAGGTAGAGTTTGCCCACTTTCACTAACACATCTTCCACTATACCGTTAAGGTATGTGAGAGACACGTCTGCCATTTGCAGTGTGATGTTGGTTGGTTTCGCCTCCCCAAGTCCTAATTTCCTAAAACAGATCGAGACATTAATTTTATACTAGCTCCAAGATCACATAAAGCTTTAAAAGAAGAACTACCAATAATACAAGGGTTAGTAATCCCTGGATCTTTCAATTTCAGTGGCAGCTTCTTTTGGAGGATTGCACCGCATTCCTCAGTCAGAGTCACTGTCTCAAAGTCTTCCATCTTGCGCTTCCTAGCCATCACGTCCTTCATGAACTTTGCATAATTGGGCATTTGTTGCAAGCATCAGCAAAATGAATGTTGATATGAATTTTCTTGAAAATTTTGCAAGAACTTTGCAATTTGATCGTATGTTGCCTTCTTCTTGAAGCGTTGAGGATATGGAAGAGTAGGCTTGTACATTGGAGGTTTCACGGGTTGAGTGTCATGCTGCTCCTTTTCGACCTCCTTAGAGGTTTCAACTGACTTTGGAGTTTCTTCCTTTTGTGATTCATCACTATGCACAAATTCTGATTTACCAACTTCATTGCCACTTCTCAATGTGATGGCATGACTGTTCTTTTGGATTTACCACAGTATTGCTAGGAAACGTCCCCGATTGTTGATGATTAATAGCATTTGCAAGTTGACTAATCGAGACCTCTAACGATTTCATTGTGGCACCCATATTGTTCATTTGAGTCTCAATATTGTTCAGCCTCATCTCATTATGATCAATCCTTTTGGAGGATTCAGTTACAAAAGTACCAACTAAATCTTCAAAAGGATGCTTACCTTCATTTTTCTGAGGTGTATATCCAAGAGGCGGGTTCAAAGCATTCTTGTTGTTGACATAGGAAAAATTCTCATGAATTCGGTATCCAAGATGGTATTGATTGGCACAGGATTACCTCGATAGTTATTTGGATACCAGTTGTTCACGAATTGAGCTTGCTATTGATTCGGATCCTCTACAGTTAATGGCACACCAGCAGCAGCGATGGCAGACTCAATAGTAGGTGGAGTCTCTTGCTTGTTCATGAGTGTTACATGCGTAGTAAGAACAGCTAATTGTGTATATAATGCAGTAAATTGATCAACTTTGTACATACCTGTTGGTTTTCGTACCAGTGCTCGCTCAGTTGGCCATTGGTAACTGTTGGCAGCCATTTGCTTAAGTAATTCATATGCATCATCGACTATCTTGGAGAAAAGAGTTCCTCATGTTGCAGCATCCAATATGATTCGAGTGGACCTTTCAATCCATTGTAAAACAACTGGATTTGTACCCAGCTCTCGTAGTTATGTTGTGGGCACTTTCTGAGTAAGTCAAACGTTCCCATGATTCATACATCTGTTCAGAATCATGCTGCTTAAAGGTGCTGATCTCGGTCCTTAACAAGGCTGACTTTGCTGGTGGAAAGAACTTTGCCATAAATTTGGATGTCATGTCATCCCATGTCGTGATACTACCAATTGGCAAAGATTGAAGCCAACTTCTTGCTTGATCTCTAAGAGAGAACGGGAACAGACGCAGTCTGATGGTGTCCTCAGTAACACCATGTATCATTATAGTGTATACTATCTCAAGAAAGATCCTCAGATGGAGATTAGGATCACTCACAGCTGAACCACAGAATTGGTTTTGCTGCACCATGTTGATCAATGCTGGCTTCAGTTCAAAATTGTTTGCACTGATGGTCTGGCGAGCAATACCGGAATAGTTATTATTGATCACTGGTTTAAAGTGATCTCAAATAGCTACTGGAACAGCTTCGGCTTCATGATTTTCAGCACCCATTTGACTCAACTTGTCCCTTCTTGCTTTACGTAGACGTCGAGCAATTCTTTCGCTTTGGAATCAAATAAAAGCAATTCAGGCCTTGTATATCGTCACATACACTACAAAGATCAAGAAACACAAAAAAAAAAAAAAAATTCTCAAGTACTAAATAAAAGTTCTAAATCAAAAGTAAGATTACTTGGCACAATATTAGAATTAAACTATATTATTCAATCCCCGGCAACGGCGCCAAAAACTTGTTGCGTGCAAAACGTAACGCAAGCGTACGATGTCAAGTTTTAGTGTATGGATATGAATACGGATGTCGATCTCACGAGGATTGGTCTATAGTATTAATTAAATACTTGTGCTAGATGGTCTTAATCCTGTTTAGAAAAACGAGTAGTTTTGTTGGTTGTCAAATAATTTAAATCACTAACAAGCAGTTGCAACAATTCAAGAGAATTAATTATGAGAAGGATTATAGAGGTCCGATTTCACTTGATTATAAACTATGTTTCTTATGATCAATTACAATATTATAGATTTATCTAGTTTATTATCCAAGAATTCTTAAGTGTTTCCTACTCACTTTCCCAAGTGATAGTAGAAATTATCATTCAATACTAACATTGATATCCCTATCTAAGATTAAATATTAAACGATATTGATTGCACAATAATTCTTTCAAAGGCTTCAATGGAGTTATATGCCTGTCGATGATATAAACATACACGATGTGTTTTCCTATGTCATGTTCACAATACCCTCTCCCGAGTGATAGATCACAAACAAATATTACAATTAAATCAATGGCCAGTCAATTAAATTACAATCAAAGCAAGAAAACACAAATAAACCATGTGATAAATCCTAATATGTAAATCAATCAAACCAAAATATACTATACAATCATGCTATGTCTTCCCCTAGAAAGAAGGAATTAGTTCATCCTAGAATTCATAAAACACATAGACATGAGAAATTCATAAACGAATGAAAGTAAGAGAAACAAAACGATATGAAAGCGATTCTCTGTCCCTAGATGAAAGACGCCTTCGTTTTGTGATGAAATCATTGCCCTTGGAATCATAGCAACCACCTCAATGTGTCTTTGCCCTTGAAAGAGTGTCAAAAGTCCTTTAAAAAGTAGGTTAGGCCGCCTTTTAAACCCTTCATCAGCCAATTTTTAATGGGCTGGACTCGCGCAGCGATCGTTCTCTGTTTTCCAGCGATCGATCTCTGCGTCATTATTTTTCAAAATTTCATTTGGCGATCGATCGCTACTTTTGTAGTGATTGGTCAATGTTCCGCATAAATTGTTTCCCGACATACTGCCCATAGAGATCGATCTATTTTTATGGAGATCGATCTCTGTTTATCAGAGATCAATCTCTATTTCAGGCGATCAGTCTCCATTTTCAGGAATCAATCTCTGATGGCAGATTCTCCATCTTCGATTTTTCCTCTTTTTCTTCGTCTTGCCTTGACTTTATTCCACCATTTTTCTCGTTATTTCATGCCATTTTTCTTCTCATAGCACTCATCCTTACTTGGATTCTTGTAAACACAAAAACAGACACAAAATGCATAATTTTGATCGAAAAACCAGCATCAATCCAAAAGAAACGAAAGAAATAATAAGTGCAAAAACGCACTTATCAGCTTATAAGTTTTTTGTAAGAAATTCATTGTTGGGAAAAACCTGTGCATGCGATTAAATACATTGCAATAGCCAATCTGCTATAGGAAGAGCACATAGTAGCATGTATAATGGTAAGTCTAGACATATACGTCGTAGACACAATACCATTAAACAGTTGATCTCAAGTGACATTATGTACATTGACTACGTGAAGTCAAAGGAAAATATTGCGGATCTACTCATGTAAGGTTTGCTTAGAGATCAAGTATATATTTTATCGAAGGGAACGAGGTTAAAACCCTATAATCAAAATTTTATAGTGGATATCCAACCTTGTTGACTGGAGATCCTAAGATCTAGGTTCAAAAGGGACAATAAACTCTGAGATTGTAGAAACATCTGGAGATCAATCTCCAACTCATTCCTAGTATAAGGTGGTGTAGCCTGCAAAAAGGGTACGATGATAGGCAAAAGGCCTTTAATGATTCCTAAGACATATAAGTTTATGTTAGAGTATATCTGGATACTCTTTGTAAGGACCCTAGTTCCTTAAGTGCGGATTAAAGGCATAATTAGAGCTAACATACATTATCAGAGTATAAAAGTTCGTTTTGAGGCTTTGAGCCTTAAGAATTTCATGCCAAGTTAAGGACTTTCAAATGGATTAATTACATTTTCTAACAAATGAGTGTTATTCACTATAGCTTTACACTACTCTTAGAGTAGATACTATACAAAAATAATCATGTCCTTCCTTATCAAAAGCGTTCTTCAGAAGCTCACCGCCTCAACCCGCCTTAGTCCCTTTATCATGCCAAAATGTACCTACAAGGACAACCCCCCCAAAACATGAGCATATAATAATCCATATTCAACACAATATGAATATAAGGCGTAAATGCATAAACCGTAATAAAACACTTCCTGCTTTTCCCATGCATTTTAAACGCTCCCTTTTTGGTTGTCCCTGTACCATAACTCATGAGTATAATCAATAGATTATTTAATGGTTCTATACATGTCATGACATAACACCATTTCATTATCATCAATCACCAATCCCTATAATAGTATATTTTAATGCACCTCGCTTGTCATGACAACGACACTAATACTCGCTTCGACATATTAGCGGCATTGAATAATCTCGCGCAAATGCGACATGCGACAATACCCTCGCTTCAACATTTGGCGGCAAATATTCTTTCCTCACTACAATATGACAGCGACAGTATTCTATCATCGTTTCAAGTGACAGCGGCAAAGCACTAAAATCATCACTCTATATAACCATGACTCATGGGATGTGCACTAACAATCATCATATGCATATACAATCATCATGTATAATTCAACATGTATTTGCATCCACAATGCACAATTCCATATATACTCGCATCCACAATGCATACTCAATGAGTATAATAGATACATGTACCGTTGGCTGCCCGTACGTCTCTTTACGTACCTTTCCAAAAGCAGGATGCGGTAGGACTTCACTTCCTTGGCTGTGTTGCCACCTGGGATGGTTCTACACATTCACACAAACCAATATTAGAACCCAATAATAGTCCAATACCAAAACTCCTACAAAAATAACCAAAAATATACTTTTTGGTGTCTCGCGATCGATCGCCATAAAGCCCCGATCGATCGCGAGATCACACTGTCTCGGCCAACAAAAATTTTCAATCCGCTATCGATCGCCGAGTTTATGCCGATCGATCGCGCCAAACTCACGATCGATCGCGGAAGGCTACTGCCGCCTCCCCTGGTGCTCGCGATCGATGGGGAGAATGTCCCGATCGATCGTGGAAACCTGTACATGCGATTTTCGGGCACTATTTACATTTCTTCTTCACCAAAACAAACCAACTCAAATACCATAAATCCAACAATACAAAAACACCATAAACCTCCAACATACACCACAATACTACCAAAAATCCAACATCCAAACAAAACCATACCAACCCGAAACAAACCCATTTCAAAAACTCAAAATACCATTTGAAAATCAAAACCAAACACCATTAAAACACCAAGGAGGGTTCCATACCTCTTATGGACTCCAAATCTAACTAGAAATCTTACAAACCAAGTTTTGGTGAAGATTTCTCCTCCTCTTTTAAGCAAGTTTCGAAAATGGTGAAAAGGGTTAAGGTTGGGAGTGAAATTGGGGATTGAAAAAGTGATGGATAAAGTGGGGGTTGTAAGGGTTATAATTAAATTTGTACCCCAACAATTGGCATGATGTATAAAACATCCAACATGACATTTTAAAAGCATTTCACCAAAATGCACCAACATCTCAATTAAATCCATGCTTTCCAAATAATTAACAACCAACATGAATAAACCATGTTAATACCCAATTTCTCAACATGCACAACACTGCATCCTGAAATGCACTACTGAGTCACGCCTACCATGTGACTAAGCATTTCAACAAGATAATTAATTATAACACATAAATTAATTATCACCATAATTAATCACATAAACATAATTAATGCACAAATTACAATTAATTATTTCGGGGATATCACACTCTTATAGGAGACCATCTACGTGAGTGCGAAGTGCGCCCTGCGTCTGAATGGTGTGTCTGCGTCTGTTAGAAACAGAAGGGTCTGTGGCTAGGCGTTCGTACGGGTATTTCTGAATCAATACACCATTTGCATGCAATTGTATTTTTTCATGAATGGTTGCTCGAAATGAAGTCTTCTAATGGCAACCTATGGCCTAGTATATAAACTACATCCCAGGATTGAATTAAACATCAACTTTTCGAAATTTACAACACAAATCATTGATAGAAAGGAATGATCAAAGTCATATTATCATCATATTCATTTGTTCTTGAAAGATAGAGTTTGCAACATTTGTGGTTGATGTTCTTGTGATTTGTTGTGCTACAATCACAAAAAAAGTCGTATCTTGGGAGAGGATTGTCACAAACCGAAAGCATATTGTGCGGGACAAATTCTCTTAAGGACAAATTGTTGTACACTTATATCGACTTAAGATATTTATTTTCTTTCTCAAAAATAACACACACGGAACCCCATATAACCAACAAAACCACGTTGCCAGAATGAACTTGTTATCTTACAATATGTGTGGCGGGTACGATTCCAACAATGGCAACAGTCACCACTGCTAGAGTCTTCCCAAGAACCTCTCACTTTCAATCCTCCTCGTTCGCAGTCAAATCCCACACGTTTTACCCCAAAGCTTACAATGTAAGTTTCCTCGTTTTCTCAATGTCTCTCGAATCTCCTCTATCTTGATCGCATCACAAGTTTGGGTTCAATACGCCTTTTCCTGTGTGTTTGTTTTCTTGTCTTGTCTGATTGCAACCTCCTTTATTTTCTCAATCTCTCTCGAATCTTCTTCATTGCATTATATCTTAAATTTGGGGTTTTTACGTTTCTGCATGTGTGTTTTGGTGCTTGATTGGATATTTGATTGAGTGCAGATGGAGGGAAGTGAGATTAAGGAAGAACAGAAGAAGGTTTCTTCTCAGAAGAAGAAAATATTTGTTGCAGGTGCCACTGGGAGCACCGGTAAAAGGATTGTGGAGCAGCTTTTGGCTAAGGGCTTTTCTGTCAAGGCTGGTGTTCGTGATGTTGAGAAAGCAAAATCAACTTTACCCGGAAACAACGCTAATCTTCAAATTGTGAGTATTTAGAGTTCATTTGCAATCTAAACTTTTATGTTTCTGTTTTTATTTGAATCTACATAATTTGCTTATGGGATTTGGCTTCTGTTGATTTGGTATTAATGTAATCTTGAACAGAGGGAATCAGCGGGCGAACCGCAATTTCCTTGTTAAACCGGGAAAAAATCAAGTTTTATGCGTAATTGCTCCCACTACATTTAGCACTGCGCTACGGTTCCCCCTGGTCGTGAGTAGCATGTGTGATCATGACTTGTCATAACTTTAAATCCAGTTTCTTATTTCCTGAAAATTATATACAAAAATCTGTTAACAATGTTAATAGGCTGTTTGTTGCAATATTAAAGTTCATATATTATGTAATATTTCTGTCTAACTTGCATCTTTGCCATTTATGTACCTATAAAGCTCTAAATTTTGGTGAACCGGTTGGTTCCAATTACATGCACTTGTATTTTCAGGTGAAAACAGATGTCACCGAGGGTTCAACTAAGTTAGTGGAGGCTATTGGTGATGATTCCGAGGCAGTAATATGTGCTACTGGTTTTCGACCTTCATGGGATTTAACTGCTCCATGGAAGGTGAGCGAATTTATTCAGTTCTTGTGTTCTTGATTTTGTTACTCTTCGAATGCATAGTCTTCATTGAATTATGCAATCTTCTTATGTAGGTTGATAACTTTGGCACTGTAAACCTTGTTGAAGCTTGCCGGAAACGTGGTGTTAGCAGATTTATACACATAAGTTCTATTTTAGTCAATGGAGCCGCAATGGGACAGTTGTTAAATCCTGCTTACATTTTTCTGAATGTCTTTGGACTCACCTTGATTGCGAAGCTTAAAGCAGAACAACATATTCGCAAGTCTGGTATTAATTACACAATTATACGGCCTGGGGGGCTAAAGAACGATCCACCTAAGGGGAATATAGTCATGGAGCAAGAGGTAAAGACAACAGGTTTTGAATTTTAGTAACAGTTGGTAGGCATGTTTTCTTGATCCCTTATTTACTCACTCGAGAAAAACTCTCTCCGCCTTTCTTACAGGATACTCTTTCTGGGGGTTCAATATCGAGAGATCAGGTTGCAGAAGTAGCCGTTGAAGCATTGCTACGTCCAGAAGCTTGTTACAAAGTGTTGGAAATAGTGGCTCGAACAGAAGCTCCTAAACGGTCGTTTGAGGAGCTCTTTAGTTCTATCAAACAACGTTGACTTAGTCTCGTTTGAGGAGCTCAACGTTGACTTAGTCCAAAACGTTAGCCTTCTTTCCAAAATTTTGTTTTGTATGCATGTACTAGTTAAAGACCTCAGACAGAGATTCGAATAATTTTATTCACCGTTCAGTTTTCATTTTGTGCAAACCCACACTTCTCGTTATATTAAATTTCTTTTAACCTTTTTTTTATATAAACGCTAGAAATATTTTATAACCATAAAGCAAACACAATCACATTATTTGGAAGAAAATGGAATTATTTTGAGTTGTCAATCCCAAGGATAACAACTGGTAAATAAACAAAAGGAACGATCACACAAATAAAAACAACATTCGAGACCCGTAGAAAACTTGCAGACGATATTAACCAAACAACGAAAACAAGAAGACTAAGCGTAGGCATGGGGATTCTGAAGTAGATAAGTTTCAACTGCCTTGTACATTCCTATCACCTTTTCTTGTCCTGCCTCGACTTCATCTTCTTTAAGCATGAAACCCCCAACGGGGTGTAGTACTTGTTACCTTAGACACAGAGCCATCATCTGTTGGTTCAAACTTTACTTCATATGTAATCTTTCCGAGTTTAGCTATCAATGCATCGCCTTCAATCAACGTATATTTATACACAAGTGACTCTTCATTAAGCTCATCAATGCGATATTTCAAAGATTCGAAGTTTCCACCTTGAGCAAAGTTAATATGCTTGATGCTTCCGGCACCTCCATCACCTTCAGTAATCTGGATGGTGCTGATAGTTTGTGGCATCAGATTTGGTATCAAGGTGTGAGAGGCCACAATGGAAGCCTTACATATTTCTCGAAAGGTGGATTGGAGAAATGTACTCATTGGTAGACATAGCCGCGGTTATAAAATAACCACCGGCCCGGCCCGGACCGTAACCGGGTCAACGGGCCGGTTACACGTTGACCCGGTTCAACGGTTCGGAACCGTAACCGGCCAGTCACTGTATGGGCCGGTTATAGTTCATGGGTATGACGAACCGTGGAACCGGCGGTTCCAACCTCCAGGAACTGCCGGTTCCACCCTTTTTTTTAATTTTTATTATTTAAAATTAAATTGTGTTGTTGAGGATTCGAACTCTTGACCTCTGTCATGTATATACAGCTTCTTACTACTAAGCTATTGTCTTGATTGTTTTATTTTAGACAATATAATAATATATACTAAAAGACAATATATATTAGATGTGTAATACAATAATAACTATTTTATATTGACAAATAAAAATTATTTAAAAAATATTTTATACTCTTA
Organism: Haberlea rhodopensis; assembly: GCA_907163345.1. Classification (NCBI taxonomy): domain Eukaryota; kingdom Viridiplantae; phylum Streptophyta; class Magnoliopsida; order Lamiales; family Gesneriaceae; genus Haberlea; species Haberlea rhodopensis. The sequence continues at coordinate 7,797,819 of CAJQUN010000004.1, read as the reverse complement.
AATAAATATAGTATAATAAAAACATATCTATAACAAAAAATGTTACTAAATTAATAAGAACTATAAATAGTGGTTGCAAAATAAAATATTTGAAGCAATTATTACAAAACAAATATATTATATACCTTTTATAATTATTCTACAAGTATTTTATGCTCATTATTTGATTTGCATTATATATATTATATATAATAATTAAATAAGTAAATCTTAGTTTATCACAATATGACTTACAATAGAAACTCAATAATGTAATATTTGATTAATTAATAAAATATTTTAATAATTTACTTATACTGATTTGGGAACAACGTATTGAATTGATAATTCACTAACTTTATATTATATAAATTAATAACTCCTAACTTAATATATTTATGATTAATCGATGAAATCATTATAAAAATAACTTTACTGACATTTGTTTCTTATGTAAATTGATAGTGACAAATCTCATTATTGACTTTTTTTTAAAATAACAAGAACTTTTGTGTTGTTGTTTTTATAGATAAATAACAAATAATTCAATGTTATACTCGTCAATTTTATATGTAATTAATATCATAATTGTAAATGTTTCATGCCAATATCATTTGCAATTAGTACCAAAGTTGTATAAGTTTCATACCAATTTCATAAGTAATTAGTACCAAAATTGTAAATATTTCATACCAATCTCTTTTGCAATTAGTACCAAAATTGTATAAGTTTCATACCAAATTCATATGTAATTAGTATCATAATTGTAAATGCTTCATACTAATATCATTTGTAATTTGTACCAAAGTTGTATATTTTTCATATCATTTTCATATGTAATTAGTATCATAATTGTAAATATTTCATACCAAACTCTTTTGTAATTAGTACCAATGTTGTATATGTTTCATACGAATTTCATATGTAATTAGTATCATAATTGTAAATGTTTCATACCAATATCATTTGTAATTAATATCAAAATTATATATGTTTCATACCAATTTCATATGTAATTAGTATCGTTAGATATTCAGATTCAATCAATTAAAATGACATTATCTTATTTGTGGTCCCATTGAGTTTGATGAAACAATGGGGTAAGTTTTGTAAACTTAATGGCATGCGAGCTAGAAAATTTTCACTACATATACTCACACATTGAACTCAACGTAGAAATTGCTAAATGATTCATATGAATATAGAGAGTTAATAACAACTTAAAAAGTTCAAACTCTCCCCCGTTACATTTACTTTGTTCTTTTTTATAATTCTTTTATAGTAAGTTTTAAATTGTTTAAATAAAATTTTAGTTTTAATTTTTTTAATTTAAAAAATATAAGGGTCGAATCGTAACCGTAACCGGTGGTTAATCGTAACTGTAATCGGCGGTTCACGAATCGTAACCGGAACTGTCTACGAATGTTAAGTTTAAAGGTCGAGCTATTTTGAACCGTCGAACCGGCGGTTCTGAACCGTCAACCGCCAGTTCATGAACCATGGTCATGTCTACTCATCGGTGAATGTGGTAATAAGTAATGGTATTTATAGATTTCAAATCGGAATTTTTATTTAGTTCATGATTTCTAGACGGCCAAATACATACCATTGCTTGTTCATTGGTGTTGTAAAGATTGCAGGATGCTGAACTTTGTTTTCAATGAAAATTCCGATTTGAAAATTAAAATTAATTTAGAATTACACCTAGAATTATACTAGGATCAAATCTGTTAGAAACATATTGCTCGTTAAACTTGTGTATGATTATTTGAATGCTAGACAATAAATAATAGAAAGGCACGCCAACAAGAAATGACTCCGTGGCCCAATGGATAAGGCGCTGGTCTACGGAACCAGAGATTCTGGGTTCGATTCCCAGCGGAGTCGCTTGAATCTTGTTTTTAGTTTTTGGACAACTTTTATCTGTTTACTATCCACACTCAAAACAAGTTTTTAAATTTCACAATAATAAAATAGATCCCATAATTTTTTATGATAATATTATTTTTTTAAAAAAACAAATCATTATAATTTAAATAAAAAAATAAATAAATTTAATTTTGCACATATTGATATAGCCTATAGATATTATTGACAATTTAAAAATTTTCATAAGTAAATTTTGATAATTTGAATAAAATCATTCATCACATATATTTTTTGACATAGACATGCAATTAATATTATGAGCCTTAGAATTATTTTTATGAGGAAATTACAAGAAGGTACCACATTCCAAAACATCTTTCAATTAAATCTTCAAAAAAAATCTTCTTTCAACTAAATTCATATTTTAGAAAACTTATTTCAAATAAGTCCAGTTTATCAAACCCTAATCTAATTAGTCCATTAATCATGACTAAAATACCCCTGCTCTACACCTTCATCCCCAAATCATTGCCCACTTTCCACCATTCACGTTTTTTCTATATCTGTGAAATTTTTTGTTGTTCTTCTTGAAAATTTCCTCCAGCGATCATCGCTCCAAGCTTCTGCCATGAAATTGCAAAGACCACCCGTAATACACAATTGGAAGAATCGGGAAAAAAGTTCAAATTATGATAACTAATTCCAAAAAAAAAAATCAATCTGCTGCTTCTTTATTACAGGAGTATTGTAGATAGAAAATCCATACAATTGAATGAAAAGTTCGAGCAAGCCACACTAAAAATTCACGTAGCAAGGACAATACAAGATCGCATAAAAAATTCTGAATTTATGTGTTAATGATAAATTTTGTTAATGATAAATTCTTCACAATATAAGTTTAATTTTTTATAGGAAAAAATAGTTTTTATTTGGTACGAGGTCTTGTTTTTTAAGGTGGTAATAGTTTGGAAGATTTATGAAATGCGGTATCAGATGCTTGAATTTGCTTACAAGAGAACAACATTTCTCACAATGTAGTTATCGTTGATTCTGGGAAGCGAATCTTCCTTTTTTCGTAGGTAAAGTCTCATTCAATTCCACACCCTTATGAGTGGGGTGGGAGCTTAGATTTCTCGAAAAATTACAAGTAAAGGGATTTAATAACCATTATAATTTTTCAGAAACTAATCCCAGCTAAAAATAGAAAAATCTTCACATTTTTATTATTATCATCATTTTCACTTTCTTGTGTCTAACGATGCACGTAATATACATACACCGGTAGATTCATGCGATGCATTAAACAAGAATAAATTCTTGATTAACAATAACTAGTATCAGTAGTAGTAATGATACGATATCAACAAAAATTAAAGTTTTATTACGGTTTAAATTTTATCTGGATACTTTAATTTAGATTTTAGATACTTTTAACTCTCAGTAAATACTATGAGAAAAGAAATTGGAAAAAGTATGTATGTACCAAATTTTATCCCATCTGCAAATGTATATATTTTTACCAATTTCTTTTTGAGAAGTATATATTTGAACTAATCATGCACCGCAAAAGTATTAAAATCTTATATATTATTGATATACTGCCAGTAATTATCTAGCGTGTATGTAATTTAAATGCACCGTTTGAGTATCAGTGCATGTAATTTCAATGATATACTACCAGAACTTACCTAGTGGTGCATGTAATTTAAATTCATCGTTTGCGTCTGTAGGTGCATGTAAATTGCATGCACCACTAGACTAAAGTAGTGCCTTTAACCAAAAACAGTCTATCGGTTCATGTAAATTACATTCACTGTCATAATCTGCTGGTGCATGTAATTATATCATCATAATCTGCTGGTGCATGTAAATTACATGCACCGCTAGACTCAAGTATTGTATTTAACCAAAAACGTAGTCTCCTGGTGCATGTAAATTACATGCACCGTTTGAGTCTATCGGTGCATGTAATTACATGCACCGCTAGACTCAAGTATTGTCTTTAACCGAAAACATGGTCAATGCATGTAGATCACATGCATCACTCAAGTTTATCGAAGCAAGCATGGTCAATTGGTGCATGTAATTACATGCACCGCTGGACTCAATTAATTACCCTCCTTATTTCACGTAAACCTCTCTTCCCTTTTTTTTTTACTATTTTGTAATTTTTTTAGTATATTTTTGTCGCTTAAAATTGGTATTTATAGTTTGGTTTTTTTTTTATTGCTACGAAGCAAGCATTATTTACGAATTCTTAGTTTTAAGCTGTAAGAACTCGGCTTATTTTCTTGATTTTAGGATTGCAAACGAAAAATCAGTGGTTGGATCAAATTTGTAAAGGTGCGAATGTTGAGAAATTAAATGCAATATCTAAATGCACTGTTTGAGTCTATCGGTGCATGTAAATTACATGCACCGCTAGACCCAAGTATTGTCTTTAGCAAAAAATATAATCTGCTGGTACATGTAAATTACATGCATCGCTTGAGTCTATCGGTGCATGTAAATTGCATGCACCGATAGACTCAAGTATTGTATTTAACAAAAACGTAGTCTACTGGTGCATGTAAATTCAATGCACCGTTTGAGTCTATCGGTGCATGTAATTACATGCACCGCTAGACTCAAGTATTGTCTTTAACCGAAAAGTGGTCAACTGATGCATGTAAATTACATGCATCCTTGAGTCTATCGGTGCATGTAAATTACATGCACCGCTAGACTTCTTTAACCAAAAACATAATCTATTGGTGCATGTAAATTACATGCACCGCCATAGTCTATTTGGTGCATATAATTACACAGTAATATCAGAACAACCATGGCTAATTATATTGAAGCTATATTGAAGCTTTATAGACCCATATACGTATCTTTTCTTTCTTTCTTTCTCCATATGCATATCTATGTGTTTGCTTAAATATTCATCAATTTTCACATCTTTTTTTTAAAAAAATTCTTTCTTTAATTTTTGTTTATCTTCAAGTTCAATCCGCAGAGCTGAAACCCCTTGCCATTTCTTGACTCATTTCTATAAGATAATTTTGTTTTCTATAAATTTTCTGACTTTGAAGATCTGATCCGAAGCAAGAGGAAGATATGCAGATGTTGGGTGAATTCAAGCTTCCCCACTTCTTTAATTACCCTCCTTATTTCACGTAAACCTATCTTCCCTTTTTTTTTTTTACTATTTTGTAGTTTTTTTAGTATATTTTTGTCGCTTAAAATTGGTATTTATATTTGGGTTTTTTTTTATTGCTACGAATCAAGCATTATTTACGAATTCTTAGTTTTAAGCTGTAAGAACCTCGGCTTATTTTCTTGATTTTAGGATTGCAAACGAAAAATCAGTGGTTGGATCAAATTTGTAAAGGTGCGAATGTTGAGAAATTAATGCAATATCTAATTGCTGATGGATTAACAAAAGGAAAATATATGAATTGATAGGATAAATGTTGCGTGTTTGTTTTTACCTCCAATTGGGATTTGCTGTTTTCTTTGCGTGGAATACCTATTTTTGTCATTTTAGATGAGAATGGACCTAGTTGAAAGGATTTTTTTTTGGTGGATTGGGTCGAAAAAAGTTACTCCTACTGGTACCGGCTTGAAATTTGCCCTATTTTTATTTGTTTGAAGAACCTGGGCCTTGGTAACATTCATATTTGGGAAAATTTCGGGCCGGTACTACTTAGTAAAAGATGTTTCGGCCCAGTCACCCTAAAAAAAATTCTTTCAACTAGGTCCAATTTTGGATACAATGACCAAACTAACCCTAGATCTATTCTAATATAAAAAAGAATTCAAACCATCTTCAGTCTAAGTATGAGATTTCCTTACAATTCCACCTTTGCCTTGCCCCTGATTCCTCGTCCAGGCCACACATTTATCTCCATTTTCCATCATTCTTCATCTACACACCTAAAAAACAGTCAAAACCAGGTCAAAAAATTATCACCATTTTCGAGTTGCTGCAAAATGGCGCGCGAAGTTGGAGAGAAGTTTAGGGTCTTGGAGGACGTAGAAAGTGGTTTCGTTTTGAACGGAAGAGATTGCTCAATTCCTTGGATTGAAGAAATAGAGATAAAGGGAGATTGCTTGGACGTAAAAATTTCAATTTGTCTCCCCGATGCTTTTTAATTTCTTTAAAATTTTTGGAACGTAAACGCTTTTAATTTTTTTTAAACCATTAACAAAGTTATTTGTACGAGAGCGTTTGATCGTTCTTAATCTACATACAATCCAGTGAAAGATGGTGGTGCACATGCATATATTAAGGTGATAAACTTAATTTTAAAAAGGTGCATTCATTTGTGTCTACCGGTGCATGTAAATTACATGCACCGGTAGACTCAAACAATGCATGCATATTATATTTACATGCACCGCACGAATCTAACGGTGCATGTAATTACATGCACCTTTAGAAAATTACATGCACTACCAAACACAAGCGGTCATGTATATTATATATTTACATGCACCGCTTGAGTCTAGCGGTGCATGTGAATTACATGCACCGCTAGACACGAACGATGCATCTTAACATTGATTAAGCAGCCAATTTATAATTATACTCTCGTTGTTTATACAAATCCACTCACTCATTATTTAACAACAAATAAAACTATCATCACACTCAACTATTTTAAAAAACTCGTAATCATAAAATAATTTATCACAACATGTTCAGAAATTAAAGCTTAGGGTCCTGGAGACGTAAAAAATGATTTCTTTTTTATTGTGATCGTCTTTAACACTTATTTATTATGTAATTTGAACCAATGAAAATGTTGAGTCTACCGATGCATGTAATTTACATGCATCGGTAGACTATCGGTGCATGTAAATTACATGCACCGGTAAAATTTTGAGTCTATCGGTGCATGTAATTTACATGCACCGACAGACTATAGGTGCATGTAATTTACATGCACCTGTAGACTACCGATGCATGTAAATACATGCACCGATAGACTATTTCACTCATACGATGTTTCAATATCCAACCATCAAAATTGCATGCACTTTACATATGATTATTACGAAGAGCTCAGTACAAATTTATGTACTCCATTCTTATCACACATAAAAACCCAAATTCAATTATTCGAAATCCAATCAGGAACTAATAAAGAGTTCAAAAATACATTTCAAAATTATAATTAGAATATTTCAAACAAACCCTTAAAAAAGGGTTTTTCAAAACACGAACTGCTTATTTACCAGTCCAAAATCCTCTTTCAAGATTGAATTTCCCCTATATCAATGCCATAATAATATTACCATCAACCACTGCTTTAAAAAATTGCTAAATCTAACAAAAAAGTTAAACATAATTTGGTCAGAAACATGAATATATTTTTACATGTAATTTACATGTACCACATGAATATATTTTTACACGCATCTAATGATTAATTCACGACGAATAATTCAATTCCTCAACAGTTGTCCTTTGCCGTCGCCATATTCCAAAAGAAAAACGATATTTTTTTTTGCAGATTTGATATTAGAATTCACGCAGCAAAAACATCACAAGATCGCAGAAAAATTTGGCACAATTGCAAGCGACGATGCGTCGACGAAACCAATTCAAAGCAATAGATCGGAAAAAACAGAGAAATTGATTGAAGACGAGGATGAGAACGACAACGAGATTCAATTTGTGAAGAACAAAATTCGATACTCGTTCTGAAATTTTAAAGCAATTCAACCAATCGAACAATCTGCCATTGAGAAAATGGATTAATTAGATTAGGGGTGTTTAAGTCTTAAAAATGGATTAATTAGATTAGGGTTCCATAAAATAGACTTATGTGAAAGATATTTTTTAAAAGATGTATTTAGTTGAAAGAAGAGTTTTTAGGGTGATTTAGTTGAAAGATGTTTCAAAAAGTGGTACCTTCTTGTAATTTCCTCTTCATATTTTGTTAACTTGAAAGATTTGATTGGGCTTGGGCTTGGGCTTGGGCTTTACAACAGCCTGGTTACTGATTTCATGTTTATCCAAATCATATCTCAATAGACCCTTCCCAACCCCATTAATCAACAAAAGGAAACCCCTCACCCTCAAAACACTTGCGCTGTACAGGAAAAAAATAAAGCAAACCAGTGACCTTTGAAGTTAGAGAAGGAAACTGAGACATTAAAAAAATGCGGTTTTGCGGGTGTCAAATTCACGAATAGAATTTGAGGTAAAACTCTGTTTGTGCTTTAAGTTCGATCATATCTTGTGGGTAATTTTTGGAGAAAAAACCCTTGGCAATTTGAAAGAATCGAATATTTACCATTAATTTTTATATTACTGTAATTTTTGTATGCTTTAAATTTTAAATCCAACTTTGGAAATGGACCTAATTGAGGGATAATGAAAGGGCCTAGTTTTGATAATTCATAATCATGAATTTTGGGACTTTTAGAATTTTATTTTAAAAAATTAAAAAAAAACATTTACAGTTAATAGAAAATTGGTAGAAGAAGCAAGAGGCAGTGTGGGTACTGTTCATGTCAATTGAAGGAGTCTAGATTTATGATGTGAGTGAGCTGTGTTCTGGAAATTTGTTTGAATGTGCGGTTGAAGGTTAAAACATTTTAAGTTTCTTAATACATAGTTACATACAGTTAATTTTGATTATTATTATTAAAGTTTGATGTTTTCAAATACTATGTTGTTAATTAGATTCATTGTGTAAAAGTGAGTTTGATTGATTGATTACATATTTTACATCAACTTGTGTATTTTAGTTGGAGTGTAAGATTTTGAATCCAAAGGTTTTTGAACTAAAAAACTATAGTTTAACAATTCGATTAATGTAAACTACTAAAGTTAGTTTTGTTAAATTACAAGAAGGTTTTTATGAAGTTTGGGGGATGTTGGGTAAAAAGTGGTAATATTTTACGATTTATGTGATGTTTTGAATATTATTCCGACAAAACGGATGAGCTAAGCATATTTGTTAAATATTATTATTTTTTAATTATTTCTCATGGATAAAACTAAAACTTTTTAGTTGAGTATTCAAATGTAAGTACTTGTAAGTGATAGTTGTGTATGAATAAAAATCTTGGGATTAGGATTAAGTTATAAATTTTCATTTTGAATTGTTAGAAACTCTCTAATTGTAGAAATTTGTGTTTGTAGATTTATCGAGAAAATGCTGCAACTTCTGTTTAGTACTGCATTAGTTCCTTCTTCTGGGTCAAATGTTGCGTGTATAAGGAAAATTCTTGTATGAACCGGGTCCTGCAAACACCAACACATATACGTATATAGATATATGTGTGTTGATGTATGGCAGGGCTTGGTCCATACAAGAATTTCCCCATGTATAGTGATGAATGTGAGCCACCTTTTCGGGGCGTAACCAGGATTTTGGAATTAGGTTGACAAAAATTTAAATAATATATTCTGGTGGGAAAAATCTAATATTTTATTATTTTTGAAATTTAATTTATTACAAAATTAAGAAATTTTATAGGTAAAATGATATCATTTTAAAAGTTTTCTGTTGAGCTTTTCTCATACTAAACAAACGCCCCTGCGCCATTTGTTTTCTTATGGTCAACATGCCGCATGATGGAATTATAATCTATATTTCATTGTTCTGTTTTCTTCTGATTCCTGGAATTCTGTATTCGCATGCATCTTTTTTTTTTAATTGATGGCATGATGCCACTAACTTTATTAATTACTGAAGGAAATTAAATAGCACAAAGTAGAGGGACTAGGCCAAGCTGTGAAACCTAAGAAATACTCTATGCATTCATAGTTATTAAAAGCGCACATAACGCGCGCTAAAGCGCAAGGCGAAGCGAGGCGCGGGTCTTGTGCCTCGCAGCGCCATGCGCCTTGTGTTTGGGCAAAGCGTGCCTATGTGCGCTATTTGTGCTTTTTCAATTAGCCAATAGCGAGTCTTTGCTAAGACTTGAAAATTGGGGCCGGTAAATTATCAAAATACTTTGCTAAGGTTGGCCTTAAAATTTAAATTTGGGCTATGGAGAATATTAGGGTTAAGTTAGAGAGTTTTAGGGTTAATGTTACATAAAATCTTGTTGCCCAAAAACCCTCCAGCCGACGAATAAGCAGGTTGATGTGTTCAAGCGCTCTATATTTCTTTTCTTCAAAATTACAGTGCATTATTTCCTTCTCTTTTTTCGTCTCAAATTATTATTTATTTTTGGTTTGATTCTCCTTTCTTGTTTTATATTTTCTTTTCCTTCAACTTTTACATGACAAAGTTCATGAGTCATCACAATCGCCAATGAGTCCATTCAATCAAAGTTTGACAAAGTAAGAGAAATAGCAAAATATAAATCGCTAAGCTATTAACATTGCTAAAGCATACTGCTAATTGTTGCTAAACTGCAGCAAAATGAATCCATGCCTTCATTTCAACGGACAAAAACAAAACCTATTCATTATTTATTGCAACTTGATTCTTGACATTGACTACATGATATAAATCACAGATTCACAATGAATCAATTTCAAGCCCTGCTTGAACACATAAACTTGAAAAACCTAGTTTACTCAATTTTATGATTTGCTTTGTATGAGTTAATGAGTTTGATTAAATTTTATTGGTACTTTTGATATATTAAAAATAAAAATATATAAATTAATGCGCTTTACTTGAGTAAAGCGCGCGTTTCGCGTCGCGCTATGCGCTATAGCCCTATGACCCCTTTGTGCTTTAGTGCGCTACGCGCCTTTAATAACTATGTATGCATTACAATATAAGAGCAAACCGAACAGAATAATCAAGTACAAAAGTGAGGAACTAAAAACCAAGTACTAAAAGATAATTATTTCCTTCTCAGCCTTGTCCTTAGCCTTAAGTTGTACTTCTTATTGGTTGAGGTTGTTGCAGAAGGTTTGTGTGACAAAACCTCGTCCTCATCCTCTGACTAGGCGATCCTAATTCCTGTTGAAAATGTTTAGCCATGTATTCTGTATTGAAGTGATCCATCAATTCTGCATCGTATTGAAATTCATCACCCGGGACATAATTTCCGTATGCCCTATCCAACCAAACAGACAGTAGTAGGTCGTCATCAGCATCTTCGACCCATTGCTGTTATGATAGATTTTGCCATCACCCCAGAGATCAATTTAGTTGCTGGACTTAGTGGTGGATATTTCACTATTTTTAAACTTAAAGTTTGGAGGAAGGATTCAAATGAAGGAGATGAGTGCATAGAATATATGGGGGAGATAATCGAGGAGAATTGGACTTTAGGAGTTTGATTCGTGGGGATTGGGTATGATTATTTTGTTTTGGTTACTTTGGAGTTCGTTGTATTACTATTTATTTTTAACCGATTTGAATGCGAAATTGGTTAATTTTCTTAATTTTTTATTTTCATTTTCATGGGCTTGAAATGGTGAAATTAGTTATTTGGTATTTTCCATGAAATTATTTAAGGTACTTTCTACAATTTTTTCTGCCTAAAAATCTTAAATCTTTGTATCCGTGTGTTCCTGAAGATAAAAGCGTATTCACCATAAGTGGATGATAATTTAATTGGGGCAAGGGTGACAAGGTTCTATTTGTTTTGGAGCTGAAAGTTGCATTTTTTAGACATAATTTTGGAATTTTGGGTTGATAATGGTTTTTCCTCTTTGAGTTAGGTGTGAGTTTGTTTCAATGTACACACGAACATGAATTACTTTTTACTGTTTTTTTGAGCTCCGGGATCTTTTTTGGGATGAGCAATTCTAACTGCAGAGAGCTTATAAGGATTTTGAAGTTAGCCATTTGTGTCGAGATGAGTTGCGTACACGTCAATGCATGCCACCTTGTTTATTCGTCATCAGCATTTCTAGCTCGGGATTTTCAATTTAAGAAGTCATCAAGTAACACCTCGGCATACTTGGGAATAAAACTTCCAAAGATATCCCTGAAACGGGCCTATGCTGCGGCTAGATACCAGCAAGCTGCACCTGTCTGTTTGTTTGGTGGTAAAGGAAAATCAGAGAATGCAGATGAGGTATCTCAGTTTTTGAAACTTCCCGTTGTTTGATGCTTTCAAGTCATTAAATATGCTGATACCACACAGATCACATTGTCTTTCAAACAAATTGTTACCGTTGACTTGATTTAATGTCTTGTTCCTCCATTAGTTTATAAAGTTCACGAATTTTGTCTACTTATTTGAAATTAGTAAGTTCGTCTTAATAGAGTTTATGATTAAGTGAAGAATGGGTGGATGGAAATTTTAAAAGGGAATTTAGGATCAGAAGATAAAATATGTTGAAAGTAAACATGGTTATTTTCTTGGGATCTGCGACTGTAAATGATATATGATTAGCTAATGAAAGGGCTCAGCTGCTGCAAATTATTTGGAAGTTGCCCATGCATGGTGTTGTAGGACTCCTGCAGGATAAACAATTTTCAGTTCTCACAGCCTTTGAACCGGTGTTTGGAAATGATCGTGATATAATTCCTACTTCTGTTGATTCCATTATGAAATTAAGCTATTTGGAATTGATTTTTATAGGAAAATATGAGAACTTCACTTATTAATATGGCAGCGGGCTTCTCCATGGAAAGCTCTCGAGAATGCCATGGGAAATTTCAAAAAGGATCAGTCAATTGAAGATGTATTGAAGCAGCAAATTCAGAAACAAGAATACTATGATGATGGTGGCGGGAAACCTCCACTTGGTGGCGGTGGTTCTGGAGACGGTTTTGGTGAATCTGATGAAGAAGGTGTATCGGGAATATGGGATGAGTTCGTACAAGTGATGTTGGCAACAGTTGGCTTTATATTTCTGGTACGCTCTCTGTGTCCCCCTCCTTCCCTTTGATGAAGTAAATCGTAATTTTTTTTTACTCAACAGTGGTAAGTATAAATGACCTTGTTTGATAAAATCACATAATGATTGTATTTATTGGCTTAATTTCAGTACATCTACATAATTGAGGCGGAGGAGGTGACAGTACTTGCAAAAGACTTTATCAAGTTTTTATTCACTAGACAAAAGAGTCTTCGCCTAACGCGTATCATCAGCGAATGGAAGAGTTTCTTTGCAAAGTTGAATGAGAAGGAAGTGGAAGATCCATATTGGCTGGAACGTGAAATTATTAATACCACAACGATGTATGACAGCCCGGAGAAGTACCGAAGGATCCTCTACAAGGCTTATCTTGATTCAAAAGCTGATGATGATGATGGATACGGCAATTTTGAGTGATGAACATGCTTACTGGATGTTGTTTTCTCTGGCAATGAGTGAAGCAAGTAGAGAACATGTTCCTTTTACCTGCCGTTTTGTATCTGTAACTCACAGTTGCCTTGTTCTAATTTTATTTTATTTTATTTTATTTTATTTGGGGAGTTGTACTCGTGTTATTTTCCCACACAAATCCGCATTCTGAAAAAGCAGTTGCAATACTTTTATGCTATTTGATAGAACTTCGACATTAGCTTATCCCTTGAATTTGAGTATAGCTTGATAATCAAATAACTCAAACTCGATCCTGAAATAATTTTTTCATGAGATTCTAAAAAATTACAGTTCAACAGCTTTTTGTGCGTGTATATATTATATTAATTATTATTGTGTTAAAAAGATATGTTTTAGCTCACATTATACAGATATATGAACTTAAGATTGAATTATTTATTATTATATACACTTGGGAGTTTCCGACAGTGGTGTATATAATAACCACTATAATAACTATCTGATGGAGCTAAAACACGGTAAGTTCTCTTTCCTCTAATGCCCTTATTTTTACGATAAAACAAAACCATAATGGAATAATAATTCAAACACAAAATTTGATGGAAAAAATTTATTTACAGCAAACAAAAGTACACCTGTGCTAATTCAATGTGTCATCAGTTTGAATAAACTAAAACACACATAGTAGGTAAACAACTTCATTTGCACCCTTTGCATTCATATATAGTTCACATGGTAGTTACGAATTGATAAGCTGTAGTATCAGCTAAGAATAAAATGCAACTAAAATCACACTTAGACATTTGAATTTAAGAAAATACAAGATCATCTGAGAGAACATAGTTATCCATGTTCCAAACAGATGCCATAAACATCTTGAAGTGATAGCATTATTTAGTAACAAGCTGGTGCTTGCTTTAAACTTCAAATACTCGACCAAACATTGAATAACTTTGTTACGTCCAATGTGTAAACAAAACTATCCAAATGCCATCCAGGGTATTTCCAGAAACCCTAACGATTACAGTATCTTAATTGATAACTGGCCCCTCCAAGTATAATTTGCTAGGATTCTCCCCATTCAAGAACTATGCTACATTTACAACCTTACTCGACATAAAAACCAGTAAAAGTTAATACGCACAAATCAAGTTAAAGAAAGAGAAAAAAATTCTTCTGCATACCTTCCCAATAATCAGTTTTTCAATGACAGTGCACTTTTTTGGTTCCCTGGAATCATGTGGATCACGGATGGTAATATTCTTTATGCTAACATTCAGAAGAAAACATACTGTTACATGATTAGAAACAAGTAAAATCCGAGTAAAAAATGAAAGAAAAATTAAGAAGATGCATACTCTCCAGCTTCACCGAACACTCTATACAGGTTCTCTACTGAATTATCTTCTGGTAGATTCTCCACGAGTATAGTGCAAACCTACACAATGAATAAGATTTATGAATCTTATTGAGTAACAGAGAAAAAAAATTAAATTCATCAGAAGAAGAAAATACCATTGGATCCTTCACATCAGCTGATGATAGAGGATGAAGCCTCTTCACCTTTTTCCCATTGGAACTAACCACCTGCAATCAACAGTCAAACCACAAACCAGAAGTTTAGGACACTCTCAGTTGTATTTCATCCTACAAAAATAGTTAAGACTATTTAATAGAAGATTCCCTTTAAGAAATGGGAGTAGAATCACTACGAACGGCAGTTTCTTTGATGTACATCCCAGTATAATAACAAATTAAACAGATGTAAAAACTTAAATTGCTCATATTATTTATTAATTTGAATTGGAAAACAAAACAAGAATTGATAGACCAAAAAATCCAAATATGATCTAAGACTATATGTATCGAAATGAATAGAAACTAAAAACAGAACGGTACATAAATTTGAAATCTTGTAACAAAAAACTCATGTTTGAAATTAAGCTGGACTGGACCAATTGATCTCGCAAAAGAAAGTAGAGAACATAGTATGTCACTCACCGTAGACTTCATTTCTTGTAACATATTTCATCAGAAACTTGTCATTTGGCAGATTTTCATCACCGAAGTAATACTCTACCTGAAATGAAAAAGGTTCTTGTTAGGATCGGTCCGGAGTGTTTAGAGGGGGGGGTGAATGAACACTCCTTACAAAATTAATCCCTTGTGATTTCTTTCTGATTAGTGAAAGAAATCTGTTTCTTAATCAACTCTTTGAACAGAACAGACCACGAATAAGTAAGTGCGGAAACGGTCTGCTCTTGTATAAGTAAGAACAGCTCGATGGCTAAGTGCAGAATGATAAGACACAGGATATGTTTCTGGAAGTTCGAAGGTGGTGTAATCCTTCTACGTCTCCCCTTCTTCCAATTAAGGAAGGTTTATACTAGAAGACTTTGATTTATACAATCCTGTTGTACAAACCCGATTCAGGCTGGATTTACCTCACTACCAGTCTGAAACTCCTAGTCACTCAACCTGCTCAGACACACTCTGTCTGACAGTTACAATATGTTGCTCACTTCTATTTTTCACTACACAATGCGCACAGTGATCCTACAATGATCAAATGTTACAAAGTAATTGCGCTTAAATGAATAACTTCAGCTCGAAAGCTTCTGTACTTTGTGAGCGTGTGCTGTTTAGCTTTCTTGTATATTTTTCAATTGATCAGCGTGAGTTATATAGTCCAGAGCACTTTGCATCTGTTTGTTGCATCCTTTTATAGTTGAAGGTGGCAACGGCATTGTTTCCCTTAATGTGCAGCTATGACTCTTTTTAGACTCTGAGAAAGCTACAGTCTTCTTCTTCAGGATACTTGCCGTTCTGGTATATGCTTTCGGCGACTGTCAGGTAAGCTCTTCTTTGTCTTCTTACCTATTATGGCAATCTTCAGTCTTTGGTTCTTTGTAGCATTAATTGCAGCATTAAATGCTGCAATAAATATCCGTTGATGATTCGGACTGAGAAGCCATCCTTTATGTATCCTTGACTGCTCTGATCTGATAAAGGTTGAGATCGATCTGAAGCATCGATCTAGTCATTCTGGAATCCATCGATCCGGTCTGATATGTACTATTCTTTATCAGTTTGCTCTGATATGTCCGATCGATCTGGTATGCCTAGTTTCCATCGATCCGGTCTGAAATGCTTTGCCATCTTGCTCTGCTGAGACCGATTGATCTGGTCAATCTGATTTCTATCGATCCGGTCTGAACTGTTTTGTCATCTTTAAAATCTCATCGATAAGGTCCGGAACTAACAAATTCCCCCTTTTTGATGATGACAAAACCTAGCTTCTAAGTCTTTTTAACCAGTCTTGATAAGAGCTCTGAAGCGAATGCTTTTGGATCGATTACTTCTTTGTTCAAAATAAATGAACATCATTAAGTTTGATCGATTCAATCTTTTATTATTAAGCCTTTATTAAAGTTCAAAATAAATGAACAAGGACTTAATCAAAAGAAGGATTTTATTGATCATCAAGAAATCCTAAATACAGACAGTCTGACAAGTTAAATGACTAAGACTGCTATCTTCTTGAGCTTGGAGGCGGCTTGAAGTCTGTCTTCTTTTCCCCCTTTTTGTCAGCAGCAAGCTCTTGAAGGAATTCAACAACTTGGGTTAGCTGCGCGCTGATAGCGTCAAGACGAACGTCTTGAGCACGGAGGGAGTTAGAAACAGACGCTCTGACTTCAGTGGCTAACTCGACCTGCTCTTTCCTCAGACTGTTCTTGTAGGAGGCTTGTTGAGAAAACAGATCGTTGATGCCGCGCTGGAGGCTTCCGATACTGGCAGTCATTTTCTCTTTGAAAGAATTAAAGTCCAAAGTTGTGACTCTTTGACTTTGATGAACCTCGAGAATTCGTTGAGTTAATGACAGACAGTTATCAGAAAAGTGCTGGAGAGTCCGTGCCAGGGATGGAGGTGCATCAGATAGCTGGCTGAGAGAGTGATCTGATGATGACATAGCAGGAGCATCTGCTTCAGCAATCGGCACGATGGAAGAAATGGCAGCTTGATGAATTTCGGATCGGATCAGAGTGACCAGATCCGAGGAAAAACTATGAATGAATGCCAAATCTTCATCTGATGGTCCCGGAGGAGAGTGGGGACTGGAAGGTTCCTCATCTTGGAGAGCTGCAACCACTGTAGATACCACCAAATCCGGATCGAGAAGGTCTGGTACTTCAGTTGTTGCACATGCTTCAGCTGGACTGTTTTGAGCAAGGGAGGCTGATGACTTCAATGGAATAGATGTTGTCGGAGAATCCAACAGAACATTCATTGATTCATCATCTGTTGCAGACGGAGCATTAGGCAATGGCTGCTCCGCTGTCTGTTCTGGTACGAGTTCTGCAGGGTGATCTTCTGTCTGTTTTGCTTCAGCAGAAGGAATAACCTCGATAAAAGGTTCTGCCAGAGTCTTGCTGACAGAAGGATGATCCGGGCTTGTGGCTGGAGTGGAGATACCTAGCTTCTGTCGTTGAAAGCGGACAGCTAGGGATAGAGCATGAATATCCATCTCAAGTTGAGCAATCACAGCCCCATCATCTCTGGCAGTAGGAGCAAGCGGATCGAAGTTCTTCTTTTTGGCAGTGAGAAGCAGATTGGCCAGTCTGAATCTGTGTTTTGCCGTGAATAACTCTCTGCGCTGCACCGCAAGTCGAACAACATCAGTTTCAGTGCCTCTCAGAACCTCGTCTTCCATCTTCTTCAGTCTGTGCAACTTTCCGTAGAACAGATCAATGTGGTTGACAGTCCGGTACTGGACATATTCATCAAAGACCACAAGGAGTTCAGCTAGCTTCTCATCAACATCCTCCATAGCGATGTCGATGGCAGTCTGTGCAGCAGATTTGGGTTTAGAAGAGATGGGTTCTGTGAGAATGGCTTTTCCCTTGCCGGTGGAGGAAGGGGACTTAATCCCTGATTGGGTATAGTCACCCAACTCAGTGATAACTATCCCTTTGACCACGGGATTGGCAGAGGGAATTCTAAGGGTGACTTTGGGTGCAGGGGTTGAGGCTTGTGAAGGCTGAGCGGGGGGTTGAGGTGCAGGGGTTGCTTTAGTGGGTGGCAGTATGGGTGGAGGTAGATGTCTGGTTGGTTTGGTAATCTGGGTTCGGGGTTTTTTGGGAAGTGGCTTGGTTGGGGATGAGTGAGCAGACTGAGTTTCTTCTGAGTCAGTCTGAATGGTCAGCTTCCGCTTGACTCGAGGTTTGCGCACATCAGCTTGTTCCTCGTCCTTCTCAATCTTGATTGAGACCAGAGTTGTAGGAGTAGGCGGAGCACTCTTGGATTTCAGCAGTGCAAGCCCTTTGGAGTTAAGGACCTTAAAAGGGCGGAGAGCAGACGGCTTGCTCAGCTCGAGGCCTAAGGACTCCAAGAGCTTGCTGAGAGGAACAGCAAAGCATACGGCGTGCTTGGATGCAATCACCGTTTCCAGCAGTACTCCAAACAGAATCATGGACCAGTTTATCTTCTGTCCAGATACAATAGCTGCCATAGCCCTGAACTTCTCGGCGGTTACAGCATCGAAGCTTCCTGCTTTACCCAAAAGTGGCTTGGCTACCACTTCGCACAGCACCTGGAAATGGAAGAGCATTTCCTTCTTCTTAAATGAGGGTTGCAATCGGTGGCCAGAAATGGAAATCTTCCCCTGAAGATCTAAGAGAGATGCTGGAGGAGTCTGTCCGAACTCTGTCAGGCCGGAACTGGGGAGGCCAAAGGTCTTGGCCATTGTTGTTGGCGAGATCTCGAAAGATTTGCCCTGGACAGTTGTAGAGATGGATGACTTCCGGGAGACGGCGTTGGCGAACAGCTCGCGGATTTCTGGTTCATAAACAACGGATCCGCACTCCAAAACATTTCGTAAACCAGATGATTCCAGGGCTCTAAAAATGGACACCATCGCAGCATCTTCTTCCCTGTAGATATCATCAAACTCAACGGAGAGTGAGTTATGAGTAATGGTAGCCATATGAAAGAAGTTTAAAGAAGGTGCGAAGAGTAAGAGAGTAGGAGAGTAAGAAGGTAGAAAGCGGTAAACTGTAAAAAGTGAAAAAGTATGAAATGTTCAGCCCGCTAAATAGGAGAGAGAAGACACGTGTCTTTATCTCCAAGACTGAGAAATAAATTATTCAAAATAAACGGTCAGGATGAAGAAAGATAAGGCGGTTAAAGTACAACTAGTTAAAAGGTTAATCAGTCCGGGCTGTTTTGTTTTTAAAAACAAATAATTGTCCAAACAGATCATAGGATAAAATCAGACTGACAAGGATCGGTCTGAAAGTTCGGACCGGTCTGTGTCTTTCTGAACATTGTATTATCGATCTGTAGTGACAAAAATCTTTAAGAGCGAAAAGAATAAAAACATCTAAACTAATTAAGATAAGTCAATTAAACCAAGAATTTGACGAAAATAATTAAACTTAGCCTCAGGAAGTGGTTTGGTGAAGATGTCTGCTGCTTGCTGCTCTGTTGATATGTGTTCGATCCGAATTTCCTTTTTGCCAACATGATCTCGAATAAAATGATGTCGAATATCAATGTGCTTTGTTCGAGAGTGCAAAACTGGATTATACGTTATAGCGATTGCACTTGTGTTGTCGCAAAATATCGGAGAGTCAACAGCTTGAATGCCGTAGTCTTTGAGCTGGTGTTGAATCCAGAGCATTTGAGCGCAACAGCTTCCAGCGGCTAGGTATTCTGCCTCAGCTGTGGATGTGGCAATAGATGTCTGCTTCTTACTGAACCAAGAGATCAATCTTTCACCTAGAAATTGACATGTTCCACTGGTGCTTTTACGATCGATCTTACACCCAGCGTAGTCTGCGTCTGAATATCCGATTAAGCTGAAGTTTGAATCTTTGGAGTACCAAAGACCAACGTTCTGAGATCCTTTTAAGTATTTCAGAATACGCTTGGCAGCAATGAAATGAGATTGCTTTGGTTCTGTCTGAAATCTGGCGCACATACAGACTGAAAACATAATATCGGGCCGGCTCGCTGTAAGATACAATAGCGATCCGATGAGTCCTCTATACATGGTTACTTCAACTGCCGTTCCCCCTTCGTCCTTGTCTAACTTGATTGTTGGACTCATTGGAGTTGATGCAGTTGAGCATGTTTCCATTCCAAATCTCTTGAGGAGCTCTTTGGTATACTTGGTCTGATTGATGAAAATGCCATTGTTAAGCTGTTTTACTTGAAGACCCAGAAAGAATGACAATTCTCCCATCATGCTCATCTCGAACTGTCCCTGCATTAACTTAGAAAATTTCTCGCACAATTTGGGGTTAGTTGACCCAAAGATTATGTCATCAACATAAATCTGAACTAATAGGGTATGTTCCCCCTTAATGAATTTAAAGAGAGTTTTATCTACTGAACCGATCTGGAAATCATGGTTCAGCAGAAATTGAGATAAAGTGTCATACCAGGCTCTTGGAGCTTGTTTCAGACCATACACTGCTTTATTCAGTAGGTATACATGATTAGGATACGAATGGTTCTGAAATCCAGGTGGTTGCTCAATGTAGACTTCTTCCTGAAGCTTTCCATTAAGAAAGGCGCTCTTGACGTCCATCTGATATACTTTGAAGTCTTTAAAGGCAGCATATGCAAGAAAGATTCGGATTGCTTCAAGTCTGGCGACTGGTGCAAATGATTCATCGAAGTCGATTCCTTCTTCTTGTCTGAATCCCTGTGCCACCAGTCTGGCTTTGTTTCTAACCACAGTTCCATCGGCGTCTAGCTTATTTCTGAAAACCCATCTGGTTCCAATAACAGGCAGATCGCTTGGTCTGGGAGTTAGACTCCAAACTTGATTTTGTTCGAATTGATTAAGCTCTTCTTGCATTGCTTTAATCCAGTTGAAATCAGTCAGAGCTTCATCGATCTTCTTGGGTTCCAGAGTTGAGATGAAAGCAGCATGAGTGAACTCATCCATCATCTGTCCTCTGGTTCTAATCGGTGCAGAAGGACGACCAATCACTAGATTAGGTGGATGCTTCTTAGTCCATCGATAGCTTGACTCTGGATTGTCTGGTTCGGTCGGAATAATAGTAGCAGCATGATCTGCATCTACTTTAATATTTGAGACAGGAGCATCTGGAGATCTGAAGAAGCTTCAATGGCCTGATCCGGTCTGTCTGGCACTTCTGGTTCTGGTGGATTGTCTCTTGACCTGTTAGCTACAATCTCATCATCACTGTTAGCTTCGAGATGGATATTTTCCATCTGATTTTGAATTGAATCTTTGTTGCCCTCAACACATGATGATTCATCAAAAACGATATGAACAGATTCCTCTACAGTTAAAGTTCGATTATTAAACACTCGATAAGCTTTGCTAATTGATGAATATCCTAAGAATATACCATTATCTGACTTAGCTTCAAATGCTGTAAGATGACTCTTACCATTGTTGTGAACGAAGCATTTACAGCCGAATACATGAAAGTGAGAAACAGATGATCTGTTACCAGTCCATATTTCATATGGAGTGAGATTCAGCTTCTTGTTAATCATAGATCGGTTTTGAGTGTAGCAAGCAGTATTTACAGCTTCTGCCCAGAACTTTTGAGAGATTCCAGAATCAGCAAGCATTGTTCTTGCTGCTTCCTTGAGCGTTCTGTTTCTTCGTTCTGCAACTCCATTCTGTTGAGGAGTTCTGGCGGCTGAAAACTCATGCTTGATTCCATGATCTTCTAGAAAGGATTCAAGATTCTGATTTGAAAACTCAGTGCCTTTGTCACTTCGAATCCTGTCTATGCTGGATGATTTCTCGTTCTGAGTGCGTTTCAGCAGCTTGATCAACTTCGGACCGGTCTGATCTTTACTGCTCAGAAATATAGTCCATGTAAAGCGTGAATAATCATCAATAACAACAAGAGTATACCGCATTCCCCCTAAACTTGTTATTGGTATAGGACCAAACAAGTCCATATGCAGTAATTCTAAACAGCGGGAGGAGGATTTGGCATTCTTGTTTTTGAAGGATGATCTGATCTGTTTGCCCATTTGGCAAGCTTCGCAGATCTTATCCTTAGCAAAGTCGATCTTGGGCAGACCGATAACTAAATCATGTTTACACAGGCTAGCAATGGTCTTAAAGTTGATATGATTCAAGCGCTTATGCCATAGCCAGTGTTTATTATCATTGTTAGCGATGAAGCAAGTAGGATTATCAGGTTGAGCATGATTCCAGTTAATCTTATATGTGTTTCCATTCCTGGTTCCTACGAGCATGGTTATACCGTCTGATGATTTAACAGTGCAAGTGTGTTTATGAAATTCTACAGCATAACCATTATCACAGAGTTGACTGATACTAATCAGATTATAGCACAGATTTTCAACTAACAGCACATCATTGATGATAATGTTACCATGGACAATCTTACCCTTGCCCACGGTCTTACCCTTTGAGTTATCTCCGAAGATGATTTTGGGTCCAGTGCATTCTGTGACTTCAGACAGCAGCTTGATGTTTCCAGTCATGTGACGAGAGCACCCGCTGTCCAAGTACCAATCTGATGCGAGATTCTTCTGTACCTGTCATCACACATGTTTATTGTTGGTACCCAATCCTATTTGGGTCCAGAACGGATTAGCCCTTTGGGAACCCACACCTGTATCAGCTTTAGTGGCTTGTGTGTGTAGGGTGTGCTATGTGCTGGTCTGTTTCGATGTTGTGTGTGATAATGTGTGCGCTGTGAAAACCTTTGATTTTCATAAGGTAGTCTATATCTTCGTTGAATCGGTTTTGAGTTATAGTAATTGTATTGTCTTCCTTGCCTTCGATCTTGCATTTTTGAATTTGGTCTTACAGACACAAATCTTGCTGATGCCTTATCGTTGGCTTGGTTGACATAACCAATCCCTTTTCTCAAATTTTGATTTACGTAAGAGACTCCTGTTTGAATCTTAGGTGCTTCAGTTTCATATACTGTGCTGGATTTAACAAATGTCATTTGTTTGACTTGATTCTTTACCAGCAACAGCTCAGACTCATCTTTGGTGCATTCTTTGGTGTCAAAGCCTATGCCGGTGAAATCACCGACATTTCTTTGAGCTTCTTGTAATTCTTCCAATGATGTTCTGGATTTTGTCCATGTTTTGAATATATGTGAGAGCTTAGCATTTTGTGTGCTAATTCTCTTATTTTCTTCATGGAGCTGATCATAAGAGATTTTCAGCTTATTCAGCTCGATCTGGAGATTTTTGCACTCACCCTGCTCAGAGCAGCTTGGTTTGTTGTGCTCATCCATTTGAATACTGATTTTGGCTTTATTCTTCTCAAATGATTCAGCTAAGATCCTATAATCATTTGCCATGTCTTGCAGTGCGGACATGAGCTCTTCTCGTGTAAAATCATTTGATTCAAATTCAAATACCTCATCTGTCTGACTCATTTCTTCATCTGCCATCAGACATTGAACCTCTTCTTCGCTTTCGCTGGAAGAATATTCAGAGCTGTCTGAATCGGAATCAGTCTGAGCCCATTTGCTGTTTCCTTCCTCAGCAACTAAGACTTTTTGGGATTTTCCATGATTCTTGCGGTCTTTGTGGTGCTTCTTCTTTCTATCATCACGATGCTTCTCTTTCCTTTCTTCTTTCTTCGGTCTGGTGCAATCTGCAATAAAGTGTCCGGTCTTACCACAATTGTAGCAAGCTTGATCGTTAACAGTATCATCTTTTCTTGATTTATAATGATGAGAGGGTTTGAAGTTCCTCTTATTTTTAGACATAAATTTACCGAATTTCTTTATAAATAATGACATAGCATCGTTACTCATCTGTTCAGCAGATCGGTCTGATGTTGAAGCGATCTGGTCTGGGATGGCTGCCAGGGCCTTGTTGGGTTGAGAGATGAATGGCTCTGCTTCACCTCTGCTTATTAGCTCAAACTCATAGGCCTTGAGGTCTGCAAACAGATCATGAAGTTCAACATTGTTAAGGTCTTTTGATTCCCTCATGGCAATGGTCTTTACATCCCATTCCTTTGGCAGAGCTCTCATTACTTTCAGAGCGATCTCTCTGTTAGAATATTCCTTCCCCAGACCATTCAATTCATTTATGATGCTGGTGACTCTTTCATCAAACTCATTTAGAGTTTCACCACTTTTCATCTTTATGCTCTCAAATCTTTGAAGAGCCACAGTTAACTTGTTTTCTTTGGTCTGGTCGTTGCCTTCACATAGCTGTGCTATCTTCTCCCAAATTTCTTTGGCAGTAGAGCACATTTTGATTTTGCTGAACATGTTCTTGTCCAAAGTTTTGAACAAGATGTCTTTGGCCACATTGTCGAGGTTTGCTTTCTTTCTATCCTCATTCGTCCAGAGGGATCTGTCTTTTTCTACCATTTGTGGTTCTCCACTGGTGGTGGCGACTGCTGTATTTATTTTTAGGATCTTCATTGGTCCATCGGTGATGACGAACCACATGTCGTCATCCTGAGCTGCCAGGTGAGCTTGCATTCTGATTCTCCAGTCATCATAATCTTCTTTTGAGAACATGGGGATTTTGTTGAATGATGCCATCAGCTTAATATTCTTTGTGCTGATTAAGATGACCTGCTCTGATACCACTTGTTAGGATCAGTCCGGAGTGTTTAGAGGGGGGGGTGAATGAACACTCCTTACAAAATTAATCCCTTGTAATTTCTTTCTGATTAGTGAAAGAAATCTGTTTCTTAATCAACTCTTTGAACAGAACAGACCACGAATAAGTAAGTGCGGAAACGGTCTGCTCTTGTATAAGTAAGAACAGCTCGATGGCTAAGTGCAGAATGATAAGACACAGGATATGTTTCTGGAAGTTCGAAGGTGGTGTAATCCTTCTACGTCTCCCCTTCTTCCAATTAAGGAAGGTTTATACTAGAATACTTTGATTTATACAATCCTGTTGTACAAACCCGATTCAGGCTGGATTTACCTCACTACCAGTCTGAAACTCCTAGTCACTCAACCTGCTCAGACACACTCTGTCTGACAGTTACAATATGTTGCTCACTTCTATTTTTCACTACACAATGCGCACAGTGATCCTACAATGATCAAATGTTACAAAGTAATTGCGCTTAAATGAATAACTTCAGCTCGAAAGCTTCTGTACTTTGTGAGCGTGTGCTGTTTAGCTTTCTTGTATATTTTTCAATTGATCAGCGTGAGTTATATAGTCCAGAGCACTTTGCATCTGTTTGTTGCATCCTTTTATAGTTGAAGGTGGCAACGGCATTGTTTCCCTTAATGTGCAGCTATGACTCTTTTTAGACTCTGAGAAAGCTACAGTCTTCTTCTTCAGGATACTTGCCGTTCTGGTATATGCTTTCGGCGACTGTCAGGTAAGCTCTTCTTTGTCTTCTTACCTATTATGGCAATCTGCAGTCTTTGGTTCTTTGTAGCATTAATTGCAGCATTAAATGCTGCAATAAATATCCGTTGATGATTCGGACTGAGAAGCCATCCTTTATGTATCCTTGACTGCTCTGATCTGATAAAGGTTGAGATCGATCTGAAGCATCGATCTAGTCATTCTGGAATCCATCGATCCGGTCTGATATGTACTATTCTTTATCAGTTTGCTCTGATATGTCCGATCGATCTGGTATGCCTAGTTTCCATCGATCCGGTCTGAAATGCTTTGCCATCTTGCTCTGCTGAGACCGATTGATCTGGTCAATCTGATTTCTATCGATCCGGTCTGAACTGTTTTGTCATCTTTAAAATCTCTATCGATCCGGTCTGAACTGAAAAAGGTTCTGATAACCAAGGTACTCTTACAATCGTCCTCACAAATGTAAATATCACCAAAGGTTACAAAGAATTCATTTGCTTGTGTAAAACAAAATACATTCCTTAAGTAAAAAAACAGAAATTTAATCAAGTGCATGCTACAACCGAACAAATATTTGATTAAATTCAGAAGTCGTCAGGTTATAGATAGAATCACGGAACAAAGAATACTAGCTCACTAGCAACAAAAATATCAAGTTGATCTGTACATTATTGATCATTCAAAAACTTCACAGAAACAATCAGATTCTTGTGGTCCATAACAAGAAACAGATCACCATAGAATCATATAATAACATGAATATACTCGTTTATATGAGACCAAGACCAACGCACCAACTCGAACAATAAAATAACAAGTAAATGCCAGGGTATATGGGACCAAGATCTACATACCAAATACAATTACACTTTAAAATCCATCGATCCCATGTATTGAAGTTTAAACCCCTAATCCAAGAATGCACCCCAGACAACAAAACTTCGGTTAAGGATCAAAGAACATGGAATCTTTCAAATTGGGAACTGTGACACTGAACAAAAGATTAATCAAGAAACACGAAAATCCTTATTTAAACAGTAAGCAACTAAAGAAAGACCTGAACACTTGAGTAACCGATCAATTTTAAAAGAAAAACACATACGACCGCTCACCTTTAAATATTACCAAGAAAACAAGTGGACATGTTAAATTCAACAAACGACCAATTGCAATCAAACCTACCAATCCGTGAAAAGGAAAAACGAGGACGAACTTGCAAGTACAAAACTAGAGAAAAAAATGATGTTAGGTTAGCTACCTGCTTGGTAATCTTGCAGCGAAGATCATCAGAGAGCACGGCAGACAGATTCTGATCGACGGCGGCGAAAGGTGGAATCCTGTTACATCCGGAGACCCAACTGGCGGC
Organism: Haberlea rhodopensis; assembly: GCA_907163345.1. NCBI lineage: Eukaryota > Viridiplantae > Streptophyta > Magnoliopsida > Lamiales > Gesneriaceae > Haberlea > Haberlea rhodopensis. Next base: position 7,771,066 of record CAJQUN010000004.1, on the reverse strand, counting down.
GAATCAGGATGATAACCATCGTGATCAGAGTCTGGGGATAAGAATTCCATGCCCCTCGGCTTTCTCCATTAGAGGAGAAAAGGAGCTTAGTAACGTTGACAAAAAAAATGTTTTTTTCTCATTGACCTTTACGATTTTTTTATGTTAACTTAAATAATAATAATAATAATAATAATTAACCAGCATTGTGAATTTGTGGTGTCCAAAAAGAGGAAATAAAATGCTAATAAGAAAATTTGATTTATTTATTTTATTTTATCATTCTCTCTTTAGATTTTTTTTTTGGGTTATTATTTTATGCAATCAAATGCGCTATTCCCATCCGTGAAATTCATTGGGTTTATTTTGATGATATCTTAGATAATACAACCACGTATTGTCACCCAAGTCACATTATTAAGAATTTATTAAAAATGGATTGTATTATTTTCGGAGAATTAAGAATGCCTAATACTTAAGTTCACGATTTAATAAAATTTAGTACGTGACTTAGTAAAACCTAGTGTATAAGGAGGATTATGTGACTTAGAATTGTCAAAGCATGAATTTTAAGTAACAAAGTTATTTTTTATTTTTAACGAAGTTATTTTTTTATGACAAATATTTTATAAATATTAATAAATGAAATTTGTATATATTTCAAATGTGTTGAGCTGTTAATTACATTGGCGCTTTGCTAATGCAATATTATTGGTAGAATTTGATGAAAGCATATTTTTTTAGTTCATGTCAACTAAAATGACAGTAATTTATAAAATAATACAAAAGACTACAAATACTTTTAAATTAATTGTATTATTGAATTTGTTCATTATCCATCAGTAAGTATAATCATTTGTCAAAGTAGGGAAAAAATATTTGTAGAAGTAGGGGATGAAAATGTTTTTAAGCGAATACAATAAATTATAATTTAATATTACATACTATTTTGGCAAAAGCTACTTGAAAACACATATACAAAATGGCAATGAAAACTCGGGAATGAATTTTAATCTTGGTCGGATGTGCTTTGTATGTAGGGTAAAAAACGTTCAACCCCCTGACCTTCAACATATTTAGCACTTTACTTCATAATCTTTCAAAATGTGCACTTAACTTCATGAACAATTGTATGTCGTGCACTTAACCCCCTGAACAATATTCGAGAATAACTTTTTCGAATATTCTGGCTGGAGATTCCCTAACGTGCATCCCACATGACACGATCGATGATATGTATGTCTTTTCATGAAGTTTTTACATGAATATAACGAGTATACCTATCAGAAAATACATGAAAATGAAAAGAAATTTTATGAGTATACCCACTGTAAAATTTCTGCAGAAAATACATGAAAAACATGTATACCCTCGATCGTGGCATATACAACGCATGTGAGGGAATCTGCAGTCAGAATATTTGGAAAAAATGTTGCCGGTTGTTCAGGAGCTACATACAATTGTTCAAGGAGTTTAAGTGCATATTTTGAAAAGTTATGTGATAAAGTGTAAAATGTATTGAAGGTTAGGCGTTGAATGCTTTTTACCCTTGTATGTATATATAATTTATTTGGTTTTTTTTAGCAAGGACCTCTCCTACGTCAACGCCAAAATTATCATCCTCCTTTCTTTTCTTTTATTTTTTTCTTATTTAAATTTTTAATTATTATGAATAATTTAAATTTAGATTATTATTATATTTTAAAGTAATTTAATTTATTTATTTTATATAAACAATTGTAATATAGTATTCTGTATAATTTATGTTTATATGAAATAATTATAATGTGAAGTTTTATTATCAATTTACTTTTTTTTTTTTACTTTAAATATCTTTCAATTTTGAGAAATAAATACAATGCTCAAACACAATCTCGTTAATCAAACATTTCATTTCCAACACCAGCTAAAAACAACCTTAAGCTCACGTTAAGCAATCCAACATGGGAAATCGGTTCTCCTTGCACTCCCATAGGCCACAGGCCAAAAAGAAAAACAGAGAGAAAGAAACCGGAGATGTCTAAACCAACGCCACCAACAGCAGCTGAAAGCCAAGAACCAAGACCAACCACAACCCCAGAACCCCAACCCTAGTCGAGCCAGATTGCTCGACTCTCACATCATCGACAACTGGACCACACAACGAGCTCATGTCATCAGTTCTCGTATTATAGTACACACTGTAGAAGGCTACACGAGTCCTCTCAGCCTTGGCCGTGAAGTTGACACTTACAGTTTGGAATGTGGAGTTCGAGTTGGGAGTGTAGTGTATATTTTCAGCCTGATCGCCTGCAAAAGCCATGACAGCCAGCGGCTGCTTACAGGCGTCCCCAGCATGGCCTAGAGAAAATGTTAGCCTGTAAGGCTTGTTAGGATTAGTTTCCGCCATTTGTGAGATGATGCCTTCTTTGCCCGAGAGAAGTTCGATAGCTCGTTTCCCCTCGGGGACAGTGAAATGGTAAGAATCAATGTACCGGACTGCTCTGTTTGATTCAACTATCCAACCAGGTAGTGATGAAGTCTCCTCATCAAGATTGGTTGGAAGCAGTACACCAAGTGACTCGTTTCGAAACATCCATGGGCCTTCTTCAAAATCGCCATTGGCAATTGCATTATCTGCATCATGTAAATATAACAACTGCTCAGCAATTCGACACTCTGTACAGATCTTGATCAGGTTAAACTAACCGTTTGGCTTATCTGGAACAAAAAGCTTCTTGACTGCAATGTCATCAATGATGGGTCCACAAGTGGGATCATCTTCCATTCCAGGATTTCTGAACACTACTCGAACATTCTCCTCCTCCACTTGAAAGGCAACGGCGTAAGTATCAGACCCCTGAACGCTGTATAGTGTTTGCAAATCAATGTTCTGTGATGCCGGAGGAATAGAAACATTAAGTGACTCTAGCTGGGCGCAAGTGCGAGCCGCACTGAACGTGATAGAGTAAAACGAGCCCTTCTCCACTTTGAATTCTTGGCTGATTTCGGCGTCATTTCCAAGGCGCACCGCGTGCTCACCCTGTGGAACAATGAGGATCATCCCACCCTGTTTCTGCCCGGCTTCCACCAGCTCCACTGTGCCATCAGTTTTCCATCCAGGGATAGAAGCAGGGCTGTCGGAAATCCCACCGTCAGAGGCAAAGCCCCCAGATGGTGGGGTCTCAAAATCACCATTGACGAGTGTGCCTGCCAAAAGATCCTATACATAAATGCTAAACTCTATAGAAAAATATAAAGCTAATTATTGAAAATAAATTTAAAAGATGATGAAGTCTAAAATTAAATCAATCAGTTGTCCCTTAAATTAGTAAGCTCTTACAAATTAAAGCGGGCCCTATGAGATATTATTGAGGCCACAGGTATTATTATTTCACATGGCATGTAATGTATAGCGGTAGGCAGTATCCACGAGCCAAGACGTGACGCCAAATATACTAAAAGGACAAGAAAGAAATGCAAGCATGCTATTTGTTACAGCAAGAATGCTATTTGTTCATAATTTCGGAATTAGTAGGCCAGTTGGAATGGCACCATAAAATATAAGAGACCACATAATTCAAGGATATCGGGGCACCGGGTGAAGAATGAAGATCACCTAGTGAGGCATACGTTCTGTCCCACGTACACAAAGCACTAATTTTCTTTGGACACCTCTATAATAATTAAGTTGCTGCTTTTGCTATTACATTTTGCAAGCTACAACTAGCTCCTACAGTAAAGTTATTATTACAAGAGTTATATATAGAGTTGGATTCATATCAGAGTGCTAGGCCAATTGTGTTTGAAGGCAAGGAGGATTTAATGGGGGCCGTGTTCAGACTCTTAACCGAAAGTTTTTAAATTTTTACTGATAATTCTTTTTTTTTTTCCTGAAATAATAGAGTCACATCCTCACTCCGTATTACCCCTTGTAATAATTCTTGGAAAAAATCCTATTTGAATGGTCATAAGGTATGAGACCATAATCATTGTCAAAGTGCTCTTCGTACCTAACTTATTAGATATCAATGCCAATATGTATTGGATGGTGTTAATCTATATATAAAACATAGATATATAAATTTTTATTCTGAAAAATGATAAATATTTTTAAACATACAACAATATGCAAATTCGCAGTACTGCAATATTTTTTTTTTTGAACATATCAGCAAGAATTAATTTTTTTGTAAGTAAACAGATATCTGTTGCAAATCTTGCATTTCCTTCTTTCTTAAGCACAAATTCTGGAAAATTTCATGATAGGGGGAAAACTCCTTTCTGTTCGAAGATCGTGCTTTAAAGCAGACCCAAGACACTGTGAAAGGAAGTTCTTTAGATTAATCCATTCCATCGGTGCAATGTCCCATTATAAATGTTCACACGGTTTTGGAACAAACCCACCAGAAAACTCAGTTCACATTAAGACTGAGTTCACCCACAAATGAAAAGCTAAAATAAACCCAGGAATCCAGCAGAAGTAAACCTAATATTCAAATAAATGTATCTCGAAGAAGTTGATGTAGAAACAAGTGATGGAAAAAAAGAAGCAGAAGAAACAAAGAATGTACCATCTTCAACAGCAGTATCAGCACCGCCAGAGCTTGAACAAGCTAATAGAAGCACAAAGACTGAGACCCATTTGCATTGTGTTGAGCACCGAACTATCTTTAACTTTAATGTCAAACCCTCTACCATTCTTTTCTTTCTATCAAAGCAGAGAGAGAGTTCAGTGGAATGTAATCAGAACTGAGAGAGAGAGAGAGAGAGAGAGAGAGAGAGAGAAAAGGCAGAGCAAGTGTCCTTTTTATTGAAGATTCGAGCTGCTGCGACATAATATTTTTCTTACGATCAACCTTATTACCTATACTTTTTTTTTTTTGTTTTTTTATAAGTTGGAACTTATTGCCGCTATCTTTAGCCAGCAAAACATATCAGTTAGATAAAATGCACTAGGAAAATCCGATGCGATAGACTCAAACTAAGAGAGACAAATGCAGGAATTGAATTTGTGATATTTTGGCTCAAATACATTGTATTTATCCATCTCGGCTATCCGTTGGAGTTTATTACCTATACTTACTCTACTAAAGACTAAGTTAAAACATAAATATTTTTACCCCTCTGTTTGTATTTTCTATTATTCTTTATTTGAAAGAGTTGATAATAAATTTCTATTTCAAAACATTATGAAAATTTAGTTAAGATGCAATATACCATTGTACGTCACTATAATAATATATTTTTAAACATCTATATTATTGAATATCTTGTAATTTTTTTGTAGCCGAACATATAGTAATTTATTTAATAACAGCAATTTTAAATTCTTGTCATTTATTTTTGTTGCTGCAGAATTTTCTTGAGAGTTTGTATAATCTTTAAAATCTTGATGAAAAGTTTAGAATTTTAAAGATAAATAAAGCATATGTGTGTGTATATATATATATTCTTTGAAATTTTCATAAATGATGAGTACGATCGAAATATAAATTAAAATATATAAACAATACCTTTTAATTACATTGGCTAGTACAATGATGAAACATACCATTTGCTACACTTGAAATGAAATCGAAACTCTAATTTGGGACAACATATCAGTACTTTAATAGTTTGTCACTATTTTTTCTTTATATGAACTCAAATTCGAATCTTACTTTCATATATATCCTCTCTTTATATAGACTCAAATTCGAATCCTACTTTCATAGATATCCTCATAGATTGGTAGGAAGGAAATCATACATATTTAAAAAAATAAAATTGATGAAATTTTCACTTTCATGGACAAGTGATGTCGTTATTCGTGTAAATGCCTGTCTGCCTTGTCCAATCATATTTTTTATTTGTGATGAAAAATGAAGTGGGTATTAATTTATTTATTGCAAAAGAAATGGAAATTTACAGAACACAAAAATACATGGTATCATTAAATGGAAGGGCTTTATTTATTTATTTACTATATATTCCGTGATTAAATTCTTGACGGGTCCACCGCCGGTTAAATATTTTCCGACATTATTATTAAAGTTGGTCTTTTAATCGGTGTGGTTTTCACAATCCACGAGGCCGGGGCATAGTGCAGTCGAAAGTTGGACTTTGTACAACTTTAATTCACATTAAAGAAAAAAGAAGAAAATGCTAGTCAGTCTACGATGACCATAAACAATCCACTGGGTAATCTTCAATGTACTCTGCCAAGATTTGATGGGACTTCATTTTCTATTTTAAGTGTCAATTTTCAAATATTAATTTTGTTATTATCCCTTATTGATTTCAAAAAATTAAACATGCCACGATTCTTCTCACGCTGGTTTGCCATTTTTAGTACATATTTAGATTTGGAAGTGGTTAAACACTAATTATTATAATCTAAATAAATATGAATTCGAATCCACATGGAGCCTGATAAAATCTGGGGGAAATCCAAATATATCGTGGGCCCAATAAGACATATGAAGCGACTGGGCTTTCAATAATGAATTATATTGCAAATCAATCACCCTTCATCTATCCATAATAATTCGGTGATTTCAATCACTCCGATGACTTTCAATCCATAGCACAATTAAGCATCAAAATCTTATGATAGTTTTGATTATGATTCTCAACAAAACTAAGCAATTTTTTAAACTTTAAAATATTGCCATCATGTTTTTCAACTGGTCAAGATAAAACCATTGATTTTACGAAGTACGTCAAAATTTCGATTTTTAGACACGTCGAATGAGGTATTTGATGTATATATTTTCACAGATAAATCTATATTTTTCTGGTCCATCAAATATCTATTTTCAAAAAACAAAGAAATACGTGTATATCAAAATATACAAAATTTACGTAATCTTAAGCATTCATGTGATTGGGATGAGATGGAATTGCTCGAGTTGTAGGTTATCATGTACCTTGTTGGTTTGTAATTACTTGTGATTTTATTCCACGCATGAACATAGACAACTAACTAGTACATTACTTTCCCTTGTCAAGATTTTACTTACTGTGCTGGGCCACGGATCTAGGCCAAGGACTATACTGGCACAGCATGGCCAGCTAGTACAACCTTTTATTTTTTTAAAAAAAATACTGACGATCGATCGGCACATGACAACCATCGATCACCAAAGCCCAAGAGTTTAAAATAAACAATTGGCATTTGGCTATCAATCGTCCACAAATGGCATGCTATCGATCGCCAAATTAAAATTGCGTGCACCAACTTGTTAAAATTACGTGTATCACATTGTTAGAATCACAAATTTGTTAGAATTACGTGCACCATCTTGTTTAAATCACCAATTTGTTAAAATTGCGTGCACCAACTTGTTAAAATTATGTGCACCATCTTGTTCAAATCACCAATTTGTTAAAATTGTGTGCACCAACTTGTTAAAATTACATGCACCACATATTAAAATCACCAATTTGTTAAAATTACGTGCACCAATTACTTGTAGTATGTTTCGTGCATCGGTATAATTTTCGTGTACCAGTTACTTTTTATGAGTTTAGTTCACCCGTACTTTTTATAAATTTTCAAAAATCATTCAATAGGAAGAAAAACCCAACTATAATACATATCAGGTTTGGAAAAAAAAATCCGGAACGAAGTGATGGATTGGAAAATGAAAAATCGAAGAGCTGAAAGGAAGAACTGGAACGAAGTGATGGAATGAAAATCGAAGATTTGAAGTCCAGGAAGAAAATGTTACGGCCTTTTCGTTTTCTTAAGGGTACTTTTGCCATCTCAACCTAAAATGAAATTAAATAATTGGAAGTTTTTTACCCAGATTAAGATTAATACGGTTTCTCTATAAGATACCGACCTAATTTTTTTTTTGGAAAAATTTCGGGCCGGTATCATTAGGTAAAAGGTTTTTCAGCACAGTCACCCAATAAAAAGTTCTTTCAACTAAGTCCATTTTTGAATACAATGATCAAACTAACCTCACTTATGAAAACACTCTACACCGCATAAATAATTTTTACATGCACCGCAAGAATAATTTTACATGCACCGCATGACTCATTTTCACATGCACTGAGTAAGTATTTTTACATGCACCGAGTAAGTATTTTTACATGCACCGCATGACTCATTTTCACATGCACCGAGTGAGTAATTTTACATGCAACACATGAGTCAATTTTTACATGCACCGCTCAATTTTACATGCACCATATGAGTAATTTTACATGCACCGCATGAGTAGTTTTGACATGCACCGCTCAATTTTACATGCACTGTACTAGTAATTTTACATGCACCGCATGAGTCGATTTTAACATGCACCGCATGAGTCGATTTTAACATGCACCGCTCAATTTTACATGCACCGTATGAGTAATTTTGCATGCACCACATGAGTAATTGTATATGCACCGCTTTATGTAATTTTACATGCATCTCATTACTCAATTTTACATGCATCGCATGTGTAATTTTACACGCACACTCAATTTTTACATGCATCTCATTACTCAATTTTACATGCATCGCATGCGTAATTTTACATGCAACGCTCAATTTTTTACATGCACCGCTCAATTTTACATGCACCGCAAGAGCCAATTTTTACATGCACCGCTCAATTTACATGTACTGCATGAGTCAATTTTTACATGCACCTCTCAATTTACATGCACCGCTAAAAAATATATAGATATATATCTGATTTTCGAAAGTTTCACATGGTTCGAAGAAACAATATGCACATTTCAAAAGTTTCAATGGTGAATCAACCACCAAATCGTTCTTGTATCAAAAGACCGATTCAACAATATAAGCAACGGGAATGCAAACCGAATGCACGAATTGGAAAGAAATGAGGATCAATGAATAATTTCCTCAATTTTTTTATATTCACGTTTTCTGCCAAAAATTGAGCGTTCAACTTAAGAAATTAATCCAAAATTCAACGAAAAAGAATTCAATGATTTTAGAAAATCACGATCGAAGAACGCGAGGCTAGAACAACTGAAATTCGATCAGAAGTTAGTCGCTAAACCATAATTCAAGCAAACACCCAGAGAATTAGAAACAATTCACTGAGAGGGAACAAGGAATCAACAACAATCACAACACAAATTGTAAATACGATCACACAACACAACCTAATAAAGTGATTCCAAATGAAATTATCTCAATTTGTTCGAAGAATCCTTTGCATAGTTGCGGAAAACAAAAATCAGAAATAAATCAGAAGCTTCAGAGGGCGACGCGAATGGTGGAAAGTGGGCAAAGGCTTGGGGATTAAGGTGTAGAGCAAGGGTATTTTAATCATAATTAATGGACTAATTATATTAGGGTTTGATAAAATGGACTTATTTGAAATAAATTTTCTAAAAGATGTATTTAGTTGAAAGGAGTTTTTTTGGGGAGATTTAGTTGAAAGATGTTTTGAAAAGTTGTACCTTCTTGTAATTTCCTCTTTTTTATTCGCCCGTAACTTTGCTAAGTGGGCGTTATCATCTAACTAGGCATACCAGTGTTTTGTTAAATGGATTTTATGGTCGGCCCAAAGTATAGTCCCAATCCTTTCAATTGGTCTGGAATTCCACGAAAGTGAGCCTGTAACCAAAAGGTACACTAACAAAAACTATTGTTTAGATCAAGAAAGTTTGACATCATAAAGATTCTGGTGTTTCTATTTGAGGAAATTACAAGACCACTTTTAAAATTTCTTTCAATTAAATCTCTCAAAACAATATTCTTTCAACTAAATACATCTTTTAGAAAACTTATTTCAAATAAGTCTATTTTATCAAACATTAATCTAATTAATCCATTAATTATAACTAAATACCATTTGCTCTACACATTCATCCCCAAAACTTTACCCACTTTCCACCGCCTCCCTCCCTCCCTCCAACAACAGCAAGTCTCGCGTTGCCCTCCTCCGCCTCCTTCGTCTGCTTACGTATTAGTCAAGTGAATCACAATTCTTCTTCTTCTTCGTTTTTTTTGGACAGACGAAGCACAACTCTTTTAAATGAATGGAATCAAATGAAACTGAATTGACTTTTGACTGAGAAAAAAAGAACTAACAGAACAAGAAGAAAACCTGCATCATGTACATTATTGAAGCACACTTTACATAATTGATGATGCTCATTCCTTGTACCATAGCGAATTCCAACGCTTGCTCGTTGCTATCGTAAAATCGGAACAAATGGAAAGCTTTAGAAATCGAAAACTTCAGAATTTAAACACAAATTAGGCCAGTAATTTTCCAATTGAATGGATGAATCAACGAGGATGATAAAAAAAACATGCACCGATAAATTTAAGTAAGTAACACCTAGCGGAGCATGTAAATTACATGCACCGATAGACTCAAATACTGTCTTTAACCAAATATAGTATATTGGTGCATCAATGCATCACCGCCTAGGTGCATGTAGGGTCTTCCTACCTTAACATCATCTTATACACGTATTATGGACTAAACATGCATTCATAACATCTTAGGGTTCCGGTTGTAGCTTTGAGCTAATAAGATTACAGGCCAAAATAAAATTTTAAAAGCTAATTAATTACATTATCAATAATGAATGTTAAAGCTATAGATTTACACTACTCCTAGAGTAGAGACTATAAAAATCCTGTATCCTATATTCATCTTGCTCCTTTTAGCTCACTGCCTCAACCCGACCCTAGGCCCTTCAGTCCAAAAGTGTACCTAAAGGAACAACCCATCATGAACATGTACATCATTACTTAACATCATAAGGTAATGACATATAAATAAATGCATGAAAATAATCGTAACACATACTTCCTGGTTAATCGTATTGACACACTTAGTTGTCCCTGTTTCATAGTCATGCATATGTGCATCTTACCCTATCGTATGGCATCTTACCATATCATAAACATCGTGTGGCATCTTACCACGTGGACATCTTACCCTATCGTATGACATCTTACCATATCATAAACATCGTGTGGCATCTTACCACGTGGGCATCTTACCCTATCGTATGTCATCTTACCATATCATAAACATCGTGTGGCATCTTACCACGTGGGCATCTTACCCCATCGTATGGCATCTTACCATATAATAAACATCGTGTGGCATCTTACCACGTGGACATCTTACCCTATCGTATGGCATCTTACCATATCATAAACATCGTATAAACATCATCACTTCATAGACATCATCATAAACTTACTTATCATTATCATAATCATAAACATCGTAAATACTTATACAATTATTGCGTAGTCATAGTATAAGAATGTATTACCGTCCGATGCCCGTACGTTTCTTACGTACCTTAATTCCCAAAAGTGGAGAAATTGGAGAACTTTATCTCCTTGAAGTTGTGGGTACCTGGGATGGTTCTACATAACCATACAAATCGATATTAGAAGCTAAATATAGTCCAATATCCAAAAATACCACAAAAAATCCAAAAACACATATTTTTATATCTCGCGATCGATCGCTGCCCAGGCCCGATCAATCGCGAGACCATACTGGACGTTGCTGAAATTTTCAGCTCTTGGCGATCGATCGCCACTTTTGGCGCGATCGATCGCCAGCCTCGCCGATCGATCGCCAAATGCTACTGGCGTCTACTGCTGGGTCGTGATCGATCACCTGGAACAGGCGATCGATCGCCGATCCCTGTACCTCGAAAAATCGCCATTTTAGAGCATTTTTCAAGCTCTACCTCAAACCATTCAAACCCAAACTTTCCTACAACATTAACATCATCATAACCCACTAAAACCCACATAAAACACTTCAAAAATTATACCCCAAAAACATGCAACACATACCCAAAACAAACCCACATAAATCACTTCAAAATCACCCCATTTCAAAACCAAACATCATAAAAACTTTAGGAAGGGTTCCATACCTCTTGAAGACTCCAAATCTTAACAAAAATCCCACAAATAAAAGTTTTGTGGAGCTTCCTCCTTCCTCCTTTGAAGAATTTCGAAAATGGGGTAAAGGGTAGGGTTTGAGAGTGAATTGGGGATTTAAAATGAGAAGGGTAAAGTGAGTTGGTTAAAGTGGGGGAAAGGGTTATAAAGTTAATTAAAAAAATTGAACCCCAAAGTTAACATGATGTATAAAATACCCCAACATGGTATTTTAAAGGCATTTACAAAAATGCATTAAACTTCCACTAAAATCATGATTTCCTCATAATTGACAACCAAAACAATAAATCATGTTAACACTTCATTACCCATCACATAAATCAATTATCAACATAATTCATCATATAAACATAATTAATGCCCAAATTGTAATTAATTAATTTCGGGGCATCACATTACTCTCCTAATTATAAGATTTCGTCCTCGAAATCGCATGCACTTACCCAAAATGAAACTAAACATAAATCATACCAGAAAATAGTTCCGGGTAATGCTGCATCATATGCCGTTCCGTCTCCCACGTAGCCTCCTCGACACCCCGACGATCCCACTATACTTTAACCATCGGTATAACTTTGTTTCGTAATCTGTGATTCTCACGATCCAGAATTCTGATCGGTCGTTCTACGTAGGATATATCTGAATCTAACTGTACTTCAGTAGGCTGTAATACATGATACGGGTCTGGCTCATACTTCCGTAACATAGAGACGTGAAAAACATCATGAATCCCAGATAAAGACGGTGGTAGAGCCAAACGGTAGGCCAAAGTACCGATACGCTGCAATACCTCATACGGCCCAACATACCTCGGAGATAACTTCCCCCGCATACCAAAACAAACTACACCCCTGAAGGGTGAGATTTTCAAGAAGACCTTGTCTCCTACTTGGAATTCTAGCGGTCGTCGTCGCTTATTGGCATAGGCTGGTTGCCTATCCTGGGCCGCTTTCATCTTTTGGAGTATCAATTTAATCTTGTCTTCCATATTCTTAATCATATCTGGTCCTCCGACCGCTTTACTAGTCAAGTCCTCCCAATATAGCGGTGACCTACAGCGTCGTCCATAAAGAGCTTCAAAAGGGGCCATTTGAATGCTCGCCTGATAGCTGTTATTATAGGAGAACTCTACCAGTGGTATATAATCTTGCCACGGAGTATCAAACTCCAATACACATGCCCTCAACATATCTTCGAGCGTCTGAATGGTACGCTCTGTCTGGCCGTCTGTCTGAGGGTGGTAAGTTGTACTCAGTCTCACCTCTGTGCCCAAAGCTGTCTGGAGACCCTCCCAGAAATGTGAAGTAAACCTTGGGTCTCTGTCAGACACAATCGAGACTGGAATCCATGTAACCTCACCACGTCCCATACATAAAATTGGGTCATCTTTAGGTATGTGAAAGTCATACAGTAAGGGATGAAATGAGCCACATTCGTCAGCCTATCCACGATCACCCAGATCGCATCAAATCCAGAGGCCGTCCTTGGCAAGTGGGTCACGAAATCCATAGATATGTGCTCCCACTTCCACTTAGGTACTTCCAAGCTCTTCAGCTCGCCACCAGGCCTCTGCCTTTTTGCCTTTACCTGCTGGCACATCAAACATCTTTTGACAAAAACGATCACGTCATGCTTCATCCGTCTCCACCAGAACTGACCACATAGGTCCTTATACATCTTTCTTCCTCCTGGGTGGATGCTCAACCTGCTGCTATGTACACGGTGCAAGATCCCTTGACGTAACTCTAATGCCCTCGACACTACCCAACGGTTACCAAGTCTCAATGAACCATCTTCTGCCACTCTGAACTTTGATAACTGACCTTGAAGTACTATCGATGACCATCTCTGAACCTCATTGTTGGGAAAACGATTTCTAAGTTTTGGTGATTACAAACACCTACTGGATATTAAAGATCAACCGGATGCTAAAGACCTACCGGATATTAAAGCCATCAACCGGATAGAGACATCAACCGGATAAAGACATCAACTGGAAGAAGACATCAACCGGATAAAGGCATCAACCGGATGAAGTCATCAACTGGTATGAAGTCATCAACCGGATGAAGTCATCAACTGGTATGAAGTCATCAACCGGATGAAGACATCAACTGGATAAAGTCATCAACCGGATGAAGACATCAACTGGATAGATACCAACCGGACAAGCTATCAACTGATAAAGACACTAACCGGATGAAGTCATCAACTGGTATGAAGTCATCAACCGGATGAAGACATCAACTGGATAAAGTTATCAACTGGTAAAGACATCAACCGGATGAAGACATCAACCGGGTGAAGATATAAACTGGATAACTATCAACTGCAAAGTCTCTCACTGAACAAGGACATCAACTGGTCTTAAGAGGATGAACGACCAGTTGAACAAAGAAACCAGCAGAAGTCTAAGCAACAAGACAAAGTAAGTACAACATTCTCTGACAAAGGTACAACAGAGCGGCGCACCCTGCTATATCTCCGCCACCATTACCGTCAGAGTGAAAAGAGCCGTTGTTTTCCAAAATAGGAAAGAAGACAACAGGTATTTGGAAAGCTAATCCATTCCATATACAAAAAGGCTACCGTTGGACAACAAAACCTATAAATACGTCCCAACAGAGAATGAAGAAGTGCTGAGCAACTTTCAAACTAAGAGAAATACTTCAAAGCAAGAAAGCTATACGACTGATATTTCAAACGTTCAGCAAAGAGCAGACAAACCGCAAAACTGAATCTGTGACAGATTATTTTCAATTGAAGTCTGCTGCTTAGAAACTCTCAAAGCTAGAAAGTTTTATTCTGTAGAGAGTGTTGTAAAATCACTTGTATCCTAAAGATAAGAAGAGTGTGATTGCTAGGAGTTTGGGCCAAGTGTGTTAGAGCCTAAGGAGGTTGTATACTGTAAAGTGTAAACCAAGTCTTCTAGTGAATCCTTCCTGCAAAGGAAGAAGGGGAGACGTAGAAGCGTTGTGCTTCGAACTTCCAGAAACAACTATCGTGTTATTCGTTTATTGCTTTATTACTTCAGTTTTATTCCTCACAAGTTTTGTAGACGTCTTCCGCACTATAATAAGTGTCTACTGACTTGCCTGTTATTGAGAAGCAACTGTAACACTTAACAGTTTACAGTTAACCAGAAAAGAAATCGAAATTATATCTAGTGTTTATTCAACCCCCCCCCCCCCCTTCTAAACACTACCCCGATCCTAACAAGTGGTATCAGAGCTTAGGTCTTCTCAATCTTGAGAAATTACCATTCACCAAAACTGATGGCCTCATTCAGCAAAATTCCAATGTTCAAGAAAGACGAATATGATGACTGGAGGATCCGCATGCAAGCACATCTAAGTGCTCAAGATGATGATATGTGGTATGTGATCACCGAAGGACCGTTGAAAATCATGAAAGTCAATACAGCTGCTTCTATCACAAGTGGTGATCCACAAATGGTAGAAAAGGAAAGATCTCAATGGTCAAATGAAGACAAGAAAAAAGCAAATCTAGACAATGTTGCTAAAGATATTTTGTTCAAAACTTTGGACAAAAATATGTTTAACAAAATCAAAATGTGCCCAACAGCCAAAGAAATCTGGGAGAAGATTGCTCAACTCTGTGAAGGAAATGATCAAACCAAAGAGAACAAGCTTACTGTGGCTTTGCAGAAGTTTGAGCATATCAAAATGATAAATGGAGAAACTCTCAATGAGTACGATGAAAGAGTGACTGGAATAGTAAATGAACTAAGCAGTCTGGGTAAGGAGTTACCCAACAGAGAAGTCACTCTCAAAGTGATGAGAGGTCTACCAAGAGAATGGGATGTCAAGACCATTGCTATGAGAGAATCGAAGGATATCAACAAGATAGATCTACATGATTTGTTTGCTGATTTAAAAGCCTATGAATTCGAATTAGGCATTCGGGTTGAAGATGAACCAAGTTCAAGTCAACCAACAAAAGCTCTCACTGCATCTGAGTCTCTGCCTACTCCTACTGAAATGACTCCAGAGAAGATGTGTAACGATGCGATGGCAATGTTCGTAAAGAAATTTGGAAAATTCATGAAGAAGAACCAGAGACCTTATCAATCATATCCTCGAAGGCAAAGCTCCAAAGGAAATTCAGAAGAAGAAGAGCGAGTATGCTTCAACTGTCTCAAACCAGGGCACTTCATCGCAGACTGTCCTAAACCCAAAAAGGATGATCACAAAAGAGGATCCAAGGATTACAGAAAATCCAAGGAAACCAGAAGAACATCCAAACGGGACAGAGATCAAAAGGTTTTAGTGGCAGAAGATAGTAAGAGCAAATGGGCTGATTCTGAATCAGAATCAGAGGAGTCAAATAGCTCATCCAGCGAGAGTGAAGACGAAGAAGTCCACTGCTTAATGGCGAATGATGAAAATGAGGTATATGAAACCAACCTATCTGAATTTACACATCATGAACTCACCAATGCATTGCAGGACATGATAAATGAGTATCAGACGCTATACGAATCTTTTGAAAGCTATAAGACTGAGCACTCAATTCCAACTAAAATGCTTGAAAACAAACTTGATTGTGAACAATCAAGGGAGTTGAATTGCTTAAGGGAAGCAGCCAGTCGCCTAGTGAAAGAAAGAGATGAAGCCAAGTGTGCGTACCAGAAACTCAGCAAACTGGTTAGCACTTGGAATGCGTCGACTACCAGAAAGGATGAAATGCTTGAGTCTATAAGGCTTGCTGGTGATTTAACTGGCATAGGCTTTAATAGCAATGACAGCAGATCATCTGGTAATGAGCCTCAACTGTGTCTAACAAAAGGCAAGGTTCAATCAATGAACTTTGTAAGATCTAGCACAGTATATGACCCATATGAACTGGTCAAAGAACCTGTTAAAGCAACACTCATCAAAGAACAGGTACAGCACAGAGGTATCGGTTATGTAGAACCACTCAAAGAAGCTAAACCAAGGCAAAAGTTCAGAAATGAACTTAAAACCACTGGTCGAGCAGCTAGAGAGGTTAAACCCAACTGGTACTACAACTGTAAACCTGTTCAGAAGAGGTATATGCTAAATAACAGGAACTACAAACCAAAAGCGCATGCATACACATATTATCACACTCCAAAGCTAAAATCATCACCTACATGTATAAATGCACACACATTTCAGAACACACACCGACCTAAGTCATTCAGGGTCATACAAGTGTGGGTTCCGAAAGGACTAATCCTACCAGGACCCAAGTAGGATTGGGTACCAATCAGTCTATCGCGTTAATTGCAGGAAACTAGAATGCATCCAGTTCGGAGCTCAGAATGGTTCCTAGACAGCGGGTGCTCTAGACATATGACAGGGAATGCAAGCTTATTGTCTGAACTAGTGGACTCCACTGGACCCAGAATAACGTTTGGAGATAACGCGAAAGGTAGAACCGTAGGTAAGGGTAAGATTATCTACGGTAACCTCATCATTAAAGATATTCTCTTAGTTGAAAATCTATGCTATAATTTGATTAGCATAAGTCAATTATGTGACAATGGTCATTCCGTAGAATTCAATCAGCATTCATGCATAATTAAATCTACTGATGGCAATGTATTACTTATAGGAAGAAGGCATGATAACACATATAAAATTGATTGGAATCTTAATCAGCCTACTTCCTTTACTTGCTTAGCTGCCCAGAATTCTTCCAAAAATTGGCTTTGGCACAAACGGTTGAGTCACTTAAATTTTAAAACTATTGCTAGTCTGCGTAAACTTGATCTAGTTGTTGGACTGCCTCAAATTGAGTTCTCAAAGGACAAGATCTGTGCAGCATGCCAACTCGGTAAGCAAATCAGATCCTCCTTTAAGAACAAAGGGAGTAAATCTTCTTCTCGGTGCCTAGAGTTGCTGCATATGGATCTGTTTGGTCCTATACCAGTAACAAGTCTAGGGGGAATGAAGTACACCCTAGTGTTAATAGACGATTACACTCGTTTCACGTGGGTCTTGTTCCTAAGTGGTAAAGATCAGGCTACTCCAAAGCTGATCAAATTACTGAAAAGACTCCAAAATGAGAAATCGTGTGGGATAGATAAAATTCGCAGTGATAAAGGTACTGAGTTCACCAATCAATCACTCGAATCATATCTAGATGACCTTGGCATTAAACACGAATACTCTGCAGCTAGAACTCCTCAACAAAATGGAGTTGCTGAGCGTAGGAACCGCACTTTGAAAGAAGCTGCGCGAACTATGCTCGCGGAATCAGAAATATCGCAGAAATTTTGGGCAGAAGCTGTCAACACAGCATGTTATACGCAGAACAGATCGATGATTAATAAGCGAGCAAATAAAACCCCTTATGAGATCTGGAATGGCAGTAAGCCAAATATTTCTTATTTCCATGTGTTTGGTTGCAAATGTTTTATTCACAACAATGGAAAGACTCATCTCACCGCCTTTGATGCCAAATCTGATGCTGGAATATTTCTTGGCTATTCTACAGTTAGTAAGGCATTCAGAGTATTTAATAATAGAACTCTTAATGTAGAAGAATCAGTGCATGTAAAATTTGATGAACCTACTGACTGTACACTATCCGATATACAAATAAACAACTTGAGTAATCGACTGGAAAGCACTTATATTGACGAAAATGTTGATGATGAGATTGATTACAGAAGCAGGGCTGACTGCTCCTTAGAACCAGAAATCCCTGAAGCTCAAGCAGAGGAGTCTGCTGGCCAACAAGCACTGCAGCCAGCCATCAATGAAACAGTGGCATCCACCTCTACTGCAGTTGAAGGAACCAATGAGAAAGATGGGTCAATCAGAATCTCTGATTTACCTACCCACATCCAGTCAACTGAAGAACTCAACCCACTAGGACCTTCGCTGCGGTGGAAGAAGGATCATCCACCCGAGCAGGTCATCGGTAACCCTCTTGCTCCTCTACGCACCAGAGGACAAATGATTAACGAATTTCTTCATGCTGCATTCATATCTCATATAGAACCTAAGAAGATTGATGAAGCTATATTAGACCCAAGTTGGGTAGAAGCAATGCAGGAAGAACTAAACCAGTTTGAGCGAAACAGAGTATGGTATCTAGTACCACGACCACAGCATCACACTGTAATTGGCACCAAATGGGTATTTAGAAATAAATTAGACGAAAATGGAACAGTAATTAGAAATAAAGCAAGATTAGTTGCACAGGGCTACAGACAGGAAGAAGGCATTGATTTCGATGAAACCTTTGCCCCTGTAGCACGATTAGAAGCAATTCGCATATTTCTTGCATTTGCTGCATTTAAAGACTTTAAAGTCTATCAGATGGATGTTAAGAGTGCATTTCTTAACGGCAAACTCCAGGAAGAAGTTTATGTTGAACAACCTCCTGGATTTGAAAACCATCAGCAGCCATCTCATGTTTTCCGACTGAATAAAGCTCTGTATGGTCTAAAGCAAGCTCCCCGTGCCTGGTATGAAACTTTATCAAAATATTTGACAGAGCACAACTTTGTTATTGGCACGGTGGACAAGACCCTTTTTAAATTTACAAAGGGAGATCATACGTTGCTAGTTCAAATATATGTTGATGATATTATCTTCGGGAGTACTAACCCAAAACTGTGCGAAAGATTTTCTAAAATCATGCAGGAACAATTCGAGATGAGCATGATGGGAGAGTTATCATTTTTCTTAGGATTGCAAGTCAAGCAATCTAGTGAAGGAATTCTGATAAATCAGTCCAAGTACACCAAAGAGCTACTGAAGAAATATGGAATGAGTACCAGCTCAGCTGCTGCTACACCAATGAGCTCATCCGCCAAACTCGACTTGGATAATTCAGGAATACCAGTCGAAGTTACAATGTATCGAGGCATGATCGGATCTTTACTATACTTGACAGCCAGCAGACCCGATATTATGTTTGCAGTATGTATGTGCGCCCGGTTTCAAGCAAATCCCAAGCAGTCGCACTTCACTGCTGTCAAGAGGATCCTAAAATACTTAAAAGGAACCGAGAATGTTGGTCTATGGTATCCAAGAGACTCAACTTTTAATCTCATTGGATACTCAGATGCTGACTATGCTGGATGTAAAATTGACAGGAAAAGCACCAGTGGATATTGTCAATTTCTTGGTGATCGGTTAATATCATGGGGATGCAAGAAACAGACATCCATCGCAACCTCCACTGCAGAGGCAGAGTACCTTGCTGCTGGAAGCTGCTGTGCCCAACTGCTCTGGATTCAGCAACAACTCAGAGACTATGGAATTGAGTCCACAGAGGCTCCTATTTTCTGTGACAATACGTCTGCCATTGCCATTACATACAATCCAGTTCTTCATACTCGTACTAAACATATTGACATTCGTCATCATTTCATCAGAGATCATGTTATGAAGAAGGAAATACGGCTGGAGTACATTTCCACAGAACAACAGGCAGCAGACATCTTCACAAAACCCCTACCGGACGCTAAGTTTTCTTACTTTCGAAATATTCTTGGTTTAATTGAAATTACTTCTTGATTATTTTGATTGGGTAATGGATTCAGGGGGAATTTGTTAGTTTAGTTGCATTCATTTAGGGGGAATTTCTGTTTTAATTGTATCATGGTTATTTAAGCTAAGCTGGTAATACAAATGGTCAACTGCAGTGGGGGTATTCGTACCAGTAGGACTCTGCATCCAGTAGATGTTTTCCTACCAGTCGAACCCCACATACCAGTTGATGTTACCAAATATGCTTTGACAAAAATAACCCTCGATACTAATTAACCTAATGAACGTCGGAATTCAAAATTACTTTTGTGTAAAATAAATTATTTCACTCCCGCCTAAATCCTGTCCTTTTATTTTTGGTTAAAATCTTTCTAATCGTTAGATGATTGCCACGTATACATGTGTCCGCTCATCTACAGTACGACGTTACATATACTTCCTTTTTCATCGCCTTTAGTTTTTTCTCTTCTCTTCATCTTCTCCAAACATCTTACTGCTACAATCGTTTCTTTCAGAAAATTTCCTTTAACAGATTGCTGCTGCTTCTTCACCTAAATCATTCAAAATGACGAAGACTGTTCAACCGAGTTTTATCACAAATGCTGTTCACGTCGACTTTAACTCCATATACACTTCATCTGATGAGGAAACAAAGGATTTAATTCAAAAGCTGGATTCCTCAGGGCTATTAGTGATCCTAAGCCAGGCTCCCTCATTTTACCAGGATGAACTACAAGAATTCTTTGCCACAGCAACTGTTGTGGATGACACCGTTGTGGCATCCATCTCTGGGCAGTCAGTCACCATCACTCAACCAGAGTTTGCCACTCATCTATGCCTACCCTCCACTGGACTCTCTGACTTTTCGACTATTCCGGCAGACCTGAGAGAAGAGATGCGGCTCACAGTGTCGGACTCTGACCATCGTATTCAACGACCTCCCTTCAGGAAGGTATTAATGAAGAGCCACTATCGACAACTGGCAGACATCATCTCAAAGGGGATCCTCTGTAAGGCAGGATCATTTGATATAATTACCCCTGAGAAGTTTGACGTCATGAGCGCCATATGCAAAGGGTTGGAGATCAACTGGTCAGCTGTACTATTTCAAATACTGACTAGTCTCGTCGTATCTGGCAAAGGTCAATCCGGTTTTGCTCTCCCTCTAAGCAGTCTATTTGAGAGCAAACACATCAAGACAGGAGCTCTCTCTCATCTTCATCCAGGGAGACTCATCACTCACAAGTACCTTCAGCTTCATCGCCAACGAAGTGGCAGAGAAGGTGGAGCCACAAAGCGCCGTTTGACTCAAGTCATTAGTGACTCGGAACAGACTGTCTCTGAATCCGCTGAGTCTCCTCCTCCTCCTCCTAAGAAGCCAAGGACCAGAAAAATTGCTCCTCTAGTTGCCCGTCAGAGAGACACTGCCACATCTGACACTATCTCCTCTGCCGGACCTACATGTGTTATTTCTGACAGAGAACCCAGCCCTGTCATCCCTTCAACTGGGGAACCCACTGCTGTATTAGCCATGGTGTCTGCTCCATTAATAGACACCCCTTCAGCTCAGGTGAGCTCTCAGCAGGCCCCAGGCTCCATCAGCTTCAGGACACCCAAGTCTACGTGTCCTTACTGTCATCCCAAGGCCACTCCAGCTGCCAAAGGAAAATCTCTTATTGCTCCAGTGTCCACTCCTGTTGCATTCGAGATTCAAATGGTCATGGATGCAGTTAACGCCCAACTGGAACCCCAACTGGAGATTTTTGATCGTTGGGTAAAGGCTCGAGTACAGGTTCGCTTTGATGATATCGACCCAATTCTGGCTCAGGCAAAGCAAGATGAAAACAAAATCCTGACCTATCTTCAAATCCCCGAACCTGAGAAAAGTTTGAAGCTGCGTGATGTCTTTAGGATTATGAACTATGTGGGCGGACTCCAAGCTCTTGTTACATCCCGCGTTCAAATGTTTGATGGCCATTCAAGAACAGCGAATCATGATCGAGCAGTTCTAAACGCTCTAGGCCTCAAGCTGGAAATGGCTGAGCTTGCTCTTCATGATCTTCGCATATCCACTGGGATTCATTCATGCTCCTCTTCTGAAATTATTGCAAGCCCTGATCAGCCAGATCTACAAATGGCTATTGCAAATTTAGAGGTTGTCCCTCCTACTGTGGAGCTTACTTCTACTGCTTTGGAGACCTCTCCTACTGGAGCAGACGCCACACCAACAACTTTGGAGGCAGCATCCTCTGCTCCCAGCTCTCCACATGATCAACAGCCCCACCAAATGATTGTTGATCACACCAATGTCGATTCAGTTATTCAGAATGTGGTTCAGCTGGTCACCATCTCCTCTGCAAATAATGAACCAAGTGAATCCTCTCATTCCAATGATCATACTCAAGCGTCTGCTGCTGGGATTGATCAAGACAATGCTGAACTGGATGCTCAGCATGTGGAAGAAACTGGAACTATGGATATAGCTATCTCCGCTTCAACTGCGGCCCCTCATATTGACGCTACTACTTTGCCATCCACTGCAGTCGTCATTGCTCCTCCCAATGCGTTTGCCCCTGCTGCTGATATCCCGATGCTTGCCGGCGATCCGTCCATGGATCAGGAACTATCCGAGGGTTTCTTTGTCTTCACAAACCCTCTGGACGAGCCACCAAACATCGCTGCCCAGCTAGCTCATCTCTCCACCGCTATTACAGCACTGACCCATGATGTTCATAAGCTTAAGCAGGAAGAGAGGGCTGCAACACTTGTTTTAGGAACTCTTCAGCAGCAAACGGACTCTAAATTTCAGCAAGTTTACGCTGACCTAAGTAGTTTAACTACTACTGTCACTAGACTTCAAACCTTTGCTGAGAATGCGGTTGCAGAAGCAGTTTCTCATATTGGCCAGGCGCGTCTTCAGATTAATCAGAACAATGAATCTCTTCATACTGCCACCTCAATGGCTCTTGGAGAAAAGATTGACGACGCCAAAAAGATTTTGACTGATCAATTGGCCACCATGCAAGCAGCGTTTGCATCTCAAATTCAAGATATCTGCAACAGTCTGCCTGCTGCTCCTAAAATTATCCGCAGGCTGCCTGAACCCAGTCGAACTGCTCCCTCTTCTCAGAGAGCGTCAAGTTCAGCTGCTCATTCATCCCCTGCAACTGGAGCACTCCCTCAGTCCAGACCCACTGCTCAACAAAGATCTCGAAGTCCGCGCCACCCGCCTACCGAAAAACGCGACTATACCAAACATTGGTTAGGGCGCAAATAGTATCACTTTCTGACTCACTCTTACTTACTCCTATTTACTTACTGTGTTAAATTGACTGTCTCTCTGTATTCACTATTTAACATAAATGCATTCACATTTATTGCTACCTTGTTTTTCCTATAAATAGAGGTTCTTGTTTGATCACATAACACACATTCACTCATCATGCTTACTTTTAAGTTATTTCTCATTCCCTGGTTTTCTGTTAGATCCTTTCCTGCTTCATGGGTTTATTACTTATCTAAATCAACCCCTCATGGGTTGATTACTTATCTAACCCAGCTCTGATAAGCTTCAGCGCTTTGATCCTGTTCTGGTGCTCCTCATCAGTCGGGAACTACTAACAGCAGATGCCTGGGTGCTGATGACAAAAAGGGGGAAGATAGAGATAGAGTATTCTCAACAGAGATAGAATATTTTTATTAGGTGATTCCATAAAAACTAAAGGAGCTGCCTGATGAATATTCATATGACTCTTCCTCTTCCCGACATTCTCTCTGAAACAAGGTGGATCGAGCTCTTCCTCTCCGCAACTAAGTGAATCGAAGCCCTCCGGTCTACTTTGTTTAATTAAAGAGATATTTGTCATGTATCATCTATTTTATGTAAAACTAGACTTGTCTTAGACTCTATTCAAAGTGTAAGAATTCATCTTATATAAAGATGAATTTCTCTCAATTGTCCAGTTTGATTACAACTTGTAATCTGCTTATATTTAATGAAAATTTCTTTTTCATGATGTCTTCAAGCATTTTCAGGACTTTTATCTTATTTACTCTAGTAGGAAATCGATTACTGCTTAGTTTTGTCATCACCAAAAAGGGGGAAATTGTTGGGAAAACGATTTCTAAGTTTTGGTGATTACAAACACCTACTGGATATTAAAGATCAACCGGATGCTAAAGACCTACCGGATATTAAAGCCATCAACCGGATAGAGACATCAACCGGATAAAGACATCAACTGGAAGAAGACATCAACCGGATAAAGGCATCAACCGGATGAAGTCATCAACTGGTATGAAGTCATCAACCGGATGAAGTCATCAACTGGTATGAAGTCATCAACCGGATGAAGACATCAACTGGATAAAGTCATCAACCGGATGAAGACATCAACTGGATAGATACCAACCGGACAAGCTATCAACTGATAAAGACACTAACCGGATGAAGTCATCAACTGGTATGAAGTCATCAACCGGATGAAGACATCAACTGGATAAAGTTATCAACTGGTAAAGACATCAACCGGATGAAGACATCAACCGGGTGAAGATATAAACTGGATAACTATCAACTGCAAAGTCTCTCACTGAACAAGGACATCAACTGGTCTTAAGAGGATGAACGACCAGTTGAACAAAGAAACCAGCAGAAGTCTAAGCAACAAGACAAAGTAAGTACAACATTCTCTGACAAAGGTACAACAGAGCGGCGCACCCTGCTATATCTCCGCCACCATTACCGTCAGAGTGAAAAGAGCCGTTGTTTTCCAAAATAGGAAAGAAGACAACAGGTATTTGGAAAGCTAATCCATTCCATATACAAAAAGGCTACCGTTGGACAACAAAACCTATAAATACGTCCCAACAGAGAATGAAGAAGTGCTGAGCAACTTTCAAACTAAGAGAAATACTTCAAAGCAAGAAAGCTATACGACTGATATTTCAAACGTTCAGCAAAGAGCAGACAAACCGCAAAACTGAATCTGTGACAGATTATTTTCAATTGAAGTCTGCTGCTTAGAAACTCTCAAAGCTAGAAAGTTTTATTCTGTAGAGAGTGTTGTAAAATCACTTGTATCCTAAAGATAAGAAGAGTGTGATTGCTAGGAGTTTAGGCCAAGTGTGTTAGAGCCTAAGGAGGTTGTATACTGTAAAGTGTAAACCAAGTCTTCTAGTGAATCCTTCCTGCAAAGGAAGAAGGGGAGACGTAGAAGCGTTGTGCTTCGAACTTCCAGAAACAACTCTCGTGTTATTCGTTTATTGCTTTATTACTTCAGTTTTATTCCTCACAAGTTTTGTAGACGTCTTCCGCACTATAATAAGTGTCTACTGACTTGCCTGTTATTGAGAAGCAACTGTAACACTTAACAGTTTACAGTTAACCAGAAAAGAAATCGAAATTATATCTAGTGTTTATTCAACCCCCCCCTTCTAAACACTACCCCGATCCTAACACTCATCATCTGACCTCTGGGCTTTCCTGATAGCCTCAAAAATGTCTGGCTCAGTCAGTAAGGTCGACACTTGCACCGGCGACGTGTCTACATCGAAATCATAGCCCAGATGGCAATAAGAAGTCATCATAGTTGATAAACTCATAACATCCTCAGCAGTACTCTTCACCTTCAGACTTAAGGCGTCTGCTATCAAATTTGCTTTACCAGGATGGTACTCAATCTCACAGTCATAGTCCTTGAGTAAATCCATCCACATTCTTTGCCGCATATTCAACTCTGCCTGAGTGAATACAAACTTCAGGCTCTTATGGTCCGTATATATAGTGAAAGACGTACTATACAAGTAAAGCCTCCAAATCTTCAAGGCAAAAATGATGGCCGCCAGTTCCAAATCATGTACTGGGTACCTAGCCTCATGCGACTTCAACTGCCTCGATGCATAAGCTACCACATGCTTATCTTGCATCAATACGCAGCCCAAACCCTGCAGTGACGCATCCGTATACAAGGCGAACCTCTTATTCTCAGACGGAATCACCAACACAGGTGCCGTAGTCAAACGATGCTTCAATTCTTGGAAGCTTTCCTCACAAGTTTTGGACCAATAAAACGGGACTCCTTTCTGAGTCAGCTGTGTCAATGGCTTAGCGATCTTTGAGAATCCCTCGACAAAACGTCGGTAATAACCTGCTAAGCCGAGAAAGCTCCGTATCTCAGGTATAGAAGTGGGTGCAGCCCACTCCATCACAGCTTCAACCTTCTTGGGATCTACAGATATCCCACTGCTTGATATAACATGACCCAAGAACACCACACTGTTTAACCAGAATTCGCACTTGCTGAGCTTTGCATATAATTGATGATCCCTAAGGATCTGGAGTACTGTCCTCAAGTACTTCACGTGTTCCTCTTCGGTCCGGGAGTAAATGCGTATATCGTCAATGAAAACAATGACGAACTGATCCAAATACGGCTGGAACACCCTGTTCATCAGGCTCATAAAAACAGCTGGGGCATTTGTCACCCCAAAAGGCATGACTAAGAATTCATAGTGCACATATCTAGTCCTGAAGGCTGTCTTCTGAACATCATCTTCTCTTACTCGAATCTGATGATACCCCGGCCTCAGATCGATCTTACTGTAGAGCCTCGTACCATGTAGCTGGTCAAACAAATCATCGATCCTCGGAAGTGGATATTTATTCTTCACTGTGGCTTTGTTCAGTTGTCTGTAATCGATGCACAGACGCATCGAACCATCTTTCTTCTTAACAAATAAAACTGGTGCACCCCTGGGCGATACGCTAGGGCGTATATAGCCCTTATCAAGGAGCTCTTGCAACTGAATCTTTAACTCCCTTAGCTCCGCTGGTGCCATCCTATATGGGGCACGAGAAATGGCAGACGTCCCCGGTAGTAACTCAATTCCAAACTCGACCTCTCTTGTCGGTGGGAATCCGGGAATCTTTTCCGGAAAGACACCAGGAAACTCCGCCACTACGGGCACATCCTCAACCTTTAATTCTTCCTTCTTTTCAGTAACATCAACGGCATAGATGAGATATCCTGTATGGCCTCGTTCCAATAACTGTGCCATCTTGACATCAGATATCAACGGAATCTTTGAACGAGAACCATCCCCAAAGAATGTCCACTAGACTCCCATATCGGATCTGAATCGGACAGTCCTCTGCCTGCAGTTCACAACTGCCTGATACCTGTTCAGAACATCAATGCCTACAATGCAGTCAAAGTCTGACATCCCCAGAACAATCAAATCTGACATTAGCTCGTTATCCTCAAAATAAATGAGGCCATCATAGACAATCCGATCAGTAATCAAACTTCTTCCAGCGGGGGTCGAGACTACAAGAGGCATGGGCGACGGAGAAGTGCATATGTGGTGCCTTTCCACAAAACTCGCCGACACAAAAGAGTGTGACGCACCTGTGTCGATCAATATAAAAACAGGGTGCGTAAATAAAAGACACGTACCCGCTATAACCTCCTCCGGAGCCGCTGTAGCCTGCTCCCTCGTCAAAGCATAAACCTGCCTCTGAGGTGGCCCCATGGGCTGACCTCCATCCTGCCTCGGTGTAAAAGGTGGTCTGTGCTGTGCTGCTCTGTCCGCAGGCCTCCCCGCAGAGTTCTGTTGTCTTCCCCTGTTGGGACACTGCCGAGCAAAGTGGCCTTTGTCGCCACAAACATAACATCCTACACAGTCTTTCGCCAAATGTGGTTGCCCACAAAGAGTGCACTGGACCTTCCCGAATCTGTCTCCCTGAGACTACCCTCTTCCAGATGGGGCATCGTTCCTACGGCTTCCTTTCCATCGATTCTCGGGCTTCTTACCACTGAATCTCGATGCTGAAGTGTTCCCCCTAGGCTTAAACTGATCACCCCTGGGCTTCAAATTGTCAGAAGTAGATTTCTGAGGAGGTGCTGGAGGTGGTACAGCATCAGGATATGCACCAACTCCCAGTTCGGCTAGCTCAGCCCTTGAAAGTGCGTCGTCAAAGCAAGCAGGGCCATAAGTGTTCACCTTGTCATACAGTTCAGGCCTCAAGCCCTTCATGAAGTTCATCATCTTCGCTCGAGTGCTTGCAGCAATGTAAGGTACATATCATAGCAAGGAACAGTATTGAAGAGCATAATCTGACACAGGCATGTTACCTTGCTTGAGATTAGTAAACTCATCTTCCTTGGCCTGTCGTGCAGCAGCTGAGAAGTAGCGGGTCAGAAACCGAGTCCTGAACAGCTTCCAATTGATCTCCTGACCCTGAGCCTCTTGCTCTATCACTGTGGTCTTCCACCACATCAGTGCCTTCTTGGCCAATTGGAACTCCGCTAGCCTTATCCAGGCTGTCTTAGCACAAGGAGCTGCCACAAATATATGTTCTATTCTCTCCAACCATTCCTCAGCCATCTCCCAGTCTCAGTTCCTTCGAACATCGGGGTCGGTATGTCAGAAATTGAGCCAAACTTAGTTCTC
Source organism: Haberlea rhodopensis (assembly GCA_907163345.1). Taxonomy (NCBI): domain Eukaryota; kingdom Viridiplantae; phylum Streptophyta; class Magnoliopsida; order Lamiales; family Gesneriaceae; genus Haberlea; species Haberlea rhodopensis. Next base: position 7,742,251 of record CAJQUN010000004.1, on the reverse strand, counting down.
CCGGTAATAACTGTTGTTCAGAAGGTTCTTCACCCAAGGCTGGCGGTGGTAGGGGATTCGTACGCCCAGCACTTGCATTAACACTTACCGCATCGCCCACTTCCACATTTGCTGCCATACTGCAAGACAAGGGTTAACAACAATACCCAAAAGCAGTTCATATAATACATCGTTAGATAATCAAACAAGTTAGTGTAACATCATATACTTCATATGCAACTTATGCACAAAACATGTTTAAAAGTGAGCACCTAGCTAACTTATTGCTAAGGCTACTCATTCCCGGGTTATCTAACCACTGCTCTGATACCACTAATGTAGGGTCTTCCTACCTTAACATCATCTTATACACGTATTATGGACTAAACATGCATTCATAACATCTTAGGGTTCCGGTTGTAGCATTGAGCTAATAAGATTACAGGCCAAAATAAAATTTCAAAAGCTAATTAATTACATTCTCAATAATGAATGTTAAAGCTATAGATTTACACTACTTCTAGAGTAGAGACTATCAAAATCCTGTATCCTATATTCATCTTGCTCCTTTTAGCTCACTGCCTCAACCCGACCCTAGGCCCTTCAGTCCAAAAGTGTACCTACAGGAACAACCCATCATGAGCATGTACATCATTACTTAACATCATAAGGTAATGGCATATAAATAAATGCATGAAAATAATCGTAACACATACTTCCTGGTTAATCGTATTAACACACTTAGTTGTCCCTGTTACATAGTCATGCATATGGGCATCTTACCCTATCGTATGTCATCTTACCATATCATAAACATCGTGTGACATCTTACCACGTGGGCATCTTCCCCTATCGTATGGTATCTTACCATATCATAAATATCGTGTGGCATCTTACCACATGGGCATCTTACCCCATCGTATGGCATCTTACCATATCATAAACATCGTGTGGCATCTTACCATGTGGGCATTTTACCCTATCGTATGTCATCTTACCATATCATAAACATCGTATAAACATCATCACTTCATAGACATCATCATAAACTTACTTATCATTATCATCATCATAAACATCGTAAATACTTATACAATTATTGCGTAGTCATAGTATAAGAATGTGTTACCATCCGATGCCCGTACGTTTCTTACGTACCTTAATTCCCAAAAGTGGAAAATTGGAGAACTTTCTCTCCTTGAAGTTGTGGGTACCTGAGATGGTTCTATATAACCATACAAATCGATATTAGAAGCTAAATATAGTCCAATATCCAAAAATCCCACAAAAAATCCAAAAACACATATTTTTATATCTCGCGATCGATTGCCGTCCAGGCCCGATCGATCGCGAGACCATACTGGACGTTGCTGAAATTTTCAGCTCTTGGCGATCGATCGCCAGCCTCGCCGATCGATCGCCCAAATGTGGCAATCGATCGCCAAATGCTACTGGCGTCTACTACTGGGTTGCGATCGATCGCCTGGAACGAGCGATCGATCGCTGATCCCTGTACCTCGAAAAATCGCCATTTTAGAGCATTTTTCAAGCTCTACCTGAAACAATTCAAACCCAAACTTTCCTACAACATTAACATCATCATAGCCCACTAAAACCCACATAAAACACTTCAAAAATCATACCCCAACAATATGCAACACATACCCAAAATAAACCCACATAAATCACTTCAAAATCACCACATTTCAAAACCAAACATCATAAAAACTTTAGGAAGGGTTCCATACCTCTTGAAGACTCTAAATCTTAACAAAAATCCCACAAACAAAAGTTTTGTGGAGCTTCCACCTTCCTCCTTTGAAGAATTTCGAAAATGGGGTAAAGGGTAGGGTTTGAGAGTGAATTGGGGATTTAAAATGAGAAGGGTAAAGTGAGTTGGTTAAAGTGGGGGAAAGGGTTATAAAGTTAATTAAAAAAATTGAACCCCAAAGTTAACATGATGTATAAAATACCCCAACATGGTATTTTAAAGGCATTTACAAAAATGCATTAAACTTCCACTAAAATCATGCTTTCCTCATAATTGACAACCAAAACAATAAATCATGTTAAATTATCAACATAATCAATCATATAAACATAATTAATGCCCAAATTGCAATTAATTAATTTGGGGCATCACAGTGCATGTAAATTACATGCACCTATAGACTCATATGCTGCATGTAAATTACATGCACCACACGAGAATGAATTACCTAGCGGTGCATGTAAATTGCATGCACCGCTAGTCTATCGGTGTATGTCGGTGCATGTAAATTACATGAACCGATAGACTCAAGTATTGTCTTTAACCAAAAATATAGTATATTTGTGCATCAATGCATCACCGCCTATCGGTGCACATAAATTGCATGCACCTATAGACTCATATGGTGCATATAATTTACATGCACCACACGAGACTAACAACGAATTATTACATGCACCGCTAGTCTATCGGTGCATGCAAATTACACGCACCGATAGACTTAGGTACAAATATGAGGCTGTAGCTTTTTATGCAAGGAAATAAAATGATTGACGATCAGAACTGAGTTTCTTACTTTCTCCACTCAATAATTTGCATGTGGAACACTGATTGTGGTGGCCGTTTTAATCCCCTTGCTTTTCGTTGATCAATCGCCACATTTGGGTTCTGTTCGAGCGATAGACAATTATTGAAGTGGCTCGCTGATAGTAACTATTAAAAGCTACAAAAATCTAAACGAGTTTGTGTGTTTGATTGATTCGTTGAATAAATTCGAAGTGGTGAATTAATGGCGCAATTTTTTGTCTACAAAGTACCTCTTCAGTGATTTTACATACACTGTCAAGTGAATTACATTCTCCTTTGTGATATTACATCCAGTACCTGGGTCGAACCAGTAGAGTCGAGTTCACGGAGGAACGATTTCTGATTTTGAATGTTTTTTGCGACGAGTAAAGCGACGAATTTTGGAAGAAATTGTGTTTGCGTTGATTTATACGTAAATGATTGGAGATGACAATGCATGGGTATTGTTGTCTATTTGTAACGAAATGGACCTAGCAGAAAGAAATTTTTTTGAGTAACTGTGCCAAAAAATCTTTTATCTAATGGTATCGGCCATAAATTTTCCCTTTCTATTTCTCTCTCTCCAAAACCGCAAGGGTTAACTATTCAGTTGAACCGCAAATTAAGGATTGTGTTTTGATATTTTAACCAAAATACAAATTATAAAAAGATTTAATTAAAACTTAATGCATCGAGATTTAATTAAAAAGGATACTAAATGACAAGTTAATTGGAAAGGAGATTCGAGTCCCGGCCTCGTCGGGATGGTAAGAGCTCATGACCACTTTGAGCAGGCTCGAGTTCGAGTCGCGCTTGACACAAAAAATGAATTTAGCCCACCCCCACTCAAAAAAAAAAAAAAAACAAAACAAAACAAAAAAAAATTTGGAAAAGAGGTTCATGTTATGGTCATATTGTGATTTATCGATTAACAGTCTAAGACACTATTAATTCCTAGGATTATGTAACATTGACATATCGTTTTTATAGCATGATTTCAAGAAAATAAATAATATACATGTAGAATTTACACTATTTAATATAATATTTTGTTATAAAATATACAACTGAGTAAGAAAAAAGTATTTACTACTAGTATGACTAATTATACCTCAACTCACGTTGCTGTAATATTGGTATTTTTTTAATTTTCCTGTCATTTTCTAAAACGTATACATCTTCTTATATTTTACTGGTTGATTTTATTTAGTGCGTGATATTTAAGGAAAATAATGAAGTAATTCAGTAAAAACAGCAAGACAACTTTAAGCTGATGAAAAGCAATTATTCGGTTTATAAATTTAAAAAGAAAACGATAAATATAATTTTAATGGTGGATACTCACTAGGGTTTTAAGCTTGACGTGACAATACGTTCATCTTCGGAACAATAAATCTGATATTCTAATTTGGTGTTAGAATTTTCTATTAGAAATATAAGTTATTGGGTCGCAAGCTGAGGTCCATATTACCCTAGGGTTTTTTTTTTTTTTTTTGTGACAAAAATGATATTAATTAGCAGTAGGGTAAAATGAGTTGAGTTCCATACAGGCCTTGCAATTACAAGAACTAATAATAACATCATGAAAACAGTCCAAAATAGCAGCATTCGGCAGAAAACATTTCCAGTATTTTGATCGAGCCCACTTTACAAGATTATGAGCAGCTTTATTGCCTAAACGTGGGATTTTTTGATCTTTCATTGACTGTGGGACTTCAAAATGGTAAGCATACCAGCAATGAAATCTGATGCGGACCATTTAACATTCGGGACAACTCGATTGAGTTGTTGAACAGCATCTAAACAATCACTTTCAAAAATGACATTTTCCACATTTGTCGAATGAAGGAGGAGGAAAGCCAAGTGAAGACTGGCAATCTCCGTAGTAGAAGCATCGTAGGTGAGAAGCGAGTCAATATGGGCTAAAAAGACAGAGCTGCAGTGGTTATGAGCGATCACAACAATGGTGGCATCACCATCAATGGAGGCATCGACATTGACTTCCCCTAGGGGTTAGTAACTCTGAACTTATTATCTTTACCTAAAAAGTACATTTGTCACCGAAACACTTCTGTGCAGTGGACAAAATGTTGTAGCCCAAAAGAGTCACAAATTAGGTGGCGGGAGCAGTTAGGTACATACAAGACAGAGAAATCCATAAAAGGTGGGTTTATCCAATACAATCGCCTTAACCACGTGAACATATGGCTGATTCATGTGAACCCAGTGGTTGTCACTCTCTCATGTTTAGAATGACTCAAGATAGAGTCTTTTTTAACTACAAAATCCACTCACAATACTCTAAAAAAAGAAAAAAGCGTCAGACTACTTTTCTATCTTGCGGGGATCCATTGCTCGTGTTCTTGTTCGTTTCCCAAGTATTTTAAGCTCGAAGTCATAAAACAAATTATGCTCATGTGCCTCGCTCTAATTTCTAAAGGTATTCTATATTTCAATAATATAAAATAAAAATAATATTTTGGTATCTGATGTCATAGGAGTATTGACCGAACTCGGGTACATGCAGCTCAGCCCGATATTTGTGGGTATGATGCACGAACATTCCTAAAAATCACTTCGTGCACTGTCGGACACCGACATCTCTCGGACATACCTAGTGGCGTGCCCTCAATTTTTTTTAAAAATAATAGTGCACCGCGTATCGGATATTGTCACGCCCCGAGACACCGGCATTGATTCCAAAAATTAATTCAAAATCAACAAGCCTCGTGTACAGATCTATGATAAAAACCAGACTATTTATTCCATTACAGATAATAATACTCGTATTTACGAGTGGAAATCAACTTGAATAAGTTGTTCATAAAGCACATTAGATCTAAACAGAGTTGCGGACAAAAAGGATCGAACCGGATCGGATCAATCCGGAACAGGTTGGAACGGAACAGGATCCGATCCGATTCCTTAACGGATCAGACCGGATCCAAAACCTGCCGATTCAGATCCGGATCGGACCGGATTGTTCCGATAAGCAGCCATAGTGTGGAGCCATGATTCTAATATTTGGGGCGAAATGTTTTCAAAAAATAACCATAAATTATGCTAAAAATTAGTGTTTTGAAATCGGATCGGATCGACCGGTTGAACCGGTAACCGGTGCTTGATCCGGTCCGATTGACCGTATAAAACCACCATGCTAAAAAATCGGTGGGAAACGGATTGAACCGATCGACCGGTTGAACTACTTGTTTCTTCATTTTTCTTTCTTTTAAAAAATTTAATTTTTTATATTTTTTATAAAATTATAAATCAAATTTTTAGAACAAAAAATGTTATATATAATTTATTGTTATTGAAATAATTATAAAATAATATTTATGTATATATATAAAAAATCCATATAATTTCATAAATATTTCTTGTATATTATATATAAATATGTTTAGTTTCTCGTAAATTATAAAATATGTGAATTATTTCATAATTTTTTAAATATTTTCTTATGATTTTGGGATATTGTTTTTTTTTTGGTATTGCTTATTGTTTTTTAGATGTTTTATTGTTTTTCTTATACGTTGAACATTTGGTTGATTTGATGTTTCAAGTTTGACATATAATGTTGGTGTAATGACCTTTTTTATTGTGAAAAACTTGAAACTATAACATGTATTTTACAAAAAAATAAATATATATTATATAATACTGACGTCATAGTCGAACCGATCGAACATGTAACCAGTAAAGACATCAATTTTATGTCCGGTCTGATTTTGAAAACACTGCTAAAAATGTAACTCATATTATATTTAATAAAAACATATACTCTACATTTTGGCTACCTAAAACTAAAACATCTTCATAGGACATCACAAATTATAAATTTATAACAAAAATAATCTTACATTACATTCAAAATGTAGATCCAAATAGGGAAATATGAAAACGATTGAGTGATTAAACTAAATTTTTTATGAAATTGACATGTTTGAATTTACAAGTCTTTTAATTAGTTTTTGGTACTTTAATATTAGTTTTCACCTAACTCAAGCATGGAAATCTATTAGTAAATGAAAGTGTAAAATTAAATTAGTCAAAATTAATATATACTTACACGTTTATGTAGTTATACACAGCTTTATATATAACGATAATACATTTGTATTTTATCAATGAACTCGATCAGTCACCACCTACATAAGAAAAGGTGATACCTCTTGATTTTGATGAAGTCTATACTATAAATTATGACAAGTTGAGAACGAGCTATAGTCTTACTCTATGTTAGGGACATTGAATCTGGTTGGCACGCGCATATATGATTAGTCAATCATTTGGCTTTTTTTATAAATCTTTATGTTTAAAATTAAATTAAATATTCTTGTATAGGCCCCAATTGTTTAATTTGTGGTTATAAGTTTTAACGTGATATTTTTATGATGATATTACTCATTCATGAAATGATATGTACGTAATTACTACACCTTTTTTAGAGTTTATTAGAAAAAAATGATTTAGAGGGTGCTATGTTGCACAAATATTCCTAAAATTTATTCTATTATACACCCCCACAGACCCAACATGACATTGTGTCGTGTACACCTCGTGGTGTATCCATTTTTTAAAAATAAAATTAATTCTGACACATGTTCGATACATCATGGATACGCTTGGACACAATAGGATATAATCTTTTTAATATATACACGGCACGATCTTTGACTTTTATCAAGAACAATTCCACACGCGGCTGCTGAAGATGGTTTTGAGTCCTTCGATGATGATGTTGGTATTCCTTGGGATTGCAAATCTCTCATTTGATGAATTGGAGTTGGAGTCTATTTAATTTCCTCACGAAGTTATTAAAGAACAATTTATTTATCTATCCTTGTTACTAAAGTACTTGTGTCCTCATATCCGTGTATGTACATCATATGGGGGTAAGATTATCTATCCTTAATTACATCCAGTATTTTCTTTGTAGATTGAATGTCAAGATTCAAATAACAACTCTAAAATCATTTATTACATATTGTATACATAATTAAATAGAAGATAAATATAGGAAATTGGTGTATCCCTAAAGTGGAAGTGACCGATATGTGAAAATGGAAGTTGAACAATGAAGGCACATTCTCAACATATTCAGCCTAATGTGCAGTAAGGTTGGCTAGGCTTCCTACTAGCGTGGAAAGCTATGTGAGTAAATTCGTTTGGACAAAAGGGATACTAAGTAAGGTTAATTGCTTTGTATGAAAACTAGTGCTAAACCGAGTTTCAACTAAATTAAACATGCTTAACAGAAATATCTTGGATATACATAATGGAGTAGGCTGTGTTTTATGCAATAATGGAGATGAGGATGCAAGTCATTTATTCATATATTGTAATCTTGCTAGTTGCGTGTGGAAAGAATGCCATTAGTGGTTTGGTATTTCTGTCGCGTGTCACAATACTGTGGAACAATAATTTTATTCAACATAAATTATTGAAATATCAGGAATGGACTGTGGCATTGTACTGTATGGAGTATTTGAAAACTAAGGAATGAAGTAATTTTTAAGGAGCCGAACCAAACATGATAAGCTCATAGAGGTGGTTAAGGTAAGGAGTTGGACTTGGATATCAACTTATTTTTCAGGTAATAATTATTCTCTGTCGGGTTGGTTTAGAAACATGGCTGTTGTATATTAGTGCTTGAAAGCGGTGTAATGTGTTGTGGTTAGAATGGATGCATGATATGAGGGTTCTCTTGGGTGTGGGGATGGTAAAGTGTGGACATAGTATGAGGCTTTTGATCCAAATATAGCTTGATGGTTGGGGTAGAGATCTGTTGTGGCAGAAGGCTTAATTTTCATGCTCGTATTCATTATTTTGCTGCTATGAGGGTGATGATTTTTCAAGATAATTGTTGCTCTTCCAGTGTGGCAGGTGCACTATTTCATCGTGTTTGTGTTGTGGATGTGCTTATTGCTTTTAAGTTATTTGTTACCCTGGTAAAAGTATGGACTGTGCAAGACCTGACTTGGGCGAGACCTCTACCATGGCCACCCCCAGGTCGGCCACGAGGATGACCTCCAGCTCGGCCTCGGGAAAATCTCCACCCTGGCCACCCAAGGTCGGCCACGAGGATGACCTCCAGCTCGGCCTCGGGATGATTTATACCTTGGCCACCCCAGGTCGGCCACGAGGATGACCTCCAGCTCGGCCTCGAGATGATTTATACCTTGGCCACCCCAGGTTGGTCATGAGGATGACCTCCAGCTCGGCCGCGTGGATGACTTCCACCTTGGCCACCCCAGGTCGGCCTCGAGGATGACCTCTACCTCGGCCACCACCAGGTCGGCCTCCAGGAAGATCTACACCTGAGGAGTGATCTCATAAATCAGAGGCACAGAACATATCTTCGTACACGGATAATATCTTAAAAGCTGCAGAAATCGTACAAAGAGTGCAATAGTTGTCTGTGGTCCCCAGCACTAGGACTCTGACCCCTACCTTCAGCATCAGACAATGTCCCCTAGACCTTGGGTAGGTAGTTACAGGTTGTCTCCTCCATTCTCATATAAATACCAGATAACTCTCACCAAGCAAAGGGAGGGATTTTCCATGAGAGAGCAGGCAGGAGGGTTGGGAGGGCATGGGGAAGGCCAACACCTCTTTCTTGGGGGGGGGGGGGGGGGGGGGGAAAGAGAGCATGTCTCCTTCCTCCTCAAGAACAAGCAGCAGCCGAGGTCTTCCCCCTTCACCATTTTCATTTCTTAGCTCATTTCTTGTAAAGAACACTGTAAATCACACACTTGTTTATAGTGAAATTTGTACCGGACTAGGTCCCGTAGTTTTTCCCCATCTTTTGGGGTTTTCCACGTAAAAAATCTGGTCTCATTTACTTTTTGTATATTGTTTGGTGTTCGGATGAAATACACGTCTACCCTACCAAAATCCGAGGCAACAAATTGGCGCCGTCTGTGGGAACGTGAGCTCAAGACGTTGAGATATGGGAAGGAGAAGGATGGTTTGAGGGTTGCATCTCTGTTGGGAGATGGGTTTTCTAAGTTCTGGAGAGAAAAAAAACTTTTGGTAAGCGGCGGCGACGGGTTTGATAAAAGGGGGAAAGGTTTTGGTTATTGGGGTGCAGCCTTGTATGAAAGTTGCTATGTTTTTGGGTTGCACTCGAAGAAACGCCAGTGTAATGATTCTCGAGATGATACATCTGGCCTCAGATCTCTGGTGATACCTCTTCCCCCTGGCCGACCACAATTTTTGTAGAATGGAGCTGCTTTAGCATTTGGTTTTTGGGGCGTTAAGAGCTGTTGTTGCAGGATTGGAGCTGATTAAGAGTGACAGATCAAATCAATACCTCACGTCGAGCCATCTCAGCTCGGCCACCTCGGCCCCAGCTTGGCCTTAACAGTGAGTTCTGCCTCATCCACATCAGCTTGGCCTCTACAGTGAGCTCGCCTCATTGGCCCAAGCTCGGCCAACTCGGGCGCAGCTCGGCCTCAACTAGGAAACCTCGCCCAGTTCGGCCTCTTCCATGCCAGCTCAGCCTCATCCATGCAAGCTCGGCCTCATCCACATCAGCTCGGCATCATCCACATCAGCTCGGCCACCTCAGCAATCAGCTAGACCTCATCAATCAAACTCAACTTGGGCGCTTAATCTCTATGCCTTAATTATGGTTTTTCCTGTCCAACTGATATTTGAGTTTCGTACATATATTTGCGTAGTGCTATTTTATTATTATTTTAGGACAGGATCACCAGCTCGGGCATGTAATCTACCAGTAAGGCCCTATTATATTGAGCTCGGGCATGCAATCTCGCAGTAAGCCCCACATCAGCTCGGATTGAGGATTAGCTCGGGCATGCAACCTCGCAGTAAGCCCCTATTCAGGAGTTCAGCTCGGGCATGCAATCTCGCAGTAAGCCCCTATTATTACAGCTCGGGCATGCAATCTCGCATTAAGCCCCACATCAGCTCGGATTGAGGATCAGCTCGGGCATGCAACCTCGCAGTAAGCCCCTATTCAGGAGTTCAGCTCGGGCATGCAATCTCGCAGTAAGCCCCTATTATTACAGCTCGGGCATGCAATCTTGCAGCAAGCCCCTATTTATATCAGCTCAGGCATGCGATCTCGCAATAAGGCCTTATTCATCAACTCGGGATCTTTATTTGTTTTGGACTTTGGATGAACTTATTCGGATGGTGTGATGATTGGGAGTTCGGATGGGATATTCGAAGTAAGCCCAGGTGTATGATGCCCTGGCAAATATAAGCACAGGTCCGCCCTGATTGCTTAAGCCAGGTGTATGAGGCCCTGACACCAATTAAAAGTGCAGGCCATCCCTGTCACTAAAGCCCAGGTGTATGAGGCCCTGGCACCAATAAAAAGTGTGGGTCATCCCTGTCACTAAAGCCCAGGTGTATGAGGCCCTGTCACCAATTAAAAGTGCAGGTCATCCCTGTCACTAAAGCCCAGGTGTATGAGGCCCTGACACCAATTAAAAGGCACAGGTCCGCCCTGCATGCTTAAGCCCAGGTGTATGAGGCTCTGGCACCAATTAAAAGCACAGGTCAGGAGAGCATTATCTGCTCATATTTATTATTTTCGGAACTCAGGTCGGGAGAGCACTATCTGCTCACATTTATTATTTCTGGAGCTCAGGTCGGGAAAGCTTTATCCGCTCACACTTATTATTTCTGGAGCTCAGGTCGGGAGAGCATTACCGGCTCATATTTATTATTTCCGGAAACTCAGGTCGGGAGAGCACTATCTGCTCACATTTATTATTTCTGGAGCTCAGGTCTGGAAAGCTTTATCCGCTCACACTTATTATTTCTGGAGCTCAGGTCAGGAGAGCATTATCGGCTCGTATTTATTATTTTCGGAACTCAGGTCGGGAGAGCACTATCTGCTCACATTTATTATTTCTGGAGCTCAGGTCGAGAAAGCATTATCCGCTCACTTATTATTTCTGGAGCTCAGGTCGGGAGAGCATTACCGGCTCATATTTATTATTTCCGGAACTCAGGTCGGGAGAGCACTATCTGCTCATATTTATTATTTCCGGAGCTCAGGTCGGGAGAGCATTATCGGCTCATATTTATTATTTCTGGAGCTCAGGTCGGGAAAGAGCATTACCGGCTCATATTTATTATTTCCGGATCTCAGGTCGGGAGTACATTATCTGCTCATATTTATTATATTGGAGCTCAGGTCGAGAGACTTTATGTCCTCAGTTTATTATTTCTGGAGTTCAGGACAAACGTGATGTCATCCCTGCACAAGTAACAGATCAGGTCTTGCCAAAATACCCGAACAATCGAGACAGCGTTACACTAGCTCGACTAGAGGGGGGATACTGGTGTTACCCTGGTAAAAGTATGGACTGTGCAAGACCTAATTTGGGCGAGACCTCTACCATGGCCACCCCCAGGTCGGCCACGAGGATGACTTCCAGCTCGGCCTCGGGAAGATCTCCACCCTGGCCACCCAAGGTCGGCCTCGAGGATGACCTCCACTTCGGCCTCGAGATGATTTCCACTTTGGCCACCCCAGGTCGGCCACGAGGATGACCTCCAGCTCGGCCTCGAGATGATTTATACCTTGGCCACCCCAGTTCGGTCACGAGGATGACCTTCAGCTCGGCCGCGTGGATGACTTCCACCTTGGCCACCCCAGGTCGGCCTCGAGGATGACCTCCACCTCGGCCACCCCCAGGTCGGCCTCCAGGAAGATCTACACCTGAGGAGTGATCTCATAAGAGAACGTAACGTACACGGATAATATCTTAAAAGCTGCAGAAATCGTACAAAGAGTGCAATAGTTGTCTGTGGTCCCCAACACTAGGACTCTGACCCTACCTTCAGCATCAGACAATGTCCCCTAGGCCTTGGGTAGGTAGTTACAGGTTGTCTCCTCCATTATCATATAAATACCAGATAACTCTCACCAAGCAAATGGAAAGATTTTCCATGAGAGAGCAGGCAGGAGGGTTGGGAGGGCATGGGGAAGGCCAACACCTCTTTCTTGGGGGGGAAAAGAGAGCATGTCTCCTTCCTCCTCAAGAACAAGCAGCAACCGAGGTCTTCCCCCTTCACCATTTTCATTTCTTAGCTCATTTCTTGTAAAGAACACTGTAAATCACACACTTGTTTATAGTGAAATTTGTACCGGACTAGGTCCCGTGGTTTTTCCCCATCTTTTGGGGTTTTCCAAGTAAAAAATCTGGTCTCATTTACTTTTTGTATATTGTTTGGTTCTCGGATGAAATACACGTCTACCCTACCAAAATCCGAGGCAATATTATTATTGTGTTTGCTTTGAGTTTATGTCATTTTTTATATGCTTTTGGTTTCGATCTAATCTTTCTTTCTTTATAGTTGTGCCTTTTTATGCTCATTTGATTTGGGTTTTCTTTGTTCGGTTGTAGCTTTTATATTAGATTGAAATATCTCTTTTTTACTCCCTTTAATTCAATTTTATCTTATATAAAAAAAATAGAGATAAATACAGGACACAAACAGGTAGGAATGAAATTATATTTAATTGAGAGAGAGAGGAGAAATGAATAGTTGATTAACCCTGTGCTCGTGCTGTGTACATTTATTCACATTTTAAAATATAATTATTTAAAAACTTGTAAGATGGGAGGTGTGCGTGCAGACACAATATTCCCTATCCCCATTCAGAAAACATTATTATTTTGGGCCCTCTCGCGTTTAAGCGTATACTTATTCAACTAACTTATTTTATTTGTAAACAAATTCAAATAACTAATTTTCATATCATCATCATGTATATATTTCTTTTTATTTAAATACCAAATAAAATAATAATGAATAATATTAATTGCAATATGATCTTATTATTAATAAATAAGCATTGATTTGACTTCGCATAAGGGAATGTTCTATTTCCAATTTTCCAGTTTAGCAATGCGTATTAGATTGAAATTCGTACTGTTTCTAAAAACATGTTGCTACTTATTTGCTGCCGTTTTATTTATATATGTACTTTAATTATTGGTATAATAAGAATTCTTCCCCCAGTAAATTTTGTAATATTCCGAGGCTTAATTAGTGCTTTATTTATAAACTAGTGGTTCTTGGCACCGTGCAAGGCACGGTGCCAGGTGTTAGGTGGCAGGGACAATTATACTGGGCAAAGAAAGATATTTTACTAAATAAGATTTGCGTATTAATTTTGAAAGAGAATGAACAAAGAGACAAATGTTAACAAGGTAATGGCAAGCGCAGGTTCTACGGTAAAACAAAAAAAAAATAAAACAACACTCGACAGCAATAATTAAGAATCGAGAATGATTATGCTCACCTAGCAGTAGGTTGAAGCTGAGGGTTCTTCTCCAGTTTAGACAACAATCCAATCAACGCATTCGCCTCACTCATGGTATATCCAAATGGGTTATCACTCATGGTATATCCAAATGGGTTATCTATCTTCAACTGTTTCACATCTTGTACCAAAATTAGTGGCCTAGAAGTTGCTCATGCAAGTTAAATATTAAAATTACTATAGATCATATATTAAAGAACGATAGCAATGACCGTAACTACAAATAAGCAAGTGGATCCAGCCATAAGATTGTTAGGCCCTAGCAGGGGCAAGGGTATCCCAAAATAGCAGTCATTAGCAAAAAGGACATCATCGCAGTAGACGACATCCGATAGAACAATAAATGTCAACTCTAACAGACCACAAAACTAAACAAAAGTCATCTTCAAGAGTTTTCAAAACGATAATGTTTAATCATAGACCAAATATGCGTTCGGTATGTCATGGTAGGAGATGACATCGCATAGCTAGTCAAATTTCTTGGCTTTAATTATTCTTCCCCTTGTAGACGTTTTCGTTTTCGTCACTTCGTCGGCAGCATCTGCATTGTCCAAAACATTCAATTTCTTTAGTGTTTATAGGAAAAATTGCAGAAAAATGTCAAGATGATGTTGGATAGGTGCACAGGGACAAAATCACCTTCGATGTGGCTTCCAGCTTGGTTGAGTGGATCTCCAACTTTGAGGTCGTCCTCTGAGTCATCGTCGTCAATGATGGCTCGATGCAAGAACCTCTTCGTGCTTTTTTTTGGTTAGCGCTAGCAACTGCATAAGTTTTTTCTTGGGTTACAGGGAAATTTTTCATCGTAATAGCTTTTCATGCGAAATCAACATTTAAAATAAAGCAGCCGAATTATTGATGAAGATTACCTTTTTCTGACTTCACGAGTAGGGGGATGTCAACTTTTGCTCGGTCTATTATATTTTCTTCGGTTGTGGACGAGCATGGGAACTTTTTAATAGTACACGAGCATTGTCTGCCTGGACAAGATCTACAGATACACATATAGAAATATGTAATATGTTTCCCAACAATATGTGACAAGCATTGTGCATGTATGAATTTTAAATGCAGACATATATTTGAAAGTTTGAAACCTAAAAGAGGCATACCGTCATCAGAAGGAATTGTGAGGAAGAAATAGAGAGCCGAGGATAAATAAACCATCTATGAAGAAAGATAGATAAGAGAGGATTATATTTTTCAAAGTTTATATAAATATTTTATTGGCACGAACATAGAAAATAATAACCAATATGATATTTATACATTTATTTTAATAAAAAAATAATTATAAAAATAATATTAATTTAGTAAAATTAAAAATAATAATATAAAACAAGTTATCTAAAAATAAGTGCAATAAATATAATATCAAATTATTCAATACTTTATCCATCATTATTTCCTAGGAATCAAATTTTATAAAATGATGATAAAAATAATATCTTAATCATGGTAATCCAAATATTGATATACAAATTTGAGTAAATAAATTAATTAGTTTATTTATCATGTTTAATCTCTTTAAGTTATGCTCTATATTTCTTAACAATGTTACGTGAATATATCATGTTTATAATTAAAATGAATATAAAATCAAATTAATATGAATGTGTCCAGATTTCATTTCCAACATAATATTTGAAAGTAAATTTAAAACAGAGAGTATGATTGTTCTAATTAGTTATTATCTTCTTGTAATTGAATCATTTAACATACACACTGAAAACACATGTTAAGGTTATATGTTAAATATGTGGTTCTTTTTAATATGGCCGAAGCACATTTTTATAGTAAACAAGAATTAAGTTTCTATTACCTTATGTTTGGTTGAACAAAAAATGGATTTGAAATTGAAATTTGGATTTTTAAAAATGGGACGTATGGTTCAAAATTTAAAATTGTATTTATAAATACATTTATTATTTGGAGAAAATATATGTGTGGCCCGCAGCCCAATCAACAAAAGGGCCCCATTTCTTTCCAGGAGCCCATGCTCGGTGAGTGGCCCAACAAAGCAAAACAAATAATTGATTAAGGAAAAGCCCAACAAAGCAAGAACTGTTCATAACTTTATGAAACCAGACTCAGATTACTGTTCATAGAGTTTGGCACTTATTATATTGGTTAATTTTGCAAGTATATCATCACTGCCATGCTTTTGGATTTTGGACGTTTTATACATATTATTTATATATACAATTGATTTTAAAGACTGATTTTTTTTTTATATATATTACACACTTAATAAAAATAAAGAAAAAGGAAACAATCGGATAAAGTTCTATTTATGTTCCAGGATAGTTCATATTGGAGACAAATGGCAATTAGAAACAAGAAGATGACATTAAGGAATGGAGAACCGAATATCCTATTTCTAATTGCCGGAGCTGTCGGAAGTTATGCCTTCACCTCTAATCGAATATCGTATTTCTAATTGTTCGGTTCAACTCCTTGGAATCTGACATTGTTTCTCAATTTCCAAGTGCTCCACACGATACAACTAGGGCCAATAACCGAAATCCAAAGATCCAGTTCGAACCACTATAATCTGATCCAATTAATTTCTCTCGGGTAAAACCCTATTTATCTTTTTGTCAATCCGAGCAGATAGTATGACAGCCGGAGTGGAAAAGACTATGCTACACCGGAAGACCTACTTCCGATATATGCATAGTTATTGGATTGACGGAGCTGAATCTAAAAGTAGGTGGGTTATATTTAATAATTGCATGCCATCTCTGATTTCTAATTGGACATTGACCAAGCTGAGTTAACACTGAAGCCGGCCAACACCTTTCTCCAACCGGCCACTCACTTAATTAAATTCATGAAATTGTCAAATGCATTGTCTTGGGACAAATAGAACCTGATTCGAGCAACTTATTAATCAGTTGACTGATTTAAATTATTATTATTATTATTTTTCTGTATGTGATGAAAGCTTGGAGGAGACCAATGATGATTATATATGAGAATATAAGATTCAGTTTGGGGTTCGTTTACATATTATATATAAAAAACAACTTTATTTTTTAAAAATGTATCTATGATTAGCAACTTAACGACAATCACTAATAAATAATGAACATAGCACGACTAAAAACATTTTTTTATTTAAGTTCATAGAACAAATATAATGCAATTGTTGAGTACGCAAAAGTTCATATGATGGACTTAAAGACGTAGAGAACCCTGGAGGACTTGATCTTTTCCAGAATTGGACTTGATCTTTTCCAAAATTGCGTTTGAATTAGACAACTACCTTTGCTCTGTTCTTTAGTATGCTCGAACAGTATCTAATAAGTGTTTTTGAATGGTGATACTAATCGGGAATCTAAGTTGTTTTATTATGGATTTTTTTTTTATTTTTTACATTTGACTTCAATTTAGCACAGAGAAGAAATACTAATATCTTTGAATTATGTTAATTCAACCAGTTTTATTTGTGTCATCTAATATTTGTCTAAAGCAAGTGCGTTTTGACTTGTTTAACGTTTCATATTTAACTTGTTCATAAAAATATTTTATAATATTTTTGACCTAGTAAAAAAGGAGCAATCCTTATTTTTAAAAGGTAAGATTTCACTCAACATCCCATAGTGTAGGGTCTTCCTACCTTGACATCGTCTTAATCACCTATTAGGGACTAAACATGCATTTATAACGTCTTAGGATTTCAGTTGTAGCTTAGAGCTAGTAAAATTATGGGCCGAGAATGAAATTTTAAAAGCTAAATAAAGCTAAATAATTACATTCACAAAATGAATGTTAAGGCGATAGAATTATTCTACTCCTAGAGTAGATACTATCCAAAAGTTCTTGCATCCTAACTTCTTCCATGCTTCTCAAAGCTCTGCCTCAACCCAGCCCTTAGTCCATTAGTCCAAAGGTGTACCTACAGGAACAACCCATCATGAGCATATACATCTTTACTTAATAATCATAAGGAAATGGCATATAAATAAATGCATGAAAGTAATTGATAACATATACTTCCTGGTTAATCGTATTAACCCTCTTTGGTTGTCCCTGTTTCATAGTCATGCATAAAATCATTAGTTCTTGCCATAAATGATTAAACATCATACTTCACATATATGCTCACAACAAACTATGTTAATTAGAAATGGGACTGTCCGGGTTCCATTATGACAGCAGTATAATTGGCCCCCTCGCTCGACATAACACATCATATGATACCCATCGCTACGCCTTGATATCGGATGTATCTCTTTATTCAGCGGATGATACCCATCGCTACACCTTGATAGCGGATGTACCTCATCGCTCAGCGGATGATACCATCGCTACACCTTGATAGCGGATGTACCCCATCGCTCATCAGCGGATGATACCCATCGCTACACCTTGATAGCGGATGTACCCCATCGCTCATTTATGTGAGCGGCAAGACCTTCCTCGCTTGCCCATAATAACCACCGGACATTCAACCATTCTTAAGAACATAGTTTCATATTCATCATAAACATCATAGCATCTTATAAACATCATCATCTTGTAAACATCATTATCATATAAGCATTATCATCTTATAGACATCATCGTCTCATCATAATCGTTGTAGTAACGTCTTATCATCATCATTTATCATAACATAATCTTAAGCATCTTGTCATCTTTATTCATCATAAAGTCATCTTTATTCATCATAACATCATCGTAAGTATCTTATCATCTTGATTCATTATTAAATCATCTTCATCATGGACTTACTTATCATAACATCATCTTAAACATCTTATCATTTTTATTCATTATGTACACCATCATAGCATCGTAAATTCTTATGCAATCATAGTATGATCATAATATAGGAGTATGGCCTCTTGCCATAAGGGCATCTTACCCCGTGGCGTCTTACCACATAATAACATCGTATCCCGTCATCATAAACTTACTTATCACAATCATCATCATAAGCTTCATCATCATAATCATCATCATCATAACTTGCTTATCGTAATCATCATTATAAACATCATATCATCTTCATTTATCATAACATCATCATCATAACTTGCTTATCATAATCATCATTATAAACATCATATCATCTTCATTTATCATAACATCATCATAAACATCGTAATTACTTATGCAATTAATGCATAGTCAGAGTTAGGAGTGTGTTACCGTTCGATGCCCGTACGCTTCTTACGTACCTTAATTCCAAAAGTGGAGAAATTGAAGAACTCTATCTTCTTGATATTGTTAGCACCTGGGATGGTTCTACATAACCATACAAATTGATATTAGACGCTAAACAATAGCTCAATACCAAAAATTCAACAAAAATCAACATTTTCCATAATTTACACAGTGGCGATCGATCGCTACTTGAGGCGATCGATCGCCTCGCTCTTCTGCCTTGCGGCGATCGATCGCTTAATTTTAGGCGATCGATCGCCTGATACGTGAAAAGGCTACTGGACGTTGGCGATCGATCGCGCCATTTGAGGCGATCGATCGCCTATCCCCTTCTTCGCGTACTGCCTCTCGGCGATCGATCGCTGCTTTTGTAGCGATCGATCGCCACTTCCAGTGGCCGCGTTTCCACCATTTTTATGTGCATTTTCCAAGCTTATCTTCATACCTTTCAACACCAAACTTCCCAACAATAACAATAACATCATAACCCACTAAAACCCACTTAAAACACTTCAAAAATCATTCCCCAACCATAAATAACACATACCCATTTAAATCCATTTCAAACCCTCCAAAATCAACACAAACTTAAATAAAACTTTACAAAAGCTTCAAAAAGTGATATATACACATCATAGGGCTTAAATCTTACCAAGAATCACAAGGGTGAAGCTTTTGCAAGGATTTCCTTCCCACCTTAGTGCCAAACTCGAAAATTGAGGGGAAAGGGTTTGGGAAAAATGATTTTGGGGATTTGAGTGTAAAAGGGGAAAGTGAGTTAAAAAGGTGGGGTAGTGGGAGGTTATGTGGGTTTAATTAAATTGTACCCCAACACTTAACATGATGTATAAGATACGCTAACATGATATCTCAAAAGCATTACAAAAATGCAACCGACTTCATTAAATCTATACCTTCCTCATAATTAAAATCAACATCATTAAATCATGTTAATACATCATTTCCACACATAACTTGATCATCGTGATAATTCATCATATAAGCATAATTAATGTCCAGGTTACCATTAAGTAATTTTGGGGCATCACATTACTCCCCTACTTATAAGATTTCGTCCTCGAAATCGCATGCACTTACCCAAAAAGAAACTAAACATAAATCATACCAGAATAGTTCCGGGTAATGCTGCATCATATGCCGTTCCGTCTCCCACGTAGCCTCCTCGACACCCCGACGATCCCACTGAACTTTGACCATCGGTAAAACTTTACTTCATAGTCTGCGATCCTCACGATCCAGAATTCTGACCGGTCGTTCAACGTAGGATGCCCCTGGGTCCAACTGCACTTCAGTAGACTGTAATACATGAGACGGGTCTGGCTCATACTTCCGTAACATAGAGGCATGAAAAACATCATACATCCCAGATAAAGACAGCGGTAGAGCCAAACAGTAAGCCGAAGTACTGATACGCTGCAACACTTCATATGGATCAACATACCTCGGGGATAACTTCTCCCGTATACCAAAACGAACTACACCTCTGAAGGGTGAGATTCTCAAGAAGACCCTGTCTCCTACTTGGAATTCTAGCGGTCGTCGCCGCTTGTTGGCATAGGCTGCTTGCCTATCCTGGGTCGTCTTCATCTTTTGGCGTATCAACTTAATCTTGTCTTATATATCCTTAATCATATCCGGTCCTCCGACCGCTTTACTAGTCAAGTCCTCCCAATACAGCGGTGACCTACATCGTCGTCCGTAAAGAGCTTCAAAAGGAGTTATTCGAATGCTCGTCTGATAGCTGTTAATATCGGAGAACTCCATCATTGGCACTGAATTTTGCCACGGAGTATCAAACTCCAAAACATATGCCCTCAACATGTCCTCGAGCGTCTGAAGGGTACGCTCTGTCTGGCCGTCTGACTGAGGGTGATAGGCCGTACTCAGTCTCACCTCTGTGCCTAAAGTCGTCTGGAGACCCTCCCCGAAACGTGAAGTAAACCTTGGGTCTCTGTCAGACACAATCGAGACTGGAACTCTAGGCAACCTCACTATATCCCGCACATATAATTGGCCATCCTTAGGTGCGTGAAAGACACATGGCAAAGGATGAAGTGAGCTACTTCGTCAGCCTATCCACGATCACTCAGATCGTATCGAATCCAGAGGCCGCTCTTGGCAAGTGGGTTTCAAAGTCCGTAGGTACATATTCCAACTTCCATTGGGTACTTCCGAGCTCTTCAGCTCGCCATCAGGCCTCTGTCTTTCTGTCTTTACCTGCTGGCAGATCAATCATCTTTTGACAAGGCCATAACATCACGCTTCATACGTCTCCACTAGAAGCGACCGCTTAGGTCCTTGTACAACTTTCTTCTTCCTGGGTGGATACTGAACCGGCTACGGTGAGCTTGCTCCAACATTCCCTTACGCAACTCTGGTGTATCTGGGGCTACCCATCGGTGGCCCAATCTCAATGAATTATCTTCTGCCACTCTGAACTTTGATGGCCGTCCTTGAAGTACTATAGATGACCATCCTTGAACCTCATCATCCGACCTCCGACTTTCCTGATAACCTCAAATATGTCTGGCTCGGCCGACAAGATCGACACTCGTACCGGCGATGTGTCTACATCAATATCATAGCCCGAATGGCAACAAGAGGTCATCATAGCTGATAAATTCATGACATCCATCTTCTTTGTCGCATATTCATCTCAGCCTGTGTGAACAAAACTCCAGGCTCTTATGGTCCGTGTAGATGGTAAACGACGTACCGTCCGAGTAATGCCTCCAAATTTCAAGGCAAACATAATGGCTGCCAGCTCCAAATCTTGGACTGGGTACCTAGCCTCATGTGGTTTCAACCGCTTCGATGCATAAGCCAGCACAAGCTTATCTCGCATCAACACATAGCCCAAACCTTGAAGTGATGTATTCGTGTACAAGGCAACCTCTTGTCTTCAGAAGGAATCACCAACCCTGGCACTGTCGTCAGACGACGCTTCAATCCTTGGAAGCTTTTCTCACAAGCTTCGGACCAAAAGAATGGGACTCCTTCCTGAGTCAACCGTGCCAGCGGCTTAGCGATCTTGATATAACATGATCCAAGAATACTACACTGCTCGACCAGAACTCGTACTTACTGAGCTTTGCATACAACTGATGATCCCTAAGGATCTGGAGTACTGTTCTCAAGTGCTTTACATGTTCCTCTTCAGTTCGAGAGTAAATAAGTACATCGTCAATGGAAACTAGGACGAACTGATCCAAACATGGTTGGATCACCCTGTTCATTAGGCTCATAAAATAGTTGGGGCATCCGTCACCCCAAAGGGCATGACTAAGAATCCATAGTGCCCACATAAGGTCCTGGAATCTGTCTTCTGTACATCGTCCTCTCAAACTCGAATCTGATGATCCCCGATCTCAGATCGATCTTACTGTAGAGCCTCGTACTCTGCAGCTGATCAAACAAATCGTCGATCCCCGGAAGTGGATACTTATTCTTCACTATGGCTTTGTTCAGTTGTCTGAAATTGGTGCACAACCGCAACGAACTATCTTTCTTTCGACAAATAGGACTGGTGCATCCCAAGGCGATATGCTAGGGTGTATATAGTCCTTGCCAAGGAGCTCTTGCAACTGAACCTTTAATTCCCTTAACTCCGCTGGTGCCATCCTATACGGGCACGAGAAATGGTAGGCGTCCCTGGTAGTAACTTAATCCCAAACTCGACCTCTTTCGTCGGTGGGAATCCGGGAATCTCTTCCGGAAATGCATCAGGAAACACCGCCACTACGGGCACATCCTCCACTTTTAACTCTTTCCTCTTTCAGTAATAACCACAGTATAGTTGAAATATTCTTTGTGGTCTCGTTCCAATAACTGTGCCATCTTGACAACAGATATTAACGGAATCCTTGAACGAAAATCATCCCCATAGAATGTCCATCGGACTCCCATATCAGACCTGAATCGGACAGTCCTTGTCTGCAGTCCACAACTGCCTGATACCTGTTCAGAACATCAATGCCTACAAACTGACATCCCCAGAACAATCAAGTCTGTCCTCAGTTGGTTATCCTCAAAATAAATGAGGCCGTCTTAACAAATCTGATCAGTTATCAAACTTCTTCCAGCGGGGGTCGAGACTACTAGAGGCGACGGAGAAGCGCACATGAAATCGTGTCGTTTACCTTAGCATTTGCTGCTATACTGCAAGACAAGGGTTAACCACAATACCCACAAGCAGTTCATATAATATATCGTTAGAGAAATAAAACATGTTAGTGCAACATCATGTACTTCATACGCAACTTATGCACAAAACATGTTTAAAAGTAAGCACCTAGCCAACTTATTGCTAAGGCTACCCTTCACTCATTCCCGAGTTATCTAACCACTGCTCTGATACCACTAATGTAGGGTCTTCATACCTTGACATCGTCTTAATCACCTATTAGGGACTAAACATGCATTTATAACGTCTTAGGGTTTCAGTTGTAGCTTAGAGCTAGTAAAATTATGGGCCGAGAATGAAATTTTAAAAGCTAAATAAAGCTAAATAATTACATTCACAAAATGAATGTTAAGGCGATAGAATTATTCTACTCCTAGAGTAGATACTATCCAAAAGTTCTTGCATCCTAACTTCTTCCATGCTTCTCAAAGCTCACTGCCTCAACCCAGCCCTTAGTCCATTAGTCCAAAGGTGTACCTACAGGAACAACCCATCATGAGCATATACATCTTTACTTAATAATCATAAGGAAATGGCATATAAATAAATGCATGAAAGTAATTGATAACATATACTTCCTGGTTAATCGTATTAACCCTCTTTGGTTGTCCCTGTTTCATAGTCATGCATAAAATCATTAGTTCTTGCCATAAATGATTAAACATCATACTTCACATATATGCTCACAACAAACTATGTTAATTAGAAATGGGACTGTCCGGGTTCCATTATGACAGCGGTATAATTGGCCCCCTCGCTCGACATAACACATCATATGATACCCATCGCTACGCCTTGATATCGGATGTATCTCTTTATTCAGCGGATGATACCCATCGCTACACCTTGATAGCGGATGTACCTCATCGCTCAGCGGATGATACCCATCGCTACACCTTGATAGCGGATGTACCCCATCGCTCATCAGCGGATGATACCCATCGCTACACCTTGAAAGCGGATGTACCCCATCGCTCATTTATGTGAGCGGCAAGACCTTCCTCGCTTGCCCATAATAACCACCGGACATTCAACCATTCTTAAGAACATAGTTTCATATTCACCATAAACATCATAGCATCTTATAAACATCATCATCTTGTAAACATCATTATCATATAAGCATTATCATCTTATAGACATCATCGTCTCATCATAATCGTTGTAGTAACGTCTTATCATCATCATTTATCATAACATAATCTTAAGCATCTTGTCATCTTTATTCATCATAAAGTCATCTTTATTCATCATAACATCATCGTAAGTATCTTATCATCTTGATTCATTATTAAATCATCTTCATCATGGACTTACTTATCATAACATCATCTTAAACATCTTATCATTTGTATTCATTATGTACACCATCATAGCATCGTAAATTCTTATGCAATCATAGTATGATCATAATATAGGAGTATGGCCTCTTGCCATATGGGCATCTTACCCCGTGGCGTCTTACCACATAATAACTTCGTATCCCGTCATCATAAACTTACTTATCACAATCATCATCATAAGCTTCATCATCATAATAATCATCATCATAACTTGCTTATCGTAATCATCATTATAAACATCATATCATCTTCATTTATCATAACATCATCATCATAACTTGCTTATCATAATCATCATTATAAACATCATATCATCTTCATTTATCATAACATCATCATAAACATCGTAATTACTTATGCAATTAATGCATAGTCAGAGTTAGGAGTGTGTTACCGTCCGATGCCCGTACGCTTCTTACGTACCTTAATTCCAAAAGTGGAGAAATTGAAGAACTCTATCTTCTTGATGTTGTTAGCACCTGGGATGGTTCTACATAACCATACAAATTGATATTAGACGCTAAACAATAGCTCAATACCAAAAATTCAACAAAAATCAACATTTTCCATAATTTACACAGTGGCGATCGATCGCTACTTGAGGCGATCGATCGCCTCGCTCTTCTGCCTTGCGGCGATCGATCGCTTAATTTTAGGCGATCGATCGCCTGATACGTGAAAAGGCTACTGGACGTTGGCGATCGATCGCGCCATTTGAGGCGATCGATCGCCTATCCCCTTCTTCGCGTACTGCCTCTCGGCGATCGATCGCTGCTTTTGTAGCGATCGATCGCCACTTCCAGTGGTCGCGTTTCCACCATTTTATGTGCATTTTCCAAGCTTATCTTCATACCTTTCAACACCAAACTTCCCAACAATAACAATAACATCATAACCCACTAAAACCCACTTAAAACACTTCAAAAATCATTCCCCAACCATAAATAACACATACCCATTTAAATCCATTTCAAACCCTCCAAAATCAACACAAACTTAAATAAAACTTTACAAAAGCTTCAAAAAGTGATATATACACATCATAGGGCTTAAATCTTACCAAGAATCACAAGGGTGAAGCTTTTGCAAGGATTTCCTTCCCACCTTAGTGCCAAACTCGAAAATTGAGGGGAAAGGGTTTGGGAAAAATGATTTTGGGGATTTGAGTGTAAAAGGGGAAAGTGGGTTAAAAAGGTGGGGTAGTGGGAGGTTATGTGGGTTTAATTAAATTGTACCCCAACACTTAACATGATGTATAAGATACGCTAACATGATATCTCAAAAGCATTACAAAAATGCAACCGACTTCATTAAATCTATACCTTCCTCATAATTAAAATCAACATCCTTAAATCATGTTAATACATCATTTCCACACATAACTTGATCATCGTGATAATTCATCATATAAGCATAATTAATGTTCAGGTTACCATTAAGTAATTTCGGGGCATCACACATAGTTTACATGATGTTTCACTTACCATCCATACTCTGAGAAATTACACTTTCTATACTAAGTAATTATTTTTTTTGATAAATATATCCCTTGGCTTAGAATTGAAAAATTCTGACGGGTCTTCTCTGATCATGTATTGAAGGAAGTCTCCTTCACTCTGATTCTGAGCTGGGTTCACATCCATCATCATAATAGATCTCTTCTTCGTAGATACTTTCATCCTAGGGAATGTCCTCAAACTGATACACATAAACCAAATCCTAGAAATAGACAGCATCCTCAAACTCCTTGGTATGCTCGAACTGTCTCACTCCACGACTTTGGTTTTCTGGACAATCTTTAGAGATATGTCCTCTTGCTCCGAATGTCCAATAGTTACAATCTTTGAAACTTTCATTCGCACGGGTATGAGTGTATTTGAAAATTCTTTTTATCCGTGCTCTGTTAGAATTCTACGAGATTCAATCCGGCAAATGAATCAGCAAGATCACGTAGATCTTCCAGGTTGATTCTTTTCATTACTTGGTGGGAAGTATGGGCTCTCCTCGTAGGACTGCAATCATTTTTTCAGTCTCCGTCAAAGGTCTTCGGACCTCCTCCGCTTTCCTTTTTTGTTATAAAGGGGTTTTGTTCCATAGGACGGTGGTAACCACCCTCCTTGTCTTCTTCCCGTTGGACTTGGTCTTGACTCTAACTCCTTTATTCGGGTTTAAACATCTCAAAGATTCTCAAGAATTTTCTCATGATGTTTAATCATAATCTACATCTAACTTTGAATCTGATGGACTTGTGCAGGGATATGGTATTGAAGGTATCCATAACGTTTGCACTGTCTTCTGGATCTCTATAAGATGTTGAGATATCTTAGAAGAATCCGGCTCGATTTCTCGAAAGGCTGGTTCTCTCATCCTATTCTTCTGTTCCGTATCCTGTTAAAGGGTTGGTATCTGGAATCATGTGATTGTGCTCAGGATGATCTCTCTCCTGGGCCTCAGTTAACTCGAATTGTTGCTTGAGGTTCATCTTTTAAAGGTTACTCGCCACCTTCTACTGTTCTTGATACTGGGATATGCTTGCTGGGTTAGCACCAATATCTAGTAGAATTATCCATTTATGATTGAAGTATTTAGCTTCGGCCAGATAACCTTGATTTAGTTCTTCCAATTTTTGGAAGTACCACATGTATGACTTGCACCACGAACATTCGTTCGGATCCTTAATATTTTCTTGAATCGTCTCCTCCGTATATGCTACAAATTAATATATAAGATATTATTATAGTATTTCCAGAATAAACATAGGCTCTGATACCATTTTGTGAGGGATCTGGGTACTTGAACAAAACTTAGAAAAGTGTTCAATTAAGGATGTAAAACGTTACAAACTTTGAAAGCGCATGGTGTAAAGTGTTACAAATCTTGAAAGTACATTATGTAAAGTGTAATTATTAAAAGTATAGTTGGAGAGTGAAATAAGTAGAGCTGTCAAAATGGGTCTGGCCCAACCCAACCCGCCAGTATTTTTAAGGCCCGCCAGCAGGTAGGCCTATACGGGCTCGCCAAATGGGCCGTGGGTTTTGGCGGGCCAACCCGCGGGTTGGCAAAAAAAATTGTTATTCCTTTTTAGGCAAAAATTCATAAATAAAAACTCAATATCACATTGAAGCACTCGATCTACTATATATTTTTCACTTGGTATTGCTTGAAAGTTGCAACATGTATTTCAAAATTGAGTAAAATACTAATTCTCTAATCCAATTTTTTTAGTAGCGGTGTTAATATCTTGATAAAACCTGAAGTAAGTTTCAGTATTCTTCTAGCATCAGTTCTAGGTTCGGCAAGTTTAGTTGGAATTTTTTTTGAAGTTTTTTTTAATTTTTTTTTTTAAAAAACATTTTTGTGTGCCAGCCCGCCCCAACCCGCGGCCCGCCTCGGGCCGGGTTGGGTTGGGGTTTTCCCAACCCGCTTTGAGGCGGGTGGGTTGGACGGGTCAGCTCGTTTGGGTTGGGTTGGCCCGTTCTGACAGCTGTAGAAATAAGAGGTAAACAATAGGATGTTAGGAGTAATTTTTTATTTTTAAAAAATTAGTGGGTTGCATGCCATCATTAATGTAATTTAGAGGGGCAAGATGTTATTGAGAAAATGTTACAGTACATCCGGTGTATTAAACATTAAATCACATATCAATATATATATATATATATATATATATATATATATATATATATATATATAAGTATGTGTGTTGGTGTTTTTGGTACATCGGATGAACCTAAGTATTTTCCATGCCCTGTATCCCATATTTTAAGGTGTTAGATTAGGGGAAACTTCGTAAATTGAGGAGAAAACATTGAGAGAATAGAATAAGAAGATCAACAAATCAAATTATTTAGTAGCACATTCAAATAATGATTGCCAATCAACATTGTCCAATTCAACTACGGCAAACAAATTCAATACAAATATTCTCTTACAACGGAGTTGGCATCTTTATTTTATTGTAGTCTGTTATATATATAATAATAATAACGATATAACACATCATTAATTTAAAAAAAATAAGTTAAAAAAAGGAGGAATGCCAGTTTAGTTCGGTTCAGTGTATAAATACATACGATTTATTCTTGGCTACCCCATGGGGTGGTGCCCCATGGGGTATTCTCATCCATTAGATGGATATATTTTCATCAACATTGGATGAAAATACACCCATCTAATGGATGGATCTACCCCATGGGACACTACCACATAGAGTAGCAAAGACCAATTCAATACATACATGATGTGGAACTTTGAAAAAGACCCCACCATTACTTTTTTTTTTTCAAAAAATAAAAATAAATCCCGCCCTCTTTCTTGATCTAGTCATTATACATTCTTAGACAAGGAATCCCCCCCTCGATACTATAAATCTCCTTGCTTACGCACAAAGCCAGATGTCTCTCAATAGTTCTATAGTTTCGTAAGCCTTTTTCCCGTGTTCTCATCTTTTCATGCAATAGAATTCACAAAATTTTCCAGTTTCATAAAAGAATTCACAAACTTTCCCATTTATATAAATTCCATCTTCTCTGTGTAAACCATTTTTTCCAGCTCATAAAGTTTATCAACTAGCTAGGTAGCCATGGTCGCTTTGTCACAGCTGATTCTTGATAATTTTTCAAAAATCAGAACATGCAAGGCCACATCGAGCATTTTCACAGAGATTCCAGTTGTGGACCTTTCCAAACCCGATGCCAAAACCATCATAGTTGAGGCCTGTAAAGGGTTCGGGTTCTTTAAAGTGATCAACCATGGTTTATCACTGGAGTTTTTGACCAAATTAGAAGATGAAGCAGTCAAGTTTTTCAATTTACCCCAGTTAGAAAAGGAGAAATCAGGGCCTCCTAACCCTTTCGGCTATGGAAACAAGCAGATTGGACCCAATGGGGATGTGGGCTGGGTCGAATATCTTCTTTTCTGCACAAATCCCGAACTAATTTCTCAGAACTCCAAAGCCATTTGCCCTGGGATTTCAGAAAATTTCAGGTACCCATAAAAAATAAATTCTTTATATTTGCATGTTTATGTTTGTGTAGGGAAACGATAACCTATTTGCTGCAAACTTTGGCGCAACAGGTGTTTAGTGAACGAGTATGTTTCAGCAGTGAAAGATATGGTGTGTAAAGTTCTTGAAATGATAGCGGAAGAGTTACAGATTGAGGCGAGGGACATTTTAAGTAAGGTCATAAAAGATGAGAAAAGTGATTCTTGCTTCAGGCTAAATCACTATCCGCCATGCCCACAATTTCAAGCATTGAGTGGTCGAAATTTGATTGGATTTGGAGAACACACTGACCCACAAATGATATCTGTTGGAAGATCTAACAACACATCAGGCCTGCAAATCTGTCTCAGGGATGGTACATGGGTCTCTGTCCCACCTGATAACTCCTCCTTCTTCTTCAGTGTTGGTGATTCATTGCAGGTTAATTATTAATTATTTTAAAAAAAAATCAGAGAGAGTTAGCTAGAAATTGAGTTAATTTTTTAGTATTGTATTTGTGCAGGTGATGACTAATGGCAGGTTTAGAAGTGTAAAGCACAGGGTTTTGGCTCATAATTCTACATCCAGGGTATCAATGATATATTT
Source organism: Haberlea rhodopensis (assembly GCA_907163345.1). Taxonomy (NCBI): domain Eukaryota; kingdom Viridiplantae; phylum Streptophyta; class Magnoliopsida; order Lamiales; family Gesneriaceae; genus Haberlea; species Haberlea rhodopensis. Next base: position 7,712,086 of record CAJQUN010000004.1, on the reverse strand, counting down.
TGGGGGGCCAGCTTTGAATGAAAAGATTACACCTTTATCTTCATTGATGGAGGATGGTGAAGAAAGTTTGTATAAAGAATTCACATGGTCTGAATACAAGAAATCAGCTTACAAGACAAGATTGGGTGATAATAGGCTCAAGCTTTTCGAGAAATTCACCATAAAGTAGTGGTGCTGTATTAGAATATTCATCATGTATAATTAGATCTTGAAAAATATGTATTTATATTTTAGAAATGTCCATTAAAAAAATGTAGCACGAAATGGTCAGCAGCCTCATAAACTCTAATCCCAAGAAAATGTTGTGAAAGGGGTTAACCTCATCAAGTTGGCTTAGGTGGACAAAAAATAGGTTCTTGGTTATTTAATATTTCTCTTCCCCTTCGTTATTTCATTAGGCACCTTGTCTTAGTTACTTTTCTTATTGAGTACCGTAGGCTTTTGGCGGTGCCGACAATTGTCTGAAAAAAATTCCTAAATTCTTGTAGTAGTAATATAGTGTTTTGTTAAATTGCTCATATATAACATATTTTATTTCAAGAATGTATAATAAATATTTAAGTGACTCAGCAACTATTATTTTGGGAATTGGAAGTTTTAAATTAATTTTTTAATCAGCAACTATATTTATAATATATTTAAATAGTAGTATGGGCGACGGACCACCAGACAATCCCCAAAACGTAAGCGATTTGTCTGCATAAACTAATTCAAAGTCTTACCAGCAGTTTCATGCATCTTATTCACACTACCATATTTTATAATTTCATAAAAAATCGAGACTTGCATATATATATATATAAAGCTAGAATTAAGAGGTTCTCTTAAAAAATCAAATCGAGTATTCTTTAAACTAAGCTAAATGAAAAGTGGATCGGCCGCTAGATTCGCAATGTAATCAACACAAATTAGTCTATATAGATTTTTACTTAATTCACCCCCATTTGGTATCGCTAATAAATATTTTACCCTATGTAATTTGTAAATATATATTTTACCAAATGTGTGATATTTTACCCTAGTGGTGTAGTTAATAGACATTTTACCTACATATTTTACCCTATGTAATTTGTAAACAGACATTTTACCCAATGCGAAATATTTTACAGTAAAGGCATAGTTAATAGACACTTTACTTTTATGTGATTTGTAATTAGACATTTTATTTACTGTGATTTCCAAAATATAGCGCATTGCCCTTCATATGGAGATTTGTTTTGCATCTATTAATAAATTATATGTTTGTTTTCTAACCGCGTAGATATAAACGGCCTATTTTGAAAATAAAAAAAGATAAATTATCTATTTTTAAATTATATGAACGTAAAAAGCTTGCCAAAAACACAAAGTTAAACACGTGGACAACTCTTCCATGCCTACCAATAATTTATTAATCATGACCGTTGGTTTTGGTGCAAGCTATTTTCTTTCATTTTCTTCTTTGAAAATGCTTATTCGCCTTTTTTCTACTAGTTCCAGTTGGTTCCCATTCGTGGAAAAGGATGTACAAGATTCATACTAATTATTATTATTATTATTTCCAGCAACATAGACGGCACGGGTATGGGTATGGGTACGGGTACCCGATTCCTTTTCTAAAATTGACTTGTATATTCCTAATATGTTTATTTCATCCGTTCATTTTTTGACGGCACCAAATTCAATAGCCTTAACATGGAATCAATATATGAAATTAAGACGAAAGTTAAATCTGTTAAGAAAAACTAAATACCACATCTGAGACATAAGTTCTTCTGTTGTTTATTCTGCCTTCATATTTTTATTCAATATGAAAATATAATTGGTCCGCAACATACAATAAATTTAGTTGCAGTCCCACCCACCAACCATATCAAAATGTTTAGGCCTATAGACAACAAATATGATATTGTTGATATATGAATATAGTTGCATGCACCGAAAATATGCAAATCAGTTGCAAAAGAATCAAGATCAGATTGAATTCAGTTGAACTAGTCAACATTGTAGTTAGGATCATTAGATAGATTAGTTATCAGAATTAGTGGAGATTAGTTATCTCTACAACTAGTTTAAGCTTCTCTATAAAAAGATAACAACGTACATAGTATAGTAAAAAGTTTTTAGTATTCAATGAAAGTGATTTAGCATTGTTCTTCCTTCATATTATTCTTAATATTTAAGAACAAAACAATTATGTCATATGTCACGCCCCGAGCCCAGGTCCGCGCAAGCGCAACTGCACAATGGGCTCCTAACAACTACTTCGTATCCGTCATCGCTCTACGAAAATGGTTAACCCAAGTTGCTATAATAGTACATTGTAAGCCTTTATAAACACTTTAAATTTTCATCCACAACCAATGTGGGACAAGGGTATTACAATCACCCATCCTTTAGAACGCGACGTCCTCGTCGCGACCTAACTCATCGATCCACCGGCATCGAGAATCTAGAGGTGGCTCCTACAGGTTCAAGAGGTGGCTCCCGTCATGTAGCACTTTGCCCCGCAGGTTCAAGAGGTGGCTCCCTCGCACCACGCACGTGGCACTTTGCCCTGCAGGTTCAAGAGGTGGCCCCCGTCGTGTAGCACTTTGCCCCTTTAAGCTCAAGAGGTGGCTCACATGCACGTAGCACTTTGCCCCGCATAGCACTTATCTCCCGGTGTTTTCTGTCGGTGACCAGCTCTGATACCATTCTATCACGCCCCGGGCCCAGGCCCGCGCAAACACGACTGCACAATGGGCTCCTATAGCAACTACTTCGTACCATCCTCGCTCTACGAAAATGGTTAACCCAAGTTGCTATAATAGTCCATTGTAAGTCTTTTGGTTGTGGATGAACGTGTGGTTCATGCTGCATATTTGATTAACATAACACCAACTCCTTTATTATCTAACAAAATGCCTTCAAAGCCTTGTTCAAAAAACCTCCATCTTTCAATCGTATCAAGGTATTTGGTTGCTTATGCTATGCCACAAATCTCAAACCAAAAGACAAAATACTCGAGGAAAACCTTACATATTTCTGGGCTTTCCACCGAACCAGAAAGGCTACAAACTCTTAGATATCAACACTAAACAATTTCTTATCTCTCGTGATGTTGTATTTCACGAAGATCTTTTTCCTTTTAAATATCATGTCAAAAACTCTACCCTTTCCCAAAGGCATTGCCCATTGTCGATGACTTGGATATACTACCATCTTTAGAATCTACTTCCACTTCATCACAACCTGCACTTACAGTTCTACCAGATGTTCTACAAGACAATCTCGACCACCAATTTGGACTCAAGATTATGTATGTTCTGCTGTGTCTAATGATAAGTCCTCGTCCACTCCTTAAAATATTTCTAATCATGTTAATTATGATCGATTATCTTCTTCTTATCAGAAATTGCTTGCCTCTATTTCTTTAACCTCTGAACCAACTTCTTATAAGGAAGTTGCTACTGATCCTAAGTGACAGAAGGCTATGGCTGAGGAAATTGCAGCTTTAGAGGAAAACGGAACTTGGGCTATTGTTCCACTACCTGAGGGCAAGAAAGCAGTTGGTTGCCGTTGGATTTACAAAGTCAAATTCAATTCTGGTGGAAGCATCAATCGTTACAAAGCTTGACTTGTCGCTAATGGGTATACTCAACAATTTGGTATAGATTACCAAGAAACTTTTTCAACCAATGGTTAAAATTGCGACTGTCCGATGTCCGCTTGCTCTTGCATCTGCTAAGAATTGGCATATTCACCAAATGGGTGTCACCAATGCATTCTTACAAGGTGATTTTGATGAAGAGATATACATGGCTCTTCCTCCAGGTATTGTGCATCACAAACGAGGACATGCTTGTCGATTGTTAGTCATTATATGGCTTAAAACAAGCATCTCGACAATGGAATTCTAAGTTCTGTAGTACTCTTATTCAGGCTGGTTTCAATCAATCTATTCATGATCACTCACTATTTGTCAAAAAAGATTGATGATCGTATTACTATTTTATTGGTTTATGTAGATGATACAGTTATTGAAGGGAATAACGCTTAGGATATTGCAGAGTTAAAAGGATATCTTCATGACAAGTTTGCCATAAAAGATCTTGGCCCATTAAAATACTTCTTAGGCATTGAAGTGGGTCGCTCAAAGCTTAGTATTTGAATAAGGCCCTCGTACCGTATTATGGAAAATCATGTTTAGCTTCTCGACAATTATGTGATTTATCTTATGTCAATCATATGGTTGAGAATAAACATGAGGAATATTATCTTTGATAACAACTCGATATCATACTTAACATTTTGTAAATGTGATGTCCCGACATTTGAAATGAGAATTAAGAGCAATTTATACATTAATTTGTTAATTAGTTAGAAATTGATTAATCAGAATATAATGTAATTAATGAGAGTGAAATTGATATTGTATATGTCAATTGACAGTCGGGTCAGAACATGGTGAATGACAAATGTATTTTTGGAATATTCGGATTAACACCAAAATTTTATTAAAATAATTTAATAAATATAAAATTTGTATTAATTCGAAAGATTTAATTTTTATGATTGAAATAAGGACATGAAGTCAGTTGTGGACTGTATATGTAATATGCATGCACCAGTACACCGGTGAGACCCCGATGTTCATAATTGGTCGGGAATTAATATATATCGGTGTAGGATGTAAAACACATAACAAAACGTGTAAAAACACACACTGAATCGTGGACACCTACTAAAAGGTGCAAAAACACACACTGCTCGCGCGATTCACCGACCACCGTGTACTTATACGCTCCGTTCGCCGCCGTCCGACCACCTAACGACGAGACCGACCTACCACTGTGTTCACAACTCTCCGTCGCACATTTACATACCAGATAATCGAATTTTGATGTTCGAAAAGATGTTCAATTTTATCCTGGAACGATGAAACTCGCGCAGACTAGGGTTTGAGCGCTTTTGGTTCGATTTGTTCGATTATACTACGAATTGGAAGCAACCAAAGCACCGAATCTCTTCCTTGCACCTGGACGAAACTTTATACACCGGTCGCCGCCTCTACCACCGCCGGAGCTCGCCGGAATCGTACGAAATGCGTGCGTGAACTGTGTTCGATTTTGGGTAATATTTGATATCCGATTTTTCCGACTTTGCTTCGATAATTACCAACTAAGTTGGACTATAATTATTGAATTGGTGAAAAATAATTTAGCAAATTAATTTATGATGTAATCGCATCAATTTAATTACCATAAATTGGTTAAGCTGCGACTAAATTGATAACCAATTTTTAATGATTAGTTTATTGAATTATGAATTTATATTGCTCTGCAGTGACTACTTCGGCCCTACAAGCTCAAGTACCCTTGTAATTCGAGAAAGAAAAGTATGCGATCGGGTAACATACAACAAGTATCTGTATCAGTTGGTATATGATCTGATGAATTCTGTGACTTATGTGAATTACTTGATTTTATGTGGCCACATGATTTTATTTCAATTATGTGGCATTCATGACATTCATAATTGCACATCGATGTATGAAAATAAATGTTTTGTTAACAAACATCAGTTTTTATACATACATCGATGCATGACATACATGTTGAGCTATGATTCTTTGATACCCTATTATTGTGGATTCGATCAATCATAAGGGTTGTACACGGTGCTATGACTGGCATTAAGTGGCCTGGAAGGCATAGGGATTCGTGGCCCTTACGATTGCTATGATTTGCTGATATGGGGATTGGTGGCGTTTGCCGACGTCATCCTCTGGATTATCCCTATTTATTGAGACTGTTATAAGGTGGCGCATTGCTGACGTCATCTGTATGATATGATCTGATGTCAAGAGCTGGGATGCGGTGACGCTTTGACGACGCACCTTGTAGACATTCTTTGTTTGACATGCTCGAGCTTAGCTATGTAGTATTTAGACTTTCATTTATTGGCTCCGAGATACCCAGCGGATGGGTGTATGATACCGACATGACATGACATGCATTGCATTGCATTTCATTTCATATATCATTTTATAGATACATGATGTATAATCCATGATCGTTCCATATTGGACTTTTGCTCACCCCAAGGGGGGGCTGTTGTTGTCTTTGTGTGTGGACAATGGCAGGTATTACAGGTGACCAGGACGCCAGAGAGGGCACGTCTGATGGGAGTCACAATTGAGGTTTTACTCTTGTTTATCCCAGTAGTCTTTGTACCATGGATGTATCACTGGAGTGAGATGAGTCTATGTATATTTAGTTTATTTTAGCCCAGTATAGATATGTGTTTAGTAGTTTGATTTGTGTACGCTGGCTATGAACTAATGGTATCTATTACTATTTTCAGTATATATCTATTGGTATTGGTGGTATGTTCCTCGTGCGATGAGGTCATGCCGAAATTTTAGGGCCACTTGTTAATAAATGTTAAACAAATCTTCCGCTGTTTACGGTATAATTATCATTGTGTGATAATTAATCACATTATTAGGATTGAGCCCTCACAATTTGCCTCAACCAAAGAAAATACATTCTTGAACTCATATCGGATGCGGGCCTTGCTGGTTGCAAGCCATTTAATACTCCTATGGAGCAACATCTCCGACTTACCAGTAAATCTGCTAGCTCAACAACTACCACAGATGACCCTCTTATTCCAGATCCCTTCACTTATCAAAGATTAATGGGCTTTCTGACATTTGTTTGGTTGTCCAGAATTTAAGTCAAGTCATGCACTCTACAAAAAAATCTCACATTTTCTGACATTTGTTTGGCTGTCCAGAATTTAAGTCAAGTCATGCACTCTACAAAAAAATCTCACATGGATGCAGCAATCCGAGTACTTGGCTACCTAAAAAATTCTCATGCACTAGGAATTTTTTTATCTCTAGATTGTGATATGCAACTCAAAGCCTACTCTTACTCCGACGGGGCAACATGTCCTATGGATCAAAAGTCTATCAGTGGTTATATTGTTCAACTCGGGAAATCTTCAGTTTCATGGAAGACAAAGAAGCAGAGTACTGTCTCTCGATCCTCGGCAGAGGCTGAATATCGTGCAATGGCTTCAGCCACTTGTGAAGTAATCTGGTTGCGTGTCATTCTTACTGGCATGCGTCTCTCTTTTGCTAAACATACCACTTTATTTTGTGACAATCAAGCTGCAATTTATATTGCTTCTAATCCATTGTTTCATGGAAGAACAAAACATATCGAGATTGATTGTCATTTTATCCTGGAAAAGCTAAAAAGTTTGATCATTTATCCGGAAACACATCTCTACAAATCATCAACCAACTGATCTATTCACAATGACTCTGTCTCTTGATCAATTTTGATTTTTATTGGCCAAGCTTAACATGTTAAATCTCATGCAAGCTTGAGGGGAGATGTTGATATATGAATATAGTTGCATGCACCAAAGATATGCAAATCAGTTGCAATAGAATAACGATCAGATTTATGAATATAGTTGCATGCACCGAAATATGCAAAACAGTTGCAAAAGAATCAAGATCAGATTGAGTTCAGTTGAACTAGTCAACATTGTAGTTAAGATCATTAGATAGATTAGTCATCATAATTAGTGGAGATAAGCTATCTCTACAACTAGTTTAAGCTTCTAAACAAAAAAGATAACAACGTACATAGTATAGTAAAAAGTTTTTAGTATTCAATGAAAGTGATTTAGCATTGTTCTTCCTTCATATTGTTCTTAATATTTAAGAACAAAACAATTATATCATATGTCACTCCCCGAGCCCAGGCCCGGGCAAGCGCGATTGCACAATGGGCTCCTATAGCAACTACTTCGTATCCGTCATCGCTCTACGAAAATGGTTAACCCAAGTTGCTATAATAGTCCATTGTAAGCCTTTATCAACAACCAATGTGGGACAAGGGTATTACAATCACCCATCTTTTAGAACGCGACGTCCTCGTCGCGACCTAACTCATCGATCCACCGACACCGGGAATCTAGAGGTGGCTCCTACAGGTTCAAGAGGTGGCTCCCGTCATGTAGCACTTTGCCCCGCAGGTGCAAGAGGTGGCTCCCACGCACCACGCACGTGACACTTTGCCCCGCAGGTTCAAGAGGTGGCCCCCGTCGGGTAGCACTTTGCCCCTTTAGGCTTAAGAGGTGGCTCCCACGTATGTAGCACTTTGCCCCGCATATCACTTATCTCCTGGTGTTTTCTACCGGTGACCGGCTCTGATACCATTCTATCACGCCCCGGGCCCAGGCCCGCGCAAGCGCGACTGCACAATGGGCTCCTATAGCAACTACTCCGTATCCATCCTCGCTCTACGAAAATGGTTAACCCAAATTGCTATAATAGTCCATTGTAAGCCTTTTGGTTGTGGATGGAAATTTAAAGTGGTTTATAAAGGTTTACAATGAGCTATTATAGCAACTTGGGTTAACCATTTTCGTAGAGCGAGGACGGATACGAAGTAGTTGCTATAGGATCCCATTGTGCAGTCGCGCTTGGGCGGGCCTGGGACCGGGGCGTGACAGAATGGTATCAGAGCCGGTCACCTGTAGAAAACACCGGGAGATAAGTGCTATGCGGGACAAAGTGCTACGTGCGTGGGAGCCACCTCTTGAGCATATAGGGGCAAAGTGCTACACGACGGGGGCCACCTCTTGAACCTGCGGGGCAAAGTGCCACGTGCGTGGGAGCCACCTCTTGAACCTGCGGGGCAAAGTGCTACATGATGGGAGGCACCTCTTGAACCTGTAGGAGCCACCTCTAGATTCCCGGTGTCGGTGGATCGATGAGTTAGGTCGCGACGAGGACGCCGTGTTCTAAAGGAGGGGTGATTGTAATACCCTTGTCCCACATTGGTTGTGGATGGAAATTTAAAGTGGTTTATAAAGGCTTACAATGGACTATTATAGCAACTTGGGTTAACCATTTTCGTAGAGCGAGGACTATTACGAAGTAGTTGCTATAGGAGCCCATTGTGCAGTCCCGCTTGCGCGGGCCTGGGCCCGGGGCATGACAGAATGGTATCAGAGCCGGTCACCGGCAGAAAACACCGGGAGATAAGTATTATGCGGGGGCAAAGTGCTACGTGCGTGGGAGCCACCTCTTGAGCCTATAGGGGCAAAGTGCTACAAGACAGGGGCCACCTCTTGAACCTGCGGGGCAAAGTGCCACGTGCGTGGGAGCCACCTCTTGAACCTGCGGGGCAAAGTGCTACATAACGGGAGCCACCTCTTGAACCTGTAGGAGCCACCTCTAGATTCCCGGTGCCGGTGGATCGATGAGTTAGGTCGCGACGAGGACGTCACGTTCTAAAGGAGGGGTAATTGTAATACCCTTGTCCTACATTGGTTGTGGATTGAAATTTAAAGTGGTTTATAAAGGCTTACAATTGACTATTATTGTAACTTGGGTTAACCATTTTCGTAGAGCGAGGACTATTACGAAGTAGTTGCTATAAGAGCTCATTGTGCAGTCGCGCTTGCGCGGGCCTGGGCCCGGGGCGTGACATCATATATGCTTGAATAACCCTCATGCAATTCTAAAAGATATCTAGTTCAAAAGCACACCTTATTGTTATCGTTTGGACCCATCAATTATAAAACATTAACCACTTTTATTGTAAATGCAAGAATTCCCCACTTGATTTAAAAATTTATAACTACGCCATTATTATGCTTCTTGATGTTATATTGTGATCTCTTAGAGAATAAGATAGTTTATGTTCTATAAATATTCATGAACATCGACAGAGATTTAATCATGGAAAAAAATCAAATTTTATATATGAATTTGTATACTATAAGCTGAATCTATCTTCTCATCAAATTTTCTTGGGGGGTGATAATCAACAATCAACACGTTGTTATTATTTATGATTTCGTTCAACTGGTGGAGCATAGCACAGCATGTGATTCAATTAATTTAGGTCTCATAATCATTATAAATGTAATATGACAGTTATACAACAAATCCCCATGGTTTTCAAATTGGTAGTTTTACATCAATTGTGATTTGAAAATTGACAGTTTACCCCAATGTGAGTTTTAAAATAAGTATTTTACAATGCGTTTTGAAAATATGTAGTTTACCCTCTTATGATTTGTGAATATGTATAAAATACACACTAACTATTTACAAACCACGGATCTATTTAGGGGGATAAATTACAAGGTTAAGATTATTTTGAACAAAACTAGTGACAAGTACTTGAAATAGCAAAAACCTGAGTATCATGCAAAACCAAGTACTCCACTCCTCTCTCATCTTGTTACGAAACCTACCATATATAATATTATTTACTTTTCTGAATAAAACTTATATAAATTATTATTGAAAGTGTAATTATTAAATGACGATGGTAACTCCTCAAGAATTGTAAAATCATAAATGATTAACCTATAAAAAAAACTAAGACATTTAGATTTAATATATTTATATAATTCAAAGCTAGCAGTTACTTTTTGCTACATAAAATATAAAAAGAAGCGTCACTAGAATTTGTTGAGATTTTTAAACACACAGACAATACATGTTTGACCAAACTAAAATTATTCTGTCTTGGACTTAGTAATCTTAAAACTAATATTTTAGACCAAACATGACGATAAATAATGATTTAATGGACTAACTTTGGTTCACATTACTTACTAACTTAAATCATATGTAGCCCATTAATGGTATTGTAAATTTGGAGCTAGCTAAAGTATAGTGGGAAAATTATAAATATGTGCTGTTTACAGAAACATATTACAAATAAATCTAGAAAAAAAACTTCTTATCAAAAAATACACTTAGGAGAAAATTATATTAACATAAGTCCAATTTTTTAACTATTGGTTGAAAAGGTTTTAGTTACCAAAATACTCTTCAATTGAAAACACCATAAACCTAATTTCAGATCTTTCTTTTCTTCATCGTCCTGTCGCCCCACACCTTAAATTTTCTGTTAAAATTTTCTGGCGATTCTCAGATCATTATTTTCTTCCTCATCTCGTCGCCTCATCCCTAAAAAATATTTGTTAAACTGTTCTGTACATGAAATATGTTTGAATCGAAGTATCTAAATTGTTCGTAGCATTTGGAATCTTTTTGCATCGAAGAAGACCTCGGGCTACACTGCACATATAATTTTCGGATCTACTCTGTACATTCCATAGTGTGTGTGTATGTGAATTATAAATTTGAATACTGATGCTAAATTATAGACATCGAAAGTTTGTTGGTATTTTTTTAAAAAAAACTCTCATGGCTTTGAATGATGCATATGGATGAAGAAGTAAGGTACGTGTTGATGTTCGTGCTTGTTTGCTCATTTCCAAAATTTACAGTCTGACAGTAAGATATTGCAAAGAAGAAGACAACTCAGAGAAAAATTAATTGGTGCACGAAAATGATAAAAAGTAATCGATGCACGAAATGATAAAAAGTAACTGGTGCACGAAAATTTTAAAAAAGTACCGGTGCACGAAAATATAACCTTGGTGCACGAAAATATAACACTGATGCATGAAAATATAACGCTGGCGCATGAACTTTGTGTTAATTAAGAGATGCACAAAATTTGCAAAAAAACAACTGGTGAACGAAAATTTAAATTTTCGTGCATCAGTTACTGATTTTCAATTTTCGTGCATCAATTACTGGTTTTCAATTTTCGTGCATCAATACTGATGCATGAAAGTTTTAAAAAAAACTGGTGCACGAAATTAAATGGTCCGTGCATCAGTAACTTAATTGTATGGTTCGTGCATCACCCACTTGCCATTATGGTTCGTGTTGGGGTTTAACAATTGCCTCTGATTTGTGATCGGTCGAACACGTGGCGCTTGTGCCAGTGTATTTTCATTTTAGGAATATCAGTTAACCGAATTAACAAATTTGTTTAGTTTTTTAAAACATTTTTAAAAAATTAACTATTTTTTAATTTTTAAAATCAAATTATCTTATTTTTTTTAATTTTTTACTTTTATTAAAAAATATCGGTTAATTCGGTTACCGACCGAAATAACCAATTTTAATTCGATTCGGTTATTTTGATTTTAATAAATAATTTTGTTGGTTCGATTTGGTAAAAATAAAAAAAACGATTAATTCGGTTTCGGTCGGTACGGTTTAACCGAATGCACATCCCTACTTATACAAAGCGCAAACTATAAGAAACAAGGCAAATATATAGTTAGTTTATGTCATAGAAAATGAACTAATATTGTTATTTAAAATTTTTGGCCTGATGAGTGAGGTTCAAGTGAAATTCCATCTATACCACGATTTTTTCCTAATGTACTTAACAAGAAGGTTTATTAATAAAACAAAGAGTCACATTCACCTGTAAATTTGATTGAGTTGGTCGATTTATTCTGATGTTTATCTATAGGCAAAAAGCAATATCGTTCATGATATTAAAAATAGAGAAAATTGCTTATTTGCCACTTGTCCACTACAAAATTAAATATAGAAAGATTGACCCAAAGCCAACTTAGACTAGTTTATCCAAATAATGTTGGGTGGAAGAAGCTTCAAACTAATACTCCAAGTTACTTCAAACTTCACATGATGAAGCATAGTTAATCAACAGATTGGTTAATTTGTATATATATATATTGGGATTTATAGGAGATTTGTTTTGAATTTCCACGAGGAAATGCACAAGATGGATAGTTGTCATATAATAGATGGATGTGTATTATCCGAGTTTTTAATGGCCGGCATCCTCTTTGTATCTGCCAACTGGCTCACCAAAATACAATGAACGAGTGAGTGATCATCTATCTATCTGACTTTCCCAGCAATACTCTCTTTCAAAATAAGAGGCTTGATTGTGATCAGTTTCCCATTCAATTTTGTTATTTTTCAATTATAGCGATATTTTAATTAATTCTTTCGGTCAATTTTGATAATTCTACCCGGCATTGAAAACTACTACTCATGACTTAAAGAGCACCCGGGGGAAAACGACGCCCACAATCATTAATATGTCTATTTATTTTCCATACAAAGAGATCATATATTCGTGGCCTAAGGTTTAATAAATTTAAAATTTATTACATTACTATAACTAATAATTTTATGCGCCGAGGTTGCACAATTACGGGTGATGTGGTGGGAATATCGGGCCTTGGATAAATACTCGCGGATCATCATGGTGGAGGTGGTAGAGTGCCACCTCTCACCTCGGCCCACTCGGTTATTACGTGCGTAAATCACTCGATCAAATCTAATGCCCCGTTAATCTCGCGGACATGCATTAGTGCTAATCAATGATCACGGAAAGATAGACGCACATCATGAGTAGATCGTGGTCATTATTCGAGAGAATGCCACTATAAACATGAGCATCTAGCTGTAGAAGAGGGCATTTAATTGCTCCATAAAATACTTGTATAATACACCAAGCACTTCGTATAATTACAAAATGTATTTGAAGAATCCTTTTTTCTTTGATTCTAATTTCACTCGAATGGGAAGAACCTCCTCGGCTCCTATCTAACATTTATGTTCTCAAGCTATATCATGTCAGGATTTGCAGCTCGAGACACACGGCTGGTAGCTTATTAGTGGATCCAGAATCACATGACAACATCAATGGGCATGCTCATATTTGCGTAATTGATAGGTATTTTTTTATTTGGAATATGAAAGTATCTGCCATTAAGGGTTTTCTTCGTCAAATTAATTAATTAAATTTTTTTTTAGGTATTTTTCTTGGCTTTTATAATATTATATTTGATTCAAATGTTGAATTTGTTGGTGGCAGAAACTTTCAAATAAGTAGAACTATGACTTGATGGAAAGTGAAATTAAAGTGGGTAGAAAGTCATTTGGCTCATTTTGACTTTGGTGTATTCACAAACAGCGAATGACGACCAAGTGCCATTAGTTGCCAAAATTCAATAATTCTTTTTCGCAAGGACTTGGATTATAATTAATACAAATGCACATTTAAATATCTGTTAAGATTGAAAAAAACATCCAACATTTGAAAAAAATTATATACAAAGTTTTAACATTATTATTATTATTTAAAAAAAAAAAAAATTGTAGTAGGAAATTGGTATATACACTTGAGCAACTGTATATAGCGACGTAAATGAAAGTGTGAATTCAAAAAGCTAAAGTGAATTAAGGTCCGGTGGGAACGTATTGGTTTTGGCACTACAACACTACTCATTTGTATCTTTTTATCATATTCCACACCACATCTTTCCTATAAATACAACTACTAATAATACATAAATCCCTCATCCTCAATCCAACCCCCAACGAAGTTCGCTTAGCCTACTTCCTCCATTTTTGATAAAAGGTATATTACTTACTTATTTTTTTGCATGAGTATATTTATAATTTATTACTTTAACATTTATAACATTTTCATTATAACGATCTAATATTCATCATACATCACTATAATCATGCACTTGCCTTCTAGAGCTGACACTATCCAAGCATCGTCGGATTCTTGTCCGTTTTTTCTCGAACGATTATGTCATATAATACTTTAACTCTCGAGTTTGAATATATATCATTTTCCAGTTCAAAAAAAAAATAAAATTTATATGAGAAACATTTTAAAAATAGCATAATACCCTCTTAATCACTTGCTTCTGATTCCAGATGTTTAACTAATTCTATAAAAAAGCAATAAATATTGTTCATAATCAATCTATAAAAACCCGGTTATAGAGGAACCATGAGATAATATATCTTCAATTTGTGAATGTTTAAAATATAAGTTTTTTCCTTTTTCAAATTCTATTTTCTTTGTATGTGTATATATATATATATATTATGATAATAATGTCAGTTTAACTAAAGCCTACGAAATTTAAATTTTAATCTACAACTAACAATTGTATAATTTTATAGATTTTTATTTTACACAGTATGGTTTGGCTTCAATAATAATAATTATTTATAAATCGGAGAAAAATTTACTCCTATATGATTATGCTTTCATGTGAGTGTTATAGAAACTTGATCTATGAAATATTTAAAACTTAGTGTTTGCTAGAAAATCTTAAAAATAGATTTTAATGTTCAGAAAGTTTTATCCTTTTTTTCTATTTCCATATCTTTAAAAGCCAATTATAATTTTTAGTCGCAACTAACGATTTTCCATTGGCTCACCAATTAAGTTGGTTAAAGAAGAAAACAAACCTTACAACATTATATATATATATATCTATGAACTCTCTGAAAATTTATGATGAAAATAAACACAATAATAAAATAAATGTGAGGGCAAAGCCCTTTCCCGTGCCGCACAGAATCTGGTGTTATCGTCTTGTGAATGGGCAGATTCAGTTCAGGTGGTTTATCTATTTAAGGAGCAACAAGACAGTTATAAATAATATTTACAATCATTTGCAGTCTTCTGGGCACTCGGCCAAAAGCCTCCCCTTTTAATTTATAATAAATTAGGAGTAAAAAAATGTGTGGATATTGGCCTAACATTTATTGACGCAGTCAAATAGTCATGCTTTATACAGGTTTTTTTTTGTGGAGAAAAACACGTGTCGTCTCTGAGCCATCGTTTTGACTTTGCTTTATACACAGTCATTATTGTTGTTTATTTATATATTATATTTAAATAACTTAAAATTATTATAATAAAAATCAATTTCTCTGACAAATAAAAATTAACGACTTGATCTAAATAATCAGAAGGCTGCGTTTAATTTGATTTCTTGAAATGTTTATATATTTAGGAATTGATATAGGAGGAATTCAGGAGGTATAAAGCTGCCTTCTGAATTCAATGTTTACTATATATAAAACAGACTTTGCCATGATCGATCACATAATTCATAATCATAATCTCGATGAAAATTCCATGTTTATAATATACGAACTAAATGATTTCACACGTCACCAAAACCTTTTCGATCTGTTGCACCATAGAGAATATTAATTAATAAATTAAAGGTCACTAAATTTAAGTATATGTATCATGTTGATTATTTTTTTAATTACAGAAGAGTAAATTGAAAAATGTGGAAGCTCAAGATTGCACAAGGCCACGGCCCGTATTTGTATAGCACCAATAATTTTGTAGGCAGGCAAATCTGGGAGTGTGATCCCAATGGGGGAACTCCGGAAGAGCTCCAAGAATTTCAAAACGCTCGCGTTGAATTCGATGAGAATAGAAAGAAGGGATTTCATTCATGTGCTGATTTGTTCATGAGGATGCAGGTATCTATTATTAGATTGGATAACCCAACATTCGTGTACATCAAATTTTATTCTCTTCCAAGCTAGTTACATCCGAAACCAATTCAAATATTATTCAACAGCTTAAAAAGGAAAGTGGGATTGATCTGATGAGTACACCACCTGTTAGAGTTGGAGAAAATGAGGAAATAACGTATGAAAAAGCAACCATTGCTGTGAAGAAAGCTCTGAGGTT
The DNA here is from genome assembly GCA_907163345.1 of Haberlea rhodopensis. Classification (NCBI taxonomy): domain Eukaryota; kingdom Viridiplantae; phylum Streptophyta; class Magnoliopsida; order Lamiales; family Gesneriaceae; genus Haberlea; species Haberlea rhodopensis. The sequence continues at coordinate 7,695,710 of CAJQUN010000004.1, read as the reverse complement.
GAATCGGGCTGTGCAAGCAAGTGACGGCCACTGGCCTGCTGAAAATGCTGGACCTATGTTTTTCACTCCTCCACTCGTAAGCAACCCTTTCCCTTCACTGATGGTTTTTAACATGTAATCTTTCTAAAAATTTCATTCTTGCGTGAAAATTTAGATTATTGCTCTATACATAAGTGGAGCAATCAACACACACTTGACATCAGAGCACAAAAAGGAAATGATCCGCTACATCTACAACCATCAGGTGATTATTTTCACGTTATTTAAAATATATCGCAACTTTAGCCCTGGTTCAAGATCCTGATTATTGCATGCGCTTAATTACTAAACTTTGCTGCTGGTACATAAAGAATGAGGATGGCGGATGGGGATTTTACATAGAAGGGCACAGCACTATGATAGGATCCGCGCTTAGCTATGTTGCTTTACGTCTGCTCGGAGAAGGAGCCGATGATGGCAATGGTGCAGTGGCCAGGGCTCGTAAGTGGATCCTCGATCATGGTGGCGCTACCGGAATTCCTTCCTGGGGAAAGACATACCTTTCGGTAAAAAAAGAGAATACGATAAGCCCTCTTACAACAAGTGAAGACTTCATAAAGTAACAAAATATTATATCAAGTTTTTTGCTTGTATTAGGTTCTGGGAGTGTATGATTGGGATGGCTGCAACCCGCTTCCCGCTGAATTCTGGCTTTTCCCTTCAATTTTCCCTTATCATCCAGGTAAATTTAGAGTGGATTCATGTGTTATTTTTATATATAAAAAACTGTTACTGTAATCTAACAGGCATGTATTCTTGAATAAAAAAAATGCAGCAAAAATGTGGTGCTATTGTCGCACAACGTATATGCCGATGTCGTATCTGTATGGTAGAAAGTATCACGGACCACTCACGGACCTTGTACTATCCCTCAGGCAAGAGATTCACGTTAATCCGTACGATCAGATAAACTGGAACAAGGCGCGCCATGATTGTTGTAAGGTGGGGATTAGACAGAATAAACTAAGAGCATCTTGAAATTTCCATTCAAAAAAATGAAAAAGGTTACTTTTTAATGCAGGAAGATGTTTACTACCCTCACTCTTTCGTACAAGATCTGCTTTGGGATACCCTAAATTATTTTGCCGAGCCGGTAATGAGGCGTTGGCCATTGAACAAGATTAGGCAAAAGGCTCTGGATAAAGCCATCAAATATATGAGATATGGATCCGAGGAGAGCCGTTATATCACCATTGGTTGCGTTGAAAAGGTAAGAATTTCAATCACAATTCCCACCTTACGTATTCAATGGATTTCATGAAAAAGCAGGTTGTTTCTTAACATATATATGATTGGGTGTTCCATTGATGCAGAGTTTGCAAATGATGTGCTGGTGGGCACACGATCCAAATTGCGACGAATTTAAGTATCATTTAGCTAGGGTTCCGGATTATCTGTGGCTTGCAGAAGATGGCATGAAAATGCAAGTACGAAATTATATACCAAAAATCAAATAAGCTTCTTTTAGAGTAAATTAAAGGGAGAAATAAAAAAATGAAGGATTTTCATTTTGTTGATTATACCAGAGTTTTGGAAGTCAAATATGGGACAGTACTCTAGCCACTCAGGCAGTAATTGCAACTGGCATGGTTGAGGAATATGGAGATTGTCTTAAGAAGGCTCATTTCTACATTAAAGAATCTCAGGTTCGTTCAAGAAATCGAAAACAAAACGTGATAAAAATGTCTAAAATAAAGGCTAATTTGTGAATCGTGCAGATAAAAGAAAATCCCAAAGGCGATTTTAAAGCCATGTATCGTCACTTTACTAAAGGGGCATGGACTTTCTCTGATCAAGATCAAGGATGGGTTGTATCAGACTGCACAGCCGAAGCACTAAAGGTGAGTAAGATATTAATTTTGTTTAGCAATTTACATAGAAAATTTGATTTTTTTCTCGGAATATGAGACCTGATCAAAATCTGGTACTTTACTCTTTGCAGTGTCTACTTTTGCTGTCACAAATGCCAACCGAAATTTCAGGAGAAAAACCGGATGTTGAGCGGCTGTATGAAGCTGTGAATGTGATTCTTTATTTGCAAGTATGAATTCCTTGTCATATATAAATGAATTTGTGCACTCAAATCGTGGTAATTTGTTTAACTGACCTCTATTTTATTTGTGCAGAGTCCTTTGAGTGGTGGATTTGCCATCTGGGAACCCCCAGTTCCACAGCCATATTTGCAGGTAAGAATTTTAACAACTACTCGTGATATTCAGGGCAGAACAAAAGAATTTAACAAGGGACGACTTAGCGAGTAACAGGGCATTTCTTTTCCTGGTTTTGTTCAGGTTTTGAATCCCTCGGAACTCTTTGCTGATATAGTCGTTGAGCAAGAGTAAGTTATTATTCCTGGTTTCCCCCTTTAACTTTTTGCTAACATCTCTTTATTTTCGGTATTTATTTGATTACTCATGATATAGGCATGTGGAGTGCACTGCCTCTATAGTCCATGCTCTTGTATCATTCAAGCGCCTGCATCCAGGCCACCGGGAGAAAGAAATAGAAATCTCCGTATCAAAGGCGTTGCGTTACCTTGAAGAAAAACAGTGGCCTGATGGCTCATGGTGAGTTTTTATTTCCATTTTCCATTTTTCCTTTTTTATTTTCTGTGGATAATTAACGATGTTTAGAAACATGAGATATTCATCATGGGATTTGAAGAATCTAACACCAAATACAAATAACAGGTATGGCTACTGGGGAATTTGCTTTCTGTATGGCACTTTCTTTGTGTTGGGAGGATTAGCTGCAGCAGGGAAGACATATGAAAATAGCAAATCACTTCGAAAAGGCGTAAACTTTTTCCTGTCAACACAAAATGAAGAAGGTGGATGGGGGGAGAGCCTCGAGTCCTGCCCAAGCATGGTAATATATTACAGCCGTCTCACTATTTTTTTTTTTTTGAGCCTGTTTCCGATATTCCAACCTTCTCCCAAGGATTAAGTTAAACTTTATTTTACAGAAATACACACCACTGGAAGGAAACCGCACAAATTTAGTACAGACATCGTGGGCAATGCTTGGTCTTATGTATGGTGGACAGGTAAGGAATCCTGTTTTTCTAGATGCTACACGATTCAAGAGAAAATGGGGCTATTTTAAACGGAAAAAATTCGAATTTTAGGCTTATCTTTGACTATTGATTATAATAAACCAGGCGGAGAGGGACCCAACGCCTCTGCATAAAGCAGCAAAGTTGATAATCAACGCACAGATGGAAGATGGAGATTTCCCTCAACAGGTGATTAACTTAATATCTCTACATCTTATGGTCTTAGAAAAACAAAAACAGACAGTGAAGTTTAAAGTTTCACATTTAACCAAGAATATAATCATAAATACAGGAAATCACTGGAGTTTATATGAAGAACTGTATGCTCCATTACGCCCAATATAGAAACATTTTTCCATTATGGGCACTCGGGGAGTATCGTAAACGTGTGTGGCCATCCCAAAGCCTGTAACCCAATAAATTACAACATCCAAGATTTATTGTAAAATCCACTGCCATCCTAAACACACTCAAAGATGTGTACTGTAGATTTATGTAATTGTTCCCACCAAAAGATGTAATATTCTACATATATACACGTGTATACAAATTATCCACAAGGATGCAATGTAATCTAGTGTAAACATCTCTTATGGGGTGTGTATAATAACCATGGATTGTTTCTAAGTATTATTTTGAATGGTAAACGGATTTTAAGGTGTATCTCTCATGCTCAGACCCACATGTGACCGTATAATGGGCTCGTGTAATCAATTCAAAAAATCTATTCAAAAAATCTTTTTCTAGCTCATCTGGGATAGAGGGCATCAATTTGGAGACCAAACCAACAATTTTTTTTATGTATAAAATTGTGTGAAATCAATCCATTAGATCTGTTTGTGCTAACAAGAGAACCTTGTTGCAAGAAATTGTCTATAACTCTTCAGCTGACTGCTTTAGCAATTTCTCTCTTACCGTTCTGCAAAAAATGTCGACCCAAATTGAATATGCCTTTGTTACACTTCTCCATCAACAAAAGAGAACTTGTAATTGGTTTGTTCATCAAACCCTAAATACCCATAAATCCCAATCGACGAAAATCCGACCTGATAATATCCAATTAATGTCCAGGCTTCGACTATCCAGTCCAACCCATTTTTTCCATATTTATAAATTCAATAATCTTTTAATACTTAATTTTGAACATATTTTTTATATATATTTAGAAACAGTTACTTACATCGAAATTGACTTAAATAACCGAATTCGATCCACCCGCCTCTTTAGTTTAAAATTGGCAAATGTTACTGCCAAAGCAAGAAATACTGCTTCCAAAGCAATGTTACAAAAAATCCAATTTTACCTTTTGCAAATTTTCCCTCCTCTTCACATTGCAAAAAACCCATACTTTCTATTACCAGCTTCTCTAAATATTTCAACGGCCTTCACACCGTTCCCTTACTCAAGTGAAATTTTCTTTATTCATATATAATATATTCCAAAAACAAAGACACTACCAAGTGAGCCTCCCCCACAGGAATAATCATCGATAACTAAGAGTAGTTCGTCATTGTTTTCAGTCCTTAATAGGTATTTAGTTTGACTTACAGTTGCAGCAACTCGGTAGGCTTTGTGCCAATATCGATTTCCTTTCCAGTCTTCTAAAAACTTTAGCACATCCTGTGCCGAAGAAAATGAAGAGGATAAGTGAAAAAAAATTATTTATTTAAACAAAAAATTATACAGAGGCTCACAACCTGGCCCATACGATCCCAGAATCCTCGGCATACTATAACAAAAACTTGTGTTTCAAGTACGTTATGAAGTTGATTGATTGTAGTTGCCAGCAACTCCTTCGAAGGCTACATCTTATGCCGTAAATCAGATTCTATAACATTTCCTCCCTTGGCATTTTGAATAATCTTCTTCAGCTTTGTTACATTATGTCTGATAAGAATCATGATTGCATCAAATCAGGGATACTTCATTTCTGTTACCTTATTCTAATCATTCTTGTATAGAAACATGATTCTATACTTATGGTATATGCTTTAATTTAGGATCTAGATTGGTCAATTACGTTGTATATAATCCTCTGTAATCAACAGAATAATATATGGGTTTATATTTTCTCCCAAAACTCAATCATTCACATTATTTCATATGGTATCAGAGCAAGCCACGATTGTGAACCAATAGCAATACACATGGCAGAAATCACCACAGTTCAAAACACCATGAGGTCTGAAACCAATAAATTCGATAACCCAAATGATCCCCTTCATCTTCACTATTCTGATCAACCTGGATTAGTGCTTGTCACACAATCTTTAAATGGTGAGAATTATAATTCCTGGAGCAGAGCCATGCTCATGGCCTTGAACATCAAAAATAAAGAAGGATTCATCAATGGTGTCGTACAGCAACCACCAGAAACTTCTACTGTAGAACTTCAACAGTGGAAGCAATGCAACAATCTGGTAAAAGCATGGCTTTACAACTCCATCACACAAGATATTGCCACAAGCATTATATACAATGAGTATGCCCACGAGATCTGGAATGACTTGAAGGACCGCTTCTCGCGTACCAACAGTGTCCATATTTTTCAAGTCGAAGAGGCCATATACAATTGCAAACAAGACAACATGAATGTAAGTGCATATTTCACCAAACTTAAAGGACTATGGGATGAACGTGATGCATTATATAACTTACCACCATGCTCGTGCACTGCCAAGAAGGATGCTTTCCAATTTCTACAAAACCAGAAGACCATGAAGTTTCTGATGGGTCTGAACGAGGTTTATGCCACCATTCGAGGGCAGATTTTGCTCCTGGATCCTCTTCCTACTATTAACAAAGTTCATTCTCTTGTTTTACAAGAAGAAAAACAACGTGGCATACCTCAAGGAACCGTAGCAACAATTGAACCATCAGCTTTTGCCGTTAAAGGCAATTCACAGAGATATGAAAGGAAAACCACAATCAAATGTGAGACTTGCAATAAGCCTGGCCACACTTCTGAGACATGTCGTGCACATCTAAAATGTGAGTATTGTGGCTGGCAATGACACACCATCGACATATGTCGAAAGCTACAAAGGACAAATCCCACTGGAAACAAACCTAGACAGCAAGAGCGAAGAAATATTCTGCCCAAAGCCAATAATGTGGAAACCAATACACCATTCACTCTCACATCAGATCAGTATCAAAGTCTAATGACTTTACTCAATGAGAACAAGCCAAAATCTTTGGCAAATCATGTTGGCAGTTCATCTGCAATGACCGACCTCTCAGGTATGAATATTTGTGCTTCCACCATTAGTGACGATGTATGCTGGATACTTGACACAGGAGCTACGGATCACATGGGGGTTATTTAAAAAAATAACCCACATTTCAAAAATATTTAACAAAATAACCTAAAATATAAAAACCTTAATTTTTTGACCCAAAACGCCAATTCAGTTGGCGTGTTCAGGGGTCCCGCCAACTCAATTGGCGGGACTAACTTGAAAAGTTGGTCACGCCAACTGAGTTGGCGTGACCAACTTTCCTTTTATTTTTTTTTTAATATAAAAGTTGGACACGCCAACCAAGTTGGCGTGTCCAACTTTATTTTTTTTTATTTTTTTTTATTTTTTTAAATATATAAAACATAATTTAAAATAAAAAATTTATATAATAAAAATATGTCTCACCTTATCATTGTCCAGAAAATATATCAACTCAAATATAATTTGTCAATTTTACACAAAACCAAAAATGTACATGATTTTGTAAGTTAATATAAATTGTTCCTTCAAAAATATATTACCAAACATACTTTTATTCTTTAAAATCACTTCTCAAATTGGCATGTTTATCTTAGTTTTTTTTAAATAAAAAAACAAACAATTTATAATAAAAAATATTAATAAAAATATGTCACATCTTATCAGGTAAATTGTAAAAACATCGTCTATATTTTTAAAATTTTATTTAAACAATTTTTTTTATTATCAAATTCTAAAAAAAATTGCGGTATAGAATGGCCATCGTCGAACATTATTAAATTTTTTAAATATAAAATTTATATAATTATCTCATCACCTTCCTCGTAACAATTGATGACGTGAAACATTGCACATGGTTTCACTTCAAACCACACAACGGATGCAGCATCATCGTACCGATGATTACTCTTAGGGATGTCAATGAGACGGGTCTAAACTCGTACCCGTATTAATAATGTTCCGTGACAGCCATTCCGAGCCACTCGCGAACTTTAATATTTTAGTAATATAAATATATATTAAATAAATACCCGAAATGTTCAAAATATATTTTATTTAATATATATTTATATTACTAAAATATTAAAGTTTGCGAGCGGCTCGGAATGGCTGTCGCGGAACATTATTAATACGGGTACGAGTTTAGACCCGTCTCATTGACATCCCTAAGAGTAATCATCGTTACGATGATGCTGCATCCGTTCTTTGGTTTGAAGTGAAACCATGTGCAATGTTTCACGTCATCAATTGTTACGAGGAAGGTGATGAGATAATTATATAAATTTTATATTTAAAAAATCTAATAATGTTCGACGACGGCCATTCTATACAGCAATTTTTTTTAGAATTTGATAATAAAAAAAATTGTTTAAATAAAATTTTAAAAATATAGACGATGTTTTTACAATTTACCTGATAAGATGTGACATATTTTTATTATATTTTTTATTATAAATTGTTTGTTTTTTTATTAAAAAAAAACTAAGATGGACATGCCAACTTGAGAAGTGATTTTAAAGAATAAAAGTATGTTTGGTAATATATTTTTGAAGGAACAATTTATATTAACTTACAAAATCATGTACATTTTTGGTTTTGTGTAAAATTGTCAAATTATATTTGAGTTGATATATTTTCTGGACAATGATAAGGTGGGATATATTTTTATTATATATATTTTTTATTTTAAATTATGTTTTATATATTTAAAAAAATAAAAAAAAATAAAAAAAAATAAAGTTGGACACGCCAACTTGGTTGGCGTGTCCAACTTTTATATTAAAAAAAAATAAAAGGAAAGTTGGTCACGCCAACTCAGTTGGCGTGACCAACTTTTCAAGTTAGTCCCGCCAACTGAGTTGGCGGGACCCCTGAACACGCCAACTGAATTGGCGTTTTGGGTCAAAAAATTAAGGTTTTTATATTTTAGGTTATTTTGTTAAATGTTTTTTAAATGTGAGCACATGGTATATTCTACCGATTTTTTAACTACAAAATTCAGCATCACAAATCGAAAAGTACACCTTCCTAATGGAACTACTGCCACTATAACTCACATAGGCAGCATTCATTTTCCTACTTTCACCTTACACAATGTGTTGTGTGTTCCTTCATTCAAGTTAAATTTGATTTCCATCAGTAAGCTTGCACAAACCTCTCATTATCTTGTCACATTCATGCACAATACCTGTATGCTGCAGGACCAACGTTCGGGGAAGATGATTGGGACGGGAATTGAGCGAGGAGGACTCTACTATCTTGATACTCAGCAACCAACGAGAAGCAATGCCACCACTACATTAACCGCTTGTTCCTCAACCATTTGGCATCAGCGTCTTGGTCATCCATCAAATAAGATCCTTCGCTCACTTTCCCATTTATTTAGAGATATTAATTTATGTGATATTTCTGATTGTTCTATTTGTCCATTAGCCAAACAAACACGTTCACCATTTTCATTAAGTTATACTCGAACTCATGCACCTTTTGAATTAATACATGTTGACATTTGGGGTGGTTATCAAGTTCCTTCAATTATAGGAGCACAATATTTCCTTACCATTGTTGATGATTACACTCGGTGTACATGGACTTACTTGATGCGTAACAAATCAGAAACCTATTCTCATATCACCACATTCATCAATCTCATAGAAACACAATTTTGCTTGAAAGTCAAAATCCTTAGAAGTGATAACGGAACCGAATTCATAATGAAGGATTTTTATCTGGAGAAAGGAATTATACACCAAACCAGTTGTGTTTCCACTCCACAACAAAATGGTGTAGTCGAACGCAAACACCGTCATCTTCTTAACGTCGCTCGAGCCTTGTTGTTTCAAGCTAACCTTCCCAAACGATTTTGGGGTGATGCTATCTTGGCTGCCACCTACCTGATCAATCGAACACCCACACCAATTCTCCATGGCAAAACCCCTTTCGAAATGCTTCACAGCACACCACCTACATATAACCACCTACATATAACCATTTAAGAGTGTTTGGTTGTTTATGTTTTGCTTCCACACACCATCATCGACCCGACAAGTTTGATCTTAGAGCTACGAAGTGTCTTTTCTTAGGATATCCATATGGCCAAAAGGGTTATAAACTTTATGATCTTGCCACTAGTAAAACCTTTGTTTCCCGTGATGTTGTCTTCCATGAGGGCATTTTCCCTTTTTCCGCTACTCATACAAACTCACCACTTCCTCCTTCACCCCTCAATACCAACATCACCTCACATTTCTCCACTAATGACATATTGCCACCTGATCCTTCTACTCCAATAGATCCTTCATCTCCTGATCTCATGCCCAATGATTCTTCAACCTCATCCATAACACCACCTACCCCAAGCTTGCCTCCAACACCTGAAGTGGCCCCCACACGGTCATCACACACTACAACGGCCCCCAATTATCTACGTGAGTATCATGTTGGTATTTCTCTTCCCTCAAGGAACGCTCCAACATCCAACTCGGTCTTGGTCAAAGCTCCAGGTATGCTCTATCCACTTTCTAATGTGATATCTTATGATCGTCTCTCCACAACACATCGTGCCTTCACCACTTCTCTTTCAGTTGAAAAAGAACCAACATCATTTGCCCAGGCCATTCGTGAATATAAAAAATCAATGCACGTGTAATCATAAATATCTTTGTTTTCGAAGAAAATGGGTCATAGTATAAATATTGGATGCTACTCTATCGTAAGCGAAAATGATAAAACTAACAATTGGCAACAATTAATATCAATTCTTTAGTGAAAGTTAAGCTCACATTTCAATCTGCTTCTATTTGGGGTCGTAGAACATCGAGCATCGTTTTCATGGAATTCGAAACGGCTCCCAACTATGAAAAAGAAAATGTAACTATCTAGTCAAGCGCATCAAAAAGAAAGGACATACATACAAACTTGCTAAAATTAATGGGTCACAACGGAAAGAACAGATTGGACAAAAAAAATATAAGTAGTGCAGCAATGTAAACAATTCAGAACAGTTATAAGGAAATGCTCACTCTAAAAAAGAAAAAAAACTGAAGAGATCTCACAGATCACCGACAAAGTTAAAACCTTTACACTTGAATACAGAAGTACATCAAAGAAATTCTCTGAATATTACCTGAAAGAGAGAAATTGATCCTAAAAAAAGAGCACGAATCACTCCCCTCTCCCACCACCATCCAATCCTCATACAATGAAAAATTTCTTGAGATGACGATTCATATTTCAGAAACTTGTATGATTAGCATCAAACGAACCTCAATTTCTTGGTTTTCTGGAGTAACATACAAATTTTCAACTCAATATCTAGATTTTTGCTCCGATTAACGCTCGTGTTAGGACAAGCATAATGCTACAACACCGAAACGTGCGATAATTGATAAGGAAACAAATACCCAATAAGTGGATTTTGCAAGAGAGACGAAAGCAAATCGAGGATCAGAGTTAATAGTTAGCTTAGCATTAACGAACAAAAGTATCGCATGCTTTATGGAGTCCAATCTCGTATACAGCCCCCCATCCGTCCTACTCACCTTCATTTCCACCATAGTCTCTGGTCCCTACGTCGATGCAGAACATTATGTCCTTACTTGAAATACTTCCGGAGATAGTGTCTACTGTGTATCCGCTGCCGTCCGTCGGTGAAGCGGAGATTTGGGCCATTTGACTTCCATGCTTCGGATCTCTTTCCCTTTAGGTACTTTCACGTACAGACTCTTGCATTAAGCTGAGTGGTTCTTTGGCTTTATTTTCCATTTACTCAGCTTCTAAGGCCTGGTCGTGCATGTTTTTAAAAGGGGTAAAATTGATATTTTCTGCTTTTTTGCTCTGGAAGCAACAAAACCTGCTCTGGCATTATCACAACCCTTTAAAATTACATTACATTTATGCTATTTTGCACGGATACGGATACGCGGGTACGGGTACGATTGCACGGGATTTTTGAAATTTGTAGGATACGATACGTCTGGATACGACAATTTTTATTAATTTATTTATATATATATAAATATATAAATATAAATATATAATTAATAATATTTGTAAGAAATCGAGTCTCAAGCATATAATCAACATTAAACACATTAGAAATCAGAATAAAGTTGCAAACTCACCAACTTCACGACAAATGGTAAAATATTAATCCAGGACATCTAAAAATTTCAAGCATATAATCGACATTAAACACATTAAGGTGATTAGGAAATAGGGATTAAGTTAAATAATTTAATTTTAATTACAGTTTCAACCCAATTTTTAAAAAAAATTCCAAAATTTCCTGTATCTAAGTCGTATCGGATACGGTCAGGTGTATCCTGACCGTATCCGAAACGTATCCGAAATAAAAACTTGATTTTTGTCCCCAGATACGCCACGTGGCGTATCCGATACTTATCGGTGCCGTATCCGCGCGTATCCGTATCCCAGAAGTATCCGATACTTGACCGTGAAATTTTTTGGAGTATCGGTGCAACATAGCATTTATGTGATAAAAGGGAGTGCGTAGCTTTAATTGTTTGATATTTATAACTTAATATAAGATCTCCAACTACAAAATGGATGTAGCAAAATCCGACATTCTAAGTAATTGATCTCGTAAAAATAATAACATTAGGAGAAATTAATTAGCACAATCTATTTTTTCCTCAAAAAAGACTTTGATTTGATTTCTTTATATTCGTTCCACACCAATCGGGTTGAGAAGTGCCTGCTGGACGACTAGAATTGCATCGAAAGAATGTAGATCAACTCGTGCAATTTTAAAAGTGCTGAAAAATTACTCGACAAAAACGAAAGAGACTAAGTTATTTTAAATATGTCGGAGAAAGTCTACGTGTAACGCCTCGAGACCGGGGTCGATAACACCGACGATGATTCTATATAATTCAAATCAACAAGCCCCATAATACAGAATTCTACGAAAACCAGCCTATTATTCCACAAAAATAAATAATTATTACAAATATCAACGAAAACTTATAATTTAATGGCAAACGACATCTTGAACAATAGCAAGTAGTCCACCTTCTCCAAAACTGGTTTTGATTTTCATCTTCGATTTTTGATTCGCTTATATCTGGTGAGAGAGAGTAAGGGGTAAGTATTTTGGAAAACACTCAGCAAGCGAGGGCCAATCGATGTGACAATATAATACATTTTCATAATTTTTCAGAACATATATCATAATCGGAGCATAAACTGATATGAATACTGAAGCATAAACTTAACAGAATTGCTCTAATCAGAGCCAGAACAGAACATGTCATATCAAAAATACTTTTCATATACGTAAAGCACAGTAAATCCTCTAATTTTCTCCTGGTATTGATATCAGCTCTCTAGACTTAATCCTCATAGAGATAAGGTCAGAAACACCGGATCACCCACGAATAAAGGGTCTGGACTTCCCACAACAACGGTTAACCACCGTAAGGTCAGAAAAACGGTTATAATCCCACCGCATCAGGGCCAGAAACAGAACTCGAAATTCCCACCAATTGGATTTCGAAACTTAAAGTGCTTCAAAAATATAATAGTATTTTTGGCATGAGTTGTATTACTAATTACTCAATATAAATATAGGAAACCAGATTTGGAAAAGCATAGTTCACCATATTTCACCAAGTAAAATCCTACAAGCTTCTATCACTTCCTTACATTGCTCTCCATTGATGGCTTGAGAATCAAGGACGAACTTGCTCTTACTTGAAGTGTTTGTAGATTTGGTAAGGAGTTTATGAGGTGTAAGCTTGTATAGTATCATTTATGTGTAGAGTAATCATGTTGAAGCATGTGATTTGCTTCAACATGATTCTGACTAGTTCTTTTATGATTTTGACTAATTCTTTTATGTGAGTGAACTAACCATTTTATCTTTTTTATAAATTAACTAATCATTTGATAATCGTTATTATGGAAAGGCATAACCGCGACAAAGAGAGTACAGCCAGAGTCCAGATGAGAAAATTAATATATCTTAGTTCTTGATTTTTTTTAAAAAAAAAATTTATAATCACTTAAGAATATTTTTTCCATCTTCAACGCGGATATAGTACTTTTTATGTTAAAGTTGCTAATTGAGTTTCTATGTATAGAACCAATGTCGTAAGTTGCATTGTTGAATACATAGGCATAAATAGTTGTTTCTTGTTCATTTGGTAAGCTAGGCAGAACATTTCCTTTCAATACAGACAGTGGCGGATGCATGATTTTTAGGAATGGTGGCAAAAAAATTTAAAATAAAAAAATTAGGCCAAAAAAAAAATTAGAGGTCAAAATATAATTTAAGGGGGGCAAAATGTAATGTTTAAGGGACAATTTATAATTTTTTAAGGTAAATTTGCAATATTTTTTTTAAAAAATATTTTTTTAAGGTAAAAAAAAATTATTTTCCCCCCTTGCCCCTTAATAGATCCGCACATGAATACATATGTTCATTCAAAATATATTCCAGTCGATTCTCTATTTTAACGAGGTACCAGAGCCATCCGAACAAATCTGAATATTTTCGATCACATAATTTCGATCGTGAGTTTTTTTCTTGATCATTATCTTTTTTGGCGTAATTTGATTCTTCGATTACGATGGGATCTCTTAATGCAACTTCCGCAACAGAAACTCATGTAATTGACATCTCGAATCCACTTTATATTCATCCTTCTGATACGCCAGGCTTGAAGTTGATCTCGGAGCAGGTAGCAAGAATTATAGCATATGGAACTGCACGATGTTAATCTCCTTGGTGCAAAGAACAAGCTTGCCTTCACTGATGGATGTTGTCCAGGACCTATGCCTAATGTGCATTTGCTATTACAATGGGAACGAGCAATGGGATTGTCCTGTCTTGGATTATGAATGGTGTGTCTAAGGAGATTTCTATTAGCATCATCTATACTTCTGATGCTACAATGGTTTGGCAAGATCTGAAAGAATGGTTTGATAAGGTTAATGGTTCACGGGTCTTCTCACTTCATAGAAGAGTTGGACGGCGAGTGCAAGGTAACAACAGTATTTCCGACTATTACTCGAAGTTAAAACAACTCTGGGATGAAATTCATCTATTGTGGTTCTACCTTCCTGTTCCTGCGAGTCTTCAAAAAACATATCATGATCGTTATCAACAACACCATCTGCTTCAGGGTTAAATGATAGTTATGTGCAAACATTGAGCCAATTCATGAATGGGCCCAAAACCTCTCATATGGAATATGCTTTTCTGAGATATGTGAAGTCATCACCTGGACTCGGTATTTTATTATCATCCGAGAAATCTAGAATTTTGTTTGCATTTTGTGACTCAGATTGGCGAACATGTCCAATGAGCAGAAAGTTTGTGACATGCTACTACATTAAACTAGAGAAGTCATGTTGTCATGGGGAAAAAACAACATAATATTTTGAGGTCTAAGCTGAAGCCGAATGTAGAGCAATGGCTGGGACAACCTATGAAATTGTTTGGGTTATTGGTTTGTTCAAGGATATGGGTTTGAACACAACACTACCAGTTATGTTGCATTGTGATAATAAAGCTGTGGGAGATAATTCAAAAAGGGGTCATTGTTGCACTAAAATTGATGTAAACATTATCGTTTGACTCCACAAGATAACAATTCTACCAGCCCTAAAACTGGTATTGTTCGTCGTCTTCAACTTCAGATAATTTTTATATGGGGAGTGACGTAAGAGGTGGGTGTTTGGATAAATACTCAGCAAGTGAGGGACAATCGAACATAATAGAACATACACATATATAATTTTGAAACAAATAACCTCAAACATACACAAAATTGAACTGATAATTAAGGCAAAACTAAACTGATATATTATATTACTCTCAACAGAGCCAAATTTGATTGCTCACCTAAAGCATTAACTTATCAGCTCACCTAGCTATGCACATGTCTAATTTTGAAACCAATAACATCAAACACACAAAAAATTGAACTGATAATTAAGAGACAAAACTAAACTGATATATTATATTGCTCTCAACATAGCCAAAACTGATTGCTCACTAGAGCCTAAATTGACCAGCTTACCTAGATCCTGAATAGATTGGCTCACATAACTGATACCAAATCGGTATAGATTTCAACAACAGAGCATATTTTCATATTTTTTATTCAAGTTTAAGTTCGGATCCTACCAATTGGATTTTGAAATTTAACAGTGCTTACAAAATCATACTTTTATTACAGAAATCTCAGGATTTTAGAAACTCATAATATGGTATATATTCGATTGAAATATTAACAAATACGATTTTAATACGAAATGAATACGGTATAAACAAATCCTGTTAATATTTCCGAAGTTTGGTGCATAAAGCTTTGAAATGGGTCTTCACTTGCTAGAAAAACGCAGATTTTGTGTAAAAATGTCCATTGGAATGACTCTGGTATTTATAGGGTGACTACAACCCTTGATCTCCAGTAACTACTCATGATTTCACTTCAATATCATTCCCTTCAACTTCTCGTGATCGTAGCATCCATTACTGTTCTTTGTAATTGACACTTAATTGGTTTGACCAGGTCTTCCTTGGAGCTGATTTGATAAGTAGAGCTGATGGAATTGCAAAGGTAGAACTAATGAATTTTCATAGTTGAGCTGATGGATTTTCATAGTTGAGCTGATTCAATAAGTTGAGCTGATTGACTAATATGAGTTATGTCCACATAACTAAAATGATTTATGTTGAGCTGATGAAGAAACAAGTATTCGCACTAAATACATCGAATTAGACCATATATATAAGTCGTGTATGGTTACTGTTCCAATGAACAGTAACCATACGTTTTTTACTTTTTTTATTTTTTTATTTCCTTTTTATTTTGTTTTTTTTCTTTTATTTTTGTTATTTATTATTTTTTTGCATCAGGTACTGTTCCTATGAACAGTAAACATCGATCCTATTTTCTTTTATTTTTGTTATTTATTATTATTTTGTATAAATACGGATTTGTTTGGAAAGATTTGATCTTTGCCCCAATAGTGCATCCCTCTTATCTCAATTTTTTTTCTTTTGTTTTTTTCTTTTTCTTTTATTTTTGTTATTTATTATTATTTTGTATAAATACGGATTTGTTTGGAAAAATTTGATCTTTGCCCCAATAGTGCATCCCTCTCATCTTAATTGTTTTAAATTTAAAATGTTTTCTTTTTTTTAGAAAAAACCTTGTTGATTTTGTCAAGTATGAATTGATTTTAAAAAAAAAACAGAGAGTTTAAAACATGTTTTCGTCGTGGCAAACTTTAATAATAATTTTTTATATGAGCTGACTTAAAAAAAACAGAGAGTTCAAAATATATTTTCGTCGTGACAAACTTTAATAATAAATTTTATAAATATTCGGCATGATGAATTTTTGGTAGATACAGGTCGTTAGTTTTGCTTGTTTGTATACTTGATTTTTGGCTTACCTATGACATATTGCTAATATGTGCTTGTTCTCGACTAACTATATATTATTATAATAATAACTATATAATAAGTGTGTAAGAGTTTGGAATAGTACTATTGCAAGGAATAGTAATGAATGGTATTTCGCTATTTATTACAATTATTTTTCTTGAAAAATGTTTTTTTTTCAAAAATTTATTTTTGTTGATGTGCGGGTTTAACCAGAACCGACATGAAAAAATATATATTAATCGATTGTTGATACGTGCAACTTCAATTTATAGTAAGATGAACATCATGTTTTTTTTTAAAAAAGTTAGAGTCGGTCCTTTGGTTATTTTTTTTCCATTCAATTACAGTAGCATGCTCGCTTTAATTTTTTTTGTTGATGACCGGATTTGGCCTAAACCAACTAGGAAAAAAATATCTTAATCGGTTGTTCATGCGCACAGCTTCAAATGTATTTTTTTTTTTTCAGTTTTTAGTGAGATGAGCATCATTTTTTTTTTAAAAAAGTTAGAGCAAGTCCTTGGGTTATTTTTTCCAATTCAATTACAGTAGCATTGTCGTTTTTTTTAAAAATGTTTGTTAAAATAAGTTATTTGAAATGTTATTTTCGATCAATTTAAGAAAAAATGATCAACATGTTGGTACCTGGCACCGCACCTTGTGCGGTGCCAATAAACTGTTAGGATTATTGGGTTTTAATCATTAAAAGCCCAATATTATTATTAATTTTGTTAATGAGAACAAAATTATGGTAAGTTAATTATGAAAGGCAATTAGGCTAAATAAATCACACATTGAGTAATTGAGGCACTTATGGTTTGTTTATATTGAGATACAAATCATTAGAGTGTAGTTAAGTAGAAAAGATGGGTGCCCCTCGCGCGCCGTCTGTCCGTCCGCTCGGCTCGTCTCGACTCGACTCGCCTCGCCACGCCACGTCGCGTCGCACGTGTCGCTGCCGCGAAGGCAGTCCTATCTTTTTACCTGCAGAATTGATGTCAGATTTAAGTGTGAGACTTAAATCCGAAATGAATATGATGTTAAGTGTTGAGACTTTTCATCTAACCCACTATGCATTGTCATTTAAGTTATGGCCTTTGGTAGGCCTGCTGTTGCAGCTATATAAGCTGCTCCAGCCTCATTCTTTATCTCATCCCGAATTTGCATTGCATATCATATCATCTTCTTCAGAGTACTACACACTTCTTAGTGTTCGAGTGAGTCTGTCTGGGTTTCTGCTTCAACCCATACATAGGTGTTTGGGACGTTGTACCTTGGAACTCTCTTGTCCTAGGAGGCCAGAAGTTGTAGGCGGGCAATTTAGAGTTTACGGGCACAAGGTTTACTGCGTCCAACAACAAAGTTTCTGCCCAGTTTTATTTAAACTGTTTGTTGTAAGTTTTTACTATTTCGAGCATTTTATTATAACAGAGTTTTTGTGCTCTTTTTAAGCTTTGTCTATTTGTTTTTAAGAAAACAAAACCAACAATCGTAAACTCTAAAATTTTTTGTTTGTTTTGTTCTGTTTTATCAAAACTCAGCTTTCATATTTACTTAAGATTTTGTTCATGAATTTTTCAAAGTTTTAAACCTACTGTTTCAAAACTGCTTTGATATTATTTGTGCTCTCCTATTTGTGTTCTGTTTTAGCTAATGGCTGACCAGTTTACCCAACCACCTGCTGTGAATAATGAGATTCCGGTGATCAAAGCTAGCAGTACTGAGGCCGCAATGCCAATTCTGAGAAGTCCAATGCCGTTTTCTCAATTTGAGAAACCGGAAAAGTTCAAGGGTTCCAACTTTAAACGTTGGCAGCAGAAGATGATGTTCTTCCTTACCACCTTGAACTTGACCAGGTTTCTGAAGGAGGAGAAACCGATGGAGGACAAAGAGGATCCTCAATCTGCTGTGATAGTTGAGTCCTGGATGAGTGCCGACTACCTTTGTCGTAACTACATACTGAATTCTCTTGACGATGCACTTTTTAATGTGTATTCCCCCAAGGAGACTGCTAAGAATCTTTGGGAATCGTTAGAGATAAAGTACAAAGTTGACGACACGGGAGCAAAGAAATTTGTAGCCGGGCGATTCCATGATTATCGAATGGTAGATGGCAAGAGCGTTGTTGAGCAATGCGAAGAGCTACAGCTGATATATCATGAACTTGCTGCCGAAGGTATGGGGCTAAATGATGCTCTCCAAGTGGCGATGATGATTGAAAAATTACCGCCATCTTGGAAGGACTTCAAGAGCTACCTAAAGCACAAGCGAAAGATGATGAGTCTAGAGGATCTTATCAGGAGGCTGCGCATCGAGCAAGACAACCGAAAAGTTGACAAGAAATCATTTGGAATGATTTCCAAAGCCAACGTGGTTGAAGTTGGGGACAACTCCTATGGGAATAAGCGCAAACGTACTTTTGAACCCAAGGGAGATACTCAGACAAGGAGGTTCACCGGTGACTGTTATGTGTGTGGTAAGCCTAACCATAAGGCCAAGGACTGCACTCAACGTCAAAACAACTGCACTCAACGTCAAAACAATGACGGTAAGAGGAAGATAGTCCCTTACAAAGGCAAAGGCAAGAGGCCTGCACATGCCCACATTGCTGAGGACAATCTGAGCTCTGACATGGATGACATGCATCTGAGTGCTGTGGTATCGGAGGTGAATCTTGTTGGAGGGAACTCCAAGGAATGGTGGGTGGACACTGGGGCTACTCGCCACATTTGCGCCAACAAATGGATGTTTAAGACCTATCAACCGGTGAATGATGTGCACTGCTACATGGGAAATTCAGCAGTCTCAAAAGTTGAAGGCAAATGGACGGTTGTGCTAAAAATGACTTCCGGAAAAGAGTTGACTCTTACCGAAGTGCTCCACGTGCCAGAGATCCGAAAGAATCTCATCTCCGGAGCAGTGCTGAACAAGAAAGGCTTCCGGCTTGTGTTTGAGTCCGACAAAGTCATTCTGTCCAAGGGTGGTATGTTTGTGGGCAAAGGCTACTTGGCCAATAACCTCTTCAAGATGAGTGTAATGACTTTAGCTCCTAAGGCTAAGTCTAGTGTAGATGTTGAGATTGATGTTAATGCAGCAAATGAGGCTAGCACAAGCAAAAATAATGTAATGACTGTTGCCAATGTGGCTAATAAAACTTTAAAGTTTGATTATTCTTGCGAGTCTTTACATTTGTGGCATGGTAGATTAGGACATGTGAATTATAAGTCCTTACAAAGGCTAATGTCTCTTAATCTATTGCCTAAATTTAACATCAATCATAAACACAAGTGTGAGATTTGTGTAGAGGCCAAATTAACCAAGTCATCATTCCACTCAATTGAGCGAAGCACCGAACCGTTAAACTTGATTCATACGGATGTATGCGATCTAAAGTATGTACAATCTAGAGGCGGTAAAAATTATTTCATAACATTTATCGATGATTGTACAAGATATTGTTATGTCTACTTAATGAGAAGTAAAGACGAAGCAATTGATATGTTCATTCACTATAAGAATGAAGTTGAGAATCAACTTGATAAAAAGATTAAAATCCTTCGAAGTGATCGAGGCGGTGAATATGAGTCACCATTTGCACAAATATGTGCTGAGAGTGGCATTATTCATCAAACCACTGCGCCTTATTCTCCCGAGCAAAATGGTATTGCTGAAAGGAAGAATAGAGCGCTTAAGGAAATGATGAAGACAATGCTTATAAGTTCCGACTTACCTAGGAATTTGTGGGGAGAAGCTCTGCTTTCCGCCAACTATGTGCTAAACAGAGTACCACATAAAAAGTTGGATAAAACGCCTTATGAATTGTGGAAAGGTCGTGCACCTAGTTACAAGTTTTTAAGGGTTTGGGGCTGTCTAGCAAAGGTACCAATTCATCCTCCTAAACGGACTAGGATAGGACCTAAGACAGTAGATTGTGTATTTATCGGATATGCGCAAGATAGTAGTGCCTATCGTTTTCTGGTGCATAAATCAGATAATGCAGAAATGCATGTAAATACTATCATTGAGGCTAGGGATGCTTCGTTCTTTGAGGAAATCTTTCCCCACAAAACTCCGACAATGCCTGAAACCAATGTTGAGAGAAATGTGGGGGATAGAGAATCTCAAGAGAATGTAGAATCGCCTAGACGAAGCAAAAGAGCGAGAAAAGAGAAATCTTTTGGCTCGGATTTTCTAACATATCTGTTGGAAAAAGATCCGACTACTTTCAAAGAAGCAATGTCTTCACAAGACTCTGATCTTTGGAAAGAAGCGGTGAACAGTGAGATAGAATCTATCTTACATAATCATACTTGGGAACTAGTGGATCTTCTTGCAGGTTGTAAACCACTAGGCCACAAGTGGATCTTCAAGAGGAAGATGAAAGCTGATGGTACTGTAGATAAGTACAAGGCTAGACTTGTAGTAAAAGGCTACAGACAAACTGAAGGTGTTGATTATTTCGACACATACGCTCTTGTATCCCGGAAAACGTCTATAAGGTTAATACTTGCATTTGCTGCATTATATAACTTAGAGATCCATCAAATGGATGTTAAAACGGCTTTTCTAAATGGAGAGTTAGAAGAGGAGGTTTACATGGAACAACCTAAAGGGTTTGTAGTTCCAGGTAAAGAAACAAAGGTGTGTAGACTTGTGAAATCCTTGTATGGATTAAAACAAGCACCTAAACAATGGCACGAAAAATTTGATAGCGTCATGCTTTCAAATGGGTTTAAAACAAACCAATGCGATAAGTGTGTCTACGTGAAAGGAGACAATACAAACTATGTGATAGTATGTCTATACGTAGATGACATGATAATTGTTGGTAATAATGATAACATCAAAATTACCAAGAAAATGTTGTCACAAAATTTTGAGATGAAAGACCTAAGTCTTGCAGATGTGATTCTTGGAATGAAGATCACCAAACATGCAGATGGATATTTTCTCTCCCAGGGTCATTATGTCGAGAAGATACTTGACAAGTTTGACAAGGGAAATAATACCATCGCTAGAACACCTATGGAAGTGGTGTCAAATCTTTGCAAGAATCGCGGAGAAGGTGCAACAACTTGAGTACTCTAGAGTCATAGGCAGTCTAATGTACCTCATGGATTGCACTAGACCTGATATAGCTAATTCTGTCAATACATTGAGCAGATATACGAGTAATCCCAGTTATGAGCACTGGAAGGCAGTAGTTCGAGTTCTTAGATATCTAAGATATACTTCTAACTACGGACTACATTATACGAGATACCCAGCAGTAATTGAAGGGTATTCAGATGCGAATTGGATATCGGACTCCAAAAATATAAAATCTATGAGTGGATATATATTTATAATTGGCGGTGCTGCTATTTCATGGAAATCATGCAAACAGACATGCATTGCTAGATCAACTATGGAATCTGAGTTCATAGCTTTAGATCTTGCGGCAGAAGAAGCTGATTGGCTTCGGAGTTTCTTGGAGGATATTCCAATGTGGTCAAAACCAATGCCACCCATTAGTTTGCACTGTGATAGTCAGTCAGCTATGGGAAGAGCACATAACAATGTGTATAATGGGAAATCACGACACATTCGTCGGAGACATAAATCTGTGAGAAATTTACTAAAAACCGGTGTCATTTCTTTAGATTATGTGAAGTCTAAAGAAAACATTGCTGACCTATTTACGAAAGGTCTGACAAGAAACCGAGTAGAAGTTTCATCGAGGGGAATGGGGTTGAAGCCCATGAAATTGATTTCCAACCATGATGGCAACCCAACCTGAATTGTAAAATCCAATTTGCAGGTTCAATGGGAAAACCGAATTGTGGGGGGATCGAACAAAACACTCGGGAAATTGAGTTCCTTACATATTCATGTGATGAAAGAGTGATAGACATGTACTTTGGGAAGGTTGAGCTCATGCTCTTAATGATTCTTCTATCTCGAGATGATAAAGTGGGGTATTACAGGATACTCTTTAGGAGAAATCACCTATGTCGAATGTGAAGGGGCCGCTTCTATGAGATGACCTGAGGGCTAAATCTCTAGAGCATTCGATGAAACATCCAAGGCAGTCCAGGGCCAAAATGGACAACAACGAAAGAACCAATAATAGTGTGGAGATGAAGCTGTGTGAGTATTGTTGTCTTGTTATACATAAAACGTCGAACAGTTCAAGGCATCGCGTCCACTGGTTGACAAGTATATCCGATGATACTTTACTAAGGAAGGTTCAAGGTTAATCACCACCTATCCTGATGCAGTGGATTCTCAAAGTACTTTCAAATCTTCATCTAGGTGCATTGTGTAATTTTTTCGCCATATTGCATTCATGTGGGGGATTGTTACGATTATTGGGTTTTAATCATTAAAAGCCCAATATTATTATTAATTTTGTTAATGAGAACAAAATTATGGTAAGTTAATTATGAAAGGCAATTAGGCTAAATAAATCCCGCATTGAGTAATTGAGGCACTTATGGTTTGTTTATATTGAGATACAAATCATTAGAGTGTAGTTAAGTAGAAAAGATGGGTGCCCCTCGCGCGCCGTCTGTCCGTCCGCTCGGCTCGTCTCGACTCGCCACGCCTCGCCGCGTCACGTCGCGCGTGTCGCTGCCGCTGCCGCGAAGGCAGTCCTATCTTTTTACTACTCGGATTTCTGAAATGACTTTTCATATGCCTGACTTTTCATATTCTGCTGAGTATTAAGTTTGAGACTTTTCACCTACCTGCAGATTTAAGTGTGAGACTTAAATCCGAAATGAATATAATGTTAAGTGTTGAGACTTTTCATCTAACCCACTATGCATTGTCATTTAAGTTGTGGCCTTTGGTAGGCCTGTTGTTGCAGCTATATAAGCTGCTCCAGCCTCATTCTTTATCTCATCCCGAATTTGCATTTGCATATCATATCATCTTCTTGAGAGTACTACACACTTCTTAGTGTTCGAGTGAGTCTGTCTGGGTTTCTGCTTCAACCCATACAAAGGTGTTTGTGACGTTGTACCTTGGAACTCTCTTGTCCAGGAGGCCAGAAGTTGTAGGCGGGCAATTTAGAGTTTACGGGCACACGGTTTACTGTGGCCTCGTCCAACAACAAAGTTTCTGCCCAGTTTATTTAAACTGTTTGTTGTAAGTTTTTACTGTTTCGAGCATTTTATTATAACAGAGTTTTTGTGCTCTTCTTATGCTTTGTCTATTTGTTTTAAGAAAACAGAACCAACATAAACTAGTAACACAATGCACGACAATACGTTTGTTGTATACGAGAAAAGAGAAGTGCATCTCACACGTAGCGATATTAGATCCGAATATTAATTTCTGATTATGTAATTAAAGATTGATATTTAAAAAAAATAAATCAATCACTATAATATAACCGATACAAAATTATTTGGATTAAAATATTATTTTACTAAACATGAATGTAAAGTTGCATTGAATATTTTAATTACGACTAACGTGAAATTAGCACTTTCATAAAGATGTCCGTACCCCATGTTAATTTATCTCATGCACTTTCAAAACAAAATTAATAAAACCTTTATAATCTTATTATTCAAGTGAACTAAGTTAATATTCTCTGTTATATTTATAATTTACCTTTTACTATGAAATTGCTATTAAATATATTATATTATACATCTTAGGTTAATCCTTTCTAAAGTTTGGCATATCAAAAATTCAAGTGAAAATATAGAAACAAGTTCAAATTATGATGTCTTGTGTATTTTAATATCATCAAATTAGTAATTCTACTATGATACAATTAATAATCAAAATTGGCTTGAATTAAAATTTCCTGATATTTATTCATTCATTATCATTAATAATTGTTTGTAGGGGACTATGCATGCATTGTCATGAAGGCGGATGTTTTATTAATATGTTTTTTAAAATATTTTTAGTCTTCTTTCAGTAGACTAGAGTCATCCCTCTTCAAAAAATTTAAGAAGGATCAAGTTTATTTCTCAAACAGGAGGACAATAATCATTAATAATGACTATTATATTATTTTCAACAATAACTTGGTGCCAACCTCCGTCGTTAATAATTTTTAATTTGCCGGAGTTTCAATTTAAGCCATAACTTTTTTAAAGATGTTTTTCAATTGCCAACGACAGATTGATATAATATATAAAAACCATAAAATTGTTGTAATTCGACCCATGTTGGTGTCAAACCGACCTGCTTTCAATTCTACCTCGTTATTAACTAGATTAGTCTCTTATTGAAAAATTCTTATTCCGAAAATGTAAACTTAACAGAAGGGAATCAAACGATACTGCATTCGTTCATAAGCAAATTAAAAAAAAAAAAAAAACAGGTCAACCCGTAATTCCAGCGCCACTGAATTTTAAAAAATTGAGTTGCGCAAGCAAAATTAACCACATTCAGTTAAGATAAAAACTCATAAAAAAAAAAAAAAAACCATATCTTGCCAGCATGAAGTTCAAGTGAAGCTTAATGCGATTCGCAAGTATGTTCATGTATGAATTCTACAAAACGAATGACGAAATCTACATTCAATAATTTGATTCTTTTATTTTAGTTGGTCAAGCCAAATGTTGGAAAATGTGCACAAGTTGAATTAAATTTTTTTTAAAAAAACTTGCTCGATCGATGGGACCAGAAATTTGTTGATTTGTTTGCTACATGAGCTCGATCGATCTAGCGGGGTGCTCGATCGCTCGAGCCCTGTTTCAGATTTGTGAAATTGTTTGTCCATTGATGTTTGGGGTGCGATTTTTGGCCAAATGGTGCCTCCAAGTGGTGTTCTTTGGACTTGACTTTTGGACTACTATATAAACGACATAACCCCACTTGTTTTGAGAGGAGAATTTTGGAAATTCATTCATAATTTTCTAGTGAAATTTGAGAGCATTTGTTGTTCATCAAGTTGAGTGCTTTGAACATTTGTGGTTTGAGGACTTGTGATTTGGAGTGCTCCTATCACAAGTCATAGTCGTTGTATCTTCAGAGACAAATTGTTATAGCAAACCGTTAGCACCCTAGCGGAGCAATATTGTCTTAAGGACGGAGTGTCCAACAATCTTAAGACGATATTCGAGCAATTCAAATGGCTTCATCGTGTGCAACAACGACTCATGTTCCTCATGGTGAAAGGCCTGAAAAGTTCAATGGGAACGACTTCAAGCGGTGGCAACAAGGGTACGAGGATAGGCAAAAGGCCTTTAATGATTCCTAAGCCATATTAGAATATGTTGGAGTATAGCGGGATACTCTTCTAGGAGATCACCTACGTAAGTGCGAAGTGTGGCCGCTTCAAAGAATGGAAAGCACTTATGAAACCAAGCGTGGTCCATGGCCGAAACGGACACAACCATATGAAACCAATACGGAGGTTAGAATTGTTATGGTGTGGGTTCAATTGTCTTGGTTTACACCAACGACTAAATAGTTCAAGACTATAAGTTCACTATTAAGTCAAGTAAATCCGATTGGATACCACCACGGAAGATTCAAAGCCGCAAGCTATCTCTCCAGATGCCATAGTAGTTCGACAAAGCACTCAATTGCATATATGCATTAATTTAATTCATATGGGGGATTGTTGGAAAACGTGCACAAGTTGAATTAAATTTTTTTAAATAAACTTGCTCGATCGATCGAGCGGACCATAAATTTGTTGATTAGTTTGCTACATGAGCTCGATCGATCGAGCGGGGTGCTCGATTGATCGAGCCATGTTTCAGAGTTGTGAAATGGTTTGTCCATTGATGTTTGGGGTGCGATTTTTGGCCAAATGGTGCCTCCAAATGGTGTTCTTTGGACTTGACTTTTGGACTACTATATAAACAACATAACCACACTTGTTGTGAGGGGAGAATTTTCGAAATTCATTCATAATTTTTTAGTGAAATTTGAGAGCATTTGTTGTTCATCAAATTGAGTGATTTGAACCTTTGTGGTTTGAGGACTTGTGATTTGGAGTGTTCCTATCACAAGCCATAGTCGTTATATCTTGGGAGACAAATTGTCATAGCAAATCGTTAGCACCATAGCAGAGCAATATTATCTTAAAGACGGAGATTACAAATCCCGCCTCGACATAAAACTTATTTTGAAGCCATTGTTATTTATTCCTGAGATACACTTTGAGAGAAATTTTGTACAACACCAAATCCTTGGAACTAAGCAGCTATCATATGCCCACACGTAGGCTATATTGTTCTTTTAATTTTGGGATTAAATTGGTGCAGCTGTTCGTGTACCCCTCTGTTATTGTCCTTCATTTGCTCATGCCCATGCTGCTAACCAACTCCACAAAGTAATTTAATATTTCTTATCTATATCAAATTACAAATTATCCCATGTGATTCCGGATCCTTTCCCTGGTTACCACGAATCCACTAGAATTGATGTAAATTACATTCCTTTAATGTGCAAGCAAATAAATACATCTTACAACAGGAAAAAGAAAATTCTGAAATGTGGCACTCAACTCCACACTGCAACTCAAACATAATAAAAATCTCCTAGCAAATTGCAACAACATCAACATGAACCTGCAAAACCACAACATTGGTACTACTGAAAGGCAAAGAAAAAGGCAATGTTTGCTACAGGCAAAGCTGCTCGAATGCAGCAACAATCTGCGGCGGTTGGACCACAGTCCATTCCTCTAGCACACCAGCATATGGAGTCGGCACATCCTGAGACGACAAGCACACGATTGGAGCATCCAAATAGTCGTGGAAATTTTCATTTATCGATGCTGTCAAGCTGGCGCCAATGCCACCAGTTCTCGTACACTCCTCCACGATCAGCACACGATGTGTTTTCTTCACGGAATCCCCGATCGTGTGAAGATCAAAGGGTTTCAACGATCTGATATCAATCACCTCAGGGTCGTATCCTTTGTTCACCAGAGTCTTGGACGCCTGCATAACATGATACCTCATTCTTGAGTAAGTTAGAATGGTACCGTGTTCCCCCTGTCTAACCATCTCGGCTTCTTCAAGATTCAATACGTATTCTTCATCTGGGATCCTCTCTTTGAGATTATAGAGTAAAACGTGCTCAAAAAGGATCACAGGATTATCACTTCTGATAGAGGCTTTCATCAAACCCTTGGCATTGTAGGGTGTTGAACAAGCAACCATTTGAATCCCGGGAATCGACTGGAAATATGACTCAAGACGTTGAGAGTGCTCTGCTCCAAGCTGTTTACCAACTCCACCAGGTCCACGAATGACGATTGGTATCTTGAATTGACCACCAGATGTGTAGTGGAGCATGCCACAGTTGTTGGAAATTTGATTGAATGCCAGAAGGAGAAAGCCCATGTTCATTCCCTCGACAATGGGGCGTAGGCCAGTCATGGCAGCTCCTATAGCCATGCCAGTGAATGAGTTTTCGGCAATGGGAGTGTCGAGAACCCTGAGATCTCCATACTTAGTCGCCAAGCCCTTGGTCACCTTGTACGAACCTCCATAGTGGCCAACATCTTCACCTATTATACAAACGTTTGGATCTCTGTCCATTTCTTCTTCAAGGCCTTCACGGAGAGCTTCAAAAAGTAAAAGTTCATGACTGGGAACGAAGAATAATTCTATTAGTTGATCATGTAATCTCAACTGGTAATAAGACAGATATACATAATTATTGTTACTTAGATACCAAATGTGATTAAGATTTAAGTATTCTCTTTCACCAACTCCTATGTATGAGAACTATATAAGTGGATACATAAAATGACGAAGCATACCCGGGATTGGAAGCAGTAGAAGCTGCTGCCTTATCTTGTTTTGTTTACAACATAGAGAAGCAAAAGTATAAAATGAGAGAACTGAAAGAAGTGAATGAGTGCATTCAACACACGAGGAGAAACAAGCGAAACTTACTGCAACCGCAATGGTATCCCCTTCTATTCTTGCCGCAGTTTAAGCCAGAGAGCAAACTTCCATCAGATCTATTGACAAAGAAGCTAGATCTTCTCTCTGAAAATTTTGATGAAGGTCGACAGAACAAAGAGCAAGCTTACATTACTAGTAAACTGTGAAACTCTTAATTTGAAGAAAGTATAACCAAATGACATAAACTGTAACTTGTTTACCACATCTAGATATGCACATTATTAGACATAATGAAAAGCAATCAACATAGAAATGGATAAATTTAATGCTATGAATTGGTCCCACCAATTCCCGATCAAGAAATCATATTACACAGCCAATTGAACAAGAGATGGCAGAATACACTTTGAGCCCACAGAAAACTTGCAGAACTTGAACACTTTGGCATGAATCTTCAATAACATCCAATATGACAGCAGATTTCAAGGCACAAAATGATAAACACACACACAATAAAATGCACAAAGAAACAAGAACGAACAAAACATGATTTTACGTGGTTCGGCAAACAACGGCCTACGTCCACGGGAGGAGTTTTCATTGATTTCTTCTTTGTGTATCCAAGGCATACAATGCATGAATTCACACCTCTAATCCACTTCTATATATTACAATGGATATCATGAATTCACTCATCTTTGCCTCTCAAAAACTCTCAGAATCTCTCTAAGCTACTGCCTTACGATCACTCCATTCTGTGTCTCACACTTCTTCCTTTTCTTTGCCTTCCCCTCACTCTTTCTGCTGTGCATCATCTCCCTTATATAGAGGTGTAAGTTGATCACCTGCACAGCAGGTTAAACCCTTGCCTTAGCCAATTAACCAGTTACCATGCAACTGCTGTCAATTGCTTTCACATTGCTCTCAACTGCCGGTAATAGCTTCTGGTGCACCTTTAAGCATATGACCCATATTGGATCGAAATAAGTTCATATATATCTTACATATAAAATACTGAAAAAATCCAACGCTTTATTAAATTCTACTTTGTCCAATTTGGTATCTCAACCACTGATTAGAAAGGAAGTAAACAACGATTACACATCTAATTCAAGAAAAAAGTAATCTTCAACATAATTAACCAAAAACCAGCTCGAAAATTATAGGAAAAAAGAATCAAGAACATAAAAACCTGGGAGCGATAGGCCGGAGCCCGAATAATCTCTTTTGTAATTGGCAGATGAAATTGCCAATCCAATCCCTTGTATGATCGTAGCCGCCATTGAGAAACAATTTGCAGGAATCAAAGAAACTACGAGTGATTATTCTCTAGCAAACAGACAGCTACAGAGAACAGATGGCGCAAATAAAGGCGGGGGCGATTCAATTCACGGCGGAAAGAACAGAAAAACAAGTAGTGTGTGGGAAGTACAACAGAAGGAGAGAAGAGCCACATGTTGTGGGCGAGGTCTTGCTAGGTAACTTCTCAATAGTTTAAAACTTTAAATTATACTTAACAAAATTAAATTTGGACCAAATTACTGCTTAACGGGCCGACTCCCAAATCACTCCTTAACGGACCGGCTTAATTTGGACCCAGCCCAAAATCAAACCGGTTAATTCGGTTCAAAATTAGAACCGGGCTAACAGGTTCCGAACCGCTCCGGTGTTATCGGTCTGGTTCCGGTTTCAAAAGGAACATGTAAGTTTTTTTTAAAAAAGTAAATAAGGTGGGGACCGGATCGGATCCGGTTTCTTAACGGCTCGGACCGGTTCCGGGACAAGATTCGGAACAGGCCGGTTTCAGATCGGATCGGTTCGATCCGTTAAACAGCCCTAAAATTACCTCAGGCGTTTATTTTGATAACTATTAATGCTTTGACACGTAAGACAAATAAATGGTAAAGTGAAAATACATGTAAGAACAAAAAAATTTATAGACGTGTGAACCTTGATTGATACGATGATGACCAACGTAGAAGAAGAAGAAACATTCCATGCAACAGGAGAACAAATGCAAACATAGGAAGAACAGTCTAAAACATCAAGACTTGGGCGAAGCTTGTGGAATGGAACATGTCAGCTCAGCTAACAGATTACATCACTACTCCATGATCGAAAATAATTGTATACACATCAGATAGTAATACATGACTAGCTAGTACACTATATACACTTAGGTTGCGTTTGGTTAGGAGGATTAGGGTGGGAAAAGCTACTAATTCACCGTTTGTCTCATTATTTAGGCGTAACCTTGTTTTCCGAAGCCCCGGTAGTGGCCACTGTAGAACCTTGAAAAGAAATCCTTGCTCAGTTGAAGGATTATGAAACCTCATCTAAACAGTAGTAGAGATAAGAAGATATTTTTACCCATTTGACCGTAACCCTCTTTTGGTTATCGGTTTCACTCTCCATGACAGTATGAGCATTCTCATGGAGGAACATTGCCAATCCCAAGTGTAAGGACCCTAATTCCTTAAATGCGGATTAAAGGCGTAAATAAAAATTTCCATGCATAACAGAGTATAAAGGTTGTGTTGATGCCCTGAGCTATTAAATTACAGTGCCAAAATAAAGTTCCAAAAGGGATTAGTTACATTCTCAACCAATGAATGCTAATCCTATAGCTTTACACTACTCCTAGAGTAGAGACTATACAAAAATTAAGCCTACTATGCCAAAAGCACTCCTCACTGGCTCACAGCATCAACCCGCCTTAGCCCGTCCGCCCAAAAGTACCTACAGGAACAACCCCAAACCATGAGCATGTATATAAATCATATTCACAATAATATGATCATAATTCAATGCATAAACCAAAATGCAAATCACTTCCTGTACTTAACACATATAAAAGCTCCATTGGTTGTCCCTGTACCATAATCACAATTAATTGATTATAACACCAATAATATATGTCATGACATGCATCCGTTCCATGTATACCAATGGCCAATCCCAGTCTTATTATATCAGTGGCATAATACCCCTCGCGTTCCATGACAGCGGCATTAATACCCATCGCTTCGACATATCAGCGGCATAATATCCCTCGCATCAACATGACAGCGGCATGATCCTTCGCTTCGACATGTTTGCGGCAAATATTCTTCATCGCTAAATATGACAGCGGCAAGTATTCTATCATCGCCTCGACATGAAGGCGGCAAGTATTCTTCATCACTATGATATAACCTCGACTCACAATTACATGCAACCATAATGCATGTTCCAACTATATATGCAACCATAATGCATAAATAAGACCACATGTGCAACCATAATGCATAGCCAATTCAAAGCGTAATAAATACGTTTTACCGTCCGATGCTCGTACGTCTCACTACGTACCTTAGTTCCAAGATGTCGTGGAACTTTATCTCCTTTGATGTGTGGCTACCTTGGATGGTTCTACACAATCACATGAATCCATATTAGAAGCCAATAAGTGAACCATTACCAAAAATAACATCATTTAAAACAAAATCCCAAAATCCACATTTTATGCCTTGCGATCGATCGTCATCTAAGCCCCGATCGATCGCCAAGTGAAGAGAAAATAGGCATCCAAGCACTGCCTCTACCGATCGATCGAGCCATTTTACCGATCGATCGAGACGTCACACCGATCGATCGGGAAAAATGACCGATCGATCGGTAAGCTCATTTCACGCCTTGTTCAGGCTCTGCCTTGCTCGATCGATCGGACCCATTTTCCGATCGATCGAGAAGCCCTGTTTATGCGAGAAATTTCCATGTATGAGCTTCCAACAACACCTACACTTATGTACAACCAAGAACAACTACCATGCTCAACATATAACCTCAAAACAACCTTAATATACAACCCCCAAACATAAACAAGATGTTGGACCAAGATCCACCCTTATATCCCCAAAAACAAGCCACAAACCCAACCAAAACTCAACAAAACTCTACCAAGATGGAAGCTTACCACTTGAGCTCCAAGTTTCAAGCAAGAAAAGCACAAAAGACTCCTTTTTCCAAGTTTACTCTTCCACTCTTGATGCATAAACGAAAATGAGAGTTCTTAGGTGGAGGGATGGGGTTTTGGGGACAAAAGCTGATAGGGAGGGGGTGATGGGATGTAAAGGGGTATGCAAGTGGCCCTTGCCATGTTATGGTTTTAAATGTGTATCAAGACACAAGCATGATATATAAAATACCCCAACATGATATTTTAAAAGCATTTTACCACAATGTATCAAAGTCCCTATTAAAATCATGTTTTCCCAAATAAACACAACCCATTTCATTTAAACCATTTTAACACCCAAAATTCCCCACATTCATAACATGCACCCCGAAATGCTCTACCGGGTCACTCCTACCATGTGACAAGCATTGTACCAAGATAATTAATTCCAACACGTACATTAATCATCACCCTTAAAATCACATAACCAAAATTAATGCCCAAATTGCATATAATTATTTCGGGGATATCACAATACTCCCCTACTTATAAGATTTCGCCCTCGAAATCGCATGCATTTACCCAACCAAAATCAAACATAAATCACATACCAGAAAATAACTCCGGGTAGTGCTACACCATATGTCGCTCCGTCTCCCACGTGGCCTCTTCGACACCCCTGCGATCCCACTGTACCTTTACCATATGTATCACTTTGTTTCGAAGCCTGCGATCAGCCCTATCCAGAATCCTGACTGGTCGTTCCTCATAAGATACATCAGAATCTAACTGAAGCTCGGAAGGCTGCAATACATGCGACGGATCCGGCTCATACTTCCGTAGCATAGATACATGAAACACGTCGTGAATACCAGACAACAACGGTGGCAGTGCTAAACGGTAAGCCAAGGTACCGATGCGCTGTAAAATCTCATACGGTCCCACATACCTCGGAGACAATTTACCACGCATACCGAACCGAACCACACCCCTGAAGGTGAAATCTTCAAAAAGACCCTGTCTCCCAACTGAAATTCCAACGGTCTCTGCCGTTTATTCGCATAGGCGGCTTGCCTATCCTGGGCTGCCTTCATTTTCTGACGGATAATCTTTACCTTATCCTCCATCTCCCGAATCAGTTCGGGTCCTCCCACTGCTTTACTGGTCAAGTCATCCCAGTACAACGGCGACCTACAACGCCTACCATACAAAGCCTCAAACGGTGCCATCTGAATACTCGCCTGATAGCTGTTGTTGTATGAAAACTCTACCAAGGCCAAAGAATCCTGCCATGAGGCATCAAACTCCAACACACAAGCTCGCAGCATGTCCTCGAGCGTCTGTATAGTACGCTCAGTCTGACCGTCTATTTGGGGATGATATGCCGTACTCAACCTCAACTCAGTACCCAAAGCTGATTGAAGACCTCCCCAGAAATGAGATGTGAACCGCGGATCTCTGTCAGACACAATAGACACTGGAATCCCATGCAGTCTCACTATATCCCGGACATACAATTGAGCCATCCTCAAGTATGTGTACGTCATACTGTAGGGAATGAAGTGAGCCACCTTCGTCAGCCTGTCAATGATCACCCAAATGGCATCACAACCCGAAGTAGTCCTCGGCAAGTGAGTCACAAAGTCCATAGATATGTGTTCCCACTTCCACTCCGGTATCTCTAAGCTCCTTAGCTCGCCACCGGGTCTCTGCCTCTCCGCCTTAACCTGTTGACAGATCAAACACTTCTTGACAAAAGCAATCACATCACGCTTCATCCGCTTCCACCATAATTGATCACACAAGTCCTTATACATCTTCCTCCCTCCTGCGTGGATGCTAAATCGGCTACTATGAGCTCGTTCCAAGATTCCTCTACGCAACTCCGGCGTACCTGGAACTACCCATCGGTTACCGAATCTCAAAGAACCATCCTCAGCCACTCTGAACCTTGATGGTTGTCCCTGAAGTGCCAATGATGACCATCTCTGAATCTCATCATCTGTCCTCTGAGCTCTCCTGATATGCTCATAGATATCTGGCTCAGCCAATAAGGTCGATACATGCACAGGCGATGTATCTACGTCGAAGTCATAGCCCAGATGGCAACAGGAAGTCATCATAGCCGACAAATGCATGACCTCCTCAGCAGTACTCTTCACCTTCCGACTCAAGGCGTCTGCCGTCAAGTTTGCTTTCCCCGGATGGTACTCAATCTCACAGTCATAGTCTTTGAGCAAATCCATCCATCTCCTCTGACGCATATTCAACTCCGCCTGAGTGAATAAGAATTTCAGGCTCTTATGATCCGTATATATGGTAAAGGACGTACCATACAGATAGTGCCTCCAAATCTTCAGGGCAAAGATAATAGCAGCCAACTCCAAGTCATGGACTGGGTACCTAACCTCATGCGGCTTCAACTGCCTCGATGCATAAGCTACCACATGCTTATCTTGCATCAGTACACAACCCAAGCCCTGCAGTGATGCGTCAGTATAAAGCACAAACCTTTTGTTCTCCGTAGGGATCACCAATACCGGTGCCGTCGTCAATCGGTGCTTCAACTCTTGGAAGCTCTCCTCGCAAGCCTCTGACCAAAAGAAGGGTACTCCCTTCTGGGTCAACTGCGTCAGTGGTTTAGCAATCTTAGAAAATCCCTCGACAAAGCGTCGGTAATAGCCAGCCAAACCAAGAAAACTCCAAATCTCGGGCACAGAAGTTGGTGCAGCCCACTCCATCACCGCCTCAATCTTCCTGGGGTCCACTGAAATCCCGCTGCTAGATATGACGTGCCCCAGAAATACTACACTGCTCAACCAAAACTCACACTTACTGAGTTTGGCATATAACTGGTGATCTCTGAGGATCTGGAGCACTGTCCTCAAATGTCTCACATGCTCTTCCTCACTCCGGGAGTAGATGAGTATATCGTCAATAAACACAATGACGAACTGATCCAGATAGGGTTGAAACACCCGATTCATTAAGCTCATAAAGACAGCCGGGGCGCTCGTCACACCGAACGGCATTACGAAGAACTCGTAGTGCCCATACCGAGTCCTAAATGCTGTCTTTTGCACATCCTCCTCCCTGACCCGTATCTGGTGGTACCCGGATCTTAAAGCAATCTTACTATACAGCTTCGTGCCTTGCAACTGGTCAAACAAGTCGTCAATCCTTGGAAGAGGATACTTGTTCTTTACCGTGGCCTTATTCAGTTGTCGGTAATCGATGCACAAGCGCATCGAGCCATCCTTCTTCTTCACAAAAAGAACTGGTGCGCCCCAAGGCGATACGCTAGGGCGTATATATCCTTTATCAAGGAGTTCCTACAATTGCTCCTTCAACTCTCTTAGCTCAGCCGGTGCCATCCTGTAAGGTGCACGGGAGATAGCGGATGTCCCCGGTAATAACTCAATCCCAAACTCGACTTCCCTTGCCGGTGGGAATCCGGGAATACGTCAGCAAATTCCGCTACCACTGGTATATCCTCAACCTTTAACTCTTTGCTCTTTCCCGACGTGTCCACGGCATAGATGAGGTAGCCCGTGTGACCACGTTCCAACAACTGAGACATTTTGATTGCCGAAATCAACGGAATCTTCGCACGAGACCCGTCGCCATAAAAAGTCCACTGAACTCCCAAACCAGATCTGAATCGAACTGTCCTCTGTCGACAATCTACCACTGCCTGATATCTGTTCAGAATGTCGATGCCCACAATGCAGTCGAAATCTGACATACTCAAAACAATCAAATCTGCCTTTATCTCGTTGCCCTCAAAATAAATGAGGCAGTCCATCAGAAACCGATCAGCAACAACTCTCTTCCCGGTGGGTGTCGAGACCAATAGAGACGTGGATAACGGAGACGTGCACATATGATGTCTCGCCACAAAGTTCGCAGACACGAAGGAGTGCGAAGCACCTGTGTCTATCAAAATAAAGGCGGAAAATGTAAATAGTAGGCACGTACCAGCTATAACCTCCTCTGGAGCTGCATCGGCCTGTTCCCTGGTCAATGCATAGACTTGTCCCTGAGGTGGCCCCATCGCCTGTCCTCCCATCTGACGAGGCACCATTGGTGGCCTCTGCTGCACTGTACCACTAGAAAACCTTCCTCGACCTTCCCTGAGATCCGTCTGTCCTTCCCGGTTGGGGCAACGCCGAGCAATGTGGCCCGACTTGCCACAAATGTAGCACGCAGAACAATCTCGCATCAAATGTGGCCCTCCACAAAAGTGGCACTTGACATCTCCAGCTCTACTAGCTTGAGTCGGTCCCCCATAAGTAGATGTACCACTCCTCCGATCCCCTTGCTTCCGGCCCTCCGGCCTCCTTCCGCCAAACCGAGTAGAAGAAGAAGTCCCCCGTGACTTAAAAGATCCTCCTCGGGGCCTCAGATTTTCAGATGCTGATCTTTGTGATGGAGCTGGTGAGGGTATGGCCTCAGGATAAGCACTCACCCCTATCTCCGCTAACTCCGCTCTAACCAGTGCCTCATCAAAGGATGTCGGGTTGTTAGAAATGACTCGATCAAATAATTCCGGTCGCAGCCCCTTCAGGAAGTGCCTCATCTTGGCATGCCCATTTGTAGCAATGTGTGGAACATACCTCAATAAGGATGAGTAGTGCATGGCGTAGTCCGAAACCGTCAGGTTCCCTTGCTTCAGATTCGTAAATTCATCCTCCTTAGTTTGCCTAGCCGCGGCAGAGAAGTATCGGTTTAGAAACCGAGTCCGAAATAAAGTCCAGTCGATTACCATGCCCTGTGCCCTCAATTCCATTACAGTCGTCTTCCACCACATGGAAGACTTCTTTGCCAGTTGGAATTCTGCCAGTCTTAACCAAGCCGTCCTAGCACACGGCGCAGATACAAAAATCTGTTCTAGTCTCTCTAGCCATTCTTCGGCCTCTTCTTATGTCTCTGTTCCTTCAAACATGGGTGGGTGGAAGGTCAGAAATTGTGTCAGGCTAAGCTCCCCTGGTAACAGTAATTGAGCAACCGGTTCCATGCCCACAGCAGGTGGGGGTAACGGATTTGTCTGCCCGATGCTAGCATTCACGCTCCCAATATCACCCACCTCCTCGTTGAGGTTCCCCGCATTTATAGCCGCCATGCTGTAACACAAAGGTTAACAGCAATTCCAAACAATATATATGCTAAACCGTTAGACAATATGAATGACAAGCATGTTAGTATGCCAATTGTATACATAAATATGCACCACATGCATAAACATGCCCCAAATGTAAACACCTAGCCAACCATACAAGGCTACCCTTCACTCGTTCTCGGGTTCTCTAACCACTGCTCTGATACCACTAAATGTAAGGACCCTAATTCCTTAAATGCGGATTAAAGGCGTAAATAAAAATTTCCATGCATAACAGAGTATAAAGGTTGTGTTGATGCCCTGAGCTATTAAATTACAGTGCCAAAATAAAGTTCCAAAAGGGATTAGTTACATTCTCAACCAATGAATGCTAATCCTATAGCTTTACACTACTCCTAGAGTAGAGACTCTACAAAAATTAAGCCTACTATGCCAAAAGCACTCCTCACTGGCTCACAGCATCAACCCGCCTTAGCCCGTCCGCCCAAAAGTACCTACAGGAACAACCCCAAACCATGAGCATGTATATAAATCATATTCACAATAATATGATCATAATTCAATGCATAAACCAAAATGCAAATCACTTCCTGTACTTAACACATATAAAAGCTCCCTTGGTTGTCCTTGTACCATAATCACAATTAATTGATTATAACACCAATAATATATGTCATGACATGCATCCGTTCCATGTATACCAATGGCCAATCCCAGTCTTATTATATCAGTGGCATAATACCCCTCGCGTTCCATGACAGCGGCATTAATACCCATCGCTTCGACATATCAGCGGCATAATATCCCTCGCATCAACATGACAGCGGCATGATCCTTTTCTTCGACATGTTTGCGGCAAATATTCTTCATCGCTAAATATGACAGCGGCAAGTATTCTATCATCGCCTCGACATGAAGGCGGCAAGTATTCTTCATCACTATGATATAACCTCGACTCACAATTACATGCAACCATAATGCATGTTCCAACTATATATGCAACCATAATGCATAAATAAGACCACATGTGCAACCATAATGCATAGCCAATTCAAAGCGTAATAAATACGTTTTACCGTCCGATGCTCGTACGTCTCACTACGTACCTTAGTTCCAAGATGTCGTGGAACTTTATCTCCTTTGATGTGTGGCTACCTTGGATGGTTCTACACAATCACATGAATCCATATTAGAAGCCAATGAGTGAACCATTACCAAAATAACATCATTTAAAACAAAATCCCAAAATCCACATTTTATGCCTTGCGATCGATCGCCATCTAAGCCCCGATCGATCGCCAAGTGAAGAGAAAATAGGCATCCAAGCACTGCCTCTACCGATCGAATCGAGCCATTTTACCGATCGATCGAGACGTCACACCGATCGATCGGGAAAAATGACCGATCGATCGGTAAGCTCATTTCACGCCTTGTTCAGGCTCTGCCTTGCTCGATCGATCGGACCCATTTTCCGATCGATCGAGAAGCCCTGTTTCTGCGAGAAATTTCCATGTATGAGCTTCCAACAACACCTACACTTATGTACAACCAAGAACAACTACCATGCTCAACATATAACCTCAAAACAACCTTAATATACAACCCCCAAACATAAACAAGATGTTGGACCAAGATCCACCCTTATATCCCCAAAAACAAGCCACAAACCCAACCAAAACTCAACAAAACTCTACCAAGATGGAAGCTTACCACTTGAGCTCAAAGTTTCAAGCAAGAAAAGCACAAAAGACTCCTTTTTCCAAGTTTACTCTTCCACTCTTGATGCAGAAACGAAAATGAGAGTTCTTAGGTGGAGGGATGGGGTTTTGGGGACAAAAGCTGATAGGGTGGGGGTGATGGGATGTAAAGGGGTATGCAAGTGGCCCTTGCCATGTTATGGTTTTAAATGTGTATCAAGACACAAGCATGATATATAAAATACCCCAACATGATATTTTAAAAGCATTTTACCACAATGTATCAAAGTCCCTATTAAAATCATGTTTTCCCAAATAAACACAATCCAGCAGGGTTGAAGATCTTTCCCGAGCTGAGCATACTGATGGGAAACGCAACTGGCCCAGCCTATGAATACCGAGCTGATCACCCTTTGTGAATAATAGACAGTGACCTGCTCATATAATACCGTGCTGCGCTCAGAAATGGTCAATTACCCCTCCTGGGAATATTCCTTTCGGATTGAGCCCTTCTGGGTGAGATTATGCTCGAGTAAGGGCCGAGATCGCACTGGACATGATATCTGGATATCATGAGTATCCCCTCTTGTCGAGCTAGAGTAACGCTGTTCTCGACTATACTTAGACCGAGGCCTGAACCGAGCTATCAAATTCAAACTTCTAACCCTTGACAAGACAGGATGTCAGTCAGATGTGACCGTTGATGTATGGCTAATCGATGCGGCTGCCACGCGTCATCATCCACAATTGAGACGTTTGAACTCCCTTGATCTTGGCCATTGAAATGGGCCTGGCCCTAACGGCCCATCCTTCCGGGCGCCTATAAATTAAACCTCACTTCTCATTCGCACCACTTCTTTCTTCGCCTCCTTCCGCTCCGTCTGACCAGTTTTTTCTGTAAGTTTTTTCGCCCTTGCTTTTATATCTATTTTTTCATGTCTACCTCAACGTCGTCGACTTCCAGGGCTGCCCTTAAGGGATCGGCCGCCGATGCCTCGGGGTCGGGGCTGTCGAGCTCTCCGACCCTAAGTGGCCAGGCAGAACCAATTACTACTGCCGTTCCTCTTCTTCAAGTCCCCCCCCCCCCCCCCCCCACTTTTACCCATGATCCCTCCCCCCAGAACTTCGAGGTTGATCCTCGAGATCTAGTGCGGGCTGGGCTACCATGGTACGAGGTTCTTAGCTCTCGGGTTTCATCTGAGGCGGAGACTCTTCTCCGTCGTCATGTCATTCCTCCCGACCACGAGATTCAAATACCAAGATCGGGTGACCGTCCCCATTTGCCCCCTCCGGGGTTTTTTCCTTTATTTGTTGAGCAGATCAGGAGTGGACTACGCTTCCCCATTCCCGCTCTGTATCAAGAAGTTTCCACCTTTTTCTGCGTTTCCCTCAGCCAACTTAGCCCCAATTCCTACCAGATCATGGCAGCCGTAGTTGCCTTGTTTCAATCTCTCAATCTCCCCTTCTCTCCGCCTCTTCTACACTACTTCTTTAGTGTCAAAAACACTACTTTCCCTGGTCTATTCTATTTTGGTTCTAGGCCTTCGTGTAAATTTGGAAAAAATCCCGAGTTCTCACAAAGGGTGGAAAGAAACATTTTTCTTTGTCAAGCCGCCCAGACCTTGGTCTTGCCCAATGGCCTGGAGAGACTCTCTCCCTCCGGGTCGTCCCCTTCCGTATCGGTACAAAGAAGACATATTCTATCAGAAGGTTATGTCAACCATTGGGCGCCGACAATTTGATACAACTATACTAATCCGGGAGGACGTACTCAGGCGATACAGGCTGAGCTCTTACCCAGCTAGTCCTCCTCCTGGTGCGTCCTCAGTTAACCTGCCTTTATTTTCTTATAACTGGCTACTCACCTGTCTTCCTTTTCCATATAGGTAAAATGTCGTTTAACCAGATGCTCTCGGCCATGGTTGCCCAGAAAAAAGGGAAAGGAAAGGCGGTTCCAAAATCCCGCACTGAAGGACGGGCTTCCTCGCCGTCTCCCGCTCCCCAGGCTGCCCCGATAGTTATTCTTCAATCGGAAGAGAGCGGGGGTGGGGGTAACTCACTGCTCAAAAGGAAAAGGGGTGAGAACATCCCTGGTCCTTCGACCCGGGAAGAGGTGGCCACCTCTCCAGGACCACAGGCTGAAACATCCCGGGATTCTATTCAAAGCCCGCAGTCGGCTCGGACTGCCGGGCCTGGTTCTCCTGGACTTCCCGTGGAGTACACACAATCCACCAGCTTGATCACTGGAGCCCCCTCAGGACTACCGGCTGAGATCTTGGAATGCATTACTTCCGGCGCAGATCAACAAGCCATGGCGGGGATGAAGTGGAGGCCCTGGCCCAAGAAGGGCTGTCCCGAGCTCTATCGGTATCCATTCTTACTGTACTTACCTGCTCCCTTATAGATATCTTCTTACTAGGGTATCTTTATCCAGGGCTTACTGATGTTACGTGAGAGCATTAGGAGGGGATCCAATTATGGCCAATCCTCATCGGATGCCAGGAAGAAAGCTCGAGATGCTGTACATAGGGCTGAGGCTGCAGTAGCTGAGTCAAAGGAAGCCAACGCCAGGCTAACGACTGTAGAGGTAGAACTGTCAAAATACCGGGCTGAGGTCAATCGACTGCGATCTGTTATTGAAGCGAAAGAGACTGCCCTCAACGAATCGTCTAACGAACTGAACAATGCTCGTTCTGAGCTGGAAACCTATGTCGCCGGAGAAGTCGGTCGAAAGGAGGCTTTTCTGAAATCAGAGGAGTTCAAGGGGCTTCTTGCAGCAAAGGCATTTCGATTTCTAGATCTCGGCTTTGAGGGCTGCAAGGATCAATTCAAGGCTCATGGATTCCCTCCAGAGGATAAAGACCCGGATGACTTCCTTGATCTACAGACCGTTGTGAATAACATTCCCCCTGACTTTATAGATCGGGATGTCTGACCAGGCTCTTTACACAGTCACTGCCTCCTCCCCAGCTCTTTTTTCTTTTTCTTTTTTGTATAGTTATTTTCGGAGGAATGTCCATTTTGTAATCAGCGCCTTTTTACTTAATGGAAATTTTGGATTGTAGACATGTTTCCCTTAACTGGTTTACTAACCGGAAATAAAATTTACTAAAGTAATAACTGAAGAATCACAAGTATAAAATAATACTGACCTGTCGGGGCTACTTATAAACGGAAAACCTTTACTGGATCTGAGCTTAGTTCATGGTGATTAATGTTGGGAAGGATCAGGGCTCATCAAAATAGTAAGGGCGGGCCTTTATTTTATAGTAGCCAGGGCGGACCTTAACTTTCATAGTCAGGGCGGACCTTAACTTTTATAGTAGTCAGGGCAGACCTTAACTTTTATTGTAAGGACCCCATATACTTAACCCTTGATTAGTGTATTAATCATTAGGTGTGGCACATGCTTTCAATAAAAAGCCAATCGGGAAGCTCAGATGATATTTTACCATTGAATGGCAACTCTAAAATTTCTCTAATGATCAACGTTATAGAATCATCTCTACTAACATATAGACTCATAGAGTTGCCCATTACCATCCCATTTTGCCACTTTTCACATTGTGGACTTTTATAAAAATTTGGGCAGAGTCTCCCCATAAAATTGAGCTATCCCAAAACACAAGCACATCACATAATATAATTCCCGGCCAGGGAATACACAATACTCATCAGAAAGCAGTAATACAAGTAAATTCCCAGCCAGGGAAGACACCACACATATGACGACAAAAGTGGGTTTCAACACCCACATAATACACCAATGACTTTCTTATCATTTAGCAATTCTACCTCTAATTGCATGCAACATAGAATGAAAGAGAGAAAGACTCATGCCTTTACATACAACCCATATACAAGTATAATCGTGCTCACATGCGAGCATCATGAATATGCATAAAACCATCATGGGTATATGGGTACTCTATACGATACCGTGCTCCATCAAGCCCTGGTACCACAATCCTGGGAGTACATCCAATCAACAGCTCGAGCTCATCTCCAAAGCCATCGATGTACCTGTTCACCTGTCCCAACAGAGACAGCCCCCAACGGGGTGAGCATACCAATTCCACAATTTCATAATCAAAATGACATAATACATAATTTACGGAATGTAAATATTGTGGAACATATGTGATACTTCCTGGATGGTATCGTCCTCATCATAACGTACCCCTGTAATAACCCTGTTCTCAAAACAGATAAATCATCAAATCTTAAATATGCAGTTAATCATGATATTGGTTAACCCTAGCCAGTCTCAAATCAGTAACCTTTCATAACATCTTATTTTATTTGGCAATGATTAGTAACATTTCATAACATCATTTCATAACATCGTTTCATAACATCGTTTCATAACATCGCTTCATAACATCTTTTCATAACATCTTACTTAATCTAGCAATGATCATAATTCTAGATATCGTATTGAGATTTCCTTAACTTCCGATACTGGTTAATCACTTCTCTGATTAACTACGTCTCTGTTCCTATTTATTACCAA
This sequence comes from Haberlea rhodopensis, assembly GCA_907163345.1. Classification (NCBI taxonomy): domain Eukaryota; kingdom Viridiplantae; phylum Streptophyta; class Magnoliopsida; order Lamiales; family Gesneriaceae; genus Haberlea; species Haberlea rhodopensis. The sequence continues at coordinate 7,651,890 of CAJQUN010000004.1, read as the reverse complement.
TAGGGAATAAAATACAGATATCCTAGATATCTAATCAAATACCACCTTTTCATTTCTTACTTCAAGGTAACGTCATACCTTCGGTGTTTGCTCCGTAGCAACCACACCTCATCATTTGCTCGCTTCATAGCGGCACTAAGCATTCCACCATGTGAATCAACATAACGTAACCAAGTCCCGATACCATCATAGTAAAACATATCGTATATCTTAAATCATGCATCATACTTGTAAAACATCATTTAAACTATGCTCGTACGCTAAACGTACCTTAAATCCTTGAAGTCCGAGTCAAACCTTGCTCGAGTTCCATGCCCTGAGGAACGATGTGCTAACACGATAAATAATTCACAATTATTTACGAACATGCAACCCATGCTCAAGCACACCCATAACCCTCAAAATATTGTCAACACACGACAATTAACCTTTAAAAAGACCCGGGGCAGGGTACATGTAGGGAGGGAACAAATGAGACTATCGAAAAATTGCTCAAGAACAACTTCAATAATTCGAACCCTAGCATCACGATTCGAACCCAACCAAACATCATAAATCATCTAAAACATGTAATAAACGATCCCTAACATGAATCATCAACCCATAGCCAAAACCCCCAAAATCGAAATCAAACCCTCACCAAATTAGGGCAATTTCGAACCATACAACTCAATTTGATCCCAAATAAGCATCATAATTCATTTAAACATGAATTAATCGAATAACAACAAGAATCATCATCCTCATACCAAAAACCCAAATTTTCGAAACCCTAAGTCACGAAATCAGTGTTCAAATTCGAAACCATAAGCAACAAATTTTCGACCCATGAAAGTATGAAATCATCGTCTCAAAAGCAGCATAAAAACGCCCCAAAAACATCAGAAAAATCGTACTAAAATCATACCAAAATCGCGCCCCAAAATCGGATGAAATCCAGTTTTTGAACCCTACGCTTTTCTGGCAAATCCGAGCTCGATTCTTGACCAAACTTCAAATTGTTGGTACGTATAGGAGCGCCTGGAAGAGACGATCACGGCGGCGGGTCGGACGCGCCGAACGGCGGCCGGACGGCGGCGGGCGCACGCCTGGAAGCGGCGTGGGTCAAAAGGGGATCGAGAATGGCGCGGCTACGGGGAGAGAGAAGGAGGGGAAGAAAATGGTTCCGATAATAAAAATCTCGGGTTCAACTGGTATTTATAGCAAAAATACCCCGAAATACTAATATCCCCACAAATACATCATGATTCATTAAAAATCATCTGTTTTCAATAATTCTCTCTCCAACTCAAAAACTCCCTACCGGTGCCCACACACAGCACCCGAGATTCTGAGTCCTACTAAAAACCCAACTCACAGGTTTTCACCGAAACGAGAATACGATCTCAACCTCGGGATCCAACGATCCCAACTACTCAAATAGACGAGCCCAGAAGGCCCGACACCTCGATTAAACTCCAATTCGCCACGTAAAACAACTTTACGGGTTATTAACACTCCGGGATTAACACCTATAATCCCTGGTCATCACATTATCCCCCACTAAAAGAATTTCGTCCTCGAAATTAGCACCGGTGTATCACGTAACACCCAGGTTACACAACAACCTGAAGCCATAACCTCGATTCCTGACCATATCAGAATCGTCTTAAAAACCTTGAGAATACCTCACATCAAACTCTGAAACAGAGCGACATAACAAAACCAACACCAACTCATCACCCAAGAGGCAAAACGTACCTCGATGCGGTTCATCCCAAAAGTCAGTCCCTCATGACTGTAAAACAACCAATACTTATGACCGTAGATCGGACAGTCATCCTTCGTTCTAATACCACTAGTAAGAACGCATCATGAATGACACCTCAACCGTGAGAATGTTGACCTCGTGTCAACTCTGAAGTGGAATAGACTTCCAAATCCATCATAACGTCAAAAAGCGTCAGCGCAACCCAACGCTAACAATCCAAAAGCAGTTAGTCAACTGAAACTGCGAGGATCTGAATCGCTCCCGATTCCATCGTAGATATCATTCAATGACATCTCTTGTTGGTACTTCAACATCATGAGCTGTCCCAGACAAGTCTCACCAAGGTTTAAACATAAACATCTATACGTTCAGTGAGGCATACTCAACTTCAACTTCAAATGATGTGGTGACTACCAGAGTCCACCACAATCCACCTCGTATAACCTTACGATTTACCAAACTTGGTTCCAACGAGCAGTATAACGGCTCTAGCAAGCCCATCATGGTGCTGCATACACGCGGCAGACAAACTAGTCGCTGCCTCACTAGGTTTCACCTCAAACCTACCAATCAGATGGACGTTTCCGCACGGCATACCATACCATGGGAAGAAAATCAATAGAGTAGTGGGTCTTTACCCAACATTCCTCCAATGCTGAAATACCCTGGACACTCCAATGTCCCCATGCACTTAACATAACCTGATCCTACTTCCTTAGGACCCATCTTACATTCTCATGGTTGGTGTGACCATGTCTACCATATGTCCTATCAATAGCAAGCGAGTAATTCCTCCACGATTACTCCTGTCGTCAAAAACATGGCCAAAAGCCATTCCAACGAGCCTACCTCAAGGGTATCACCACTCGAAATACGATTACTTCAAACAATTTCTGCGGTACAATCACATGTACAGTGCGTCCATCCATTCCTCGAGCAACCCGCTCGGTATAAGGGCCACGTTAATCGGTGACGCACACACCACCTTGTGCCCGACATTGGCACCCAAGGCATACAACTGAAAACGTATACTCAACGCATTGTTCATCGTAATGATGATGCATGTCTAATAAGACATCTCCTACACTATCGTCATCGTCATCCTGTGACGACACAGGCCAACTCATGGTATCTAAGGCATTGCCAACTAGTGACAATACATGTCAACAATGACATCTAAACAACCCAGTCAACTCGTGACGGTCCATGCACATCAGCGTATGTCATCCACCATCATGCTAGTAAAATAGGCATAATAAAACATGTATATCAACGCAATACAGCTACAATAAAGCTAATAGAATAGCAATATCTCGTACCTCATCGCTAACAAGATAGCGGCATACCTGTCTCCGTCGCTAGATAATAGTGCGAAATCAGCACTCATCGCTCGAAGGCGGCATAATCCTGTGCTGAGTACATAGCGGCACTATCCATCGCTATAGAATCGACGGCATGATACCTCGTCATATAATAAGTGGCATGAAACCTCGCTATACACCTGAGCCTGAATCATCGTCTACATAACAGCGGAAAGAGGCATCGCTATCAACATATCTGGTGGCACCAATCATCGTCAATCCTCATAGAAGAATGAGTCATCGTAAATCCACATAATAGCGGAATGGGACATCGCTATTAACATATCCGGCGGCATAAACCATCGCCAATCTTCGTAAAAGAGTGTGTCATAGTAACATAGCGGAATGAGGCATCGCTATCATCATATCCGGCGGCATAAATCATCGCCAATCCTCGTAAAAGAGTGTGTCATAGTAACATAGCGGAATGAGGCATCGCTATCATCATATCCGGCGGCATAAATCATCGCCAATCCTCATAAAAGAGTGAGTCATCGTAACATAGCGGAATGAGGCATCGCTATCATCATAAACATCATCATAATCATCATATCATCTTTACTCATCATAAACATCATCATAAACATCATATTCACATATATACTCACAACAAACTATGTTAATTAGAAATGGGACTGTCCCGGTTCCATTATGACAGCGGCACAATTGGCCCCCTCGCTCGACATAGCACATCGTATGATACCCATCGCTACGCCTTGATAGCGGATGTATCTCTTATACAGCGGATGATACCCGTCGCTACACCTTGATAGCGGATGTACCCCATCGCTCAGCGGATGATACCCATCGCTACACCTTGATAGCGGATGTACCCCATCGCTCATCAGCGGATGATACCCATCGCTACACCTTGATAGCGGATGTACCCCATCGCTCATCAGCTATGTGAGCGGCAAGACCTTCCTCGCTTGCCCATAATAACCACCGGACATTCAACCATTCTAAGTAACATAGTGAAACATACATTATCATCTTGTAACATCATCATCATATAAGCATCATCATCTTATAGCATCATTATCTTAGAGATAAAACAGTAAATGTACGAAATCATAGTTGAGTAAGCTTGCTGGTTATTCATTAACTTCTTTTCATTTTCCCTAGTTCATATTCATGCATATGGGCATCTTACCCTGTGGCATCTTACCACCTTATAAACATCATATCATTCTATAAACATCATATTAACATCATCATTACTTATCATAGTCGTCATCGTAAACGTCATATCATCTTCATTTATCATAACATCATCGTAAGTATCTTGTCATCTTTATTCATTATAAAATCATCTTCACCGTGAACTTACTTATCATAACATCATCTTAAACATCTTATCACTTTTTCATTCATTAAACACATCATCATGGCATCGTAAATTCTCATGCAGTCATAGTATGATCATAATATAGGAGTATGGCCTCTTACCATATGGGCATCTTACCACATCATAACATCGTAACACATCATCATAATCTCACTTGTCATAAACATCGTCATCATAGCATATTCGTCATAAACCTACTTATCAAAATCATTATCATCATAACATTATCATCATAATCATCATCATCATAAACATCATAAATACTTATGCATCCAATGCATAGTCAAAGTTAGGAGTGTGTTACCGTCCGATGCCGTACGCTTCTTACGTACTTTCCTTGCTTGAACATTATATGAACAAACACATTAGTATATTCAATAATAATTGAGACCATACCGAAGTAATCCACTGTCGGTTGTCTACCCAGTCTGTCCTCAGACAATACGTCATATCTTTCTTTTCCCTGATTTTCTTCCAAAATCAGGTTCCTCGGCACGTAGCATATAGAGTGTTAGACATCACTATGAATGTCATCCTATCGTGTTCCACACGATTCCTGCAACCACAATGGTTAGCAATACCACTTTTCATAACATAAAAGCACATAAACAATTAGTCATGTCGTATAACATTAATGCCATCATGCATAAAGATGTGCTATCAATAACTTCCTAGGCCCTCAACAGCCCCAACGAGCAACCACTGCTCTGATACCACTAATGTAAGGACCCCATATACTTAACCCTTGATTAGTGTATTAATCATTAGGTGTGGCACATGCTTTCAATAAAAAGCCAATCGGGAAGCTCAGATGATATTTTACCATTGAATGGCAACTCTAAAATTTCTCTAATGATCAACGTTATAGAATCATCTCTACTAACATATAGACTCATAGAGTTGCCCATTACCATCCCATTTTGCCACTTTTCACATTGTGGACTTTTATAAAAATTTGGGCAGAGTCTCCCCATAAAATTGAGCTATCCCAAAACACAAGCACATCACATAATATAATTCCCGGCCAGGGAATACACAATACTCATCAGAAAGCAGTAATACAAGTAAATTCCCAGCCAGGGAAGACACCACACATATGACGACAAAAGTGGGTTTCAACACCCACATAATACACCAATGACTTTCTTATCATTTAGCAATTCTACCTCTAATTGCATGCAACATAGAATGAAAGAGAGAAAGACTCATGCCTTTACATACAACCCATATACAAGTATAATCGTGCTCACATGCGAGCATCATGAATATGCATAAAACCATCATGGGTATATGGGTACTCTATACGATACCGTGCTCCATCAAGCCCTGGTACCACAATCCTGGGAGTACATCCAATCAACAGCTCGAGCTCATCTCCAAAGCCATCGATGTACCTGTTCACCTGTCCCAACAGAGACAGCCCCCAACGGGGTGAGCATACCAATTCCACAATTTCATAATCAAAATGACATAATACATAATTTACGGAATGTAAATATTGTGGAACATATGTGATACTTCCTGGATGGTATCGTCCTCATCATAACGTACCCCTGTAATAACCCTGTTCTCAAAACAGATAAATCATCAAATCTTAAATATGCAGTTAATCATGATATTGGTTAACCCTAGCCAGTCTCAAATCAGTAACCTTTCATAACATCTTATTTTATTTGGCAATGATTAGTAACATTTCATAACATCATTTCATAACATCGTTTCATAACATCGTTTCATAACATCGCTTCATAACATCTTTTCATAACATCTTACTTAATCTAGCAATGATCATAATTCTAGATATCGTATTGAGATTTCCTTAACTTCCGATACTGGTTAATCACTTCTCTGATTAACTACGTCTCTGTTCCTATTTATTACCAATAGGGAATAAAATACAGATATCCTAGATATCTAATCAAATACCACCTTTTCATTTCTTACTTCAAGGTAACGTCATACCTTCGGTGTTTGCTCCGTAGCAACCACACCTCATCATTTGCTCGCTTCATAGCGGCACTAAGCATTCCACCATGTGAATCAACATAACGTAACCAAGTCCCGATACCATCATAGTAAAACATATCGTATATCTTAAATCATGCATCATACTTGTAAAACATCATTTAAACTATGCTCGTACGCTAAACGTACCTTAAATCCTTGAAGTCCGAGTCAAACCTTGCTCGAGTTCCATGCCCTGAGGAACGATGTGCTAACACGATAAATAATTCACAATTATTTACGAACATGCAACCCATGCTCAAGCACACCCATAACCCTCAAAATATTGTCAACACACGACAATTAACCTTTAAAAAGACCCGGGGCAGGGTACATGTAGGGAGGGAACAAATGAGACTATCGAAAAATTGCTCAAGAACAACTTCAATAATTCGAACCCTAGCATCACGATTCGAACCCAACCAAACATCATAAATCATCTAAAACATGTAATAAACGATCCCTAACATGAATCATCAACCCATAGCCAAAACCCCCAAAATCGAAATCAAACCCTCACCAAATTAGGGCAATTTCGAACCATACAACTCAATTTGATCCCAAATAAGCATCATAATTCATTTAAACATGAATTAATCGAATAACAACAAGAATCATCATCCTCATACCAAAAACCCAAATTTTCGAAACCCTAAGTCACGAAATCAGTGTTCAAATTCGAAACCATAAGCAACAAATTTTCGACCCATGAAAGTATGAAATCATCGTCTCAAAAGCAGCATAAAAACGCCCCAAAAACATCAGAAAAATCGTACTAAAATCATACCAAAATCGCGCCCCAAAATCGGATGAAATCCAGTTTTTGAACCCTACGCTTTTCTGGCAAATCCGAGCTCGATTCTTGACCAAACTTCAAATTGTTGGTACGTATAGGAGCGCCTGGAAGAGACGATCACGGCGGCGGGTCGGACGCGCCGAACGGCGGCCGGACGGCGGCGGGCGCACGCCTGGAAGCGGCGTGGGTCAAAAGGGGATCGAGAATGGCGCGGCTACGGGGAGAGAGAAGGAGGGGAAGAAAATGGTTCCGATAATAAAAATCTCGGGTTCAACTGGTATTTATAGCAAAAATACCCCGAAATACTAATATCCCCACAAATACATCATGATTCATTAAAAATCATCTGTTTTCAATAATTCTCTCTCCAACTCAAAAACTCCCTACCGGTGCCCACACACAGCACCCGAGGTTCTGAGTCCTACTAAAAACCCAACTCACAGGTTTTCACCGAAACGAGAATACGATCTCAACCTCGGGATCCAACGATCCCAACTACTCAAATAGACGAGCCCAGAAGGCCCGACACCTCGATTAAACTCCAATTCGCCACGTAAAACAACTTTACGGGTTATTAACACTCCGGGATTAACACCTATAATCCCTGGTCATCACATTTATAGTAGTCAGGGCGGACCTTAACTTTCATAGTCAGGGCGGACCATAACTTTTATAGTAGTCAGGGCGGACCTTAACTTTCATAGTCAGGGCGGACCTTAACTTTTATAGTAGTCAGGACGGACCTTAACTTTCATAGTCAGGGCGGACCTTAACTTTTATAGTCAGCATGCTGAACCGTATTTTGAGTATAACTTCATTAAAAACTTGATTTCCTGCGTTTATACATTGTAGAAATATAGACCTAGGAATAATATTTTCTAAGATGAAATGCATTCCAGGGTCTCTTCAGCTTTTTTCCCTTTGCATCTTCCAGGTAGTATGCTCCAGAGCCCACTTTCTGAATAACTTTGTAAGGTCCTTCCCATTTAGGATCAAGTTTTCTAACTTCCACTGACTGGACCTTCTTGAGTACCAGGTCTCCAACCTGAAAACTCCGAGGCATCACTCGTTTGTTATAGGCTTTGATGACCTTATTTCTATAAGACTCCATCCTGATCACGGCCCTCTCCCTTTTTTCGCAAATCATATCCAGATCTAGAGCTCGACGTTCATCATTGTTGTTGTCATAAGCTTGGACTCTTGCTGAGGTCGCTCCTATTTCTGCGGGCAAGACTGCTTCGGAACCATAAACCATGCTGAAAGGTGTCTCCCCTGTAGGAGTTCGAGGCGTAGTTCTATAAGCCCACAGTACACTGGGAAGCTCTTCAACCCAGTCTTTTCCTACCCCATACAGCCTGGCTTTTAATGCTTGTACTATAGACCGGTTGGTGACCTCCGCCTGCCCATTACTCTGAGGGTAGGCCACGGAGGTAAAGGCTTGTTCGATCTTCATTTCCTGGCACCAGGTGGTCACCTTTCGTCCCTGGAATTGTCTCCCATTATCGAAAATCAACTTCCTTGGTACCCCAAATCGACACACAATATTCCTCCATAAGAAGTTCAGCACATCCTCCTCAGTAATCCGGGCTAAAGCCTCGGCCTCAGCCACGGCTACTATCAGGAACTTCTTCTGTCTTGGGGCGATGGGGAAGGGTCCCACAATATCCATTCCCCACTGGTCGAACGGGCAGGCTGATATTACAGACTTCATGAATTGAGCCGGCTGTCGGTGGATTCGTCCATGCCTCTGGCAGCCTTCACAAGTAGCCACGACCTTTACTGCATCCTTCCTCAGCGTTGGCCAAAAGTATCCTGCTAGTATGGTTTTTTGTGCCAAGGCTAGGCTCCCTAAATGATCCCCGCAACAACCCTCATGTATCTCGTGGAGCACATATTTAGCCTCTTCCTTCTGTAGGCACCTGAGCAGAGGCCCTGCAAAAGACCTCTTGTACAAATCATCCCGAATTAGAACAAACCTAAAAGACTGTCTCTCTATCTTTCTCGCTTCCCTTTTATCAGAAGGCAGCTCGGCATTCCTCAGGTATTTTATGAGGGGGGTCATCCAACTTTCCGTACTAGGAGGTTCGGATGCCAGCTGAGTTGATGGCAATAATTCGGTTTGGCAAATGACCTCTCTTTGACACATGGGTCCTAAGGACGTGGCCCATTTGGCCAGCTGATCGGCTTCTTGATTTTCCTCCCTCGGTATCTGCACTATATTCCATTCAGAGAAACTCTCAGACATTTCATGGACTGCCTTCAGATACTCCATCAATTTCACGCTTTTTACCTCAAAATTTCCCTTTACCTGCTGAGCCGCCAATTGGGAGTCTGAATAAAGGACCACCTTAAGCGCACCAACCTCCCGAGCTAATTTGAGCCCAGTTAATATTGCCTCGTACTCTGCCTCATTGTTGGATACCCGGAAATCTAACTTGATCATAGCTTTTATTTTTTCGCCCATTGGTGAGATCAATACTATTCCAACACCGCATCCCTCGCTGTTCGAGGCTCCGTCCACATACACGCTCCATGCCTCTTCCGGATCGGATCCAATCATTTCTGCAAAGAAATCGGATAAGGCTTGACCTTTGATAGACGGCCTGGGCTGATAGGAGATATCATATTCTCCCAGCTCAATAGTCAATTTGACCAATCTGCCTGATATATCGGGCTGAGTCATGATTCTCCCGATTTGACTATTGGTTAGTACCGTGATAGGGTGGGATAAAAAGTACGGCCTCAATTTCCTTGCAGTTATGACTAGAGCCAATGCTAGCTTTTCTACCTCAGGATATCTGAGCTCGGCACCCCGGAGGGCGTGACTGACATAATAAACTAGTTTTTGGTCCGGTCCCTCCTGTTTAATCAATACCGAGCTAACGGCATGCTCAGTGGACGAAAGATATACCCATAATTTTTCTCCGTGACCTGGCTTGACCAATACCGGCAACTCGGTCAGGTGTCTCTTCAAATCAGCAAAGGCCCTCTCACAATCCTCGTTCCACTCGAAATTCCTTGCTTTTCTCAACACTTGAAAGAAAGGATAGCTTCTATGTGCTGACCGGGAAATAAACCGTGCTAAGGAGGCAATTCGACCGGTCAGCTTCTGGACTTCTCTTATGCTTTTGGGAGAAACCATATCCTGCACTGCCCTTACCTTCTCGGGATTGACTTCGATTCCTCTATCTGTCACTACAAAACCCAAAAACTTCCCGCTCTTCACCCCAAACATACATTTAGCAGGATTCAACTTCAGCCCAAACTTCTTCAGGGTAACAAAGGTTTCCTCCAGGTCAGGTACGAGATCTGAGCTAACCTTGGATTTTACCAATATATCATCGACGTATACCTCAATATTCCGTCCCGTCTGTCCTTCAAATACTTTATCCATCAATCTTTGGTACGTGGCCCCGGGGTTTTTAAGGCCGAAGGGCATGTCCACGTAGCAGTATGTTCCTTCTGAGGTGACGAAGCTGACTTTGTCCTGATCCTCCTTGGCCAAGGGGATCTGATGATACCCCTGATAAGCATCCATAAAGCACAATAACTCATAACCTGACGTGGAATCTACGAGCTGATCAATGCGGGGCAAAGGGTAGCAATCTTTGGGGCAAGCTTTATTTAGATCCCTGAAATCAACGCACATCCTCCATTTCCCGGACGACTTTGGCACCAGGACTACGTTGGAGAGCCAAGTCGGGAACTGGACTTCCCTTATTTGCCCTGCTCTTAACAAAGTTCGAACTTCCTGGCTTATGACTTTGTCATTTTCCGGTCCGAAATGTCTCTTCTTTTGTTTGATTATTTTAACCCTCGGATCGACACTCAGCCGATGCTGTGCAACTTCCGGGCAAATCCCAGTCAATTCAACAGAAGACCATGCGAACACATCCGCGTACTTTGACAGGCACCTCAACAGATCTTGTTTCAGGTCCCGGCTGAGATCCGAGGCCACCCTTATCTTTTTTTCAGGTTGTCCTGGGACCAAAACCACCTCATCCTGTCCTTCCAACAATGCGTGTACTTCCTGCCCTTCTCGAGACCTTTGTATGAGGTGAACCCCTTGATCCTTCGGACTACTGCCGTCCATCCTTTTTGACCTCTTCACTTCCACCCTTACTGTGCTAGTGTAACACCGCTTGGATGAGGGCTGGTCTCCCTTTACTTCTCCCACCCTTATCCCAACAGGGAACTTGATTTTTTGGTGGAAAGTTGAAGCTATAAGCCTGAATTCATTCATCGCGGGCCTTCCTAAAATGACGTTATAGGAGGACGGGGCTTCTACGATAGTAAAACATGTTAAACGAGTCTTCCGACTCTCCCCTTGGCCCATGGAGAGGGGCAGGATGATCTGCCCTAGAGGGTACACAATATGTCCTGCAAAACCAAAGAGAGGAGTAGAGATTTGCTCAAGAGTATACTCACCTAACTCCATCTGCTGGAAAGCCTCCTGGAATAATACGTTCACAGAGCTCCCTGAATCCACAAAGACTCTTCCGACTTCATAATTTGCTACGGTCGCCCTTATCACGAGGGCATCATTGTGAGGCGTTTGCACGCCTTCCACATCCTTCGGACCGAAGCTAATCACTACCTCCTCCTCGATATTGACAACCTTTCCTATGCTCAGTATTTCTCTCCTACTCATAGCCTTCCGAGCCCTATTAGAATCACCATCAGTAGCTCCCCCCGAGATCATGTTGATAAAACCTCGGGGGAGCGGGTTATTCCTAGGTAGCTCCTGCTCTTCTTGGCTCCTTACTGGCCTCCGCCCACGTCCCCGGCCCTGAAAGGAGCCGCGAAAATTAGCACGCCCATTTCTGCCCCTTCCTCGGTATGGACCTCGGCCCCTCTCTCGTGAAGGACCATAGGGAACGTTTGGTTGAGGTATACCCTGACTATACCGAGGGTCATTCCACCTGGCCAGTTCCTGTCCACTATCCAGATTACGACATTCTCGAGTGCTGTGCCCAGCGATCTGATGGAAATCACAATACTTATTCTCCACCCCCTTGCTCGGTTCGTCCTCGGTCCGCGGAGATCTTCGAGGGTCTTGTTCCTCACAAATCCTGACAGCTCCATCTTTAGCGACTTTTAGGGGCGTAAACTGAGAGAAACGTCCGAGTTTGGTATCCTCCGCGGGCCTTTTTCCTTCAGATCTGAACTGCTTATCACCAGTTTTTGCACCTTCTTTTATTTTTGTACTCTGGGCCTCTTCTACATTAATATACCTCTCAGCTCGTGTTAGGAGATCATCATAGGTAGGAGGAGATCTTTTTATCAAAGAACGAAAAAACTCTCCTGCCTTCAAGCCCTGAGTAAAGGCGCTGATCAAAATCTCTGCTGGGCAGGCAGGTACCTCCAGACTGACTACATTAAAGCGCCGAATATATTCTCGAAGGGGTTCGCCCTCTGTCTGTCTCATTTCAAACAGGCTCAACGAGGTTTTCTTATAACGTTTGCTGCTGGTGAATTGGTGAAGGAAAGCCGAGCTGAACTCCGAGAAAGAGGTTATGGAAGAAGGTTCGAGTTGATTGAACCACTGCTGGGCTGATCTTACCAAGGTCGTAACGAAAACCTTGCACTTTAAACGGTCTGAATAGGAATGCAGCATAGCAGCGTTTTCAAATCTGCCCAAGTGTTCCTCCGGATCCGTGCTTCCGTCATATTCCCCAGCATTCGGGGGCCGGAAGTTACTTGGGAGCTTCTCCTCCACTATCTCCTGGGAGAAGGGACTACCCTTTTTCAGAGTACTGTGCCCTCCAATCCCCTTCTTCATTACCCTGACCTCCCTTCTTAACTCCTCCACCTCGACTTCGAGGTTGCAGCCTCCAGTGGGCGGTGGGTGTGATGTGGCTACCTGTTTGGGTTGTTCATTTTCCCGAATACTCTCCCCTCGGCCGCTCTCAGATTGATCCATAGCTCGCTTCATTGCTTTTTCCACCGTTATTGAGATGAGGCGTGTGAGCTGCTCGAAAGTTAATGCACCCACTGTTATGCCTGCTGTAGGTGGTGGCCCTTCTCGATTCACCGATGGTGCCCGTTGTTCATTATTTGCCTCCTGATTCGTTCTCCACGTGTTTACCATTCTTATCAACGTCTTATACTCTTTTTCCCACAGATGGCGCCAATTGTTAACTCGGATTTTGGTAGTGGGTTATCTTGGTTAACAATAGCTCCTCCCTTATTGGAAGTGAGCGGTCCTGAAAAGAAAAGGTTGGAAGAAGACCAGAGAGTGATCTCCGATGGATCTTTCCGACGATCAAATCAGGGTTCTTTTTTATGTAATATGGAAATAAGCATTTAGCTAGAATTTTGCGGGGGAAAAAACCTGCCTCTCTTAACCTGACGACCCCATATATATATGGGGTGGTGAGAAAGAATACCCTATCGTGTTTGGCTGGGACCTATGGGAGGCCACCGACAAACACTGTACCTGTATAGGGCGCACTACTGGAGGGATTTTTATACCAGAAAATATTCCCTATACTAGTCACCATATGATTGGTCCTCGTGGCAAGTGGTCCCCTAATGAGACAAAATTCAGTTAGATGTTTCCCGCGTGGAGGACCGCACTTGTGTCCAGAGTACCTCCCTGAGCTCTGAAGGGGAAACCAAGACAGCTGTTTAAGGTTGGGAGCATAGCCCGTGCTACCTGGTTCAATCCAGCAGGGTTGAAGATCTTTCCCGAGCTGAGCATACTGATGGGAAACGCAACTGGCCCAGCCTATGAATACCGAGCTGATCACCCTTTGTGAATAATAGACAGTGACCTGCTCATATAATACCGTGCTGCGCTCAGAAATGGTCAATTACCCCTCCTGGGAATATTCCTTTCGGATTGAGCCCTTCTGGGTGAGATTATGCTCGAGTAAGGGCCGAGATCGCACTGGACATGATATCTGGATATCAAGGAATGTCGATGCGAGATTTGAATCTTCGTCCTTAAGACAATATTGCCCCGCTACGGTGCTAACAGTTTGCTTTGGCAATGTCTCACAATATACAACGACTATGATTTGTGATCGGAGAACTCCAAATCACAAGTCATTTAAATCACAAAGGTTTAAAAACACTTAACAAGGATGAAGACCCACAAAATTACTCAAATTTTGATCTTTCAAATCTGTTGTGAATTTCAAAATTCAATGTCTAATTCATTCAAGGGTTGTTTCTTATATAATATACCAAGTGGTGTCACACAAAAAACACCATTTGAAAGCATCTCATCATGAAAAAAACGCAGCCAAACGCGAAAACACGAAACCCTGCGCAGGGCACGATCGATCGCGCCCCTTTTTTCAACTCACTGTCGCTCGTGATCGGTCAAGGCATAAGTCTTTATCGATCGTGAGTCCATTATTTATTTCATAATTTCCAACACATCATACACTAGCAAATTCATAAAGATATCATAAAATAAAATAAAGAGAATAAGTTTTTCAACTATCTTATTTTCACTTGGAATATATTAAGAATATATGGGGTTCCAACTCAAAACAAATTGGTAATGAGTGTAATAACACATGCATTTTTATAAAGAGCTAACATAACTTGTAAATACTCAATGTGACACAATTCTCAACACCTTTCCTCTGTATGACATTATATAAGTCAAACACGTAGATTGATAATGTGGGTTATGGTGATCATGCGGGTGGAATAATCAATCACATGAAAACCCGCTCTGATACCATATTAAGAATACATGCGGTTTCAACTCAAACCAATTGATAAAGACTAGAATAACTCATATATCTTATAAAGAGTTAACATAGCTTGTAACAACAAAATATGATAAGTTTTCTAATGAATGTTCAATTGAGATTGGAAAAAAATTTCGATCTCCTACAATAAATGAAAAAATAAGCCCTTGAAAAAATAATCCAATCCCCCTCATATAAATTACATCTTCATCAAACCTCTACCCCAAATATATCATTGAAAAGACAAGAAACAAACAAATTTAAAGAAAAAAATTGTATCTTGACAACTAAAAATTGCATTTTATCTCCCAAAAATTACATTTTGCCCCTCCTGAAATTATGTTTTGATCCCTTTAAAAAAATTATACCTTTTATTTTTATGTTATTATTTTTCCCTCTTCAACTTTTAGGTTAGATTCGTCCATAGATAGGAGGGGTAGGAGAGGTTCATCAAATCAAAAATGTGTAAATATGTGAGAAATAATCAATTTTTTACTTCAAATATTTTGAAATAATATTTAAATTAAACCAGTAAATGTCTTCTTGTTTTTTTTACGGTGGAAGAATTGTCAACTTTCTTTGTCATTGCAATCAATTGACCAATGCCACATACTCACATAGTTTGGTGCCGCATCAGTTTCTGCTCTCCAGGCTATCATTAAACTGGTACAAGACCAATGTTATATATATATATATATATATATATATATATATTAAAATTTAAAAATAAATATAATAAAAACGTTGAGGTGATCTAATTCAATGGCTAGACATATATTCCAAAATTAACACGATGAACTTAACAGATGGCACAACTGGAGCCATGGTTGGAGTATGATTGGGATGCCAAATCAATGAAATTACTAAATACACAACCTACCAATAGGAAATTTTGGCTGCACACTTGTAGGACACGGGGATTAAATAATTAAAGCATGGTCCACAGACATAAAATTATTAGCTTAAGATCAGGATTGTTGTGCAGATTTTTAGGGTTAAATTTTTTTAAAAAAGGAAAAACCCTAATTATAGATTTAAGCTATCAAGAGATGAAGATATAGCTATGAGATTTCTAATCATTAAATACTTTAGACATACGTTAGTCCAAGCATAATCAACATTATTAATTAATGTAATCATTAATTACATATATATTATTTCTTTTTAAGTTGTGGAGATGTTAAATCAATTTTTTGCGCCAAACGTCGCTCGAACTCGAGTATGCTCAAAGTGAGCATGAACTATTATGACTTTTATTTGATGTATGATATATCTCTGATATTCTATGTTAATTAAATTTATTAACCAAATATCTTCAAAAAAAGTATTACCCAATCAATGAATTGCTTTCAAAATGGCCAGTTCTACTATCCTTAGATATAAAATTGAGATATAAAATCGGGCCTATATATGTACTACAATAATATGTTGGGGAAATTCAAAATAGGGGAAATTGCAAATAGGTGTTGTTTACATAAATTTATTACAAATAAATCTGCAAAAAAAAAACTTCTTACCAAAAAATACACTTGGGAGAAAATTATATTCACATAAGTCCAATTTTTTAACTATTGGTTTGAAAAAGCTATTTTTTAGTTACCAAAATACCCTTCAGTTGAAAACATCCTAAACCTAATTTCAGATCTTTATTTTCTTCCTCATCCCGTCGCCCCACACCTTAAATTTTCTGCTGAAATTTTCCGACGATTCTCAGATCATTATTTTCTTCATCATCTCTCACCTCATCTAGTCGCTTCATCCCTAAAAAGTATTTGCTAAAATGTTCTGTACATGAATGTTTAAATCGAATCATCTAAATTTTCGTAGCATTTGGAATCTTTTTGAATTGAAGAAGATCTCGGACTAGTCTGCAATATAATTTTTGGATCTGCCATGCGCATTTCATCGTGTGTGTGTGTATATTGTGTGTGTATGTGAATTATAAATTTGAATACCGATGCTAAATTATAGATATCGAAAGTCTGTTGGTATGTTTTTTTTTTACTGATGAATATGGATGAAGAAGTAAGGTATGCATTGGTGTCTGTGCTTGTTTGCTCATTTTCAAAATTTACAGTTTGACAGCAAGATGTTGCAACGAAGAAGATGACCCAGAGAAAAAATAATTGATGCACGAAAATTATAAAAAGTAACTGGTGCACGAAAATATAACCTTGGTGCACGAAAATCATAAAAAGTAATTGGTGCACGAAAATCATAAAATGTAACTGGTGCACGAAAATATAACATTGGTGCACGAAAATCATAAAAAATAACTGGTGCACGAAATGATTAAAAGTAACTGGTGCACGAAAATATAACCTTGGTGCACGAAAATATAACCTTGGTGCACTAAAATATAACACTGATGCACGAAAATACAACACTGGTGCACGAAAATATAACATTGGTGCACTACAATATAACACTGATGCACGAACATACAACCTTGGTGCACTAAAATATAACATTGATGCACGAAAATTAACACTGGTGCACGAAAATATAACACTGATGCACGAACATACAACCTTGGTGCACTAAAATATAACACTGATGCACGAAAATTAACACTGGTGCACGAAAATATAACACTGGTGCACTAAAATATAACACTGATGCACGAAAATACAACACTGGTGCACTAACTTTGTGTAAATTTTCGTGCATCAGTAGC
Organism: Haberlea rhodopensis; assembly: GCA_907163345.1. Taxonomy (NCBI): domain Eukaryota; kingdom Viridiplantae; phylum Streptophyta; class Magnoliopsida; order Lamiales; family Gesneriaceae; genus Haberlea; species Haberlea rhodopensis. The sequence continues at coordinate 7,634,245 of CAJQUN010000004.1, read as the reverse complement.
TGATTTTAATTTTGTGCATCAGTTACTGATTTTTCGTGCATCAGTTACTGATTTTCAATCTTTTCGTGCACCAGTTACTTTAAAAATTTTCGGGCACCAGTTATTTTTTATAATTTTCGTGCACCAATTAATTTTTCGCTGGGTCATCTTCTTCGTTGCAAGTTTCAGACTGTAAATTCTGAAAATGAGCAAAGAAGCATATACATCAATGCATAATAACTAAAAACCCTCAAAAGGCAACAAACAATATATATATACACATATACACACACAAACACACATACACACACATACCAGAATTGAAAAAAAATCTGGAAAAAAGTGATGGAACAGAAAATCGAAGAGATGAAGAGAAAAATCAACTGTAAGAAATCGTAATTGGCAAGAGAGATTTACGAGGCGATTTTTGAATCGTAGTGGTGAAGGGAAGAGCTGGAACGTAGTGCTTAAAGGAAGAGATTGAAATTTTCTGAAATTGCCGCCTTTTTTTATTAAGGACACTTTTGTCATTTTAACCTAAGATGTACTTAAATGATTGCAAGTTTTTTTCCTAGACTAGGATGAATAAAGATTCAGTAAAAGGTATCGGCCTGAACTTTGCCCTTCAAAATAATATGCGCTATATGTATGGGTCAAAGGCGGTATGTGTCATCCTTTAATTAATTATACGTTGAGCAGTCTATTTTTTGCATATATATATATATATTGATGAATGTGAACGACTTAAATTTCAAGAGGTGCACGTTAAACATTATTCATAAAAGTGAATTATCACAAAATTCATTATTTTTGTGTTTGAATAAACCACCGCTATGTGTTGTTGTATCATCAAACTAGTCAGTCTGGGCTGTAACGTAATAGCCCAAAAAATAACCATATATTTCAAAGCTGTAATCCAACTAATTCCCATTTGATCAAGATTATGAAATACTCAATTGGACCCTGAAATTCATGCTGGCCAGCGAACTTTAAGGAAAAATATCTTAATAAATAATAGGGCTTCAAACGTAATTTTCTCGAGGAAGCAATTATTAGCCACCTTTCATCATGATCTAAACATGCAAATGCAATCAAGAAATGTGGAGTCCCGTTCCATTGAGACCCCCCCCTATAAATTTCCTTGCCTGATTACTTCTTTGGCAAATCCATAAAACCATATTCAAGTTAAATTCAAGCTCATTAACCAATTTCAATTTCCCCCCCTCTCCAAAAACACAGAATATGGCCACCAAATTTATAAACTTGACAGAAACTAACTCCCTGAATTTCCGAAAATTTGAAAAGAAACCCAAGAATTCCAGTCTGAAATCCTTCTGGGCTTTCCTGTTATCGGTTGTTATTTACCTTTCAGTTTTCTATATTTTTAATCTCTCCGCTTCAACCCTTTTATGCACCACCAAATTCTGGTTCTTCATATCAAACACTCTCATCTTCATAATTGCATCTGATTTTGGCGCTTTTTCTTCGTCAAAAGAATCTGATTTTGACGAAGAATACGCGAGATACTCAAACACCGTCAAAGCTACAGATCACATTCCCTTTCCTTTCCAGCCCCAACACCCGAAAAATGTTGAAATAACAACAGCAATTGATCAGAAAGAAGAATATTACGAAAAACCGCAAGAAAAGATAATAAACATGATCTACAGTAGTGCTACTAACAGCGACGATCGTATTGAGAATCCTGAAACGTATATTATCTCCGTCGAAGAAAAAAATGTTAACACAGAAAACCTGACTGAAAATTTCGAGACAAAGAGACAAGAAATAATCATCCCACCAGTTAGAAATGAAGCCCATGAAGTAAAAAAAAGACCGAAAGAGACAAGTTTTCGAAGTAACTCGGACGAAGAAATAATATCAAAAATTGATGACAAGATGGTTCTGAAGAGAACATTGTCTGCGAGACATGAAGAGCCGCCGAGGACTGACGAAAACGATGAGTATTCGAGGATGTCCGACGAAGAACTTAAGAGAAGAGTAGAAGAATTTATTCGAAGGTTTAACAGGCAGATTAGGCTTCAAGCATCCAAGAACCAACAAAACTTGGGGAGACATGCACCAAATTTAGATTGATCCGAACCCCTTTTCTTTTGGATTGTTTGCAGTCATGCTCTGTCGGTTTGCAGCTCACGTGAATAAAATGCTTTTAGTGCTTCGTTTAGCTGAGTGTTCGATCATAAATATTTGGGTATTATTTTTTCACTTTTGTCAAACCAATTTTTTTTTAACATACTATATATGTTAAGTAAATATTTGTTTTACAATCATATATATGTGATATAAATATGTAATAAATTGACTGAAAATACCGTGCAAGACTTATTCTGAACCTACGGATGTTTCTTTTAAGTTGAGATATAGGACACCTTCGATAAGATGTGTTAAATTGATGCCCAATCAGTAGTTCATCCCATCTCAATAAAGTTTGTCACATCACTTCTTTTATTATTAATTTCAAAATATTTTTTACTATCACTATGCCAAAAGTATATCTTTTAGGTTAGAAAAATTACTCGATACAGCACTCTCAACATCACGTTTCATTTGCAAAACTGTTCTAATTACTGTATGATAATGATTGCTATAAAAAACTTTTCTTAACATTTATAAAGAAAATAGTGAAACTCGATCTGGTGAGGTGGCCAATTGAGAGCTACAAAAAGCTAGTGTTCAGCTATTGACATGTATGAAAATAATTGTCATCTGCCCAGGGTTCAGCTATTGTCTGTTGACCTGTAATGGGCTCCGTTTACGTGACTTCTTTCTAATTTTCTTATGCAGGTTGATGCAGCTGGAAATTAGTTAAAATCAGTGGCTCTAGGCACATCTCATGAATTGCGAGTGGGGCAGAGCTGTTAGCATAAATGCCCAGCAAGCCAATGTTGGTCCCGATGGGCTTTATGGACCCTAGCCCAATTAGCTAACCACTATAAATATAACCCTGTCTAGGGTTAAATCATTCTAATTCCATTCAATACTCTCATAAGTCGTCATCACACTAGCACTGGTGTCGTGCTTGTAGATCTGGTCAGGTCGATTGGACTCGAGGATCACCGCCGCAGATTGATTTCGCTGTTCATCGGTAATTCTCTTTTCGTGCATTTATTTTGATATTTGCATGTTTATATATGAATCAGGCGCGATCTTCCGTCCACGGGTCAGATCTGTTTATTGTATTATTTCCGCTGCGTTTGGATCTGACGCCGGGGTACGGAAACCCAACAGTGGTATCAGAGCCAGGTTGCGCTTTGGTTCATGTATTTGATAATTAATTTTTATTAGATCGTTTCCGGTTAATCTAATCGTAGTTTTCAGAAATTTGGATTCGGAAAAACATAGAAATTGAATTAAAAATTGTTTTTAATTCTTGAACCACCGCCGGAAATTGCATGACTGCCGGAAATTGAATGGCCGGCCGCGGCCGCAGGCTGGAACCACAGCGTCGGCGGTGGAGGGTGTCGCCTCCATACGCGACGTTGATGGATTGGCTGCGGCGTGGTAGTGACGCCGCGAAGTCGAAAATCTCATGGCCATGGATTCTGCAAATGTTGCAGTCGAAAATCGCATGGACTCTTCGATTACTCTTCTCGTTAATGGGTGCGGTTATGACCGGCAATCCAGCGACGAGAGTGAGTGGTGGGCGGCGTAGGGGCGTGAGGCTGCGCAAGGCTTTAAACCCTAACCCTAATTTTCCATTTTGGGGAAGATGGTGAACAGTAATTTCGGGCCAATATTTAATAAAAAAAAAATATATAAATAATTTTTTTTTTGATAAATCCGAAAACATGGGTTAATTTTTGGGGTTGAAATTGCATCTTTTAATTCTTGGATCCAAATTGTTTGGAGTCCATAATTTTTTGGGTCATTTTAGATGTTTTTTCCGGATATTATTTCTGAAATAATAAATCATAATACTTAATTTTTAAAAATGTGATTTTTAATTTAAGTGTAAAATGGAGATTTTACAATTAGTTAAAAATTTAATTAATTCAAAATTGAATGAAAATGTTTCATTTAATTTGTTAATTTTATTTTTGGCTAATATTATGATTTGAGGTAAAATAGTGATTTTACCAAGTAATTGAAAATTAAATTAACTGAAATTTAAATGAAAGTGTTTCATTTAATTTGTTAATTTTATTTTCGATTATCATTATGATTAAAAGGTAAAATAGAGATTTTACCAATTTATTGAAAATTTAATTAATTAGAAATTAAATAAAATGGTTTTATTTAATTTGTTAATTTTATTTTCAATTAATGATGCGATTAGTGGGAAACGATAGAATAATTAATATTTGTGCTCTAATTACATGTGATGTAATTAGTACAATTACATATGATGTAATTGTTTAGTTTAATGTTTAATTACATATGATGTGATTGCATGATGGATGATTACGGGCCTTGACCAACGTGTTTAGGTGAATGTTTAGGTTTTTATTGTTTCATTATTATTGTGATTTTGGTTATCGGGCCTGCGAGCCTGCTCTCTCTATTTTCTGATGTATCCCACCCCGGATTTGTATCCCTATTCTCTTGTTTGCACGATTTAAATGTAAAATCATTAGAATTAGTGGGAGATCGAGATTGAAGATGGAGCACCAAGAATCAAGACATGTATAATGGAAGCAAAAATGTAATAGAATTGCATTGCATACCTGCATCACCTTAGACAGACTTGTGATCCACGTATGACTCACGTGGATCAATTAGGAAAATGCCGTAATCGTCCATATTTTTTTTATTATGCATGTGATGTATGATAAATGTTTGTTTGTATGTTTTATTAGTACATATGACTGCATGAATAAAACATAGTTGCATGAATCCGGCAATCAAACAAACAAGTACTTGATGAGATTTGAAAATTATTAAATCCCTCTTTTGAATATGATTCAAAATATTTTAATATCAAACTGTAAAGGGAGCTCAAAGGAGTTTGTTGCTTCCTGTCTTCCATCAACAGTTAAGCCATGAGACGCTACTTGTGTCAGGTGTCTTGTCTCACCCTCGTGGGGGGCATCTGGCATGGGAAAGCTGTGTGTTTAACTGCCACTTAATTATGGATAGGGTTCTGTTAACCTTTAAGATTACTCACCCTCGTGGGGTCTTATTGGCGAACATTACCATCCGTGGGATGGGTTAGTTTGACGTGAGAAGGCATAATTGGCATGCCTCCGTAGGGTTATGTCAATCACGAGACGAACATCTTGGGGGTTGCATATGATGCAATTGTGAGCTACCTTTAGTATCATGAGGTCGGCTGGACCCTCGCCCGGGGCTATCATGAGCTAGTTGGACTCCAAGCCCACTAAGAAAATACGATTTTCCGTTCATTTGTCATGAGGGTGACGAATTCGAAAAATTTAGTGGGAGCATTCAATAACTAAAGCCATAGTTTTTGAATAAATTAATAATCAAACAGTTTGCATATATTTTCTGTTTATTCTCAGTATTGTGATTGCCGTGAATCCGATTGCATCAATTCTCGATACAAACAAAGTAACCGCACCAAATTATTCTGATTGACTAATAATTTTAAAATAGTGCTTGCTTCTAAAAGATTGCTATATATCATTGGTGGGAGCCTCATGTTGAAGTGTCTCCCGGTTCGTCTCATGAAGAGATTGCCACACTTGAGAAGTGATGGGACGATGGTCTCTAGACTAGGTGCTATATGATAGTATCAATGTCACCAATGAGTTTCAACACAGATATGAGAAATTCGTTCACATTGCTGATATTTTCCAACACCTACAAATGTTGTTTGGTGAATAGACGCGATTACTGAGACTCGTGACTTCAAAAGAGCTATTTTAATTTCACATGCGAGATGGGGCTTCGGTCTATGAGCATAGTGTAAGAAAAATATCTCTTGTTGAGAAATTGGAAAATCTGAATGTGACAAATCCTCATTAATTGGCTGTAGATTTGATCTTATAGTCAAAATGTTGGAAACTCATGTATCCTTGATTCAAAGGAGAAACGTGTTCTTCTTATTGAATCTTCTACCAATGGTATTTCAAGGATAAAGAAGAGGAAGGGAAATGATTCCCAACCTCAAAAGACGAAAAAGGATATAGTAGCAACTATGAAAGGAGAGGCATCTATGTTTTCACTGCTGGTTACTGGCGCAAAATTGTAAGGAATACCTAGACTAGAAGCGTTCTAGAAAGGGTATGTTTTATATTAAAATTAAATGTTTCTATTGGTTCTACTTCTTTGGTATATGATGTCAGTTGTGCTCGTATTTTTGCAAAGAGTTGCATGTGATGTGAAGAAGTAGAGAGCCCTAGGAAGGTGAACCTACCTGAGGCTAAGCATTGTAGCAAGAGTTGTTGCAATGGCTGTTTGAAACATTTATTTAATATAAAATCTTGAACTGGTTAGGAACTGGTTTGAGCAATTATTTATTTGTTCTAGATTTAATCATGAACAATGTTCCTATTTTGATAGAGAATGATATTCTTTTAAATATGCGAATGTGATTTGCATTATTTTTTAAGAATGCATGTTTTATTGAATCTGGTGAACTTATGAATGATTAGTATGATTATATTCAAAGAATATAAAAAGAATGATAACTTAAATCCAACATATATTTAGCATGTGCTGAATGTCCATTGAATCTGATTCATATGGACGTATGTGGAGCACTAAATGTTAGTGCAAGATGATGTTGAGTTATCTTAAAGAGAATGTGATTCTCTCTGAGTAACTCTCTAAAGTTACATATTTGTTGAATATAATTCATACCAATGCAGTGACCAAAACTCCATATACGATATGGATTGAAAAATAATCCAAATTTATATTTTGAGATTGTTCTGCTTATGTGAAGCAGCCAGTGGGAGATGAGTTGGATAGTTGATCCATCTTATGTTATGTTGTGGAAATTTATATTATCAATTGCAGGCAAAGAGTTTGTTTCGCAAGTGCAATTTTTCTAGAGAAAATGTTTCTATTAGAAAGGATGACAACATAATATAACTTGAAAGGGTTCAAGAACCACAAACCACTAGAAAAGTGAAAACGGTGAAATTAATTGAGTAAATCATAACCTTTGATTTACACGCACGAAGGAGATTTGAAAATGTTTCAAGAACTCCTGATAAATTTAATTTACTCATAGAAAGTAGTCAAAATGATTTTGACCATGGATGTGATCCTAGAACTTTCAAGGAGACGATGTTGGACATCGTTTTGGGATATTGGCGAGATGCCGTGAAATTTGAAATAGACTCCATGTACTCCAATAAGGTATGGGCCTTAGTAGATCCTCTTTGGGAATTGTTCTCATTGGCTGCATGGATTTACAAGTGAAAGCTTGGAGTGGATGGGAAGGTAGTGACCTTCAAAGCTTGACTGGTGAGAAACGATTATTCTCATAGGCAAAGAGTTGTTTATGAGAAAATTTTCATCGGTTATGATGCTATAGTCTATTTAGATTTTATTAGTTATATCTTTATATTATGAATATGAGATATGAGTAATGGATGTGAACACAACATTTCTCAGTGGTGGCATTGAGGTAGAAATGTAGCAACCAAATGTGTTTACAACTTCTTGTAGTGAGAAAAATGTTTTCAAACTCCAGAGGTCCATTTATGAGCCTAAGAAGGCATCTCGAAGTTTGAACTTCCATTTTCATAACATCATCAAAGTGTTTGGTTTTGTTAAAATCCGGAAGTGGCATGTGTGTGCAAAAAGGTTAGTGGGAGCATGGTTATATTTGTGATGCTTTAAGTCGATTATATCATGCTCATTATGAATGGTATTGGATTAATCAATTAAAGCGTGATTATCTACTAATTTCTCCATGTAAGATTGAGAGAAGCGTCATACGTGCTTAGCATACGGATCTATAGGGATAGATCTAAAGGATGCTTGAGATCTCTCAATCTACGTACATAAACACTGTGCTAAAAGGGTTTAGCATAGAATAGTCGAAAAATGAGTTACTTCATAATATGTCATAGTATTCATCTCTCGAGTCACTGGGTCTTCAGATTGATGAGGAGAGAGAAAAGATGACATTTGTACCTTATATTTCTACTTTTAATAGCATACTGTATGATATGGTATGTACTTGGTCTGATCTATGTTCTTAGAGTAATGGGCAGACATCAAACAGATCCCGGTGAAGGTCACTGGAAAACTGTGAAAATAATCCTCAAGTTCTTATGAAGAACTTATGATATGTTCATGGTTTTTGGATCTGTAAGTGGAGAAATAAAAGTTGAAGGCTAAGCTGTTGCTAGTTTTTAATTTGGATGTAGATGATACCATATCGATGGTCGGATTTGTATTTAAGCTCAATGATGGTGATGTCTCTTGGAAACGTTCCAAGCAAGACACCACATTGGATTCCACCACTGAAGTTGAATACATTGCAGCATACGATGCAGCAAAGAGGCAGTTTGGATAAGAAATTTCATCCAAGAGTTGGGTGTAATTTCTAGTGCAGTTGACACAGTCTCTGTGTACTGTGACAACATTTGAGCTATTATGAATAGCCAAGATCTCATCAGGATCCAAACATATATTGAGAAAATACTATCTAATGAGACAGATTGTAGACGCGACATTTTGTCGAGAGAATCGCTTCAACAGAAAATATAGTGAATCCACTGACAAGGCATTTACAATGATTGGTGTCTGTTAGACATCTTGGGAAGATGGTCTTAAGACACATGAGTAGTTGGCTTTGGGAAAGTGAAAGATATTGTTGTCATACATGATTAAGTAAATCAATAGTTGATTGATTGTACTTATAATCTTATTATGACAAATCTTTGTTTGAATATTAATATATATGGCACTTCTTCATCTGTTTACCCATGCATCTTGATGTATTGATGAAGTCCTTGAAGTTGCTATAGTCCATAGAATGTGGTTACGCATATGATGGTGACCATGAAATACATTCTAGACTGCGATTTCTAAATGTTCCTGGTCGATGAGCCTTCGAGAATGGGATATCGATATATGCTCGTTAGAGACTGGTATTCATGATGTGTCTAGTGTAGTGCGCCGCGTTTCATCGGCATTGGCTTGGAGAAGTCAGCACACATGAATAGGTGCTCATTAGGAATGAGTTCACTGAACGACCCTACTCGGAATTCTATAAGTGGTTACCACTTGTCGAGTATAGAATTTCTAGTCATAGTTGTGCACCATTACTCCTCATGACCCGAGGCATCATTGAGGTCTTGACAGATAGCTGTGTACTTTGATTTAATGACTGATCACATGCGGGTCATAAAGTTGTTATTTTGGGTATTCAGTGATGCTGTCAGAGGCCTATGATTGTCGTTGGGGATTCACCACTGGTCTTGATGAACCAGGATGTCCTATGTGTTTTTCTATATATGATTCGAGGAATCTCTGGCCAGAGTGGGTAGTGTTTGTGAAAAATGAGTTTTTCATATATGCACACAATGAATCATATAACGTGAAACAAATACATAGTTATTGAAATCATAAAGGGTCTCGATCAACCAATGCCCTTGATTCAGTCGGGACATATGTATGAAAGGAATGTACTGCACGCTAACTATGGCTGACAGGTTCTCGTACGTTGCTAGTCATTTGTATCTAGGTCTTCGTGAAGCGCAGATGCTAGGCGCTACCCACGATCGGTAGGTTCATACTGGAATTATATTCCGGTAATTGTCTATTAAAGGATTTTAATTGACAATGGGGCATTCAGGGTAAGCCAAAAGAAGTTGTTTGACTTCTAAAATCACAAATGTTGTGATCCTACTGCTATGATACACTTGAGCCTCACTGGGTCACAATCAACCGGCCGCCGATCTATCGATGAGAATTGAGACTTAAATGTTAAGTGCTCAAACTGAGTGATTTAGAAGAGATGAATTTAATTTTTGAAAGCTCCTCAATTTAGTGGAGTTCTATATTTGAAATTGTTTCATTTATAGAAAGTTCTAAAATAAAATCATCTGATATATTTATGTCTCATAATTATGTACATTGGCAGTACATCAAGTTGTTCAATTAGATTGATTTACTTGGATTATGAGTTTGTAGTTTTGTGTTGGCTTTTGGGCAAGTGGGAGATTGTTAGCATAAATGCCCAGCAAGCCAATGTTGGCCCGATGGGCTTTATGGACCCTAGCCCAATTAGCTAACCACTATAAATATAACCTTGTCTAGGGTTAAATCATTCTAATTCCATTCAATACTCTCATAAGTCGTCATCACACTAGCACTGGTGTCGTGCTTGTAGATCTGGTTAGGTCGATTGGACTCGAGGATCACCGCCGCAGATTGATTTCGCTGTTCATCGGTAATTCTCTTTTCGTGCATTTATTTTGATATTTGCATGTTTATATATGAATCAGGCGCGATCTTCCGTCCACGGGTCAGATCTGTTTATTGTATTATTTCCGCTGCGTTTGGATCTGACGCCGGGGTACGGAAACCCAACAAGAGCTGCTACGTAATTGGAAAGCCTTATAGATTTGAGAACACTTTTAACAACTGGCTTAATTTTTAAGAAATGCGAGCTCTGGCGCATGCGAAGTGCGATACTTCGAGTTATTCAGTGCCTAAATTTTGCTGGTTAATTAAAAGATAATAAAATCGTTTAAGGTCATGCCAGCTCACTGGTAAAGTTTGGTTTTCACAATCTAGATCTTGGGTTCGAGTCGGATGCACGTGTGTAAAAGAGGCGCCCACGTACCAGATCCTTACAAGAGATTTTTTTGTATCAAGAAACCAAAGTAGATTGCAGATGAATAATGTCTCTTTCAGTATCTGAGATACTGCAGGTTATTTGTAACGATATGCACCATCGGGGTAACAATCACTTTCAAGAAGGCAATTAGCCGTTAACAGTTAGAAAGTTATGTTGTACAAATTTTATTGGGTGTGTATCTTAGGAAAGTAGCAAGCACAACAAATGGCTTTTTAATAAGAATGCCAATGCGAGATTTATAATCTCTGTCCTTAAGACAATATTGCCCCGCTACGGTGCTAACGGTTTACTTTGCAATTTCTCCCAAGATACAACGACTATGATTTGTGATAGGAGCACTCCAAATCACAAATCATTTAAACAACAAAGGTTTAAAAGCGCTCAATATTCAACAAGGATGAAAATCCACAAAATTACTCAAATTTTGATCTTCTATATGATGTGAATTTCTAAAATTCCATGTCTAATTCATTCAAGGGTAGTTTCTTATATAGTATACCAAGTGGTGTCATCAAGAGACACAATTTGAAAGCATCCATCATGAAAAATTGCACCCCAACATGAATGGACACACTATTTAATTTGGAAGCATCCAATCATGAAAAAATGCACCCCGACATGAATGGATACACCATTTAATTTGATTCAAATTTTTAACAATCCCCACATGAATTAAATTAATGCATATGTGTAATTGAGCGCTTTTAACGAACTATTATGACATCGGGTGAGATAGCTTGTGGCTTTGAATTTTCCGTAGTAGTATTCAATAGGATTTACCTGACTTAATAGTGAACTTATAGTCTTGAACTATTAGTCGTTGGTGTAAACCAAGACAATTGAACCCACACCATAATAATTCTAACACTCGTATTGGTTTCTTACGGTTGTGTCCGTTTCGGCCATGGATCACGCTTGGTTTCATAAGTGCTTTTCATCTTTGAAGCAGCCACACTTTGCACTTACGTAGGTGATCTCCTAAAAGAGTATCCCGTTGTACTCCAACATATTCTTATATGTCTTAGGAATCATTAAAGGCATTTTGCGTATCATCGTACCCCTTTTGCATGCTATACCCCTTATCATAGGAATGTGTTTGAGTTTGATCTCCAATGTGTTTATACATAATTTAGTTGTCACTTTTGAACCTAGATCTTGGGATCTCCAGTCAACAAGGTTGGGATTTCCATAATTTTAAGCGTTGTTAACGCGTTTTTTCTTACAAAATTCGAGACCAAGGAAATACTCAACTTTAATTAACAATTCATATTTAAGCGCATAGATTACAAGTTCAAGATTCTATGTCTTGCAAACTTGAAATTTTAAGTGCAAAGCTTAAAATTTGAAACTCGAATTAATTCTTGAGATTTCATTCTTCAAGCGTCTTAAAACGTCATTCCAAGCATTATTCTTCATGCACATCATTTTTCCTTTGTTACTTGATGATTTCTAAATTGCTTCTCCAATGAGCATATCATCAATACACAAGCATACATATGCTTAGGTGTGTACACATTTGTCACGCTTATCTATTTGACAACATGATTTGTCAAACTCTTCATGTATTTTATTGGGTGTTTGTTATGACTTTACTCTGGCCTTCATTTCTAGTTTAGCCAAGTACCCCCACATTTCAAATATTGTAGGAAACTCTCTTTTCCTTCAATCACAAGGTCTTCGTCCTTGCCTAAATGTGGTAAGTGATTGAATCCTAGAATTGCAACCCCCATAACTTCGGGTAGTAACGAAGTGCACTGGCGTTCAAACTTTCGTGTTTCAAGTTCTAAGCGTTATAGTCTTACAAATCCAAATTCAAATTTTTATTTCTTGAAAATTTTGAATTTAAGCGTACTTGTTTACAAAAGTTGAAACTTGGATAATATTCTCAAACTCGATTCACAATTTGCAATTTAAGCGCACTAACTTAGAAAACTTGAATTCAAGATTTTAAATCTTGCAAATTCATGTTATAAGCGTACTAGCTTAGAAATTGAAAATGAACCAATTTGAGATATTACAACGCCTAATTGAAATTTGTTGCTTCGATTTATCACTTGTGTTTTAAGCGTACAAAGCTTAGAAACTCGAATTCAAGATTTTATAGTCTTGCAGATTCAAGCTTAAGCGTCAAATTCTTAGACAACACAAGTACAATCTACTCACAATTTCCCATAGCAACTCATTTGCTAAATTTTATTGCAATCTCATTTTTGAAGTGTTTAAACACCTCACTGGCCTCGTTTTTGCTTCATAGCAAAAAAGTCACAACGATATCATGTGTAAATATTGATAAGTAACAAATTACTTTTCTCACATCTCTAGTTTGCACAATATTTCCATCACAAACATCATTGTGAGCAACCTTTCAGAAATTTTGTTGTCCTCTTCGATTCTCAAGCGAACCACAAGGTCTTCAAGATTCATCTCTTTTCGTTTATGCTTGAGATAATTCTTGAAGTCCTTCCATGACGGAGGCAACTTTTCAATCATGGCGGACACTTGGAATGAGTCACTTAGAACCATTCCCTCCGCATGAATTTCGTGCATGATTACTTGCAAATCTTGCACTTGTGCTATCACAGGCTTTGTATCAACCATTTTGAAATCCAGGAATCGCCCAACGATGAATTTCTTCATGCTGGCATCCTCGGATCTATTGCCACAATTCCTTGGCCATCTTCACTAGACAATACACATTGTATAATGTGTTGTCCAGTCCATTGATAATATAATTCTTGCATAGGAAATCGCTTTGATTCCGCAGCCCTCTTTTGGTTGTCGATTTTACTCTCCATAATAGTAGGAGCATCCTCATTGAGGAACCTTGTCAACCCCAAGGTTGTCAAATAAAACAACATGTTGTCATCACTTGAAATCGTTCACATTGAACTTTTCAGGCCTTTCACCATGATGAACGAGAGTTGTTGTTGCACTCGACGAAACCATTTGTTGCTAATATTGTCTTAAGATTGCAGTACAAAATTTATTGGGTGTGTATCTTATGAAAGTAGCAAGCACAACAAATGGCTTTTTAATAAGAATGCCGATGCGAGATTTATAATCTCTGTCCTTAAGACAATATTGCCCCGCTACAGTGCTAACGGTTTACTTTGGTAATTTGTCTCCCAAGACACAACGACTATGATTTGTGATAGGAGCACTCCAAATCACAAATCCTTTAAACAAGAAAGGTTTAAAAGCGCTCAATATTCAACAAGGATGAAGATCCACAAAATTACTCAAATTTTGATCTTCTATATGATGTGAATTTCTAAAATTTCATGTCTAATTCATTCAATGGTTGCTTCTTATATAGTATACCAAGTGGTGTCATCAAGAGACACAATTCGGAAGCATCAATTGCATCCCAACATGAATGGACACACCATTTAATTTGGAAGCATCCAATCATGAAAAAATGCACCCCAGCATGAATGGACACACCATTTAATTTGATTCAAATTTCCAACAAGTTAAAAGTTAGTTTTTATTATTTGTTATATAGCATTAGTTTAGTTACACGCTTTATGCAACTATAAAAAAGTAGCAGTTAGAGACTTTAACAATCAATTACTTCAGTTTCATATTTTACAGCTTCTGTATACACTGATCAACTTCTTCTTTCTCGAATTCAAGTGATAATGTTCTTGAATATTTAGAGATTTATCATGGTATCAGTTTAGCCTGTGATTTTCGATCACACTTTCCACACATTTTTTTCTTTCGAGGATCCTCTGTTCTCAGTTTTTCTTTTCGAATATGGCAACATTAATCCTCCATCTGGCTGAAATGATGAAAACTGTGAATCTACGGCGTCCAATTTGCCTAATCCAGAAGATCTTTCATCTCCGTTCTTTCTTCACCCGAGTGACAATCCTGGAGCACTCATTGTTGGTGAGACGTTTAACGGTGATAATTATGTCTCTTGGTCAAAATCTGTACATATGGCTTTTAGTGTCAAGAATAAATCTCAATTTCTTGGTGGTTCTTTTTCTTGTCCATCTATTTCTTCCCAAGCCCTATATTTGGTTTGGACTAGGGCAAATAATCTTGTTTTGTCATGGCTATTGAATTCTATTTCAAATGATATTAGACAAAGTCTTTTGTATTTTACTTCTGCTCAAGAAGTTTGATTGAACTATAACCCCGTTTTGCTAGAAGTGATGGCCCTAGGGTATTTCAATTAGAGAAAACCCTAATAACATGAATCAAGGCACACAATCTATTACTCAATATTATAATCCTTTCAAAGCTATTTGGAAGAGTACATTAGTTATTGTCCCTTATTCCGTTGTAGTTGTGGTGCTATGTCACATTGTTCTTGTCAAATTCTTGAGGCTTTATCCACGGCACAACAGTTTCCTAAAAATTTTAGTGGGTTTACATGATTCATTTGCAACCTGTAGTCAAATACTACTTGTATCCCCTTTGCATTCCCTAGCAAAAGTGTATTCCCTTTTATTACAAGAAGAGAGCCAACGAGCTCTTCAATCTCAATCAGTGACCTCTTTAGATTCTCTTGCCATGATGGCAAATCATGTTCCATCTATGGATCACAATGCACTATTATCCAAGAATGCATATAGAAAGATAAAAATTGTCTCAAATGTTTGCATTGTGGTTTTATTGGTCATGCTATAGACAAATGTTTTGAAATTGTTGGTTATCCTACTAGCTGGAAAGGCCCTAAAGGACCTAGAGTCCCACCTACTCACGTAGCTGCCAATTATTCGTGTACATGAGTTATTGGTAAGTATATATGATCTAAATCAGATTTGAAAACTCATAGTTACACCCAGAAATCTCTTCAAAATTCTCTCCAAAAACCATGTTTCCTTTTTGCAACTTTTGCTTGGTTTTGGCTTGGAATCAAAATATGAACTTGTTGTGAAGTGAAAGTAAAACTACTTGGTGGGATTTATTACTTGAATATGTTGATATCATGCTTTCCATTTAAACATGATAATGAAAGTTGATATTTCTTGATTTGCTATAAGTTGAAATGAAGCACATGAACTTAGTTTAAGGAAGGAACAAGTGTATATAATGTTGTAGGAATGCTTCAGTGCAACTTGTATGATGTTTTGGAGGTACGAGTTATGGTAAAAATGGTAGAAAATAGAAGATATACATGAAAATAGCATGTTCTAAATTTATCAGGGCCCGACGATAAATCGCGAGCCATGGGGCAATCGATCGAGTGAGGGTAAGAACAAGTGAGGCAGTGTGTTGACCGGTTGATCGCTTGATCGCGACCGATTGATCGCATGGTGGCAATCGATCGCGTATGAGGCAGAAAGTATGCTTAAATTTTAGGCGTGAGACGATCAATCACACGATGATGACTGATCGACCACGTGCTTGGCGATCAATCGTAAGGGGAATAGCCACCGATCGCCGAAAGCAGAAACTTTTGTTTGAAATTTGAAGCATGAAGCGAACGACCGCTGGTTGAGACCGAGCTATGATTGATTTGTTGAAAATTTATAATTTTATGAAATTGTTAGCTTATTATAACATTGGATTATTGAATTTCACGTAGCACCATCACAGGGGACATGTCAGAGAGAAGGTTAAGCAGTAACTCCTGATTTTCTATCTTTTGAACGTGCGACAGGTACGTGTGGACATATATATATATATATACACACACACACACACTATAACGACTGAGCGAGAAATATGATATATGCTGCTAATATGAAAATGTGAGGCGGTTCCACTGACATATTGAGCAGAAATGCAATATCATATATGCTCCTTTATAACAGGGTGATGAATGAGATTCATCGGACATGCCATAACATGGTATATATTGTGATTTGATGTATGTACAGGAACAACCAAGGAGGAGTATTTCAATGCATGAAATACATGAAGTCTTTGATACAGTATTTATGCATTTTTATTGATGTTGGATTGTGGATATCATCTATATACTCATGATATGTGGTTGTTCTGTAGGGACTCATAGACGGGGGAAGGCCGGGATTGTGAGTCTACCTTTCGCTGCTAGGAGATATATGATCGCTTATTTTTTAAAACAGAAAATTCCAGTGTAGCGATTTTATACCGCGAGTGCACGGTGTCAAGTTTTAGTATAATAATATGATAGTAGGGATGTCGTACCCACAACGACTAGTAGTAATTACCAGATTCAATTAGCCTAACTATATTTAGCCTACGATTATTGAGTGAAACTTAATTAAAATAAACCCAGAAAATTAGTCAAACCAAACGATGAAGAGCGACGAAAATCAATAGAGACGAATATCAATACTTAGGTTCACCCATGTAATCCCCCACAATTCTCCTATTAGTTAAGACCTCAAATTCTACGTTCTAAGGTGACGAGTTTTCCTATGTTATCCAATATACTTTGGTCAAGTTTTTGAACCTAATATTAAAATGTAACAAATCAATGGCCATGCACTCATTTAATGTGAGGACCAGAGATTAGGGATGTTAATCCCGGAGTGTTAATAACCCCTAAAGTTGTTTTACGTGGCGATTTGGAGTTTAATCGAAGCGTTGGGCCTTGCGGGCTCGTCTATTTGAGTAGTTGGGATCGTTGGATCCCGAGGTTGAGATCGTATTCTCATTTCGGTGAAAACCTGTGAGTTGGGTTTTTGTGTGACTCGGAATCTCGGGTGCTTGGTGTGGGCACCGGTAGGGGGTTTTGGAGTTAGAGAGAGAATTTTTGAAAACAGATGATTTTTAATGAATCATGATGTATTTGTGGGGCTGTTAGTATTTTGGGGTATTTTTGCTATAAATACCAGTTAAACCCGAGATTTTAATTATCGGAACCATTTCAGCACCTTATCTCTCTCTCCCTCCCGCGTCGCCATTCCCGATTTCCCTTGACCCACGCAGCTTCAAACGCCGCGCCCGCCGCCGTCCGGCCGCCGTTCGGCGCGTGCGACCCGCCGTTGGATTTGTCTCTCCGAGGCGCAGCTATTCATACCATCAATTCGAAGTTTCGTCGAGAATCGCGTTCGGATTTGCCAGAAAAGCGTAGGGTTCGGATCTGGAATTCTGTTCGATTTTTGGGGCTCGATTTTGGTACGTTTTTGGGGCTTTTCTTTGGGTGTTTTTGGGACGTTTTTGTGCTGCTTTTGGGTCGAATATTTCACACTTTGTGATTCATAAATTTGTTGCCAATTGGTTCGAATTTTGGTGTTCCTTGTTTCGAAAATCTTGTTGATTTTTGGTTAGATTCTTATGCTTCACATGGTTTAGCTTTTGAGTCTCTTTGGTGATGCATTGTGGTTCGAATTCTTGCTGTTGGCTCACGGGTTAGGGTTCGAAAATTGGGGTTTTGGTATGTGGGGCGATTATTCATGTTGTTGATTTATTAATTCATGTTTTAGATGAATTAAGGTGCTTGATTGGGTTCGATTTGTGTTGTGAGGGTTCGAAAATATGTGGGGAATTCTTGAGCAATTTTCGATATTGTTTCATTCGATTTCCCTCCCTGTATATGCCCTGCCCCGGGTCTTGTAAATGGTAAATTGTCGTGGGTTGACAATAATTTTCTATATAAGGGTTATGGGTGTGCTTGAGCATAGGTTGCATGTTCGTAATTAATTGTGAATTAATTTATCTTGTTAGCACATCGTTCCTCGGGGCATGGAACTCGAGCAAGGTTTGGCTCGGACTTCGGAGATTTAAGGTACGTATTGACGTACGAGCATAGCCCCTTTAATATAATTGCAATTGTTGAGTGCTTGGTACACTGTATTGCAATGAATGTGTGTGAATTGCATGGTTTATTGTGGAAATGCATGACACATGATATTAGTAATAAACGGAGATTGAAATGCATGGTTCATTGTACTTTCTTCAAATGCTTACATATGCATTGAGAATTGCATGGTGCCGCTTTTGAGCGAGCAGTGATTTGGATGTTGTCGCCTGTGAGCGAACATCGATTATGACGCCGCTGCCATCGAGCATGCGTGGAATTGGAATGCCACTATTGTAGAGTGAGCAATGAAATGGAGATATGAAACCATAAGTGAGGAACACGGATTATTTATAATCATTGTTTTAATGATTTGATGTTATTATTTATGACATTGGTATATGGCTCATAGAATTGTTAATCAATGTAATGATTAACTGGCATTTGGGACTCTGATGGTTTCAGTGTTTTGAGAACAGGGACAGTACAGGAAACCCCGGATGAGGATGATGCCATCCAGGGAGTATATTTTGTATTTCATAGCATTTACATTGTTGTAAATTATGAATTATATTGTTATGGTTACTGGATTGGGATATTGGTATGCTCACCCCGTGTGGGGACTGTCTCTGTTGGGGCAGGTGAACAGGTACATCGATGGCTTTGGAGTTGAGCTCGAGCTGTTGATTGGATGTACTCCCAGGATCGTGGTACCAGGGCTTGATGGAGCACGGTATCGTATAGAGTACATATATACACCTGAGGATTATATACATATTCATGATGCTCGCATGTGAGCACGATTATACTTGTATATGGGTTGTATATAAAGGCATGAGCCTTTCTCTCTTTCATTCTATGTTGCATGCAATTAAGGGTAGAATTGCTAATGATATGAGAGTCGATGGTGTATTATGTGGGGGTTGAAACCCACTTTTGTCGTCTTGTGTGTGGTGTCTTCCCTGGCTGGGAATTTACTTGGTATTGCTGCATTCTGATGAGTATTATGTTTTCCCTGGCCGGGAATTATGTTATGTGTTGTGCTTTTATTTTGGGATAGCTCAATTTACGGGGAGACTCTGCCCAAATTTTTATAAAAGTCCACAATGTAAAAAGTGGCAAAATGGGGTTGGTAATGGGCAACTCTATGAGTCTATATGTTAGTAGAGATGATCTTATAACGTTGAATATTAAAGGAATTTTGTAAGCATCATCTGAGTTTCCCGATTGATTTGTATAGAAGCATGTGCCACACATAGTGGTTAATACACTAATCAAGGGTTAAGGGCTAGGGGTCCTTACATTAGTGGTATCAGAGCAGTGGTTAGCTCTTTGGGGCTGTTGAGGGCCTGGAACATGCTGATAGGGATGAGTAGCACATATTTATGCATGATAGTAGCTAGTGTTGTGTGACACAACTATTTTGCTTATGTGCATTTGTAACATGTGATCATAGTGAAACGATTATATGTCATGACATCTATAGAATCATAATATAACCTGTTGATTATGATTGTGAGTTGTGACACAGGGACAACCAAGTGGAGCATATTGAAATGCAGTGGGATACAGGAAGTACTTTGTAATCATAATTTATGCATTACTCATTATAATCATATTGTGGGGAATATGGATTATCGTATGCTCATGGTTTGGGATTGTTCCTGTAGGGACACTATGACGTGGAAAGGCTAAGGCCATGGTTGAAAGGCACGAAACGGTAACCTGCGTTTTATATACATCCTGAAATTATGCATTGTGGTTGCATGTATACATGTAGTGATGATTTTAATGCTTTGCCGCCAAATGTTGAAGCGAGGGGAGGGAGTACCGCATGTCGCATTTGAGCGAGGTGCATTAAAATACACTCATGATGATGTATGTTGGTATAGGGATTATGCTTTGTGATGCAGGTATGGATGAAATACTTGGTGAATATCCCATGAGTCATTGTTATGGATGAGTGATGATTTTAAATGCTTGCCGCTATTTATTGTTTTGTGCCGCTAAAATGTGAAGCGAGGGGTGGGAGCGCCGCATGTCACATTGAAGCGTGGTTAGCATATGAGGCGAGGAAAGAATATTTGCCGCTAAAATGTGAGGCGAGGGGTGGGAGTACCGCATGTCCATTTAAGCGAGGTTATTCTATGCCACCTATATGTGAAGCGAGGGGTGGGAGTACCGCATGTTTTATTTGAGCGAGGGGCATTAAAATACACTACCGTAACAATGACTAGGGATCGGCTATATTGATTGGCGATGGTTCTTGCCGCCATGTGTATAGATAGCGACGGTTCATTCCGCTATATTGATTGGCGATGGTTCTTGCCGCCATGTGTATAGATAGCGATGGTTCATTCCGCTATATTGATTGCGATGGTTCTTGCCGCCATGTGTATAGATAGCGACGGTTCATTCCGCTATATTGATTGGCGATAGTTCTTGCCGCCATGTGTATAGATAGCGATGGTTCATTCCGCTATATTGATTGGCGATGGTTTTTGCCGCCATGTGTATAGATAGCGACGGTTCATTCCGCTATATAGATTGGCGATGGTTCTTGCCGCCATGTGTATTGATAGCGATGGTTCATTCCGCTATATTGATTGGCGATGGTTCTTGCCGCCATGTGTATAGATAGCGATGGTTCATCCCGCTATATTGATTGGCGATGGTTCTTGCCGCCATGTGTATAGATAGCGACGGTTCATTCCGCTATATTGATTGACGATGGTTCTTGCCGCCATGTGTATTGATAGCGATGGTTCATTCCGCTATATTGATTGGCGATGGTTCTTGCCGCCATGTGTATTGATAGCGATGCCTCTTTCCGCTATTATGTGGACGATGATTCATGCTCAGGTGTATAGCGAGGTTTCATACCACTTATTATATGACGAGGTATCATGCCGTCGATTCTATAGCGATGGATTGTGCCGCTATGTACTCAGCACAGGATTTTGCCGCCTTCGAGCGATGGGTGCTGACTACGTACTATTATCGAGCGACGGAGACAGGTATGCCGTTATATTGATAGCGATGAGGTATGGCATATTACTTGTGTTAGCATTATTGTGGATACTATGTGTTGCTATATATATGCCATGTGTTTGACGATGAGATTATGGATGTCGTGTATTGACATGTACCGTCGTATGTTTGACGATGTTAGTTGGATGTCATATGGTGACATATGCCGTCACGGGATGACGATGACATAGTTGATGTTCTATGTAGACGTGTGGCGTCGTTTTGATGATTAATACATTTATGTTATGTATTTGGTTATATGGTTTGAGTGCCTTGGTGGGCACATGGTAGTATCTGAGTCACTAGTTGACGAGACCATTATGCCGAACAAGTTGCTCGAGGAACTATTGGGTGCGCCGTATAGGAATTATACCGCAGCACATATTCGAAGTATATATTTGTCGAGCAATGATACCCTTGGGTATGCTCGTTGGTTTGGCTAGGGCCAAGTGTTTGGTGGTAAGAGTAGTCATTGAGGAAACTACTCGCTTGTGTTGTAACGTAGGGTAGACATGGTTACACCCACCCTGAGGGTGTGGGATAAGTCTTAACGGATTACGACTGCATCATAAATGAGCAAGGACACCGGGTTGTCCATTGTGCTTAGTATTTCAGAGATATGCTGGGCGATGACCCGTTACTCTAACGGTTTGTACGGTATGGCGTACCGAGATGGGACATATGGTTTGTTGGTGGGCTTGATATGAGCCTATGGAGACAGCGCTTTGCTAGCCAGATATCGTGGTGATGATATAGTGTGTTTGTTGGAGTACCAACTAGAGAGTCGTCAAGTCGTCGTTGACTCAATCTGGGGAATCCGTGTACTTGGGATGCAATGGGTGTTATTGTATCCAGTTTTCCGAACGGTGATTCGAGACTAGTGGATCTCGAGTTCGATAGCACTTCCCTTGTGGGGAAGGATGTAGTATTATACCTATTTGGGAATCTTTGAAAGATTCGGTAAGTTGGTACGTATGGTGTTGATTTTGGGAATCATGCCGTGTTGTTGATCGTCGATTATCATCCTCCTCTGGATGGGAATGACCCAGAATTGACAGTTGTGTTTGGGGCTTAGGGGTATGTTGTAGACACCCGAGCCAAGTGCATTGAGTATGCATGTGATGTCAGTGCTTAGGCAGGTATACCGGTGAGTATACGGATGCCAGTTATTGATTTCTTTTTGTCAAGCATAGAGTTATACTATTTTTGGATGGTTATATCTCTGGTGAGAGATATGGAACACCTTGAGATTGGGAATCTCCATGGCACGATAATTATGAGGAACAATCGTGAAGTTAGTTGATTCCCTTGAAGAGGGATTATCTTGTGTGGGTTAAGGTATTTCCTTATTGGTGTTTTCCTCCGAGTTATGCGATAGCCTTCCTAAGTTTGGATTGTTAAATCCTAGGATTATCAAGGGATGGCAGGAATTCGGATTTATTGGGTGTCGCTGTCGACACAAACGTTGAGAATGCAATGGGTTTATTGCATGTCCTTTCAGAATTTGAACTCTGTGGAGTCTCGATGGTTTATTTATGATCAGGATGTGATCCTTGGAATATCCGGAGGTGGACATCTTGTGAGATGTCTTTTGTGTGAACCTGTGGCCGTGAGTTGCCCAAATTGAGTTGCAATGATGCGACTGCTCATTCGATGGAGGAGGTTTGAAAGTGGAGACCAGGTTTGGTATGTGTACATCGTGGTATACTAGTGTTTTCCTCGTAATGATGTGTGTTAGACATCGTGAGTCATGATAGAGATGTCTTTGAATGATATCTACGATAGAATCGGGAGCGATTCGAATCCTTGCAGTTTCAGTTGACTAACTGCTTTTGGATTGTTAGCGTTGAGTTGTGCTGACGCTCTTTGACGTTATGATGGATTTGGAAGTCTATTCCACTCCAGAGTTTGACACGAGGTCAACGTTCTCACGGTTGAGGTGTCATTCAGGATGCGTTCTTACTAGTTGTATGAGAACTAAGGGTGACTGTCCGATCTACGGTCGTAAGTATTGGTTGTTTTGCAGTCATGAGGGACTGACTTTTGGGATGAACCGCATCGAGGTACGTTTTGCCTCTTGGGTGATATGTTGGTTTTGGTATGTCGCTCTGTGTCAGAGTCTGTTGTGAGGTAAGTATCCTCGCGTTTATTAAGACGATCCTAATATGGTCAAGGATCGAGGTTATGGCTTCATGTTGTTGTGTAGCCTGGGTGTTACGTGATACACCGGTGCTAATTTCGAGGACGAAATTCTTTTAGTGGGGGATATTGTGATGACCAGGGATTAGGGATGTTAATCCCGGAGTGTTAATAACCCCTAAAGTTGTTTTACGTGGCGATTTGGAGTTTAATCGAAGCGTTGGGCCTTCCGGGCTCGTCTATTTGAGTAGTTGGGATCGTTGGATCCCGAGGTTGAGATCGTATTCTCATTTCGGTGAAAACCTGTGAGTTGGGTTTTTAGTGTGACTCGGAATCTCGGGTGCTTGGTGTGGGCACCGGTAGGGGGTTTTGGAGTTAGAGAGAGAATTTTTTAAAACAGATGATTTTTAATGAATCATGATGTATTTGTGGGGCTGTTAGTATTTCGGGGTATTTTTGCTATAAATACCAGTTAAACCCGAGATTTTAATTATCGGAACCATTTCAGCACCTTATCTCTCTCTCCCTCCCGCGTCGCCATTCCCGATTTCCCTTGACCCACGCAGCTTCAAACGCCGCGCCCGCCGCCGTCCGGCCGCCGTTCGGCGCGTGCGACCCGCCGTTGGATTCGTCTCTCCGAGGCGCAGCTATTCATACCATCAATTCGAAGTTTCGTCGAGAATCGCGTTCGGATTTGCCAGAAAAGCGTAGGGTTCGGATCTGGAATTCTGTTCGATTTTTGGGGCTCGATTTTGGTACGTTTTTGGGGCTTTTCTTTGGGTGTTTTTGGGACGTTTTTGTGCTGCTTTTGGGTCGAATATTTCACACTTTGTGATTCATAAATTTGTTGCCAATTGGTTCGAATTTTGGTGTTCCTTGTTTCGAAAATCTTGTTGATTTTTGGTTAGATTCTTATGCTTCACATGGTTTAGCTTTTGAGTCTCTTTGGTGATGCATTGTGGTTCGAATTCTTGCTGTTGGCTCACGGGTTAGGGTTCGAAAATTGGGGTTTTGGTATGTGGGGCGATTATTCATGTTGTTGATTTATTAATTCATGTTTTAGATGAATTAAGGTGCTTGATTGGGTTCGATTTGTGTTGTGAGGGTTCGAAAATATGTGGGGAATTCTTGAGCAATTTTCGATATTGTTTCATTCGATTTCCCTCCCTGTATATGCCCTGCCCCGGGTCTTGTAAATGGTAAATTGTCGTGGGTTGACAATAATTTTCTATATAAGGGTTATGGGTGTGCTTGAGCATAGGTTGCATGTTCGTAATTAATTGTGAATTAATTTATCTTGTTAGCACATCGTTCCTCGGGGCATGGAACTCGAGCAAGGTTTGGCTCGGACTTCGGAGATTTAAGGTACGTATTGACGTACGAGCATAGCCCCTTTAATATAATTGCAATTGTTGAGTGCTTGGTACACTGTATTGCAATGAATGTGTGTGAATTGCATGGTTTATTGTGGAAATGCATGACACATGATATTAGTAATAAACGGAGATTGAAATGCATGGTTCATTGTACTTTCTTCAAATGCTTACATATGCATTGAGAATTGCATGGTGCCGCTTTTGAGCGAGCAGTGATTTGGATGTTGTCGCCTGTGAGCGAACATCGATTATGACGCCGCTACCCTCGAGCATGCGTGGAATTGGAATGCCACTATTGTAGAGTGAGCAATGAAATGGAGATATGAAACCATAAGTGAGGAACACGGATTATTTATAATCATTGTTTTAATGATTTGATGTTATTATTTATGACATTGGTATATGGCTCATAGAATTGTTAATCAATGTAATGATTAACTGGCATTTGGGAATCTGATGGTTTCAGTGTTTTGAGAACAGGGACAGTACAGGAAACCCCGGATGAGGATGATGCCATCCAGGGAGTATATTTTGTATTTCATAGCATTTACATTGTTGTAAATTATGAATTATATTGTTATGGTTACTGGATTGGGATATTGGTATGCTCACCCCGTGTGGGGACTGTCTCTGTTGGGGCAGGTGAACAGGTACATCGATGGCTTTGGAGTTGAGCTCGAGCTGTTGATTGGATGTACTCCCAGGATCGTGGTACCAGGGCTTGATGGAGCACGATATCGTATAGAGTACATATATACACCTGAGGATTATATACATATTCATGATGCTCGCATGTAAGCACGATTATACTTGTATATGGGTTGTATATAAAGGCATGAGCCTTTCTCTCTTTCATTCTATGTTGCATGCAATTAAGGGTAGAATTGCTAATGATATGAGAGTCGATGGTGTATTATGTGGGGGTTGAAACCCACTTTTGTCGTCTTGTGTGTGGTGTCTTCACTGGCTGGGAATTTACTTGGTATTGCTGCATTCTGATGAGTATTATGTTTTCCCTGGCCGGGAATTATGTTATGTGTTGTGCTTTTATTTCGGGATAGCTCAATTTACGGGGAGACTCTGCCCAAATTTTTATAAAAGTCCACAATGTAAAAAGTGGCAAAATGGGGTTGGTAATGGGCAACTCTACGAGTCTATATGTTAGTAGAGATGATCTTATAACGTTGAATATTAAAGGAATTTTGTAAGCATCATCTGAGTTTCCCGATTGATTTGTATAGAAGCATGTGCCACACATAGTGGTTAACACACTAATCAAGGGTTAAGGGCTAGGGGTCCTTACATTTAACATTCAATATCGCATACGTTCTATGAAAACTTCTAGCTTTCGATCTTGGTAGATCTATAGCTATCACATGTGTGCTAGATTTTACATGCTCAGTTTCAATCTAAAACCCACGCTATGAATTATCTTGTCAAATTATAATATCGTATAGTCAAGTCAATTGTAATTACTAACACCAATTAAAATGTAGCTAATCCTTGAAAAGCATTAAAAACATAATCATACTCAAAGAAGTTTAGAAAAATCAATCAAAAACTCAAACTTGAATCATGGGTTCATACAAGGGATCCCCTAGTCTTGATAATTAAATTGGCCAACTACCATCATCAAATATGAATGCAAAAACTTGTTTAAGAACAAATCCAACATTCCAAATCCGAAAATAAACGACAATAAGAGTTTAGAAATACTAAAGATGCTAGGCATCGACTCTTTGCTTCATTGCGTCTTTTCGTCTCTTCGATTCCGGCTTGCTCTTCAATGGCTTGAGGTTGAATGGAGGTGGAGGCTGTATTTTAGGGTATAAAACTGAGCAAAAGTCCCTTCAAGTCGTCCAAGTTCATCATTTTATAGTGGAGGATGAATTTACCAATTTTTGGACACAAAATACCCAACAAGGAAACAAAATCTCAATTTTTTCGCGTCTGGCGATCGATCGCCAATGTATACTGGAATTAAATTTCAAAATTTTCAAAGTCGCGATCGATCGCCGAGAATTGGTGATCGATCGCCAAAATCTTCTGGTCCGTCGCAATCGACTGTGAAAAATACCGATCAATCGCCAGTTGATTAAATTTGTTCTTCAAAATACTCAGCTCTGCGATCAATCGCTGAGTTCCTGCCAATCGATCGCAGAGTTCAAAACTTTCAATCTCGAGATTTCGGTCCTTTTTTCAACGTGTTCGCTTGGTTTTGTCTTTTTTCAACATTTTTAGCTCGTTTTCTCCACTTTTATGCACTTTGACCTAGATTTCTGAAATCAATGAAAATATACCATAAAGCGTAAAATCGCCCAGGAATCCATATAAAAACACCTAAAATTCACAGCAAAATCAGTGTAAAAATCACACTTATAAATATACTAATCGAGATTAAAGAACACTAGAAGATTTTGACTTGTAAATGATGTAATTAGATGCTATGTACATTATAAAGTGGGGATAATGCACTAGGTAGATGATGATATCTTGATCAGTATACATATTATTAATCATGTTAAGTAAAGAAATGACATTTATTTAATCATATGCTTTTGAGGATTAAGATGACGATGCCCCACAAGTTTCTTGCATTTACCAAGTCATATTCTCAACAAAATAAGAATTCAACGTCATCTGAGTCTATGTCTCCCATGGTTGCTGCTTCTATCAAAGGTAACTATGCAAGTAGTATTGGTGTTACTTATTGTCATATTTTAGCGATTAGTTCATCTCATGTATGGATACTTGATACTCGAGCCACATACCACATGATTTGTAATCCTTCTCTCTACACTGATTCTATTGAACAAGTTTATATACGCCTTCATATACCAAATGGTGAAACTACTACAGCAACACATGTTGGAAATATTCATCTCACATCTGATATTACTCTAACTGATGTATGATGTGTTCCTTATTTTAGTTTCAATCTTTTTTATGTCTCAAAACTAACTACATCTAATGGTTTACATCTTCAGTTCATTGCTGATAAGTGTTTGATACAGGACAAGACGTTCAAGAGAATGATTGGTTCTGCTAAAATACATGTGGGTCTCTATCATCTTGACTTACCTGATAAGTGTTCTCTTGATGTGTCTGCCTCTGTTTCTTCGTATGATAGTGTTGAAACTTGGCACTATAGATTAGGATATTTATCTTTTAGTAAACTTTCGATTTTACCAGCTTTAAATCTCAAATGTAATGATAAACCCAAGATGCCTTGTGATGTTTGTCATTTCTCACGATAAAAGAAACTTTCTTATACTCTTAGTAACTCTGTAACTCTTTCTTCTTTTGATATGATCCATTGTGACATATGGGGTCCTTTTTATATTCCTTCATATAATGGACACAAATATTTTTAACTATTGTTGATAATTATACATGTTGTACTTGGTTATATCTCATGCAAACAAAATCTGAAACAAAAGTTCATTTACAGTATTTCTATAACTTACAATTTAATGCCAAACTTAAAGTCATTAGGTCACATAATGGTACTGCATTTGTTCTTACAGGCTTTTATCATGATTATGGTAGTTGAGTTGAAAATCAACAACAAAATGGAAGGGTTGAAAGAAAACACCAACACATTTTGCAAGTAGCTCGATCTCTACTATTTCATGCTTGGTTACCTTTATATTTTTGGGGTGATTGTGTGTCTACTGCCATACATTCATAAATAGAGTGCCATCAAAACTCTTAAACAACAAATCCCCTTTTGAATTATTACACAATAAACCTCCTAGCTATTCACATTTACGCATACTTGGCTGTTTATGCCATTCTTCTTTTTTATCGGCAAATAGACTTAAGTTTGATTCTAGAGCTATCAAATATGTCTTTATAGGTTATCCCTTAGGTTACAATGGCTACAAGCTTTACAACCTAGATACAAAGAAAGTTTTTATTTCTAGAAATGTTGAATTTTATGAAAATATTTTGCCTTTTAAGGATGATATACATTCTATATATCACAACCTGATTGCTTATTTCTAATTCAGATTCTTTTATTCATGATTTTTTGAGTCATAATGCTCCTGTAAATTCCATACGTTTGCCAGAAAATCTTTTTGTACAGGAAGATCATGATAATTTTTCTTTACCAACAGCTGAAATCTCATAAAGGTTAAGTTCAATTCCTACTACAGTACATGAAACTAGCAATCTTCATTCTAATGTTCTATGTTCAACATAAAACTACTACTACACACAGAAAATCATCTAGAAACAGGACTCTACCATCTTATTTACAGCTCTATGACTATAACATCCATCAATCTATGATTCAACCTTCAACACAAGTTGTTACATGTGAACAACAATATAATATTATTATATTTCTGGCTTCAAACCAATGAAATACATCTCATAAAACTTTTTACAGCTTCTATTTCTCAAACTTTAGAACCCAAGACATATAAACAGGCAGTTAAAGATCCACAATGGCAAGATGCTACAGGCCCTAGAAAACACAAACACTTGGATTTTAACTAACTTACCACATGGTAAGAATTGCATTGGGTGTAAATGGGTTTATAAGATTAAATTCAAAGCAGATGATATTATAGAACGATTAGGCTAGAGTAGTTGCTAAAGGAGACACACATTAAGAATGAATTGATTATTTTGATACGTAATCTTCTTCAACACCAATGGAATCAAATTTAAAATTAAGTGCTACAGATGGTGTTCCACTTGATGATCCTACAATATACAAAAGATTGTTATATCTAACTATAACAAGGCCTGACTTAGCTTTCAGCATTCAAACATTGACTCAATTTATGTCCAAACCGACACAAAAACATCTTGATGCTGCTCACAGAGTCCTTCGATTCATTAAATCAACTCCATGCCAAGGAATCTTCTTGTCAAAATCCTCTCAATTACAACTTTAAGGTATAGTGATAGTGATTGGGCTGGTTGTCTAGACACTAGACGCAACGATACCGACTTAATTATTTTTCTTGGTGACTCCTTAGTTTTACTGGAAATCCAAGAAACAACCAACAGTTAGTCGTTCGTCAGCAGAGACAGAATACAGGGCTCTAGCAACTACGGTTTGTAAGGTTCAATGGCTTCTCTATTTGTTGGATGACTTTCAAATCAAACATCAGAACATCAGAATCTAGTCTCTATTTATACTAACAGCAAGTCTGCATACAGCAATGCCAATAACCCGGTGTTTCACGAACAAACAAAACACATACAAATTGATTGTCATCTAGTACAAGAAAAGATTCATGAAGGCATCGTCAAAGACATTCACGTTCCAGCAGCTGATCAAATTTCTGATATTCTAACGAAACCTTTGGGAGCTCAGTTGTTCGACAAATTTACTTCCAAGATGCACATGAAAAACATCAATGCGCATCTTGAGGGGGGGTTGTAAAGATATTCACCATCAGAGTAACAATCAAGTTCAAGAAGGCAATTAGTCGTTAACAATTAGAAAGTTAAAAGTTAGTTTTTATTATTTGTTATAAAGGGTTAGTTTAGTTAAACGATTTATATAACTATATAAAAGTAGCAGTTAGAGACTTTAACAATCAATTACTTCAGTTTCATATTGTACAACTTATGTATACACTGATCAACTTCTTCTTTCTCTAGTTGAAGTGATAATGTTCTTGAATAATTTGAGATTTATCATTATTAGTTGACTGGGGAGAGAGATACCCTCAGAAAATTGATGATGTCATTAATGCATCGTAAATTTAATATATTGTGCTTCTAACCATTAGCATCATTTGATCTTGTTACAGATAAAATTCTTTTTTTTTTTGAGCAACTATTACAACTACTTGGGGGTGGGGGATGGAGACTCAAGCACGAGATCTACAGGTCGCAACTGGCGACCGGTGCCATATGAGCTACAAACCATTGACTGAGGATAAACTTCTAGGTTTGAGGTGTTGTGAATACTGCAGGGGATTAGGGTGGACCATTGATGGATTCACATGGTCATGTTATTGGGGCTAATACAGCCACATTCACTCGAAAAGGTAAAGTGGGTGTATTCTCTGTTTATTGTGCTTTATCTTATCATATTGACAAGCATACCCAAATGAAGCCAATGCTTGAATTTTGAACAAGTGAACATTGAATTTTCTAACGGCGCTTATCCTACCAAAGTTCAATCCTTTAACATGTTGTTTCAATGCACTACATCTACTTTTTTTTTCTGATTATCATATGTTGCTTGAGAGGACTACATCTATAGTTTTTCAATTATGAAACAAATGGCATGATCATAATTCGAGCAACATTTCAATTGATGTTTATTTTAATTATCATAATGCATTGTTGGAAAATACTTAATGAATTAGAAATTAAACATCGAGGACCAAACGAAATGAAATCCACAAGTCGGGGTGTACTGGAGGCCGCGATCGATCGCCATATCTTGTCCCGATCGATCGTGTCTAGTTTGAAAAACACTGGAAAAATTCTGCAAGGCGCGAGCAATGGGTGAAAATAGGAGGGGCGCGATTGCCGATCGATCGCACCATGTATGTTTTTTACAGACATGTGTGTTCCTTCACGTTTTAGTGCATTTATCCATGATTTGGTGCATCCAAATAGTGTCACTTGGTGGCACAACTTGGTCTACTATATATAGAACAACATTTGATTGGATTAAGGATCAGATTTTTGAAATTAACAAGCAAAATAGATATCAAAATATGAAGCATTTTGTTCATCTTTTCATTCTTCATTTTGAGTGCTTTCAAACTTTGTGGTTTGAGAACTTGTGATTTTGAGTGCTCCTATCACAAGTCACAAGTCGCGGTATCTGGGGAGACAAATTGTCAATTGAACTGTTAGCACCGTAGATGGACAATATTGTCTTAAGGACGGAGATTTCAAATCTCATATCGACATCCTTTTTACAAAGTCATTGTTGCTTTGTTTGCAATTGTCAATAGATACATATTCAGACATTAATTCCTAAAATCTTAAGACAATATCTACAACAAATGGCTTCTTCGAGTGCAACAATGACTACTGTTCATCATGATGAAAGGCCTGAAAAGTTCAATGGGAACGACTTCAAGCGATGGCAACAAAAGATGCTATTTTACTTGAGCAAACTGAGCTTATCAAGGTTCTTAACCGAGGAGGCTCCTACGGTTGAAGAAGGAGATGCTGACACACAAAAGAGGGCGGCACTTGATGCATGGAATAAACCGACTTCCATTGCAAGAACTTCATCCTAAACGGGTTAGACAATAAATTATACAACGTTTATTGTCTTGTGAAAGCAGCAAAGGAACTTTGGAAATCGCTAGAAAAGAAGTACAAATCCGAGGATGCCGGTATTAAGAAATTCATAGTTTGACAGTTTCTGGATTTCAAGATGGTTGACACCAAGCCTGTGATGGCACAAGTGCAAGATCTAAAAGTGATTTTGCATGGCATTCATGCAGAAGGAATGAGTCTAAGTGATTCGTTCCAAGTCGCCGCAATGATTGAAAAATTGTATCCTATGTGGAATGACTTTAAGAACTATCTCAAACATAAACGAAAGGAGATGAGTCTTGAAGATCTTGTGGTTTTACTACAAATCGAGGATGACAACAAAGTTTTCGATTGGAAGGCGGGAAGGTTTCAAATGGAACCACGGGCTAACCTAGTTGAACAAGCAATCGGGCCAAAGCGAAAGTTTGATGATATGGCCTCCAAAAATGGCAAGTCGAAGAAGTTCAAAGGTAAATGCTACAAGAGTGGAAAACCCAATCACATGGAAAATGACCGTCGTAACAAAGACATTCGTGAAAAAGTAAAGGATCAAGTCAATTTGATCGAACATGATCGGATCTCGGATGACTTGAATGATCTAATGCTAACCGTTGTAATCTTTGAAGCAAACTTGGTGGAAAATCATATGGAATGGTTCGTCGATTTCGGTGCTACCCAACATGTGTGTTCGGACAAAGCCATGTTCTCCACATACACGCAATAAGTGAGCGTCAATTATACATGGGAAATTCGACAACATCTTCGGTCGATTGGGGAGGGTGGTTCTAAAGATGACTTCGGGAAAGGAATTGACTCTCAATGACGTCTTACATGTTCCTGACATCCGTAAGAACCTGATATCCGGATCGACTCTAGTCAAGGCAGGTTTTAGACTAGTTTTAAAATCTAAAAAAATTGTACTTTCTAAAAATGGAGTTTTTGTAGGAAAAGACTATATGGAATAAAGCATTTTTCCATATGAATGTAATTACGGTTATCCGTCAGTTTGAAAGTAATAAAGTTAATGATTCTAATTATTTGATTGAGTCGTGTGATTTATGGCATGATCGTTTGGGTCATGTAAATTATAATTCATTTAACAAATTAGTAAAGTTGAACTTATTAACTTCAGTGGGTGTTAACTTAAAACATAAGTATGAGACTAGTGTAGATGCTAAGTTAACAAAACCACCATTTCATTCAATTGAAAGAAAAACAACTCCTCTTGAATTAATTCATATGGATCTATGTGATCTAAAGTTTGTGCAAACTAGAGGTGGGAAAAAGTATTTCATTACTTTCATATATGATTGTACAAGATATTGTTACAAAGACGAGGCCTTGGATGTGTTTAAACACTACAAGAATGAAGTTGAAAATCAACTAAGGAAAAAGATAAAGAATGTTCGAAGTGATAGAGCTGGAGAATATGGAGAACCGTTTGATGAATTTTGCTCTGAGTATGGCATAATTCACCAAACCACTGCCACATATTCACCACAATCAAATGGTATCGCCGAACGTAAAACTCGTACTCTAAAAGAGATGATGAATGCTATGTTGATAAGTTCTGGATTACCCCAAAACTTATGGGGGGAAGCAATTCTGTCTGCCAACTACATTCTAAACAAAATGCCACAAAAAGTAAGGACGAAACTCCTTATAAGTTATGAAAGTGTCACAAACCTTCCTACAATGCTTAAAAGTATGGGGGTGTTTGGCTAAGGCAGAAGTACCAAAATCAAAGCAATTAAAAATTAGGTCTAAAATAATAGATTGTGTATTTATTGGTTATGTTAACAATAGTAGTGCATATCGGTTTTTGGTAGATGAAAAAGCACTTATGAAAGCAAGCGTGATCCATGGTTGAAAGCCTGAAATAGACACAACCGTAAAAACCAATATGCATGTTAGAGTTGTTATGATGTGGGTTCAATTGTGGTTTACACCAACGACTAAATAGTTCAAGACTATAAGTTCACTATTAAGTCAAGCAAATCCGAATGAATACTACTACTGAAGGTTTAATGCTGCAAGCCACCTCTCTAGATGTCATAACAATTCGTTGAAGGCACTCAATTGCATCATGCATTAATTTCATTCATGTGAGGATTGTTGGAAAATGCTTAATGAATTAGAGATTAAGCATTGAGGGCCAAATGAAACGAAATCAGTAAGTCGGAGTGTACTGGAGGCCGCGATTGATCGCGCTTGGTTTGGAAAAAACACTAGAAAAATTCAGTCAGGCACAGCGGGTGAAAATAGAAGGGGCACTATCGATCGTGCCCCTTGGTCGATCAATCGCTCCCTGTATGTTTTTGACAGACAGGTGCATTCCTTCGAGTTTCAGTGTGTTTTTTCATGATTTGGTGCATCTAAATGGTGTCACTTGGTGGCACAACTTGGTCTACTATATATAGAACAACCTTTGATTGGATTAATGATCAGATTTTCGAAATTAACAAACAAAATAGAGATCAAAATCTGAAGCATTTTTTTCATGTTTTCATTCTTCTTGTTGAGTGCTTTCAAACCTTTGTGGTTTGAGGACTTGTCATTTGGAGTGCTCCTATCACAAGTCATAAGTCGTTGTATCTTGTGAGACAAATTGACAATTGAACTGTTAGCACCGTAGAGGAGCAATATTGTCTTGAGGACGGAGATTCCAAATCTCGCATCGACATCCTTTTTATAAAGCAATTGTTACTTTGTTTACAATTACCCATAGATACACATTCAGACATTTATTCCTACATGCATATTATATTATTAAATATAGCAACCTACATACAAACTCAACCAGATCCTTCGATCCAAAAGCAACCCGAATGAATTTTATTGTGAACGGTAAGGGCAGTGGAATATCTCATCTTATATGGAACTCCTTATACTGACAGATACCGACGGCATCTGATACTCAAACTCAGTTTTGTCTCTTTTATTGATATTTTTGTGTAATCTTTAAACAACGCTAACACATTACTTTTAAAAATACATTCTTTTAGTATTCAAGTTGCTTCTATGGCTCTTAAAATTATTATTCCAATCTCAAACTTTGTACGAACTAATTATGACATCGAATTTGATAATAGGTTACCCAGCATTGAGAAAAATCTTGGACAAGCCCTTTCCAAGACTTGGATTTAACAATGAGTTTATTATATTCTCCTCTACACAGCAAATAATGTTATTTGTGCTCTTTAAGAGATAGTTGTTCTTCAATGGAGCTATCCACGTGAGAGGAAGTTCGACAAGAGAAAGGTATTAGAATGAGACCAACACCCCTCTGTTCAATCGGGGAAGGAGAACTATGCCTGGTGCTGCGATATTCCACTGCATCTTGAAGGATAATGTTCCCTTGCTTATCCATGCAGTAGAATGAGCAGAGAAAGAACCGAACCGTCCATCCTGGATTCCAACCAGAATTCGACCATTGATCAATTTCTTGACTTGAGCTACATATTTCGAGCTGTTTGTTTCTGAAATATTTGAGCTTCCCACCTGATTTAAGGGAGTCCCTTCTGGTTGTGTGGTATCCATTCGCTCCCGTTGCTAGTAGACGAATATATAGTATAAATTGCTGCAGTTGACAGTTGTGTGATTTAACATCAATGACCAAGTTTCGAAAGTGAACCCCAAAAAAGTATTAAAAATGGGGTTCGCCAAGGACCACGAACAATCCTAAACATGTTAACATTATAAACTCAAATGAGCCAAATTAAAAGCTAGGCCCAGTGCTGCATTCCGTTGGTAAAGTACCTGTAAACTAATGCTTTGGATGTACTTGGCATCGTAAAGAAAAAAATGAACCAAAGTGAAAGTAATTAATAGCTTGAAGTAACTTTCTCGAGGCTGATCCAAGATTGGAATCTACAAAAAATGGAGTAGCAATAGAAAAAGGCATCAACCAGGAGTCGTCAATACTCTTTCCATTCCTTCAAATGATTTAACAATGGTGATACGCAAACAGATATGAACCTGAACTCACTTCCCTCAGTTCTAGTGGTCTCCGCAAGGACGAACCCAGAACATATTGTCTAATGAATGAGAATCATTTTCTTTAGCTTCATCGTTCATTTTTTTCCGAGAAGCATATCGTCAATTAAAGTTCCTGGTCAGTCACAGGAAAAGAGGTATCTACTACAGCAAGAGACACCCACTATAACTAATTGCCACAAATGACCCAAATCACAGTCAATATTCCACTCGCTTTATTTTGCGTGCTTTAAATTCTATGGAGAAAAATGCATTGATTGGGATTTTTATTCCATTCATAACAGAAGCATAATAGTGCATAAATATTGACGTTGAATCTATGATTCTTGGGGGAAAAAATGTCTCACAAAAATTCGAATAGCCATCAGGTGAAATTTAAAATTTTCGACCCAAAGTATACCCCAAGAACACAAAACAGAAGCAAGAAAACATACACAGTATACTGCCCAAATTACCTCGAGAATTTTTGTATGAGTCGGATCATGTCATACACCAACACACATAAATACATACAATATACATACATATTTATGTGTCTTGGTATATGACAGAATCCGGTCCATACAAGAATTTCCCGATTACCTCACTCAAACCGCATCCAAAAATTATTTCAATTTATGTGTCTTGGTGTATGGCATGACCAGCTCCATACAAGAATTTCCCGATTACCTTGCTCAAACCGCATCCAAAAATTATTTCAACTTACTTGTTTAAACCCAAAAATAATCAAGAGATTCAAGACTAAAGCTACAACGGTAGACGCTACTAATTATTTTATAACATCGCCGAAACTTGATATAAGCTTAATTACGTCTAGTTTAAAATTAATTTTCAGAAAATCACGTCATTCAAAATTGAAGTTAGAATTCCACAAAACACAATCTTTTCGATTCTAAACCGAAGCTTGAAAAAAAAGTAAACTTATCTTATACAAATAAATAAAGTAATGTTAAACAAAATTGAATTTAATATATCATGCCATATTTAAAAGACTAACTAATAACTAATTGTTCATACTCCTAAGCAACGATAGTCATGAATTCGATTATTTTTTTTTTTTAAGGAATAAGCCCCAAAGCCTATAAACAATTGTTAAATGGGGAAATTACAAGGAATTGCATTTTTGGGACACAAAATCTACTTAAGTCTTGAGAAAAAAATCTTAGTGCATAAAAAACCAAATTCGAAACAATTTATTTGAAATAGGTCCAATTTCAAAATTTTCAATCAATTAGGTGTTTTAAAATGACTCTTTTACCCCTCAATAGTTTGATATGTTGCATTCTATCCCTTAGGCTTTTGTTTAAATTACAAAGAAGCACATATAAAATATTTAAATTATCTTTTTACATCCTTATAAAGAAGTAACATTTAACGTCGTATATTTACAAGTCCCCATTTTTTACGATCCTTGGCACAAAATGGTATCAGAGCCTAGGTTTATTCCGGAAATACTATAATAATATCTTGAACATTAAATTGTAACCTATACGTAGGAGACGATTCAAGATAATATGGACCCAACGAATGTTCGAAGTGTCATTCATACAGGTGGTACTTCCAGAAATTGGAAGCACTAAATCAGAGTCAGATGGAGATTATGATTAAACATCAGAAGGAGATTCTTGAAAACTTCACGATGTTCAATCCCGAGTTAAGGAATTGGAGTCAAGGCCAAGTCCGACAGGAAGAAGGAACGGCGGATGGTTGCCACCATCTTACGGATCAGAACCCCTTTTACATCAAAATGGGAAAGCGGAGAAGGTTCGAATGCCTTTGTCAGAGACTGAAAAAATGATTGTAGTCCTACGAGGAAAGCCATTACATCCCACAAAGTAATGGAAAGAATCAATCTGGAAGATCTGCGAGATCTTCCAGATTCATTTGCGGGATTAAATCTCGTTGAATTCAAGACAGGAGAGCTTGTACAAAGACCTCCACCACAAGAGAGTTTCGGGTAACACAACCCACCCAAAGGTGATCAAAGTATGCCACATAGGGAAGATTTCTCTTCAGCGTCTTTAGATCCCCAGTTGGAACAAGGAACCGTTCCTGAAGGCCAGATATACATCAGACGCCTCAGTTAGATCCAATCCATCCATATGGACTTATGCTCAACATGGATATCTTGGATTTCAAAAACAGAGAAGTTCTTATTGATGAATGGGCTTCAGCAATGAGAATAGCATCAGGAACCCTTGACTTAAGCAAAGAATGATTCATTTTACTTCTTAAAATGAGTCTGGAAGGATCAGTCAAGATTGTCTGGGATATGGGAGACCCAGGTACCAAGGAAGAAGTTTTAGCCGGAGAGTCCCTGAAAGAGATTGTGGACAAGATGGTTAAATTCTTTAAATCTGTTTCATTGGAGTTAGTTACTTTGAAGGAATGGAGGAAGAGAAGGCTAAGAAATAAAGACAAGCTCTAATTAGCCTCGAACTACATGATATTTGTTATGTAGATGAGTACATCAAACTCTTTATAGAGTATCGATGGAAGGCGAAGATAGCGGAAAAAGATGCAGCAGAACTATTCTTTGCCAAAATTTCGAGCCCATGGCGAGAAATGATTATCCAGGAATATACACCTCATGCAATCGAGACGGTGTCCAGGAGAATGTCATTTCTTAAAGTAAAGCTTGCGGAGTGGTGCTACCAAGCAAAGCTCCAAAAGAATTTCAAGAAGCTCAGAGGAA
Organism: Haberlea rhodopensis; assembly: GCA_907163345.1. Classification (NCBI taxonomy): domain Eukaryota; kingdom Viridiplantae; phylum Streptophyta; class Magnoliopsida; order Lamiales; family Gesneriaceae; genus Haberlea; species Haberlea rhodopensis. Next base: position 7,595,342 of record CAJQUN010000004.1, on the reverse strand, counting down.
TCAACAAAATAGCTCATCTTTGTTGTACAGGGATACAATTATTGGAAACTTCCCCAGAAGCGAAAGATGAAAAAACATAGAACTCATCCATATGCCCGAGGAAGTAGTTCACGAAGAAGTAGGTCTTCATGGAGACCTAGAAAGTTCTGGTCAAAACAGAAAGCCCGAAGTTACAGATCGGGGCAACGATCAGGACCAACAAGGAGTAGAATCTCGTCAACAGGTTCTAATCAAGCTAGTTCTAGCAGAACACCAATAAAGAGAACCTTCAAACGCACACATACTCATGCGAATGAGAGTTTCAAAGATTGTAACTCCTGGACCTGCGGAGCAAGAAGACATATCTCTACAGACTGTCAAGAAAACCAGAGTCGTGGAGTAGGACAGTTCGAGCATACCAAAGAATTTGATGATGCTGTCTATTTTCAGGATTTGGTACATGTGTATCAATTTGAGGATATTCCCTCAGATGAAAGCATCTACGAAGAACAGATATATTCTGATGCAGGTGAATCCAGCTCAGAATCAGAGTGAATGAGAATTCCTTCAACACGTGATCAGAGAAGAGCCGTCCGGGTTTTTCTCTCATACCACTGTTTCTCATAAAACTCTTATGAGGATCATGAAGGAAGAACCAAAGCTTCAAATATATGATGGATTTACAATTGGAACGATGGAGAAAGCCATGGATATGATTGGTCTTCGAAGCAAGAAGCATCAGATTATCCATCGGGTTACAACAGGTGAATTTATTATCCCGATGGAATTCACGGGAAACCAAATCGAGATGCAATTAATCCCCTACAGAGAAATCCAGGAGATTAAAAACAAGGTGAAAAGAGAGGTTGCTAATACACTCTCATGGATTCATATCGGAGCCATTAGAGTTATCATTAAAGCCAAATGCAAGGAAGGAATTGAATCGCCCCTCAACCTGGCGATCTTTGACAAGAGATACCCGAATCTCAAAGATTCTTGTTTGGGAGCAGTGGCTGGAAATCTTTATGCAGGAAAGATGGCCTTCAACATATATCCTAGGATTGCATACAATTTAGGAGATCGGGACTTCAACAAAGTTCTCACTCTTCATCAAGATTTTAAAAGAAAAGATTTGATGAAAGAAGGGAACAGACCTTACTTGATCACCTACAAGGTTTCATACGCACTCTCGAATACTCATCATTCCTAGGTATTCTTGAGAAAGGAATTCATCGAAGTGCAGTATTGAACATCATTGATACTCCGACAATAGGAGAGATCGACATTAGGATACAAGATCAACCTGTTCTAAACAGAAGCAGGAGCCTTATGATCGAGCCAAGAATGATATCTTTCCAAAAGAATAGGTTAATCAACAACTATCCGAGGGAAAACAAGAAGGCAGCCTCAAGCAGAATTCAGAAAATTTCTGATGTATTCAAAACAATTGGAAAACTGAAAAGACCAGAAGGCTGGAGCGAAGTGCAGATAAATTTTGACATTACCGAGAAGAACAATATTTTCCCCTGCGACGTCCTATATTATTTGCAACAACCTACTGTTGGCAAATTTCAAGGAAACCTTCAAATTGGTGAAATTGATCTCATAATTGAAGGAATTGCCGGAAGGATCCCAGAACAGCTTATTCTAGGGATTGAATTTCTCGAGGAACATAAACCTTGGAAAAGATTGTAAGATGGAATGGAATTCATGATCGATGGAAAGAGATACCGAATTTGATGACCACCGGTCCATTCTCAATATACATCTCCGTTGGATGTTAAATGAGAAGTACCGGGCAGAATATTTTGCAGCCTACATAGATTCAAGAGGTGGAATATGCACTGCCAGGCGAGATATCTTCCCCAAAGAAGTTGGTGAGAGATTATCAGTCATTGCCGGAAGAGACTTTTCCAAGAGGATCCTTATTCTTAATGAAGGAATCGAAGGAGCGGAAATCATTACTGGTGGAGCAGGCGGTACCCATGGTACAAATTCAAAACTCTACCTATTTATTTCCATGATACATGCGCAGATATGCTGTTAGGAAAATATTTCCTACAGATATTCAAGAGGTTCACACAGGAGAACGAGACCAGGAGACTTATTTTCCAAACCCTTTGTGATCATAAGATTATTGTGCAGAGACTATGGGAGGCGTTTCATTGAAAATTCCCTATTAGTTTTCGCAGCAAGCATGGTAATGAAGGAAAACTTCGATACCCAAAAATGAAGGATCAGCGGAAATTTGGAGAAGCAATTCTTCAGTTTCGACAACAAGGTCCTAGTGAAAAGGATTCTCAAACATTTGACTGGGTTAACATTATGTCTTTCAGGGTATAGGATGAGGAAGAAGTGACTCCAGAAACCCTGTTGCTATTAAAAAAGGCATTACAAGAAGAAGTTCCACAACCTGAGACTACCCTTGAAGAGCGAATCACTCTAGAGCATGTAAAAAGGGAAATTCGGAGGAACTACAACGAGGATCCACTAGCATGATGGAACAAGAATGAGCTCAAAGCTACTTTGAAGGTGAAAGCCGGAAAAGAAAATGAGTTTGTCAGATTCAGACCAATCCCCATGAATATGGAAGATCGGATGGATATGCAGATGATACTTAAGGAACATCTTGACCTTAAGTTAATCTCAGCAGGTATTTCTCCATACAGCAGTCCCGGATTTCTTGTTCGGAATCATGGAGAAATTAAACGAGAAAAGCCGAGATTGGTGATCAACTATAAAGGGATCAACGAAATCTTGGAATTCGATGGATATTTTATCCCAAGCCGCGAACATTTGGTAAATAGCATCAAGAATGCCAAAGTGTTTTCTAAGTTCGATTGCAAGTCTGGGTTCGACCAGATAAAAATGGAGGAAGCAAGCATAAAGTTTACAGCATTCTCCACACCACAAGGACATTATATCTAGAATGTTATGACAATGGGATTGGCGAATGCTCCCCAGATATATCAGAGAAAGATGGATAATTTTTTTAAGGATTACTTCAGTTTCATGTTCGTGTATATTGACGACATCCTTATAGCGTCAAAAATCATGAAAGAACATCTTAAACATTTGGAAATCTTTTCAGATGTTTGTTACAAGGAATGATTAGTGCTTTCCAAAAAAGAAAGCAGTGATAGCTACAAGACAAATTGAGTTCCTTGGAATCGAGATCGACGAATCTGGAATCATCCTGCAAGATCACATTGTTGAAAAAGTACAAGGATATCCGGATGACCTCAAGGATTTAAAACAACTTCATAGTTTTTTAGGAGTTGTTAATTTTGCTAGAATGTTCATCAACAATCTAGCAAACCACATGAATGTGTTCAGTCCACTACTCAAGAAAGATGTTAAGTTTGAGTGGAACGAAGATCGCAGACAAGCTGTCAAACAGCTTAAAGAAGTTTGTAGGCAATTACCAAAGCTTGCAATTCCAAACGCGATGATGAACTGGTATTACACACAGATGCCAGTGATCATTGGTGGGCTGCAGTCCTCATGAAAGTCACACCAGAAGGAGAAGTGTCATGCAGATAATACAGTGGGCTATTTGATAACAGCGAAGTTATCAGATGACATCTCAACGAGAAGGAGTTCTTTGCCATTCGAAAGGCTTTTAAAAAATGGCCATTATTTTTACTCGCAAAGAAATTTATCTTAAAAATAGATAATACGAGTGTTAAGTCTTTTCTGAAAAATAAAATTGAATCAAAACAAGAAAAGGCTTTTGACAAGAGATGGAAGCGAATGAAGCTAATTCCATCATAACGAGATCAAAGCACCTCCGACAAAATCTGGAGGGGTTGGACAAGAAGATCAACAGCCTGATGATCAATTCCCAGGTTGCGGGTCAAGTACATGAACTGGGTCTCACGAAGGTCCAACAGGCTATGAAGGCTACCATGCGGGCTCACACCTGTTTATGGACAGTCTTTACATTCCCCTCTGATGGGATGCTTCATCGGTGAAGCTAAAGTCGTGTTTCAAAGAGCCATGCTCATCACCGGTGTGGAGGATTCAAGTACCACCACTACGAGTCCTAGTATTGATCCTTTCGGGGAAGATACAGAAGGAAAAATTGATTCCCAGGTATCTATGATATCTGAAGAATTAAGCCAACCAAGCACCTCAGGGGTTAAAAAGGGAGAGACTAATCTTAGGCCATCAGCGGGCAAATCTAAGGTTAATACTAACTAGAATACAGTTTCCCCAACTCCCCATTTGCAGAAATATCAGAGAACATGGGAGAAACTTTGTACAAGAGTGGGTATAATTCCTGGAAAAATTACAGTAGACTGGTCAGGAAAATACCCAAGAATTTGGATGCATCCTGGTGTCAAACCAGAAAGTGTTCGTGAGTGGTTTGACTTTGGCTGCCTAGCTTCAGTCTTTACCACAGCACCAAGTTTTTCGGAAATCACAAATTACCGGATTGGGTCTATGAAGGAGCGTATGACTCATGGTAGACTAATCATACACTTGGACGAGGAGATGTTCTGGAGCTGAAATTCATAACTGCAGCCCCAGAAATCACAGGAAAAGGCCTTCACCCTAGTTTTCATTTTGTAAAGTTACAAAGGCCTAACTGGAAGGCGATGGATCAAATATAACCACCGCCTGAAGGAACAACAGTAGTTTCCCCACTCACAGAAGATGACATCACTACCAGAAGAGCTTGGGGATTATGAGTATGTCTCACTGAGATGGACAAAGTCAAGTATCAATTCAAAATCTTCCAGAAAACAGCGAACTGATCGTTCATGGTTAACTCCATGACAAGCCATACGCCGAGGACATCTTTGAAAAGAAGAGGCAAATATTATAGGAAAACAAGATTCCGGCAACCAAAGAAACTAGCCGGAAGTTCTACGACATGGCTCATGTGGGAAATGGCAGGACTACATCTGCCCCTGTTCGGGAAAGGATTCCCTGTCAAAAGGGACCAGAAGAAAGATGACAAAGCAGGATCGGGCAAACGTGAAATATTCCCATGCGGACTGCAAAAACCAAATTTCTAGGGACCACAGGGAGACAAGAGTCATGTGACTCTGACGAGGACCACAACCATTATAAAAAGAAAACAAAATGGTAGGACAACCTTTTTCGGCCGAAAGTCGAAGGGACCACAAGATACCCATCAAGAAAGAAGACGCATGCAATGACGTCTGATGATAAACAAGAGTTGATTCACATTCACCTCCAGACTTCTATAAATACCAAGGCATTCAAGAAGCTAAGGATATCGAAAATTCTCCATAGTTTTATGAAAATAAAAAATGTAGTCTCCAAGCATTGTAATCTTCAGCTTTCTTAGCTTGGTAATATTCTTTTCTTTCTTTCATTTCATAAGTGTATGTAATATTGTTCTGTATTTTAATTTATGTGTTCTTAAGTCAAGCCTCATCTATATGAGTGGCTAAACAAGTCCGTCTCCTCCCAAAAAGAGACGTTTAATGTAATAGATATTATCAGTATTCCAGAATAAAAATAAGGCTGCTGCCCATCTATCTCCCATATTTCTTTAAATCTTTATTATATATTGACCTAAGGTAGGAAACGAATTAGGGTTGTGCTGTGCAGTTTCTGAAGGAGTCGGATGACTGGCAGACTAACCTCGCTCGTGAGCTGTGGTTGGATGGTGAGGGGTCATTCGTAAAACAGTCTGGAGGCAGTAAGTTTTCGACTGGTGGCGTTGCGACCCACCTCACCCGGTGACGTTATGGTCCAAATGTTATATTTCAGTTTGTTAAAATTTTATTGTAATACGAAAGCATGTTGAGCCTGTTATTTATTTTAAAACATGAACTTCATATTGGGTTTTGAATTATAATTAGACGAACGTTATATAAACTGTGAGTCCTTTGCAAGAGTATGCTCTGGGGATTCATCCCGAGATGACAGAAACTGAAGGATCTCATGTTCATATGATGCTACTGTTTGGTAAATATTAGGATGAAAACGATCATGAATAGTATATAGAGGCATATTTTGTTCTTTAAACATTTTCTAGGGGTTAAGAATGCAATGTTATTAAAGATTGGTTGGACCGCGTGGACCACTTGGACCACATGGGGTTATTATTGTCATTTAAACCAAGAATGGACCTAGATCAACTAATGTTTTTTCGCTGGACTAGGATAGATTAAGTTTCACGAAAGAATATCGGCCCGTAATTTTCTCTTGTTAAATTGTTCAGTTTTAAAATCATATTTAATTATGAAACCGACTCATTAATACAAGCCAAATATGAACTGTATCCCATCGTAAACCCATCTTATAAACCCAAATCATTGAATAAAAACCAATATAACAACATGGAATATAAAATAACCTTAATTTGGATAGTTGGAAAGGTATTTAAAAAGATACGTTAAGGTAGTAGAGATCTGACGGCTTATCTGGCTTTTTGTAAGCGGTAGCGGTGCATATGTTTTTTAGCGTAAGTGGTTTTCTCTTGAATGGAAAAAATAATGGATAATTACATTTACACTATTACACTCCTTGAGTTTGGCCTTATTGCAGAAACCTCCCATCGACTTTGGAAAATTACAGAGATTTCACATCGACTGTAACGCCGTAAAAAACAACTAACATAATGCGTGAAATGATATTTTTTTTGCCCTCTTGTATATTTAATATAAAATTATCAAAACATTATAGATACACTCCACATATTATATGTATATAAAATTATCAAGACATTACATATACGTCCCTATAATATACTATATGTTACAATTACACCCCATATTATGCTGTATTATTTTTATTTATTTCAAAAATTATTTATTAAATACTTTTAAACTATAAACTAGTTTTCATATTATTAATAATATTTTAAACTACTTATATATAAAACTTCATTCAAAATTAACTAATTTCATTATTCTCATAGTATCATATCTTTTTTTGGTAGTTATGATGATAAAAAGATCTTATAATATCAAACACATCAATATTTTTAACATATTTAAAATAAAATAAGTTTATCCAAATGTTTTAACATCTTATTGTTAAAATGAAACATCACAGCTTATGATCTATTTAAAATATGTTTAGCTAAATATCTTTTATACGGTTATATGTTTAGATGTTGAATTTAAATAATATATTTTAGACAATGATCTTTAATGACAATCGATGTTTTATAGAATCGATTTGTTCGATTTAATATAAAATCAGCCAGTTCGGTTGGCTAAAAAACAAATTCGGTCGGTTCAGTTTTTACAAAACTTTTGACCGAATGTTCAACTCTAGTTGAACTCGTATTTGGGTAGTTTGTTTTCAATGTTTAGATTTTTATCTCGTTCTCAAAATATTAATCATATATTATTTAAATTTTAAATCATTTATTGAAAGTATGATGATTTTATATTATCAAGTTTTTATGGTATTTTTTGACGAACAAATATTTATTGATGTCAATTTCGAAAACGGCATTCGAGCATTTTATTCTTTAATTTGACTTTCAATTCGATTTAAATAAAAAAATAACAAAATATCATTATTTTTAACAAAAAAAATTAAATGATGTATATATATAAATTTTGATTTTTATTGGATGTAGATATTTTACAAGACTGAATAAAAATGTTAAAAGTTAAAATTATTAGGAAAATAAAAAATATTTGAGTAAGTAATAATTATATTTGAAATAATCAATTAAAAATTTAAAATAATTGCTTTATTACGAATAACACCCCCTAAAAATACCATAATATAAAGACACAATCTAAAAATTTAGGTCCAAATAGATGTCAAAGATGACTAAAAGCAATTTGAGGTTTTCATTAAAAATTAAGAGAGGTTTCTATAATGGCCGTCTATTTTACTAACGGCATGACTTGTCTGTAATATTTAACCTAATTTGAGGGAAGGTATCTGTAACTTTTCAAATCATATTGGAGATTTCGGTAATTACGTTAAAATCAATGGAGTGTAGATATAGTTATCCCAAAAATATCTGGTGCCGAATTTCGTCAGTAACCTCAAAATTAATTAATATTATTAAGGATGGAACGGGCAATGGCAATGTTGTACAAATTCAATACGTAGATTAGTCTTACACATTAATATGTGTCGATGGATTAAACGACATCAACTTTGGGTCAGAACGAATAATGTGTATTGTAATTCGATAACAAACGACAGATATATCTATTATATGATATATGCTTTGATGAATTATGTGAATATGTGATTTAATTTAAATTATGTGACATTCATGTCATCTCGATTCATATATCAGTTTATGAAAATTATATATTTTGTTAATATTTATCGTTTTTTATACATGTATCAATGCATGAAATACACTACATTGTGTTCAACGCATCCCGATATGGCCCAACGTCCAATCAAACCTATCCTATAAATAATTATTTAATTAGACCCCAATAAAAATGAAATTCATACGTAGTAAATTATATTTTACAATGCATCGAGTTTGAAGGTTACATTCGGTCCGTTGTAAATAAATTTCAAATTTGTGATACTATTATGTAAAATACACTCAAAATAAAAATGAAAATATAAACCAACATTACTTTTTGCATATGAAACCCTCCAAATTAGACATGATCATGGTTCGTCAACTGTCGGTTGACGGTTTGGAACTATCGGTTCGACGATTCAAAATAGCTCGACCTTTAACATTAATCTTCGTAAATGGTTCCGGTTACGGTTCGTGAACCGTCGATTAGGTTACGGTTCGACCCTTATATTTTTTTTAAAAAAAATAAAATTTTATTTAAAAAAATTTAAAAATTACTATAAAAAAGAACAAATGAAATGTAAGGGGGATGTGAGTGCTTGAACTTTTTAAGTTGACTACGTATTCTCTTAGTGTGTAGAGGAATCAAAGCTCACGTAGTTCGCTTACCTTTTAACCATTCTTACCATTGGAAGTGGCGTAGCTCAATCACTTTAGTTATCTGTCCCCGTAGTAGTAGTTCATTCGGTATCAAATTCATCTTGGTTCGAGCTTGATTTCATTCCTTGTTTTCGTTTTGCCACTCTCGTCCAATCGTCCATAGTGCTTGGGACTCTATAAAGAATTTTGTTTCATTTTTTTATTGTCTTATATCCAAAATATTTTTCCCTGCGCTAAAAGCTTGTTCAATAGCAATAGTTGACACGGGGCAAGCTAAGATCTTCTTTGCTACGGATGGATAAAATTAGGAAAATATGTGTCTTTTGTGACCACCACCGCGATATCAAATTGATGCTCGTTATCTGCTTCACTGAAATCAAAAGAAGCCGTAAAATAATTCTCAAGTTCCTGACTGGAACTTGATGATCCTCTGGTACGTTTAGCGCGTTCTTTTAATAGAAGTTGTGCTTTAGTGAGTTTAATACCGCTAGAATGACTTGAAGCACTAATTTGTATTTGTGATTCATTTTCTTGTACACCATATTTTAAACCATATTATCTATAAATCTCATGCAAATAATTTCTAACCCGATTTACTAACATAGAAGAATCAATTGGGGAATATTATCCGGGGGGGGCTACCTCATAATACATCACTAACATTTCATGCAAAACATCCAATTTAAGTCGAGGATCTAAAGCAAAAGCAACTATAAAAGTCCAGGAATATTATAAAAATATTTTTCCCATTTAACCTTCATTGCTACCACAGAAGAGGTTAACAAATAATTAAAAAAATTTCCATTTAAGATAAGTGTCACATTACAACAGTTCATCAAAACTAAATGAGATGTATGATAAAAAACTCCAGATAATTGTTCAATTGCATCATAAAATACCTTCAATATTTCACATATACTTTTACATACATTTCATTGGTGTGCAAATACATAAATATTAGAGTTTTCACCATGTTATGCAAAAGTGAACACAATAACTAGTTATATTCATATGAATCATTTAGTAATTATATGTTAAGTTTCAAAGTGTAGGTATATCTCGTGGCAATTTTCTAGGTCGCATGTCATTAATCTTAAAAAACTTACCCCATTGTTTCATCAAACTCGGATGGACCACAAATAAGATAAAGCCATTTTATTTGGTTGAATCTGATTATCCAACGATCTTAATCCATCTTGCACACATAATTTCAAAATATGGCAAATACATCGAATATGAAAAATAATCCACCAATAGCAGGTTGACAAACACGTTTAAGATCTTCAATACTCAATGTGTTCGAACTAGCATTATCAAATGACACAGAAAAAACTTTGGAAGTTAAACCATATTCTTCTAAATTACACAAATCAATTGAGAAATATTATGTGTGGTGTGTGCTTACACTCGATATGCAAGCAACCTTTTTTGAATTGACCATGAATTATCTATCCAATGACAAGTAATATCCATATACAAATTAGTTTGCCAATGATCACTCCAAATATCAGAGCATATAGAAACTTTATTATTCAATGTAATTCTTTCTTTTTTTTACGAACTAATTTTTTTAAGTGTACGTGTGACTATGGTCCTAGGAACACGTTTAGCAACAGGTTGTAGAGATTCATGACAATAGATCTTCAAAACCAAATGTAGATGCAATACTAAATAAAGATGTTCTACATAGATAAATTTTGCAATCGATTCTCTTAATTGTGCATCAGTGTATTTGAAAAGTGGAGAGTCGGTACCTTCACCCAAGGAATGAAATCTAGACAGTTGAGTTTGAGAAGAATCACTACCAAACTCCACTGGATGCTTCGTTTCGATATGACGCTTCAAAGATCCATAGCCACCACCACTTTGAAACTTATGTGAACTGGTACGCATTTGCGCATCTCTCCGGATGGAAGAACCTTATCAAAATGTTTAGTAAAAATCGATGATTTAAGTTGAGGCATAGATCTTATTTTTGTTTGTGCACTTTCTTGGGTATCATGTGTAATAAAATGATCATCATCCATGAATTCAATACAATCAATATCAATATCAACATCGGGTGGTCGGTCCGTTCGGGATATGTCACATTGCCTTTTCCTTTATGTGAATTACTAGGACCTTCCATTGAGTAATTCGAAAAAAATACAAGTTGATGTATCGAAAACTTAGAGTTGTGATAAGATTGATGAAAAATGAAATGGGTGTGGAGGATATTTATAAGCATGAAAAATAACGGTCACTTAATCCTAACCGTCGATCTATAACGGTCACAAAATCGTAGCCATCCATTTTTAAAATAAAAATAATAATTTTTTTTTTACAGTTGAACCAGAGGTTAACAGACGGTAACAAACCGCGTCAAGAGATCCTGACCGTTGATCTACAACGAATAGAAGATACTGGCCCTCCATTTTAAAAAAATAAAATAAAATAAAAAGTTACCGCGTAAACAAGCGGTTTACTGGGTAAACAGGCGGTTCCGCGCTACCAATGGGCAGAAGATCTCTACCGTTGATTTTCAACGGACACATGATCTCAGCTATTGGTTTCAAATTAAAAAAAAATAATAATAATAATAAGCAAAAACCGTGAAACCGCTTGATGTCATATGACATATTGATTTCTCGGGTAAAATCCATTTATGAAGACACAAACCCTAAAATTGCCGAGCAGAAGCTATACCGAAGAGATGCTTGTCGAACCCAGGATACTGATCAGCATATTCTCGAGCATCCTTTGCCCTCCTCGGGATTTTGGTCAAAGAGTAGCGGAAGACCCGGTCATAACTAAAACTGATTAACCGGCGGAGATGGAACGTGCTTTAATGGAGCGGATTTCTCGGACACGCTTGGCTCCCATCAAGCCACGATCAAAGGACATCATATGGCTGGTTTTCCGCGAGTTAATTACTAAGGGCAGTCCTATAAATACCCTCAAATAACTTCATAAAAGGGTTGGAATTTTTCTGGGCAAAAGACTCCGAGGAGAGCAAGCTTGAGTCTGTTCGGTCTTTTTTATAATTTCTACAACGTTAGTTGTGTAAGTCATTGAATAACTTTCTTGTGTCCAGATCCTCTTGTAAATCAGTAATATTTATAGTGGAACTTTATACTGGACTGGGTCCCGTGGTTTTTCTCTCAATTTGAGGGTTTTCCACGTAAAAAATCTTGGTGTATTCCTTTTATTTTTCGTACACATTTATTTCTACCAAACACGTAAAATAACGGATCACATCATTGGCGCCGTCTGTGGGAAAATTTGATCTAAGGCGTTGAAGTAGGACGAATTTTCTAAACAAAAAAAATAAATCAAAGGGCGAGATGGCCAGAGGTAAAGGCAGGGGGCAAGCTTCCAGGGGAAACGGATCCAATTCTCACCCATACATGTTCACTGAACCCGGAGAAGGGCCAGAAGATGTAGGATCATCTCAACATGTTCCTCAGTCATTTCCTGTTGGGGGAATTCCCATGGAGCATTTGACGGAAATGATAACCAAAACTGTGGGAGAGATTATGAAGCAATTTATGGCCCCCCCCCAGGAACAAGAAAATGTACAAGACGAAGAGGGGGAAGAATTGGCTTCTCGGCAAGAACCTGAAAGAGAGCCTGAAAGAGAACCTGAAAAAGAGCCTAAGGAAGTTAGACCTGTTTCTAATCATTTGAACGAAGAAGCTGACAAAGCTTTAAATCGCCAAATGGAAGAGCTGAAAAATGAGCTGCAGCAGATGCGTAATAGGATGGAAGGACGTCTGTATCCTCCGCAGAGGAGTACTCCATTTGCCTCCCATGTGGTTGATGATCCTTTGCCCCCAAATTTCAGGGCTTTAAATGTGGGAAATTACGATGGTGGTACAGATCCCGAAGAATATCTGTCTCGATTTGAAAACGCTTCGCTTCTTCATCAACTTACGGATGGAGTGAAATGTCGGGTTTTCCTGACCACATTATCGGGAGCAGCACAAGCATGGTTTAATCAGTTGCCAGCAAGAATCATAGACTCCTTCCCGAAGTTTAGTTCTCTATTTTTGCACCAGTTTGCAAGCAGCCGGAGTTGCAAAAGAACAGCTCTTAGTCTATTCGGGATTAAGCAAGCGGAGAAGGAATCTCTTCGAGATTTTCTGAAAAGATTTAGTCATGCATGTCTTGACATTCCGCATGTCACCTCGGAAATACTAATCAGCGCGTTCACTCAAGGATTAAAAGAAGGAGACTTATTTCGATCTTTGGCAAAAAAGCCACCTTCTGATTATGATGAATTGTTGGGAAGAGCTTCTAAATACATTAACCTGGAAGAAGCCCAGAGGATGAAGCAAAGAAGAGATGGCAAAACTGGGGAAGAGGTAAACAGAAAGAATAAACCGGTGGAGCCAGTCAAGAGAAGTTTTGACCAATTTCTACCGATGAGACCCCATCGGGAAGTAGCAATGAATCAGAGTATGCCGAAGAGAGGACGGGGTGGACCTCATAGGGGGGGACCTTTCCGAGGAACAATGATCCGAGGAGGGTCCTTCCGAGGAAGAGGATATCGAGGAGGGGGGTTTCGAGGTGGAAGATCTAACGAGTCTGGTGGAGGGCGAGGGTTTAACGAGGAGTTCAAAGACAATAATTTCACTCCTAGAATCAATATAAATCCTGGAAGAGGAGCACCGCAGCCAGTCCCTTGGTCAGCTCGAGGAGAAAGAGTAGAGGGAGAAGAGGAAACCTTGAACAATATTCCTAATCGGGGAACTATACACATGATAGCTGGAGGAACGTCGGGAGGAGATTCGAACAGAGCAAGAAGGAATCACGCCCGGAGGCTTCAAGTGCTATCTGTTGACCCCAATCAAGTACATGAGGGTCCGTCTATATCTTTTGGGCCCGCAGATCTGCAAGGAGTTCATTTTCCTCATGATGATGCATTGGTTATCTCTGCCACAGTGGCTAATTATAATGTGCAGAGGATTTTCGTGGACACAGGAAGCTCGGCGGATGTACTTTTTCTTGGTACGTTAAGCCAAATGAACTTAGGAAGCTTACCTATATCGAAAGTGAATACGTCCTTGCACGGGTTTGCAGGGGAAGTCATAAACCCGATAGGGCAAGTGTCTCTGCCAGTTACAATTGGTGAAGCATCAAGGATCAAAACAAAGATGATAAATTTCCTCATTGTGGATGCACCATCTTCTTATAATATAATATTGGGGAGACCAGCCCTAGCTGCTTTTGAAGCCGTTGCCTCCACCTATCATTTAATCATGAAATTTCCAGTAGGCGAGGAGGTGGGGCAAGTAAGGGGTGATCAAAGCTCGTCTCGGAAGTGTTATGTGCAAGAGTTAAAGCAAGAAAAAGAGCAGAATAACGAAGGAAAAGAACGAAGGGGAAATGAAAAGAGGAAACGGGGCGAGGAAGAACGAATAACACCCGAAGAGGAGTTCCTCAACATCGAACTGGGTCACCCTACTCGAGTTACTAGGGTAGGATCCCAGCTTGATCCAGAATTACGAGAAAAAGTGATTAATTGTTTGAATCAGCATGTGGTTGTATTTGCATGGAGCACATCTGATTTAAAGGGAGTTAAGCCTGAGATTGCCGAACACCGCCTCAATGTAGACCCTAATGTTCGAGTAATAAGGCAAAAGAGAAGGCATTTTGGACCAGAAAAAGACGCTGTCATTGCCAAGCAGGTGGAAGAGTTGTTAAAAGCAGGCCACATTCGTGAGATCGGCTTCCCTACATGGCTGTCGAATGTAGTGTTGGTACCTAAAGCTGGTGATAAATGGAGAATGTGTGTGGATTTCAGGGATGTGAATAAGGCATGTCCCAAGGATTGTTATCCCTTGCCCAGGATCGATCAGCTTGTAGATTCTACTGCTGGACACGAGCTGTTGTGTCTCATGGATGCCTATCAGGGATATCATCAGATCCCTTTGGCACAGGAAGATCAATCAAAAGTAAGTTTTGTAACAGCAGGGGGAACTTTTTGTTATGTGGTAATGCCTTTTGGATTGAAAAATGCTGGGGCTACCTATCAAAGGTTGATGGATAAAATGTTTAAAGAACAAATTGGTCGGAACGTGGAAGTGTATGTGGATGATGTCCTGATCAAAAGCCGAAAAGCCAAGGACTTGGTCAAAGATATGGAAGAAGTTTTCAACACTTTACGAAAATTTGGCATGAAATTGAATCCCGCAAAATGTACTTTCGGTATTCGTAGGGGCAAATTTCTAGGATACATGGTTACAGAAAGAGGTGTTGAAGCTAACCCGGAGAAAATCCAAGCCATACGAAAAATGAATCCTCCGAGGACGTTGAATGAAGTGCAAAGATTGGCAGGAAGAATAGCGGCATTGAGCCGATTTATATCCCGATCAGCCGATAGAAGCTTGCCTTTCTTCAAAGCATTAAGGCAGGGAGTCAAGTTCGAGTGGAATGACCAGTGCCAAAAGGCCTTCGAGGATTTGAAGGATTATTTGGCTCAGCTACCATTAATAAATAAGCCTGAGCCCAAAGAAACACTTCTCGTGTATTTATCGGTGGCAGAAGAAGTCATTAGTTCCGTGCTAATCAGAGAAAAATCAGGACAACAGCAGCCTGTATATTATGTCAGCCGAGCCCTGCAAGGAGCCGAGCAGCGATACCCGGAAATTGAAAAGTTGGCCTTAGCTCTGGTCACCACAGCGAGAAGACTTAGGCCATACTTCCTGTCTCACCCTATCGTGGTAGTAACAAACACTCCTTTGGGTAGGCTTTTATCCAAATCCGAAATATCAGGGAGGATGGTAAAATGGGCCACAGAGTTGAGCGAGTTTGAGGTCACTTATCAACCCCGAACTACAATTAAAGCACAAGCTCTGTCAGATTTTCTGGTAGAAGTCACCCATACCTCGGAAGAAAAAGAGTGGAGTTTGTTTGTGGATGGATCATCTACTCGATTGGGAAGTGGAGCAGGTGTCATACTCATTAGTCCTGAAGGGGAGGAAGTCAGGGTTGCCGTCCAGTTTGGATTCTTATCCTCAAACAATGAAGCTGAATTTGAAGCTATCATTTCAGGTCTCCAAATAGCATTGGACGCTGGAGCCATGAAGATAAAAGCTTTTATGGACTCGATGCTAGTCGTTCATCAAGTGAAGGGGATATATAAGGTGAAAGAAGAAAAACTTCGGAAGTATGTAGAAAAGGTGCGGGCGATGATAGCTCAATTTCAAGAAGTGGAATTGATGCAGATACCAAGGGAGGAGAATACCCGTGCTGATGAATTAGCAAAGTTGGCTAGTTCAGTACACGAATGGAAGAACAGGAATGTGCTCGTGCAAGAGCTCTTAATTTCTCATATATCCGTCAATAGCATCCTGAGTATGGAGCCATATATTATATCCGATTGGCGAGAGCATCTTATTAATTTCTTGAAAACAAAGGTTATGCCTTCTGACCCAAAGGAAGCTGCTAAGGTTAAAAGAATGGGGAACCGATTTGTGTTGATAGAAGGCAAGTTGTTCAAAAAAGGATTCTCAATTCCTTTCTTACAATGTGCCTCGAAGGAAGAAGGGGAGCATTTATTAAAAGAGATTCATGAAGGATGTTGCGGGAATCATATAGGAACTAACATGTTATATCAGAAATCTATTCGAGCTGGGTATTATTGGCCGACGATGAGAGAAGATGCTGAAGAAGTTGTGAAGAAATGCATTAATTGCCAAAGGCACGCAAATTTATCCCATGTACCTGCGGAAATTCTTAATAGTAGCATCATTTCCTGCCCCTTTGATCAATGGGGAATGGATATTGTTGGGCCATTTCCTCCTGCTACAGGGCAGAGAAAATTTCTCCTGGTAGCCGTCGAGTACTTCACTAAGTGGGTAGAAGCCGAACCATTGGCTAAAATAACTGAGGAGGAAGTCATCAGATTTTTATGGAGAAATGTAGTATGCCGCTTCGGAATACCGCGAAGAATAATTTCCGATAACGGAAGACAATTCCAGGGAGGAAGAATACAAGAATGGTGCAAAGATATGAAAATTAAACAAGTCTTCACTTCAGTCGCTTATCCTCAAGCAAATGGGCAGGCGGAAGTGATTAATCGAATTTTATTGCACGGGATCAAAACAAGACTAGAAGGGGCTCGAGGGGAGTGGGTAAACGAATTACCCGGGGTCTTATGGGCCTATAGAACGACTCCTCGGGTATCTACAGGAGAGACTCCATATAGCTTAGTATATGGATCTGAGGCCCTCATTCCAGTAGAAATTGGAGTTGAATCTCTTCGAGTACAGAGCTATGATCCCGACCAGAATGAAGAAAAAAGGAAGTTAGAGTTAGACGGGGTTATGGAATTGAGAGAGAAGGCCTTGGCTAAAGTAGAATTGTATAAGGTAAGGGTGACCAATGCTTACAATCGGAGGGTTCGCCCGAGGGCTTTTCAAGTGGGAGATCTGGTGCTGCGAAGAGTAAATCCCGCGGGGGAGGTAAAGAAGTTAGCCCCCAAATGGGAGGGTCCTTATAAGATAAAAGGGGTGATTGGAAGAGGAGCCTACAGGCTGGAAGATCGTGAAGGTCGGGAACTGGTGAGACCTTGGAACATTCATAATTTAAGAAAGTACTTTGTGTAATCTTTCAATTATCGTTACTATTCCCATATGTATTTCTGAAATAAATAAATTTCCTGTTATCGATCAGTGTTCGGGTTTATCGTTGGATCGGGATGTTTGGTCAACGTTTAAACTTGAAAATACCATCGTTTACTCGTTGGATCGGGATGTTTGGTCAACGTTTAAACTTGAAAATACCATCGTTTACTCGTTGGATCGGGATGTTTGGTCAACGTTTAAACTTGAAAATACCATCGTTTACTCGTTGGATCGGGATGTTTGGTCAACGTTTAAACTTGAAAACACCAAGTGATTGTGCTCGGGGTAGCGAGCTTATGTTGTTATAGTCCATTGTTGGCAGGTTAAATACAGGATCGGGAAGTTTGGTCTGTATTTGAACCTAAAATGGGACTAAGTGATTGTGCTCGGGGTAGCGAGCTTATGTTGTTATAGTCCATTGTTGGCATGTTAAATACAGGATCGGGAAGTTTGGTCTGTATTTGAACCTAAAATGGGACTAAGTGATTGTGCTCGGGGTAGCGAGCAGTGTTCGGGTTTATCGTTGGATCGGGATGTTTGGTCAACGTTTAAACTTGAAAATACCATCGTTTACTCGTTGGATCGGGATGTTTGGTCAACGTTTAAACTTGAAAATACCATCGTTTACTCGTTGGATCGGGATGTTTGGTCAACGTTTAAACTTGAAAATACCATCGTTTACTCGTTGGATCGGGATGTTTGGTCAACGTTTAAACTTGAAAATACCATCGTTTACTCGTTGGATCGGGATGTTTGGTCAACGTTTAAACTTGAAAACACCAAGTGATTGTGCTCGGGGTAGCGAGCTTATGTTGTTATAGTCCATTGTTGGCAGGTTAAATACAGGATCGGGAAGTTTGGTCTGTATTTGAACCTAAAATGGGACTAAGTGATTGTGCTCGGGGTAGCGAGCTTATGTTGTTATAGTCCATTGTTGGCAGGTTAAATACAGGATCGGGAAGTTTGGTCTGTATTTGAACCTAAAATGGGACTAAGTGATTGTGCTCGGGGTAGCGAGCTTATGTTGTTATAGTCCATTGTTGGCAGGTTAAATACAGGATCTGGAAGTTTGGTCTGTATTTGAACCTAAAATGGGACTAAGTGATTGTGCTCGGGGTAGCGAGCAGTGTTCGGGTTTATCGTTGGATCGGGATGTTTGGTCAACGTTTAAACTTGAAAATACCATCGTTTACTCGTTGGATCGGGATGTTTGGTCAACGTTTAAACTTGAAAATACCATCGTTTACTCGTTGGATCGGGATGTTTGGTCAACGTTTAAACTTGAAAACACCAAGTGATTGTGCTCGGGGTAGCGAGCTTATGTTGTTATAGTCCATTGTTGGCAGGTTAAATACAGGATCGGGAAGTTTGGTCTGTATTTGAACCTAAAATGGGACTAAGTGATTGTGCTCGGGGTAGCGAGCTTATGTTGTTATAGTCCATTGTTGGCAGGTTAAATACAGGATCGGGAAGTTTGGTCTGTATTTGAACCTAAAATGGGACTAAGTGATTGTGCTCGGGGTAGCGAGCAGTGTTCGGGTTTATCGTTGGATCGGGATGTTTGGTCAACGTTTAAACTTGAAAATACCATCGTTTACTCGTTGGATCGGGATGTTTGGTCAACGTTTAAACTTGAAAATACCATCGTTTACTCGTTGGATCGGGATGTTTGGTCAACGTTTAAACTTGAAAATACCATCGTTTACTCGTTGGATCGGGATGTTTGGTCAACGTTTAAACTTGAAAATACCATCGTTTACTCGTTGGATCGGGATGTTTGGTCAACGTTTAAACTTGAAAACACCAAGTGATTGTGCTCGGGGTAGCGAGCTTATGTTGTTATAGTCCATTGTTGGCAGGTTAAATACAGGATCGGGAAGTTTGGTCTGTATTTGAACCTAAAATGGGACTAGGTGATTGTGCTCGGGGTAGCGAGCTTATGTTGTTATAGTTCATTGTTGGCAGGTTAAATACAGGATCGGGAAGTTTGGTCTGTATTTGAACCTAAAATGGGACTAAATGATTGTGCTCGGGGTAGCGAGTAGTGTTCGGGTTTATCGATGGATCGAGATGTTTGGTCAACGTTTAACTTGAAATTACCATGTTATTGTGCTCGGGTTTGCGAGCTTATGTTCGGTTTAATCGTTGGATCGAGATGTTGGGTCAACGTTTAACTTGAAATTACCATGTTATTGTGCTCGGGTTTGCGAGCTTATGTTCGGTTTAATCGTTGGCTCGGGATGTCTTTTCCCCGAGTTCTGTTATATTCATTACTTTGAGGTGTGTTCTAAAAAGTTTGCTTGTTGGAGAGACTAGTTTGCACAAGAGTGTAAGAAGACAGGGAAACTCATAATATCATAGTCCAAAGATTACAACTTTAAAACAAAAAGAGTACATTCCTAAATTTACAACTGGAGGAATTCATCTGGAACGGTATTCAGGGCCTCATCAACATTTATAAAATCTGTTGAAGTTCCTTCAGGAGGATAGCCAGCGGCTTTTAAATTGACGAACATACGCTTCAAAGCCATAGTTAAGGAACTTAGCAGCGCGTTCGCCCAGAATATCACCATACTCCTCAGACTTCATAAACTCTTCCTTTTTGATGAGCCAGGATTCCTCGATCTGAGTAGCCCGAGATAGTTTCTCCTGATCAAGCTGTTCAGAAAGGGCTTTGTTCTCTTCAGCTCGCAGTGATCTCTCTTGTGAAAGTTGTTCTAAGAGAGATTTATTCTCTTCAGTCACGGACCTGAATTGCCCGGATAAAGCGGTGTTAGCCTCCTCAAAGTCGGCTAATTTACCATGCGCTTCCTCAGGGGTTGTCGACGAGCTGGAAGTCTCCTCACTATCAGAGGAAGAAGAATGTCGAGGAGAGGGACCCAGGATACCCTCTTCCTCGAACATATCTATAGTCTTCGAAATATCGTCAGAAGAAGACATACTCGATGAATGGAAAGAAAATAAGTATGGATGAAAAGATTGGTCGGACGTCTGAAATGCTAGCTCGGAAGCAAACTGCAGTAAAGTAAGTTAAATCCGCAAAATGAACGAGTATTTATAGTGGGGTGCCACTGGAACAGTCGTTAAATCAGCACCGTTCAAATAAAAACCCATGAACGGTTATAGATGTGCTTTGGGAAACGAAACGTCGCGAGATTTTTGAAATTTTCAGGCGGGAAAGTTAGGCGGTTAAAATATCCCGAGCATGTCAGGATTTTACCCGAAGACAATAAACCAAGATTTCACTACTCTCATCTTGCTTTACTTTGGGGGGGTGAGGTGATGTCATATGACATATTGATTTCTCGGGTAAAATCCATTTATGAAGACACAAACCCTAAAATTGCCGAGCAGAAGCTATACCGAAGAGATGCTTGTCGAACCCAGGATACTGATCAGCATATTCTCGAGCATCATTTGCCCTCCTCGGGATTTTGGTCAAAGAGTAGCGGAAGACCCGATCATAACTAAAACTGATTAACCGGCGGAGATGGAACATGCTTTAATGGAGCGGATTTCTCGGACACGCTTGGCTCCCATCAAGCCACGATCAAAGGACATCATATGGCTGGTTTTCCGCGAGTTAATTACTAAGGGCAGTCCTATAAATACCCTCAAATAACTTCATAAAAGGGTTGGAATTTTTCTGGGCAAAAGACTCCGAGGAGAGCAAGCTTGAGTCTGTTCGGTCTTTTTTATAATTTCTACAACGTTAGTTGTGTAAGTCATTGAATAACTTTCTTGTGTCCAGATCCTCTTGTAAATCAGTAATATTTATAGTGGAACTTTATACTGGACTGGGTCCCGTGGTTTTTCTCTCAATTTGAGGGTTTTCCACGTAAAAAATCTTGGTGTATTCCTTTTATTTTTCGTACACATTTATTTCTACCAAACACGTAAAATAACGAATCACATCACCGCTGGTTCATAACTAGCGGTTCCACGGTTTTTTGCACCTTCAACTGTAACCTGCCCATACAATGACGGGTTAGTTATGGTTCGGATCTGTCACATTGGGTCAATAGATAATCAGCCCGTTGATCCAGTAGTCGAACCTGTTCAATGGATAACCAGCCCGTTGATTCTATTATGGGTCAAACAACTACGGTCATGACTACTCCAAATTGTCCACTCCGAGAGGCAGAAACAAAAAGAAAAAGCACTCACAACACGCACACACTCTGATCGTTTCTCTTCTATCCTCTCAACCTTTACCTCAACACTTGCGAAAGATTCAAGTTTATATATTCAGATCCACAGATTTTTATCCTTTTTTCCATTCTCTGATCTTGCCTGCATAAAACACTCACTATCCCATTCCCAGCTAGTTAGTTGAATATTGTTGTGGAAAATGGCTTCGATTGGATTAGATCTGGGATGTAAAATCCACCGTGAGCCGATCGATCTGTTCGACGGGATTCCCGACTCCCTTATCCTCGTGATCTTTAACAAAATAGGGGATGTGAAAGCACTGGGCCGATGCTGTGTTGTTTCCAAGCGCTTTCACTCTCTAGTTCCTCAAGTCGACAACATAATCGTCCGCGTCGATTGTGTCATCTCCGACGACGATTCATCCGCCTCCTCCGTTGCCTCCGATAAGTCCCGCCACCCCATATCATCTTTCTTTCGCCTCTTCCTCGGAATCTTCAAGCCCTTTCAGTCTTTCATTACTCCCACCACCCATCGCCTTCCTTCACTCTCACAACATTTCGACTGCGAAACTGAGCAAAGCAGTGTCACCCACCATTCTCCTACTCAAGTATTGAAGAATTTTAACGAAATCAAGCTCCTACGGATTACACTTCCGAGTGGGGAGTTGGGGATAGACGAGGGTGTGTTGCTTAAGTGGAGGGCTGATTTTGGGTCAACGCTCGATAATTGTGTTATTCTTGGGGCTTCAAGTGTCGCTCATAGTGGCTCTCCTTGTAATGTTAATTCTGCTTATATCGGAAATAACAATTATGGGGTGGCCGTCGATAATGGCAGCATACCAGAGTCTTTTTACACCAACGGGGGTTTGAAATTGCGTGTTGTGTGGACTATTAGCTCATTGATCGCGGCCTCGGCGAGGCATTATCTGCTGCAGCCTATAATAGCGGAACACAAGACGCTGGAAAGCTTGATTTTGACGGACTCGGATGGGCAGGGAGTGTTATGTATGAATAAGGTGCAGTTGGAGGAGCTGCGGGTGAAGCCGTTGTCTGCATCCTCAGCATCAAAGAGGACTCTTGTTCCGGCTCTGAATATGCGGTTATGGTATGCGTCACATTTGGAGTTACCCAATGGGATGGTGCTGAAAGGGGCCACTTTAGTTGCAATTAAGCCTCGTGACCAGTCGAAGATAGAGGTGGTGGGTTCGGAAGGGAAATGGGTTGCCTCCGCATTTGAGGAGCCGTTCGGGGCTGCAGCAAGGATGTTGGTGAAGAGGAGAACTTATTGTCTGGAAATGAACTCATTTTGAGAAAAGATTGGCACATGGATGTTTGAGGTAATTTTCCTTCCGCCTAATATCCTTTCGCGAATTTCTGATTATGCTTGTATCTATGCTTATGCATTGCTAGCAAAGCAGACATTGAACTGGGATTGACTGGGGATAGATACCTTAATCTTATAATCTCTCTACCTGTTTCTTTGTGCCACTGACCGAGATGGATTATAAGTTTGTCCGGATGTTTCTGTTTTCAAATCACAAACCTTCATCTGTTTCCTGACTTGTTTTTTCAATTTAGTTAGCCAATACTTCAGGTATCTTGTATCATCTTTGAGTTACCATGTTTGCACCTGAAATCATGTGTAAATTAGGTTGGTTTGTAATTAAGGCACAATTTCTTGTAGCATTTAAATATCAATTATTTTCTTTCTACGAGCATACAATTCAATGGGTTTGAATTACATAGTTAGCCTTTATTCTCGTTTGGTGGGAAATGACTGGAAGTTCGAAATCTTTCTCGCTGTGAAAGCCAAATGTACCATTATTTCACTGGAATCGTATGGAAGAAACTTTTTTCGGATTATTGCAAGTCATTGTGGAAATCAAGCTGCTCTCTAATGGATTGACTTTGTGTCTTTGTGTTACGCTTCTCTTTATTCTCGTTTACAATAACAATTTTTCAGTCAGGGATGATTATTTTCTTCTATCATGTGCACATCGTACTTTCTATCACAACAAATGGATATATCTCGTTAGGTTGATATATTTGCCTTGCGGATACAGTAATTCAAATTTATGCCCCATATCAATGCATTTTGCAGGGAATCCGAGGAGGATTGAAGCAGAGTCCAAGTTTTGCCTCGAGAATAACATACTGCAAATAACAACAGTTTATCTTGCTATGTCGCTGCCCATCACAACTGTGCATTCTCGATCAATGGTCGATTATGAGCTTTAGCCAGTGACCTTCTACAGTGTTTGGTGCTGCTACTCAAGCACATATAAAAATTACAGTCTTCGGCCATCTGCCTATATTAGCTACTACTCTGTAAATATGTTGCCTATCAAGATGCTATGCTTCTGTAATTTTTTAAAGATCAACTAGTGAATCTCTTCTGAATTCCAGCTGCATAGTAACGTGTTTTAGCTGATCTAATCATGCCTCAATAATCATGTGAACCTATCTCAACTCTCTTCTGTAAGTACAAGGGTTTTTTCAATGAATTTATCAATTACCGAATAAGATTAAGTTACCTTCCTTAAATTAGTTGCTTAAATGATTTATATGTTGATGCTTCATGGATTTTTCTGATACTTGTAACTACTGTCACACTCGATCCTTAGATTCACCAAACCGTTGAGTTATTTGTTATTCCTACGTTTCTAAGTTCCCATTGCCAAAGTTGCTCTTGTATATCTTTGTTGTATGTGTTTCTATTTGTTTGGTGAGATATTACTAACAATCAGCCATCATTTTTTCCCTGCATTATTGAATTCTGCTTGGTTTTGGTAAATTATTATCGGTGAGCTGTTTCCAGGTAATGATATATCTGTCTGCTGAAATATTCTTGTTCTTGGTATTAATTAACAAGAAATAATCGTGATTTAATGAGTCGGTTGTAATTTATCTTGTATTAAGCGTGAACTTAAATGTACTTGCGGATGTGCTTAACAATGAAATCCGCTGATTATCATTCATAAAAAATAGGATACTTGGTGTTCAAAAAAAAAAGGTGTGGTATGATACTAACAAACTTGAAGTTAATTCAGCTACATCAATCCAATTAATGCACAAATTGAGGAGCCAATTTTTAAAAGCAGAGGCAGAAAAATATGATATCTTTTACCCGACAATAGGGAGAATACTTTCTGTATGATAAATGATGAGACTGCCAACTTCAAACACCCAAGACAGAGAAGAAAGCAACGCTTTGCTCATGATTTCCGTTACCTAGCCTGCAACAAATGGATTCAATAACTGAACAAGTAAATTTTATATTGATGAGTATTAAATTTCGAATTGATAAAATATATTGAATATATTCTTGGGTAAATTTCAGGCCGTACCCATTCCAAAAAAGTTCATTCGACTTAGTCCGTCAAAAATACTACAAATCGTTTAAATCTATTTTCAGGAAAATGACGAAATAGATTTGGATTGTGAAGATCAACAACGAGTGATGAAAAAATTGTCCAAGGATGTTGGTCTCAAATTCAAGCATCAAGCAAGTTTATGCTCTTCATCTGAAGGTGCCGCGAATTCGTTTCATTGGAGACGTCGATGAATTTGTTTCAAGTAATGGAGATGGTAATTAGTTCTCTAGGGTTGAAAAATGTGAGTGCTTTGATTAGTGTTTGAGGTTGAGTTGTGTCAGTTTTGTGAAGATTGATGAGTGTAAATGGGGATGCGATTTTTGTAAAAGTCATATTCTTATTCTACTTCTCGATTGTGTTGATATGGTTTTATATTTGATATGAACTCAATTTCGTTTTAATGACCATGTTTGGAGCTTTGAATTTGAAACCCAAAACTACACTGTATTTGAGATGTTCGATGAATTGTTTGAATGAAATTTTGAAGTTTTTAATTTTAACAAGGTGATGCACTTAATTTTAACAAGTGCGCTGCTTAAGTATATCGGCATGCGCAATACATGCACCGCTATACTCAAGCGGTGAAATTATCAAACATTTTAGATTAAGATGGTGCACTTAATTTTAACAATGTGATGCACTTAATTTTAAAAAGATGATGATTTTAACAAGGTGTGATTTTAACAAGGTGATACACTTAATTTTAACAAGTGCCTCGTTTGAGTCTACCGATGTGCATGTATCCTACGTGCATCGGTAGACTCAAGCGGTGCGCTTATCAAAACATACATTTTTTATATTAAATGGTGATGAACTTGCTTATATTAAGGTGGTGTTACACTTGTTTATATTAATATGATGATGCACCTGTCTATACTAAGGTGTTTATATTAAAGTGTTGCACTTAATTTTAACAAAGTGATGCATCACTTTCATATAATTCAGTGAGCTTGAAGAATAATGGATTTCAGCTTTGATTCTACTCAGTACACTGCTCAAGTCCATGTGAGGAATAAGAATCTATGATAAAAAAAAAACTATTATGTTAAATATAAATATATATATGTGTGTGCGTGTGTAAATATATTTTTTATATGTGTGTGTGTCTATGTATAGTGTTGTACACATAGTAAAGGGAAAGCTCGTGATAAGTTTGCAATAAAGGAATTTGGAATGATTTACTATTATTATAAGTAAAATAAAAACTTTAAGAGATATATACTGATAATGATGCCTATATTAAGGAGTTGTACTTAATTTTAACAAAATGATGATTTTAAAAATGTTGTGCACTTAATTTTAACAAGTGCACCACTTGAGTTAAGCGGTACACTTATCAAAACATATTTTTTTATATTAAGGTAGTGGTGCACTTGCATACATTAAGGTGGTTAATCGCGTTTTATTTAACAATAAATTCTATTGATGTATGCTTTGACTCAAATAGCACGACTTATACATGCAGATGCACAATTGTCAAGTTTTAGTATAGATTATGAGAAGTAAGAATGTCGAACTCATATGGACTAACTATAAGTACCAAATAAGACACTTTAAACTATATTTAACATACGATAATGAATTCAATAAAATAATAACTAAATTAATCTACTACTAATGATATAACCAAGCAAATCAATGTTAATGAGAAAAATCTACTTGAGAATATTATCAAAACGTCGGTTCACCAATGTAATCCGTATGACCCTCAACTAAATATCCATATATCTCTAACATGATGAGTTTTCCTAATTTATTTAATATACTATGGGCAAGCTATACAAAACATGATATTAACGTGCAATAAGCCACTCTCGTGTCCTTATTGAACAATCAGTATTGCATTGAGATTTATGAAAACTACTAGCTTTCGATTGAGTAATCTATTACTATCACACGTGTATTTGATCTCATCTCTCGATCTCAATTTGAATCAACGGCCTAGTTTACTCATATCATAATATCATACGGTCAAACTCAATAACGATGTAGATAATCATTCAAATGTGGCAAGCCTTCAAAAGCATGGAGAACATTACATTATGAGTATAGAATATAGGAATTCCGTCATAGAATATAGGAATTCAGTCAATAACTAATAATCAAATCATATGTTGAAAACAAAGGATCTTATAATCTTGATAAATAAACTTAATTCATAATAAACTAAACAAAAACTAATATTTGAAGACAAAGATAAACTCCCGTTATCTACCCAGTACGTAGATCCTAGCTACCCCATTCGGAGAGTATCTATGCAATCTTTGGACCGTTTGAGCTTTTCAAACTTACCTAGTTCACATCATTCTCTAGTTTCCCCGTTGAGCCTTATTGTAAAATAATGGTATGTGCTACGCATACGATTAGACCACCATTCGACATTCGTTCATAGACACATTATACCTACCCTCGTTAGCCTGGAATGACTTTCCAGTTTCACCCTAAGGGAATATAATAAAATCTAATTCAATGCACTTAAATGATATATTGGTGAGGAGCTTATTGCAAGATGTTTGATGAATGAGATGATTGCGATTACAAAGAAAAGTGAGAAGTGCCAAGAATATATATATATATATATATATATAATAAAAGCATCGAGGAAATCAGTGAAAGTAAGGAAAAGAATGGCACTAAGCTCGGTGTTTCGTGTTATGATTGTTATTTAGATATCTAGTCCCCTATTGACTAGATGTCTCCCACAAGAAAGAAGCCAAAACAGTACATTACAAGGAAAAGAAGAGTTCGAGTTGTGCTTGAATGTGAGTTTACATGTTATACTCTCTTCCTTGTATTTATCCTACCTTTTTTTTTTGTAACTGACACCTAGGCTTGACATTGCAAGCTTATTAAGTCCTTTTGATCCGAGTCGGGAGTGACCATCACTAGTGGAGAAGTTGTCTAAAAAGTAAGCTTATGGGATGCTCAATGATAATCTTGAATGTTATTAATTAACACTATTTGATCTATGAAGATTGCATAATACTTGTGATTGACAATAGCACATACGCATGTTCCGAGTTTTAGGCATGTTGCTATTTAAGATAAAACACGTCTTGCCTAACTTTTGGATTGATTCTCGTTTGTTGTATGAGTGAAATTACTGAGACAAACATTTGAGCACGAAATAATCTATGTCACCTGTTAGGATCGGTCCGGAGTGTTTAGAGGGGGGGTGAATGAACACTCCTTCTAAAAATTAATCCCTTGTGATTTCTTTCGGATTAGTGAAAGAAATATGTTTCTTAATCAACTCTTGTACAGAACAGACCCTGAAAGTATAAGTGCGGAACGGTCTGTTCTTGTATATGTAAGAACGGCTCGATGGCTAGTATGAAAGAATAAGTGCAGAAAGATAATACACAGGATATGTTTCTGGAAGTTCGAAGGTGGTGTAATCCTTCTACGTCTCCCCTTCTTCCAATTAAGGAAGGTTTATACTAGAAGACTTTGATTTATACAATCCTGTTGTACAAACCCGATTCAGGCTGGATTTACCTCACTACCAGTCTGAAACTCCTAGTCACTCGATCTGCTCAGACACACTTTGTCTGACAGTTACAATATGTTTCTCACTACTATTTTTCAACACAGAAAACACAAGATGCGCACAGTGATCCTAAATGATCAAGTGTTACAAAGTAAACGTGCTTAAGAATAATTTCAGCTTGAGAGCTTCTGAGCTTGTAAGCTTGTGCTGTTTTGCTTTCTTGTGCGTTTTTCAATTGATCAGCGAGAGTCTTCTATATTCCTTTTGTTGCATCCTTTTATAGTTGTAAGTACCAACGACATTATTTCCCTTAATGTGCAACTTTGACTCTGCTTAAACTCTGAGTAGGCTACAGTCTTCTTCTTCAGGATACTTGCCGTTCTGGTTCATACTTTCGACGACTGTCAGGTAAGCTCTTCTTTGTCTTCTTACCTTTTATGGCAATCTTCAGTCTTTGGTCCTTTGTAGCATTAATTACAACATTAAATGCTACAATAAATAGCCGTTAATGATTCGGACTGAGGAGCCATTCTTTATGTATCCTTGACATGCTCTGATCTGATAGAGATTGAGATCGATCTGAAGCATCGATCTAGTCAGTCTGAAATCCATCGATCCGGTCTGATAGGTAATATGCCTTATCAGCTTGTTCTGTTTTGAGCTATTGATCTGGTCAGTCTAATTACCCTCGATCCGGTCTGATATGCTTTGTCATCTTATCAGCTTGATCTGTTTTGGGCGATCGTTCTGGTCAGTCTGATTTCACTCGATCCGGTCTGATATGTTTTGTCATCTTTAAAATCTCATCGATAAGATCCGGAACTAACAAATTCCCCCTTTTTAATGATGACAAAACCTAGCTTCTAAGTCTTTTTAACCAGTCTGATAAGAACTCTGAAGCGAAAACTTTCGGATCGATTACTTTCTTTTTGTTCAAAATAAATGAACATTATTAAGTTGGATCGATTAAGCCTTTATTAAAGTTCAAAATAAATGAATAAGGACTTAATAAGAAAGATTTTTATTGAAAAAAATCTCGCATACAGTCAGTCTAAAAGTTTAATCAACGAGACTGATATCTTCTTGAAGTTGGAGGCGGCTTGAAGTCTTTCTTCTTTTCCCCCTTTTTGTCAGCAGCAATCTCTTGAAGAAAATCAACAATTTGTGCTAGCTGCGCGCTTATAGCGTCAAGACGAACGTCTTGAGCGCGGAGGGAATTGGCAACAGATGCTCTGACTTCAGTGGCTAGCTCGATCTGCTCTTTTCTCAGGCTGTTCTTATAAGTGGCTTGCTGAGAAAACGGATCATTTATGCCTCGCTGAAGGCTGCCGATACTGGCTGTCATCTTCTCTTTAAATGAATCAAAGTCCAGAGATGTAACCCTCTGGCCTTGATGAACCTCTAGAACACGCTGAGAGAGAGACATGCAGTTGTCAGATAAGTGCTGAAGGGTCCTTGCCAGAGATGGAGGTGCATCAGATAGTCGGCTGGGAGAGCGATCTGATGAGGACAAGGCCTGTTCATCGTCTTCAGCAAATGGGACAAGTGAAGATACATCATCTTGGTGACTTTCGGACCGGATCAAGGTGACCAGATCCGAAGAAAATGTTTGAATGAAAGCCATATCTTCATCTAATTGGATTGGAGGAGTACTTGGTCTGGAGGGCTCCTCAATCTGGAGAGCTGCAACAACGGTGGACACCACCAGATCCGGATCGACGAACTCTGGAGCGCCAACTGTTGCAAGTTCTGCTGTTGGACTTATTTGAACGTGGGAGACTGATGACCCCAAAGGAATAGATGTTGTTGGAGAGTCCAACAAGACATTCAATGGTTCATCATCTGTCGCAGACGGAGCATTAGGCAATGGCTGCTCCGCTGTCTGGTCTGGTACTTGCGCTGCAGTCTGATCCGCTGCTTGCTCGGCTGTCTGTTCTGCTGCATCAGAATGAATAACCTCAATGAAAGGTTCTGCCAGAGTCTTGCTTGCAGAGGGATGATCCGGGCTGGCGGGAGTGGATACACTGAGCTTCTGTCATTGAAAACGGACAGCTAAGTGAAGAGCATGAACATCCATCTCTAATTGAGCAATAACGGCCACATCATCTCTGGCAGTTGGAGCAATCGGATCAAAGTTCTCTTTCTTAGCAGCTAGGAGCAGAGTGGCCAGACTGAGTCTTTGATTTGCCGTAAATAGTTCTTTGCGCTGCACGGCAAGCCGAACATCATCGGTCTCTGTTCCTTTTAGAACTTCCTCTTCCATCTTCTTCAGTCTGTTCAGCTTTCCGAAGAACATCTCAATGTGGTTGACAGTCCGGTACTCGACGTACTCATCAAAGACCACAATGAGTGCCTTCACCTTCTCATCAACATCCTCCATAGCAATGTCGATGGCTGTCTGCGCTGCCGATTTGGGTTTAGAGGAGATTGGTTCGGAGAGAATGGCTTTTCCCTTGCCGGTGGAGGAAGGGGACTTGATCCCTGATTGGGTATAGTCGCCCAACTCAGTGATAACAATCCCTTTCACCACGGGAATGGCAGAGGGGACTCGGATAGTGACTTGGGCTGCAGGGGTTGAAGTTTGGGTTGAAGGTTGAGGTGCAGGGGTTGAAGTGGTTGAAATTTGTTTTGAAGATTGGGGTGCAGGGGTGACTTTAGTTGGTGGCAAAATGGGTAGGGGTAGAGTTTTGATTGGTTTGGTAATCTGGGTTCTTGGCTTCTTGGGAAGTGGCTTGGTTGGTGGCGAGGGAGCAGACTGAGTTTCTTCAGAATCAGTCTGGATGGTCAGCTTGCGCTTGACGTGAGGTTTGCGCGCAACAGCTTGTTCTTCGCCCTTCTCAATCTTGACTGCAGCCAGAGTGGCAGGAGTAGGCGGAGCACTCTTGGACTTCAGCAGTGCGAGCCCTTTGGAGTTTAGAATCTTGAAGGGACTGAGAGCGGACTACTTTCCCAGCTCGATGTCTAAGGACTCCAGTAGTTTGCTGAGAGGAACAGCAAAGCATACGGCATGTTTGGATGCAATCACCGTTTCCATCAGAACGCCAAAAAGAATCACGGACCAGTTCATCTTCTGTCCGGATATTATAGCCGCCATAGCCCTGAACTTCTCTGCGGTTACAGCGTCAAAACTTCCTGCTTTTCCCAACAGAGGTTTGCCAACGATTTCGCACAGCACCTGGAAATGAAAGAGCATTTCCTTCTTCTTAAACGAGGGTTGCAGGCGGTGGCCAAAAATAGAGATCTTCCCTTGAAGATCTGAGAGTGACGCTTGAGGAATCTGTCCAAATTCTGTCAGTCCGGATTTGGGGAGGCCAAAGGTTTTGGCCAGCGTCATCGGCGAGATCTCAAATGATTTGCCCTTGACAGTAGTGGATATTGATGTCTTCTGGGAGACGGCATTGGCGAATAGTTCGCGGATTTCTGATTCATAAACAACTGTGCCGCACTCCAGAAAGTTTCTCAGACCAGATGATTCCAAAGCTCGGAAGATGGACACCATCTCTGCATCTTCTGCCCTGTAAATATCATTAAACTCAACGGAGAGAGAGTTGTGAGTAATGGTAGCCATTGGAATGAAGGTAAAAGAGTGCGAAGATTTAGGAGAGTGAAAGAATAAGAAAAAAGATAGCGGTAAATTGTAAAAAGTGAAAGAAGATGAGATGTTCAGCCCGCTAAATAGGAGAGAGAAGACACGTGTCTTTATCTTGATGACTGATAAAAAGAAATTCAAAATAAACGGTCAGGATAACAGATAGATAAGGCGATTAAAGTGCGATCAGTCCGGGCTGTTTTTGTACAAAAGATGTATGGACAGACAGATCATGTGATAACATCAGATTGACATGGATCGGTCTGAAAGTTCGGACCGGTCTGTGTCTTTCTGAACATTGTATTATCGATCTGTGGCAACAAAAATCTTTAAGTGCGAAAGTAAGAGAACATCTAAACTATTAAGATAAGTCAATTAAACCAAGAATTTGACGGAAATAATTAAACTTAGCCTCTGGGAGCGGTTTGGTGAAGATGTCTGCTGCTTGCTGCTCTGTTGAGATGTGCTCGATCCGAATTTCCTTTTTGCCAACATGATCTCGAATAAAATGATGGCGTATATCAATGTGCTTTGTTCGAGAGTGCAAAACTGGATTATACGTTATAGCGATTGCACTTGTGTTGTCGCAAAATATCGGAGAGTCAACAGCTTGGATGCCATAGTCTTTGAGCTGATGTTGAATCCAGAGCATTTGAGCGCAACAGCTTCCAGCGGCTAGATACTCTGCTTCAGCTGTAGATGTGGCAATCGATGTCTGCTTTTTACTGAACCAAGAGATCAATCTTTCACCTAGAAATTGACATGTTCCACTGGTGCTTTTACGATCAATCTTACACCCAGCGTAGTCTGCGTCTGAATATCTGATCAAGCTGAAGTTTGAATCTTTGGAGTACCAAAGACCAACGTTCTGAGATCCTTTTAAGTATTTCAGAATACGCTTGGCAGCAATAAAGTGTGATTGCTTTGGTTCTTACTGAAATCTGGCGCACATACAGACTGAGAACATAATATCAGGCCGGCTCGCTGTAAGATACAATAGCGATCCGATTAGTCCTCTATACATGGTTACTTGAACTGCCGTTCCCCCTTCATCTTTGTCTAACTTGATTGTTGGACTCATTGGAGTTGATGTAGTTGAGCATGTTTCCATTCCAAATCTCTTGAGGAGCTCTTTGGTATACTTGGTCTGGTTGATGAAAATACCATTGTTGAGCTGTTTTACTTGGAGACCCAAAAAGAATGAAAGTTCTCCCATCATGCTCATCTCAAACTGTCCTTGCATTAACTTAGAAAATTTCTCGCACAATTTGGGGTTAGTTGACCCAAATATTATGTCATCAACGTAAATTTGAACTAATAAGGTATGTTCCCCCTTAATAAATTTAAAGAGAGTTTTATCTACTGAGCCGATCTGAAAATCATGGTTCAGCAGAAATTGAGATAGAGTGTCATACCAGGCTCTTGGAGCTTGTTTCAGACCATACACTGCTTTATTCAGTAGATACACATGATTGGGATACAAATGGTTCTGAAATCCAGGTGGTTTCTCAATGTAGACTTCTTCCTGAAGCTTTCCATTAAGAAAGGCGCTCTTGACGTCCATCTGATATACTTTGAAGTCTTTAAAGGCAGCATATGCAAGAAAGATTCGGATAGCTTCAAGTCTGGCGACTGGTGCAAATGATTCATCGAAGTCGATTCCTTCTTCTTATTTGAATCCTTGTGCCACCAGTCTGGCTTTGTTTCTAACCACAGTTCCATCTGTGTCCAGCTTATTTCTGAAGACCCATCTGGTTCCAATAACAGGCAGATCGCTTGGTCTGGAAGTTAGACTCCAAACTTGATTTTGTTCGAATTGATTAAGCTCTTCTTGCATTGCTTTAATCCAGTTGAAATCAGTCAGAGCTTCATCGATCTTCTTAGGTTCCAGAGTTGAGATGAAGGCAGCATGAGTGAACTCATCCATCATCTGTCCTCTGGTTCTGATCGGTGCAGATGGACTACCAATCACTAGATTGGGTGGATGCTTCTTAGTCCATCGATAGCTTGACTCTGGATTGTCTGGTCCGGTCGGATGAGTAGTAGCAGCATGATCAGTATCTGCTTTAACATTTGAGTGAAGAACATCCGGATCAGCTCGATCTTAAGAAGCTTCAATGCCTTGATCCGGTCTGTCTGGTACTTCTGGTTCTGGTGGATTGTCTCTTGACCTGTTAGCTACAATCTCATCATCACTGTTAGCTTCGAGATGGATATTTTCCATCTGATTTTGAATTGATTCTTTGTTGCCCTCAACACATAAAGATTCATCAAAAACTACATGAACAGATTCTTCTACAGTTAAGGTTCGATTATTAAAAATTCGATATGCTTTGCTAGATGATGAATATCCTAAAAATATTCAATTATCTGACTTAGCTTCAAATGCTGTAAGATGATTCTTACCATTGTTATGAACGAAGCATTTGCAACCAAAAACATGAAAGTGAGAAATAGATGGTCTGTTACCAGTCCATATTTCATATGGGGTAAGGTTCAACTTTTTGTTGATCATAGATCGATTTTGAGTGTAGCAAGCAGTGTTTACAGCTTCTGCCCAGAACTTTTGCGAAATTCCAGAATCAGCAAGCATTGTTCTTGCTGCTTCTTTGAGCGTTCTGTTTCTTCGTTCTGCAACTCCATTCTGTTGAGGAGTTCGAGCGGCTGAAAACTCATGCTTGATTCCATGATCTTCTAGAAAGGATTCAAGATTCTGATTTGAAAACTCAGTGCCTTTGTCACTACGAATCCTGTCTATGCTGGATGATTTCTCGTTCTGAGTGCGTTTCAGCAGCTTGATCAACTTCGGACCGGTCTGATCTTTACTGCTAAAAAATATA
The DNA here is from genome assembly GCA_907163345.1 of Haberlea rhodopensis. NCBI lineage: Eukaryota > Viridiplantae > Streptophyta > Magnoliopsida > Lamiales > Gesneriaceae > Haberlea > Haberlea rhodopensis. The sequence continues at coordinate 7,560,432 of CAJQUN010000004.1, read as the reverse complement.
GTCCATGTAAAGCGTGAGTAATCATCAATAACAACAAGAGTATACCGCATTCCCCCTAAACTTGTTATTGGTATAGGACCAAACAAGTCCATATGCAATAATTCTAAACAGCGGGAGGAGGATTTGACATTCTTGTTTTTGAAGGATGATCTGATCTGTTTGCCCATTTGGCAAGCTTCGCAGATCTTATCCTTAGCAAAATCGATCTTGGACAGACCGATAACTAAATCATGTTTACACAGGCTGGAAATGGTCTTAAAGTTTATATGATTCAAGCGCTTATGCCACAGCCAATGTTTATTATCATTGTTAGCGATGAAGCAAGTAGGATTGTCAGGTTGAGCATGATTCCAGTTAATCTTATATGTATTTCCATTCCTGATTCCTACAAGCATGGTTATACCGTTTGATGATTTAACAGTGCAAGTGTGTTTGTGAAATTCTACAGCATAACCATTATCACAGAGTTGACTTATGCTAATCAGATTATAGCACAGATTTTCAACTAACAGCACATCATTGATAATAATGTTACCATGGACAATCTTACCCTTGCCCACGGTCTTACCCTTTGAGTTATCTCCGAAGATGATCTTGGGTCCAGTACATTCTGTAACTTCAGACAGCAGCTCGATGTTTCCAGTCATGTGACGAGAACACCCACTGTCCAAATACCAGTCTGATGCGAGCTTCTTCGGTACCTGTCATCAAATATAATTATTGTTGGTACCCAATCCTATTTGGGTCCAGAACGGATTAGCCCTTTGGGAACCCACACCTGTATCAGCTTCAATGGCTTGTGTGTGTAAGGTGTGCTGTGTGCTGGTCTGTTTTGATGTTGTGTGTGATAATGTGTGCGCTGTGAAAACCTTTGATTCTCATAAGGTAGTCTATATCTTCGTTGAATCGGTTTTGAATTATAGTAATTGTATTGTCTTCCTTGCCTTCGATCTTGTACCTTTGGATTTGGTCTGATAGACGCAAATCTTGCTGGTGCCTTTTCTTTGGCTTGGTCAACATAACCAATCCCTTTTCTCAGATTTTGGTTCACGTAAGAGACTCCTGTTTGAATCTTAGGTGCTTCAGTCTCATATACTGTGCTGGATTTAACAAATGTCATTTGTTTGACTTGGTTCTTTACCAGCAACAGCTCAGACTCATCATTGGTGCATTCTTTGGTGTCAAAGCCTATGCCGGTGAAATCACCGACGTTTCTTTGAACCTCTTGTAATTCTTCCAAAGATGTTCTGGATTTTGTCCATGTTTTGAATATATGAGAAAGCTTAGCATTTTGTGTGCTAATTCTCTTATTTTCTTCATGGAGCTGATCATAGGAGATTTTCAGCTTATTCAGCTCGATCTTTAGATTATTGCACTCACCCTGCTCAGAGCAGCTTGGTTTATTGTGCTCATCTATTTGATTACTGGCTTTAGCTTTATTTTTCTCAAATGATTTAGCTAAGATCCTATAATCATTAGCCATGTCTTGCAGTGCGGACATGAGCTCTTCTCGTGTAAATTCATTTGAGTCAAGATCATATACATCGTCTGTCTGACTCATCTCTTCGTCTGCCATGAGACATTGAATATCTTCTTCGCTTTCGCTGGAAGAATATTCAGAGCTTTCCGAGTCTGAGTCTGTCTGAGCCCATTTGCTGTTTCCTTCTTCAGCTACTAGGACTTTTTGGATTTTCCATGATTCTTGCGGTCTTTGTAGTGCTTCTTCTTCCTATCATCACGATGCTTCTCTTTCCGTTCTTCTTTCTTTGGTCTGGTGCAATCTGCAATAAAATGTCCGGTCTTACCACAATTGTAGCAAGCCTGATCGTTAACAGCATCATCTTTTCTTGATTTATAATTATGAGAGGGTTTGAAGTTCATCTTATTCTTAGACATAAATTTACCGAATTTCTTGATAAATAATGACATAGCATCATTACTTATCTGTTCAGCGGATCGGTCTGATGTTGAGGCGATCTGGTCTGGAATGGCTGCCAGGGCCTTGTTTGGTTGAGAGATGAATGGCTCTGCTTATCAGTTCAAACTCATAGGCCTTAAGATCTGCAAACAGATCATGAAGTTCAACCTTGTTAAGATCTTTTGATTCCCTCATGGCAATGGTCTTAACATCCCATTCCTTTGGCAGAGCTCTCATAACTTTCAGAGCGATCTCTCTGTTAGAATATTCCTTCCCCAGACCATTCAGTTCATTTATGATGCCAGTGACTCTTTCATCAAACTCATTTAGAGTTTCTTCACTCTTCATTTTTATGCCCTCAAATCTTTGAAGAGCAACAGTCAGCTTGTTTTCTTTGGTCTGATCGTTGCCTTCACATAGCTGTGCTATCTTCTCCCAAATTTCTTTGGCAGTAGAGCACATTTTGATTTTGCTGAACATGTTCTTGTCCAATGTCTTGAACAAGATGTCTTTGGCAACGTTGTCGAGATTTGCCTTCTTTCTTTCCTCATTCGTCCAGAGGGATCTGTCTTTCTCTACCATTTGTGGTTCACCATCAGTAATGGCGACTGCTGTATTGACTTTCAGAATCTTCATTGGTCCCAGTGATGACGAACCACATATCGTCATCCTGAGCTGCCAGATGAGCTTGCATTCTGATTCTCCAGTCATCATAGTCTTCTTTTGAGAACATAGGAATTTTGTTGAAAGATGCCACCAGCTCAAGTGTCTTTGTGCTGATTAAGATAACCTGGCTCTGATACCACTTGTTAGGATCGGTCCGGAGTGTTTAGAGGGGGGGTGAATGAACACTCCTTCTAAAAATTAATCCCTTGTGATTTCTTTCGGATTAGTGAAAGAAATCTGTTTCTTAATCAACTCTTGTACAGAACAGACCACTGAAAGTATAAGTGCGGAACGGTCTGTTCTTGTATATGTAAGAACGGCTCGATGGCTAGTATGAAAGAATAAGTGCAGAAAGATAATACACAGGATATGTTTCTGGAAGTTTGAAGGTGGTGTAATCCTTCTACGTCTCCCCTTCTTCCAATTAAGGAAGGTTTATACTAGAAGACTTTGATTTATACAATCCTGTTGTACAAACCCGATTCAGGCTGGATTTACCTCACTACCAGTCTGAAACTCCTAGTCACTCGATCTGCTCAGACACACTTTGTCTGACAGTTACAATATGTTTCTCACTACTATTTTTCAACACAGAAAACACAAGATGCGCACAGTGATCCTAAATGATCAAGTGTTACAAAGTAAACGTGCTTAAGAATAATTTCAGCTCGAGAGCTTCTGAGCTTGTAAGCTTGTGCTGTTTTGCTTTCTTGTGCGTTTTTCAATTGATCAGCAAGAGTCTTCTATATTCCTTTTGTTGCATCCTTTTATAGTTGTAAGTACCAACGACATTATTTCCCTTAATGTGCAACTTTGACTCTGCTTAAACTCTGAGTAGGCTACAGTCTTCTTCTTCAGGATACTTGCCGTTCTGGTTCATACTTTCGACGACTGTCAGGTAAGCTCTTCTTTGTCTTCTTACCTTTTATGGCAATCTTCAGTCTTTGGTCCTTTGTAGCATTAATTACAACATTAAATGCTACAATAAATAGCCGTTAATGATTCGGACTGAGGAGCCATTCTTTATGTATCCTTGACTGCTCTGATCTGATAGAGATTGAGATCGATCTGAAGCATCGATCTAGTCAGTCTGAAATCCATCAATCCGGTCTGATAGGTAATATGCCTTATCAGCTTGTTCTGTTTTGAGCTATTGATCTGGTCAGTCTGATTACCCTCGATCCGGTCTGATATGCTTTGTCATCTTATCAGCTTGATCTGTTTTGGGCGATCGTTCTGGTCAGTCTGATTTCACTCGATCCGGTCTGATATGTTTTGTCATCTTTAAAATCTCATCGATAAGATCCGGAACTAACATCACCTATCATTTGTGAGCTTCAATATTGTTGATTCTATTCTTGCTCGAGGACGATCAAGAGTTAAGTTTGGGGGAGTTGACTAGTGTCATATTTGCAGTTATATTTGTACATATTTCTCGTCATTTTTATAATGATTCTTGGACAAGTTTACGCTTTTGGTGTATATTTTTGTATAATTCCAGTAATCCATTGAAAGTGCAAAAATTGCTCAAAATTCCCCAAATATCGACTGAAAGTGGAAAAGGAATAAAAGCCAATGCATTGAAGGAAAGAACAAAAAAAAATATAAAGAAATCTAGCAAGAGATCGATCTCAACATGATAGGAGATCGATCTCTTCTCGGAAGTTGGGCCACATTTTCTACATTATTTCATGGGCTCAGTTTCCCCAATATAAATGAAGGATTTCCAGCATATAGGGGATTTTGGGAGCAGACTTTTAACCTTAGACTATTGGAGAAGCCGACATACACAAGACTGAATATCCAAGCAACACAGCTAGAGACGGAACACATGATCAACGCAATGAGTCAACATCTAGCGTTTATGCGTATCTCTGAAGTTTGTTTCAGTTTTATATTCAAAGTTTCAATGTTCATTGTTTTCTTTTGATATATTAAAACATTGTTTTCCGTTATAATGCTATGCTAAGTTAGTTTATCGAGACGAGGAAATCTTTTGTATGAATACCTGATTTTTAATTCTAGTTTTTGATGAGTTTTTGCAATATTTGTCTTTGTCTTATGATTTTAATGCTTCTAAGGATTAGTTACTGTAGTGAAAATTTCTTACCGCAAGCGCACGGTTGTCAAGTTTTAGTATAAAAGATGTCGAACCCACAGAGATTTATTATAAAGTGATATCTAAGTACTGAATTAAAATAATATTCGTTGTATCTAGAGAATCGAATGGTTGAGTTGTTTTATGCAAATAATAAAAATAAATTAAACTACCAATGATCAAATGTTGAGTTGGAAAAATCAATTAGAGACAAATCTAGTAGTTCAATTTCACTTGTTCATCCACTACACTTATCATTCCTTGATTTCAATATTATGGATTTTCCTAGTTTACTAGCCGAGAATTCTTATTTATTTTCTACTCCCTCTCTCGAGTGTTAAGCATAAGTAATCATCTAACATCAATCTTGATATATCTATCTAAGATCAAATATCAAATAATTGAAATTGCACAGTAATTCCTTTAACGACCTCTATGGAGTTATATGCCTCTCGAACACTATAAACTGTAAGTAATCCAACAAGCATACAACGCAGCGGAATTTAAAATTTTGGATTACTAGAACCGCGGATCTATACAAAGTGGTCATATCGGAATAGAGATAATAAGAGTCTCACCCTTGTAGCGTGTTTGAAGCAGATACGATGCCAAATCCGTGAGTCACGGGCAACACCTCCAAAGGTCTTGCCTCTACGGTATCCACACGATCAAATTGAAGAAGGGATGTTCAAGAACAAGTTGCTAGACTTATTCTTGAACCAAAACCAAACTCTCGGTTCAAAACCGATTAACGACTACCAAACTCTTCCAACAAGAAACGGCGGCGGCCGTGGGTATTGGAGGAGAGTGAGGCGGCCGAGAGAGCTTTAGTGGAGGCTAGGTTATGTGAATAACAATTGTCTTATCAAACAATTAATCATAACCTTGTATTTATATTATAAGATTTAATTAAGGTTCAAGACTTTCTTAAAGTCTCATGGGCCCAACCCATGATTTAATTAAATCCTTATAATCATTTAATTAAGACTATTCTTACTTATTTAATTCATCCCATGAATTTAATTCCCTTTATCGATTTAATCTTTTGTGCGACCTGATAGGATCTTGTAATGTTGGCAGTGACATAAAATCTCATTTTACGTCACAAGCAATGAGCGGTATCTAGCAACACATCAAGGCTACCCAAATTACAAGAATGTCTTTGACTCGACATAACCTTAGAATTTGTGATAATATTAACTATGTAACTTAATCCCTTTGTCCTTGTGTTTAGATTGAACACGAATCATGGAATAGTCATACTCGTATATTCAATCTCTATTTCTTGATCCCCAAGTAGAACTAGAATAAACGAATAAGCTCGATATCACATATCGACTCATTCGAGCATGGCCATGCAGTTTAGTCTTACTTGATCAAGGGCCCAAACACTTCTCCTGTTATATAGGAGGGACAAATCTCATCTTGATCAATCAACATCCCTCTACATAATTTGTAGTGTATCCAATAGTTGCCTTTATATTTTACCCTGTTACAGGTAACGTTTGACAATATCAAGATACATAACTCCTTATGTTGGGATCTCTGATGATCTCAAGTCTTAAGGATTACATACATTATTATCACTATGAGAATTGCTTATGACACTCATATAACTATCCATGTAGCATTCTCATGGTGGGTCTGTCCAGTACATTGTTCTCTAACATATACCCATGTGTTGATTTGATATCTCATATCCATGAACAATTCATCAATCAAAACATACTAGTCTCAATGTATTATCATTATTCTTATTTATGATAATACTTGACTATGGACAATCTTTAAGAATAATACAATATTATTCTAAGGACATTAACTTATATATCAATTCATATTGCACAGATATTCGAATAATATATAATAATGATTTGCCATTAATAAAATCATAATACATTGTATGTCATAAACAATCATCTAATGACATGTCTTAGGGCATATCATGGCATACATGATAGATCCAATAGCTGACGCATATGGAATCTTACTCATGCGTTGTCTCTCATCTGGTGTTGAAGGACACTGATCCTTCGAGAGATGTATTCCATGTGTCATATGCATGAATCATTTCTTAGATTCTTGCATGCTAAATCGTTTTAGCACTTTGTCTATGTATGTACTTTGACTTAGGCCAAGTAATCTTCTCGATCTATCTCTATAGATCTTGATTCCTAATACATAGGTGGCTTCACCCAAGTCTTTCATAGAAAAGCAATTCCCTAGCCAAATCTTTACAGATTGTAAGGCAGGGATATCATTCCCAATTAGAAGTATGTCATCTACATACAATATTAGGAAGATAATTATGCTCCCACTGACCTTCTTGTAGACACAAGGTTCATCAACGTTTTTGATGAAACCAAACTCTTTGACTGCATCATCAAAACGAAGATTCCAACTCCGAGAAGCTTGCTTCAATCCATAAATGGATTGTTGTAGCTTGCATATCTTTCCAACATCCTTTGGATCGACAAAACCCTCGGGCTGTGTCATGTACACATCCTCAAGCAGATTTCCATTAAGGAAAGTTGTTTTGACATCCATCTGCCAGATTTCATAATCATGAAATGCAGCTATTGCAAGTAAGATCCTTATGGATTTAACCATGGCAACTGGTGAAAAAGTTTCATCATAGTCAATACCATGAATTTGTTTGAAACCTTTTGCAACAAGTCGACCTTTAAAGGTTTGTACATTACCATCCATGTCGGTCTTCTTCTTGAAAATCCATTTGCACCCTATGGGTCTCACCCCTTCAGGTGGGTCAACCAAAGTCCATACTTGGTTTGCATACATGGATTCCATTTCAGATTTCATGGCTTCTTGCCATTTCTCAGAATCAGTTCCCATTATAGCTTCTTGATAAGATGACGGCTCATCCTCATCAATAAGTAGTAAGTCACCTTGTTGAGTCACAAGAAATCCATATCTCTGTGGCTCCCAGTGTTCTCTTACAGACCTACGCTGGGATTGTGTCTCTTGAGCAGGCATTTTATCCACAACAGCTTGTGGTGTCTGCTCTTTTTCCATCTCAACATCATGTTCAATGTTTTCTTGTGGTTGAACTTCACTAAGTTCTATTTGTCTCCCACTGGTTTTTCTAGAAATAAATTCTCTTTCAAGAAAGACACCAGTCCGAGCAACAACCACTTTGTTCTCGGTGGGATAATAGAAATAGTATCCTTTCGTTTCCTTAGGATACCCCACAAATAAACACTTATCAGATTTGGGTCCAAGTTTGTTAGAGATGTGACGTCTCAGGAAAGCCTCACAACCCCAAATCTTCATAAAAGACATACTAGGACGCTTCCCAGTCCATATCTCATATGGTGTCTTTTCCACTGATTTAGATGGAACACGGTTCAGTATAAATATTGTTGTTTCTAAAGCATGTCCCCAAAAGGATATCGAAAGATCTGCATGACTCATCATTGATCTAACCATGTCCAACAAGGTTCGATTTCTCCTCTCGGATACACCATTCCATTGTGGAGTATACGGAGGAGTGAGTTGTGGGACTATCCCACACTCCTTTAGATAGTCATGAAACTCTTGGCTTAAGTATTCACCTCCTCGATCTGATCGAAGGATTTTGATACTTTTGCCAAGTTGGTTTTGTACTTCATTCTTGAAATATTTGAACTTTTCAAAGGTTTCATGCTTATGTTTCATTAGGTACACATACCCATATCTACTGAAGTCATCAGTAAATGTAACGAAGTATTGAAAACCACCTCTAGCATGTGTGCTTATTGGTCCACATACATCACTATGTATTAGTCCCAATAAAACATTTGCCCTTTCAACATGTCCCTTGAATGGGGCTTTAGTCATCTTGCCCATTAAACAAGATTCGCATGTTTCATATGATTCAAAATGAAATGAATCCAATACTCCATCCTTATGAAGTTTTGATATGCGATTCTCGTTTATATGGCCCAAGCGACAATGCCAGAGATAAGTTGGATTAGAATCATTATTCTTAATCTTTTTAGTATTAATGTTATAGACAGACATATCTAGATTTAATATATAAAGACCATTAATCATTTGTGCACTTGCATAAAACATATCATTTGAATAAATAGAACAACAGTTGTCCTTTATCATAAATGAAAATCCACACTTGTCCAAACAAGAAATAGAAATAATGTTTTTGGTAATAGACGGCACAAAATAACAGTCTTTCAAAATCAATGATAAACCAGAAGGCAAAGATAAATGGTAATCTCCTATAGCTAATGCAGCAACTCTTGCTCCATTTTCAACTCGGAGATCAACTTCGCCTTTCGCCAACATCCTACTCCTTTTGAGATCCTGCACATTTACACAAATGTGAGATCCACATCCAGTATCTAATACCCAAGATGAAGAAGTAGATAAATTGACTTCTAACAAAAATACCTGAATTGGAAGTCACACTTCCCTTTGTCTTCTTAAGATCTTCCATATATACTTTGCAGTTCCTTTTCCAATGACCGGTCTCACCGCAATGGAAACAGTTCCCTTCCTTTGCCACTCCTCCCTTTGGCTTTAATGCAGAAGCATGTGGCTTAGACTTAACAAGGACCTTCTTGTTCTTCTTGAAGCTCTTAGCTTTAGTCTTTCCTTTGCTCTTATTCACAATAAGAACATTTGTAGGCTTAGACTTCTTGCTATTTGCTTCAAAAGTTCTAAGCATGCCAAGTAACTGTGGTAGAGTCTTTTCAATTTCAATCATATTGTAATTCAAAACAAATTGACTGAAGCTTTCAGGCAACGATTGCAAGATCACGTCAGTGGCCAACTCTTGGTCCAAAGGAAAACCCAGCTTCTCCAGATTCTCAATATACCCAATCATCTTTGAGTACATGAGTTCCAACTAGACTTCCTTCTACCATTCTACACTGGAACAACGCTTTAGAGACGTCATACCTCTCTTGTCTTGCTTGTTGTTGGTACAGTTGCTTTAGATGCTCGATCATATCGAACGCCTCCATTTCCTCATGTTGTTTCTGAAGCTCAGAGTTCATGGTGGCAAGCATAAGGCACCCAACATCAAGTGCGTCATTTTGATGCTTCTTGTAAGCATCTTTATCGGCTTTAGCAGCCGTCAAGGGAGGTTCCTCAGCAGGTAAGGATTCCTCAAGGACATATTGCTTCTTTTCTTGTTTGAGGACAATCCTCAAATTCCTGTACCAGTCTAGGAAATTTGTCCCATTAAGTTTGTCCTTCTCAAGGACCGATCGTAATGATAATGTGCTAGTAACGTTATTGGTTGCCATGGATATCTACAATAAATATGCAAAATAAGTTTATGATTTTAATCATTTAATATGGTCTTATATTAAATGACACTCCCACTATTTTGTTTAAAATTATCAACCCTCGAAAACTTTAGTTGGCCAAGATCCATATTTCACTTAATCTTGAGTTAGCTTTGGCTAATCGCCCAAGACTCGGTTATTTAGGTAGACAATACTTTGTCAATTACATCACATGTAATTCTTGGATGGTTGGACGAACAACACTTTGTTCAAATTCATCTAATGAATTATTATCCAACCCCATGCCTCTAGGTTCCCAATCCTATTGAGATAACGCTAGTTAAGTCGAACCCAATTTTAAAATAACACGGATATCACATTTATCCTTTCGCGCCTTACTAAGATTGTCACAGCGCTTTGCTTTGGCAAACCCACACATGTTCAATCGAAGTCTTGACGAGTATTTTTAATTGGAAGGCATCTTAAACTTAATATTATAAGAGGGATTTATTGATCTCATGATTTTATTAATATTGAAAATATGTCCAATACATATATGAATATATACATATCTATATATATATATATATATAAGCATCAATATTAAATAAAACAGTAAACATGCATCTCATACATCAACATAAAGTTAAACGTGACATGGTTATAGCCCCAACTAATGATTTTCTCAAGCCAATGAGAAAATCCTAAAGGTCAACCTAAGGTAACTTCTCCAAGCACCTCTTTGGCTCCCTTTTGTGAATGGCCTCCTCATCCCGGCACCTTTGTCCATCTTCATTGATCTCCATCAATAAAATAAACTATACTATATAACATTTACAAGATATAGAGAATTCCTCGAGTCACATTCGAGGGGATCGTACGGGAGGGATAACATTTAGAAAAATAGAGAAGGCATGACACGCAGGCCGTATTTAAATACAAACATTCACAAATCATATTAGGTTAAAGGGCTATAACCATGCACCATGCTCAAACAACACATATAACATGCAATAACAATTAATGAATTAAATTCTAAACATTTTAAAATTTAATCCCAATAAAACTGTAAAATAAATTTATGAAATTATCGTACGCTCGGGACATCACATGCCACGAAACTAAATGCGACTCAAACCATGAACCAAATGAGTCCGACCCATCTAACCACACGGCCGGACCATGCATGGGCCTAAGGTTCGAAACCCTAGCCCAAGCCACTGTCCAAGCCATGTGCGTCCATGCGGCGCCGCTAGGGTTCCAAACCCTAGCCGTCCAAGCGTCGTTTTCATGTTCATCGAGCCTCATGGTTCGAAATTCTTAGCCACGAGCCATGGTCCAACCATGCACAAATTATGACGGTGCCAGCTCGACCATCTCGAGCCAAGGGGTTCGAAAAACCCTAGCTCTCATGTGGAGGAAGCCGCCAACCATCTAATCGAGCCAAAAATTCTAAAACCTTAGCATTGTTTCGACACTTCCATGCACAATTATTAGCCACAACGGCTAAACCATCTCGAGCCAAGGGTTCAAAAACCCTAGCCCTCATGTGGCAGCCGTGTGTCATTTGTGATGGTGGTGGCCGAACCATCTCATGCTATGGGCTCGATTTTGCGCCTTCATGTATCGTATACAATAAACTTCAATTATATCAAATATAATTTTACGATAATTACACAAACTCGATTTACTCATATCATATATGATTATATACAGTTTTATTAGCATGCAATACAAATCTAAATATGATTAAACAATTAACCACATAAATCCGATATGAGCTTTGTACACGGTTCTGATACCACTGTAAGTAATCCAACAAGCATACAACGCAGAGGAATTTAAAATTTTGGATTACTAGAACCGCGGATCTATACAAAGTGGTCATATCGGAATAGAGATAATAAGAGTCTCACCCTTGTAGCGTGTTTGAAGCAGATACGATGCCAAATCTGTGAGTCACGAGCAACACCTCCAAAGGTCTTGCCTCTACGGTATCCACACGATCAAATCGAAGAAGGGATGTTCAAGAACAAGTTGCTAGACTTATTCTTAAACCAAAACCAAACTCTCGGTTCAAAACCGATTAACGACTACCAAACTCTTCCAACAAGAAACGGTGGCGGCCGTGGGTATTGGAGGAGAGTGAGGCGGCCGAGAGAGCTTTAGTGGAGGCTAGGTTATGTGAATAACAATTGTCTTATCAAACAATTAATCATAACCTTGTATTTATATTATAAGATTTAATTAAGGTTCAAGACTTTCTTAAAGTCTCATGGGCCCAAACCCATGATTTAATTAAATCCTTATAATCATTTAATTAAGACTATTCTTAATTATTTAATTCATCCCATGAATTTAATTTCCTTTATCGATTTAATCTTTTGTGCGACCTGATAGGATCTTGTAATGTTGGCAGTGACATAAAATCTCATTTTACGTCACAAGCAATGAGCGGTATCTAGCAACACATCAAGGCTACCCAAATTACAAGAATGTCTTTGACTCGACATAACCTTAGAATTTGTGATAATATTAACTATGTAACTTAATCCCTTTGTCCTTGTGTTTAGATTGAACACGAATCATGGAATAGTCATACTCGTATATTCAATCTCTATTTCTTGATCCCCAAGTAGAACTAGAATAAATGAATAAGCTCGATATCACATATCGACTCATTCGAGCACGGCCAAGCATTTTAGTCTTACTTGATCAAGGGCCCAAACACTTCTCCTGTTATATAGGAGGGACAAATCCTATCTTGATTAATCAACATCCATCTACATAATTCGTAGTGTATCCAATAGTTGTCTTTATAGTTTACCCTGTTACAGGTAACGTTTGACAATATCAAGATACATAACTCCTTATGTTGGGATCTCTGATGCTCTCAAGTCTTAAGGATTACATACATTATTATCACTATGAGAATTGCTTATGACACTCATATAACTATCCATGTAGCATTCACATAGTGGGTCTGTCCAGTACATTCTTCTCTAACATGTACCCATGTGTTGATTTGATATCTCATATCCATGAACAATTCATCAATCAAAACATACTAGTCTCAATGTATTATCTTTATCCTTATTTATGATAATACTTGACTAGGGACAATCTTTAAGAATAATACAATATTATTCTAAGGACATTAACTTATATATCAATTCATATTGCACAGATATTCGAATAATATATAATAATGATTTGCCATTAATAAAATCATAATATATTGTATGTCATAAACAATCATTTGATGACATGTCTTAGGGCATATCCCAACATAAACTTCCACAATATGAATCCCTTCTTTCCTATTCACACCCTCCCTCTCTCGAGTGATAGATTACAAATATATCATCATTCAATCTATGACCAGTAGATCAAAAGCATTAAGAACAGGGAAACACAAATAAACCATATGGAAATCCAAATTAATCAATCAATTCATAATAAGCGTAGTTTCAAAATAAGCCACTTCGTTCTCCTAGAAAAAATAGAGTTAGTTCATGATAGAATGAATTAAACACAGACATGTTTAAACAATCCATAAAACCAAATAAAATTTAGAAATACAAAACGATTTAGAAGTTATTCTTCGTTCCCAGATGAACGTCTCCGTCTCGTGATGAAATCTCTACTTTTTGCTCCGAGCCGTCGTCTTCTCTTTTTCTCCTCCTCAAAACCTAGTTCTTTTTTTTCTGAGTCTGTATCCCCTGTCTCCTCCAAAAAACGCCTTTCTTAGCCCCTAAGGCCGAGTGGATCATATAAGGAAGATGGGAAAATTTTCCAAAATTCTGGTGGCGTATCTACGCCGATGATACTGGCGTAAGAACGTCGATGATGTGTTAAGAATTTGGCTTCCCGCGTGACTTGTGTATTTACGCCACGGATCTGGCGTAATTACGCCTCCACTGGCGTAGATACGCCTTAAAATGGCGTAGTTACGACTACCTTAATTCTTCAAAAAGTTTCAAATGTCATAGCTCTGGCGTATTTACGCCTCAAAATGGCGTAAGTACCCCTGATTCAATTTTTCACAAATTGCATTTGTCGTAGCTCCGGTGTATTTACGCCTCATAATGGCATATTTACATCTGTCTGTAGGATGGAAAACTTGAAGCCTTGACATCAATAGATCATTTTCATCAGCTTTTTGCATCATTTTAGTCCACAAACCACGTAGTTACCTGGATTCCTAGAAGACGTGATAAAACAATACCAAAAACATAATTATCGAAAACCAGCAATAAACCATGTAAAATATGAAAGAATATGAGTGTATAAAATACACTTATCAAACCCCTTAAACTTAAATGTTTGCTAGTCCCGAGCAAAACAAACAAGAACAACAAAAAAATCTGAAACGAAAGGACACACAAAACAAAGTTGTGAAACAATCCAATTGTGTAGAACTCAGAAATGGTTCAAAATTCTCAATTCAAGCATCAATTCTTGCCTACTAATGAATTCTCATGTGTGTGTGTGTGACGTTTCCATTTGATCAATTCAACATCTCGTATGTAATCAACAAGTCAAAGGATCAATTAATTTCATGACTCATTCACCCATCATTCATGCCACTCTTTACCACAATGATTCATTGTCTACACAGATCAACAGGACTTTTCATGGTGAATTGGTCCAACAACAATATATCAACAAGGTAACCAATGGACGAAAGTTATATCACAACAATTTGACGCGTGTGTCAAACACGTTAACTACTGTGTCTTTTTCAGAGTTCATAAGCTTACCAAGCGTACACATCTCCACTAGTATATTAGATCGAATGTGGCTCAGTTAATAGGTCTTCACTGGTTTGTAATGTAAGGTTTCGGCTCATGGCTTCAATAAAAGGGTAGGACATTCAAATCAAAGGAGTAAGTCAAGTATGACATTGTTGCGCCATCTCATCTCAATTTTCATTCCTTTCATTAACTTCATCAAATTTTCTTTGGTTCACATCATTCATTTTTTTAATATCTACTATTTCTCCACCTCTATTATTTTACAAATAAGAACAATGAGATGTTGGGAATTCAAAGCGCATAAGGGCTTACTCACTTGAGGGTAGGAAATATAGTGTATAAGCTATCAACAAGGTGGTTGATGTGGGATTTGAAGCGATGCCGAATGGGGGTCATTAATGTGCCTAAGCACGTGGCATTCGATTTGAATTAAGTTCAAAGGGTTGACTATGGATAAAATAATTTTTCATTTGGTGGCACGAAAAGCTCAAACGGATCAAAAATTGCCTAAATCATCCCTAAGCCACATTCGTCAGTATTTCGCTTCGAAGTGTACTAAAGCAGGTTCTAGACTTATCTCAATTCACAGATAATTCATGTGGTTTAACAACTTGTGCTCATAGAAGGTGTTATCAAATTGCATGAGACTCTGAAACATGATGCAACAATTTAAGTCTCATTGTTTCATAATTAGGCTCAGAGGGCTACTAAGGCATTTAAGTGTCAATGAAAATCTCGAAGGTCCAATTTATTTCACAAGAACTGCCTATGTCATTTCTATGCGTGTTTAGAATCGGTTGATAGCATCAAATGGCATTCGATTTTTTTTACAAGTAATTAATTTGCTGACGAAAATATCAATTTAATCAAGTAATCATGGCATCAAGTGCATATTTGTAAGGCCCTCGTACCGTATTATCGGAAATCATGTTTAACTTCTCAACAATTATGTGATTCATCTTACGTTAATCATATGGTTGAGAATAAACATGATGAATATTATCTTTGATAACAACTTGATATCATATTGTAAATGTGATGTCCCGATATTTGAGAATGAGAATTAAGTACAATTTGTACATTAATTTGTTAATTAGTTAGAAATTAATTAATGAGAATATAATCTAATTAATGAGAGTAAAAATTGATCTTGTACATGTCAATTGACAGTCGGGTCAGAACATGATGAATGACAAATATATTTTTGGAATATTCGGATTAACACCGAAATTTTATTAAAATGATTTAATAAATATAAAATTTGCATTAAATTGAAAGATTTAATTTTTGTGATTCAAATAAGAACATGAAGTTATGTGTGGACTGTATATGTATATACATGCACCAGTACACCGGTGACACCCCGATATTCATAATTGGTCGGAAATTAATATATATCGGTGTAGGACGTAAAACACATAGCAAAACATGTAAAACACACACTGCATCACGGACACACACTAAAACGTGCGAAAACACGCACTTCTCGCGCGATTCACCGACCACCGTGTACTTATCCGCTCCGTTCGCCGCCGTCCGACAACCTAACGACAAGACCGACCTACCACTGTGTTCACAACTCTCCGGCGCACATTTACATACCAGATAATCAAAATTTGGTGTTCGAAAAGTGCTTCGATTTTACCCTGGAACGGACGAAATCGCATGACCTAGGCTTTCTGAGCTTTTGGTTCGATTTCTTTGAATCTACTACGAATTGAAAGCAACCAAAGCACTGAATCTCTTCCTTGCACCTGGACGAAACTTTCTACACCGGTCGCCGCCTCTATCGCCGTCGGAGGTCGCCGGAATCGGCTGGCAAGCGTGCGTGAACTGTGTGCGAAGTTGGGTAAAATTTGATATCCGATTTTTCCGACTTTGCTTCGATAATTTACCAAATTAATTTATGAGGTAATCACATCAATTTAATTACCCTAAATTGGTTAAGCTGTGACTAAAATTGATAACCCATTTTTAATGATTGGTTTATTGAATTGTGAATTTATATTGATGTACAGTGACTACTTCGACCCTACAAGCTCAAGTACTCTTGTAGATCGAGAAAGAAAGGTATGTTGCAATCGGGTAACATACGACATGTATCTGTATCATTTGATATATGATTTGTTGACTTCTGTGAATTACGTGAGATTATATGGCTACGTGATTTTATTTAAATTATGTGGCATTCATAGCATTCATGAATTGGAACATCGGTGTATGAAATTAAATATTTTGTTAACACACATCAGTTTTTATACATACATCGATGCATGACATGCACGTTGAGCTATGATCCTTACATACCCTATTCTTTATGGACTCTGGGATAATCATTGGAGATTGGTACCGCGATACTATGACCGGTATTAAATGGCCCGAGAGGTATAGGGAATCGTGGTCTCCTCTGATTATCATGATTTGTTGAGACGAGGGATTGGTGGCACCTTGCTGATGTCATCCCGTGTATGTCCCTGACTATGTCAAGACTTGGGATGTGATGACGCTTTGACGACGCATCACTGATTATCCCTTATGCTTGACAGGCTCGAGCTACTATGATTTGATAGCGATTTGATTGATTCTGATATACCCAGTGGATGGATGATTGACCTGATACCGACACGGCATGCATCGCATTGCATTGCCTGACAACATCATTTATCACATTTTATAGATACATGTTGTATATTCCATGATCGTTCCATATTGGGCTTTTGCTCACCCCCAAGGGGGGCTGTTGTTGTTTTTGTGTGTGGACAATGGCAGGTGGTACAGGTGACCAGGACGCCAAAGAGGGCACGTCCGGTGGAAGTCACACTTAAGGTTTTGCTCTTGTTTATCCCAGTAGTCTTTGTACCAGGGATGTATCCCTGTAGTGTGATGGGTCTATGTATATTTCATTTATTTTATTTTAGCCTAGTTTGATTTACGTATGCTGGTTTATGTTGGTGGATATGAAACTGGTGGTATCTATATATTTTCAGTATATGTTGATTTGTGTTGATGGTATGCTCCTCGTGCGATGAGGCCATGCCGAAATTTTTAGGGCCACATGTTAAGAAATATTAAACAAATCTTCCGCTGTTTACGCTATAATTATCATTGTGTGATCATTAATCACATGATTAGGATTGGGCACTCACAGTATGGTATCAGAGCATAACTGGGAATGCTCAATTTTGAGTCTTGTGTACACTTGAATAGGCACAAATAAATGTGTGCGCTTGTGTTTGAATTATTTGACTTATTTTCTCTTACTTGGCTTGGCTTGCTTTGGTATGATGTTACATGAGATTGATATGTGAATATGTTGATTTGTGTAGTATTGATATTGCTCACGATATTACTAATATACTATTGTGCATAAACTGTTATATGTGGCAGCATGATGTAGGGAAATAGTGTACTCTGAGACCTACTATCAATGAACAGCTGAATGATTTTGACTTTGTTTGACTAAATTAATGTATAGTATGGGTATCGCTTATGGTATTCATTCTATATAACTTGGATGTAAATGGATGTGGTTAGAGCAATGTAATTGCTCCTAAACCTAATGGAAGTAACAATGTCGAACGAGAGATTTGTTGTGATGTAATGTCCTTGGATTTGATTGAGCCACCTACATTTTCGGCCCTGAGAATGCTGGAAAGTGTGAGACATTGCTTTGATAAGATGATGACAGGTGGGGTTTAACATTGTTACATATAGTAAAGGGATGAACGCGTCGTATAAAAACATTGTTATATGTTTTGAAGATACGACTATATGATATATATTTTGAACCTTTGGAAATATTCTTGGGGATGTTATTCTTCGAATACTTTTTCATGTATTTTTTTGTATTTGAAATGAAAGTGAATATTGAATTGCAACAAGTTATCTGTTTCAAAATGTACATTGATTGTTTTGTCATATTTCTCTTGTACGTGATAAGTCTAAAGATGGGTATGCAAAAGTTATCAAATGCTTACCTATCAGCTACGGAGATATCATAAGGAGATCAAAATCGCAAAATTGGTCTTGGTAATTTATTTTATCCACCCACTTTATATTTAAGTGGGGGAGGTTATTTTCTCTAATCAAATGATATCTGGTTGAGTACTAATTGTTTTTAAGGAAAGTATATTCCTTATCCTTATGAGTTGTTATTGTTGTTTGGATAATAATATGATTATCCGGTGAATGATCGAAACTACTGATGATTACTTTCATTAGGTAGTTCGATTTCTTCGCTTAATATGTGTGTGGAATTTTATAGCCTGGTTGTCCAAGCTGAAATTCCTTTATGTTTATGCTATTTCATAATTCGATTAATAAAAAAGTAAATTATGAGTAATTGGTTGTAATACAGATGCAACACAGATGTGTGACACGTTCTTATTACAGAACGAATGTATATCTGTACCGACGTGATCTGGACTCTGCGCAAAGAATTAAATCAATGGTAACATAGTTGATTAAATTTTTATTGACATAGACATGCCCGGATGTGGCATGGATCCAATATTTAGCAAATTTTATTTATTTCATACTCGGAACTGACATGGACCTATGCACGTATGTGTAATGGATCTCGTGTTCAAAGAATGATGATTTTCTTTGTTCCGGATTTGGATAGAGTTTGCATGGACCCGAATATTACCTCGGCATAGACTCCATACATTTGTGGTAAGGTTTTGGGAAAGATTCCTGCTTATACTTCCAAAGAGATGAGTAAGAATTTCGATTTGGGAATCATGACTATTTCAAAGATTTTCAGGTGTATAAATTGATTCGACTTGAATGAGTCGAAATTATTATGATATTTTGTATGACTATGAATTGTACTTCTTTATGTATGCTAATGGATCTGCACTCTGAGTAGTATTAGGTGTCAATCCAAAGCCAAGATGTGCCGATAACTATCTTATAAGCTCGATATATGGTTAAGCCATACGAGTCTTCTAATTTTTGATATTTTCATGGATTCGATGAGTCAAGTGTTTAAAAAAAAAAATCCTTGATTTGATTGTGATTGTTTCTATTAATGATCTCTTGGTTATTCCAAGATGAAAATATGATGTGTTGAATATCTGAAAGTTGATATTTCAGATTATGTGTACACAATGTTTCTGACCAGCTGTCCAATCTGAAATTGGACTGTAATGAATGGTAACATTTTAATCATGTTATAAATGAAACTGGTACTTGTAGGATATCTGAAATTAAAATTGCAGTTTCCTATGAAGAAGTGATGAGATATGCCAAACTATCCAAATGAAAATTTTGGATGAACAAAGTGATACTCTTGTGCCACGTCATTGCTCAACATGGTATTCCTGTTGCTCCAACTAAAGTTAAAGCAGTGTTAAACTGGTGGAGACCTACTAATGTTCTTGAGGTCCAATTGTTCATCGGTTTAGCAGGATTTTTAAAGTTGTTTTATCGAAAAGTTTGTTTAAAATTGCTAAACCTAGTACTCAGCTGACACAGAAAAATTTAAAACCGTATATGGTCAGATGAGTGTAAATAAAGTTTCCGTAAATTGAAGACGAGACTGACCACTGCATCTGTACTTACTATTCCTTCTGGCCAGAGGATATGTGATTTACACAGATGTGTTTTTTTTAAATGGTTTAGGTTGTGTCTCGCCAACTTTAATCTTGAGAAAATCGATAACCCGTATATGATTTGGCAATTGGCAACAATTGTTTTGCTTTAAAGATTTGAATTTGTACGGGGAAACATTTGTTATTTATTCGGACCACAAGAGCTTGAAATACTTGTTCTGTCAATCTGATCTCAATATAAGGCAACGCAGGTGGATAGATTTCCGAAAGAATTTATTTTCTGTTGTTCGAATCACCAAGGTACACGTGAATATTTATACATTGGATTAAATATGTTATTTCTGAATTTTGTTAATGTATTAATATGACTATTCAGCCTAAATTGATCTCTTGTATCAAATGCCCAACGAGACACTACTGTGATTGTAGAATCATATGAATTATTATCTTCAAGATATTTATCTGATTCTAGATTTTATTAAAAAGTCATCAATTGATGGTCATGAGACTCTAGAATTGTAATATACTTATTTTTGTTTCTAATGTATGACCTATAAACAATAAAAATAGACCAAGATTAGTAAAGCATTTGTCTTGAGTTTATTTGTTTAGTACTCAGAGTTTATTTTCAAAAAAAAATTGGCAATATTGTAGAATACAAAAGTGGATATTCTAGATTGCAAGGACTACGTATTATTCGTAGACTGGCAATTACATTGCGTGTATTATTTAACGTAATAAAGACTGTCGAGAGTATTTTATTTTCTCGATTATGTCTTAGTAAAAGTTTGGTTTTAGTTTGAAATTCTGGTATTCATTTAAGAATACATTTGAGTTGCATATATGTTTGACTATATGTTGTATATATATTATTCGAATCCTTAAGAGACAATGCAATAAGGTTCGGTGGATGCTCAAAGGATGGAAAAGGATGGAAAGCTGCCCAGAATCAGTAAGCTAGTTATAAGAATAAGTGTGGACGCTTTGAAAATGGCAACAGGGTGATCTAATCATTTTCAAAAATCTCTCATGTGAAAGGTATGTTGAGTTTTGTGAATATTTCATATTAACATTATTAGCATTTTATATTGTTTGTAATGTGTTTTGTACTTCAACATTGATGAATTACGAACATGACTTGTTAAGTATTCTTCAATCTGATGATGTTGAATTAAATTATTCAATGTTATATACTGAATAATTAATTTTGTCTTCTAAATTGAACAGATGGTTTCTTATAGCCATTCTCTTCCATTGTTATAAGATAAATAAACTAGTCATTGATTTTGAATCAGTTTAATGCTAAATGAATGGAGTTTATGAAGTTGATGTTTTTCCGATTATAGTATTGACATGTATTGTCATTGGTGAATGATTTATGCTATGCACTTGTGATATTTCGAGGACGAAATATTTTAAGTGGGGGAGAAATGTAAGGCCTACGTATTATCGGAAATCATGTTGAACTTCTCAACAATTATGTGATTCATCTTATGTTAATCATATGGTTGAGAATAAACATGAGGAATATTATCTTTGATAACAACTTGATATCATATTGTAAATGTGATGTTCCGATATTTGAGAATGAGAATTAAGTACAATTTGTACATTAATTTGTTAATTAGCTAGAAATTAATTAATGAGAATATAATCTAATTAATGAGAGTAAAAATTATTCCACGTGTGTATGCAACCATAATGCATCAACCAAATTCATGTATGCAACCATAATGCACAACCCATGTATGTATGCAACCATGATGCATAGCCCATCATATATATATGCAACCAAAATGCATAATCCAATGCGTAAAAATACGTTTTACCGTCCGATGCCCGTACGTCTCACTACGTACCTTTGTTCCAAAAATGGAGATGTCGTAGGACTTTATCTCCTTGGTTGTGTTGCCACCTGGGATGGTTCTACACATTAACACAAACCAATATTAGAAGCCAATAATAGTCCGATACCAAAAATCCCACAAAAATAACCAAAATACACATTTTTGGTGACTCGCGATCGATCGCTACATTGCCCCGATCGATCGCGAGATCACACTGCCAAAGCCAATAATTTTCTGTCATCGACGATCGATCGCCAAGTTTGGCGCGATTGATCGCGAGACCCACCGATTGATCGCCCAAACTTGGCGATCGATCTCCAAAAGCTACTGCCGGGTACTGCTTGCGCGCGATCGATCGCCAAAAACGGGTGATCGATCGTCGCTGCCTGTAACCCAAAAATCACCATTTTTTATATCATTCTTCTTCCCCAATCCACACCAACTCAAATACCCACAAACCCACAATATCAAACACTATAAACCTTCAATATACACCTTAATACCACATAAAATCTAATACCCAACCAAATACAACACAACCCAAAAACAAAACATTTTTAAATCCCAAAACCAAAACCATTTCAAAATAAAACTTCACAAAATCAACAAGGAGGAATTCATACCTCTTATGGACTTCAAATCCTACCAAGAATCCCACAAATAAAGATTTTGCAAAGGTTTCCACCTCCTCCTCTTGCCAAAATTGGGATTGGGGTTTGGGGTTAGGGTTGGGAGTGAATTTTGATAAGGAGTGGGGGTTATGAGGGGTAGTGGGGGCTATAAGTGTCGGGGTTAATAATAACATGGTACCCCATTAATTAGTACGATGTATAAAATATCCCCAACTTGATATTTTAAAAGCATTTTTCAGAAATGCACCATAACCCCAATAAAATACATGCTTTACCAAATAATCTTTATCCACCACAAATAAACCATGCTAACACCCAAATTCCCAACATGCATCACATGCACCCTGAAATGCATTACCAGGTCACGCCCACCGCATGACTAAGCATTTCACCATATTAATTAATCCAACACTAAATTAATTAACACTGTAAATATCACATAACATAATTAATGCCCAAATGCACATAATTATTTCGGGGATATCACAGAATCAAAGCTCAAGTTCGAGTTCGGCTCGAAATTCAAACTATTGCTCGAAAAAAATACCCGAAAGGTTCAAAAATTTTCTCTTTAATATATAAATATATTATATTAATAAATATTGAAGTTCGCGAGCGGCTCACAAACTATCGAACAAAGTTATTTGGACTCGAGTTCGGCTCCGAAAATAGTTCGAACATATTCGAGTTCGGCTCGAATTCGAATCAAATATTTATCGAGCCGGCTCGAAAAATTCGTGAACATGTTCGATTCGTTTACTCCCCTAGAATAATGATGATATGTGTGAACTTGATAACATGTCTTGAGCATCTTAGAGTTATCCTATAACCTATTTGAAGGCACTTTGAGGCAAAATTTTATAGTTGCGAACTTGACTTGGAGAGGATCTAGGCAATCTTTTGATCGTTTGAGCCTTTCAAGCTTACCTAGTTCACATCATTCTCTGGTGTCCCTGTTGAGCCTCATTGTAAAAGAATGGCATATGATATGCATATGATTAGACCATCATTCGACATTCGTTCATAAGCACATTATAACTATTCTAGTGAGCCTAAAATGAATTTGCACTTTCACCATAATGGAGTATAATGAAAATCTCATTCAATGCACTTAACTGATATATTGGTGAGGAGCTTATTGCAAGATGTTTGATGATTGAGATTACAAGGAAAAGTATAAATTGCCAAGAAATATATATATCGAGGAAATCGGTGAAAATAAGGAAAAGATTCACTAAGCTTGGTTTTTCGTGTTATGATTGTTATTTAGATATCTAGTCCCCTATTGACTAGATGTCTCCCACAAGAAAGAAGCCAAAACCATACATTACAAGGAAAAGAAGAGTTCGAGTTGTGCTTGAATGGGGTTTACATGTTATACTCTATTCATTGTATTTATCCTATCCTTTTTTTGTAGCCGACACCTAGGCCTGACATTACATGCTTATTAAGTCCTTTTTATCCGAGTCGGGAGTGACCATCACTAGTGGAGAAGTTGTCTAAAAAGTAAGCTTATGGAATGCTAATGATAATCTTGACTGTTATTAATTAACACTATTTGATCTATGAAGATTGCATAATACTTGTGATTGACAATAACACACACGCACGATCCGAGTTTGAGACATGGTTCTTGATTTAAGAGAAAACACTTCTTGTATAACTTTGGGATTGACTCTCGTTTGTTGTATGGGTGAAATTAATGAGATAAATATTTGAGCACGAAATAATCTATGTCGCCTATAATTTGTGAGCTTCAATGTTTTTGATTCTATTCTCGCTCTAGGACGATAAAAAACTAAGTTTGGAGGAGTTCATAAGTGTCATATTTGCACTTATATTCATACATGTTTCTCATCATTTTTATAATGATTCTTGGACAATTTTACGATTTTGGGGTATATTTTTGTATAATTCTAGGAATACAATGAGTGAAAGTGTGAAAATTGCTAATACTCCAAATATCGACTGAAAAGTGGTAAAGGAATAAAAGTCAATGCATTGAAAGAAAAGAACAAAAAAATAAAGAAATCCAGCAAGAGATCGATCTCAACAAGACAGGCGATCGATCTCTTCTTGGGCAGTAAGCTGATGAATTTTTTGGAACAGCAAGCGATCGACCGCCTTCCGAATCCTACGAATTTCTTTCCTTTTTCAGAAGTTGGTCCATCTTTTCTACATTATTTCATAGGCTCGGTTTCCCAAATATGAAAGGAGGTTTTCCAGCATATAAGGTATTTTTTTGAATCAGTCTTTTAACCTAGACAATTGGAGGAGCCGGCATACACAAGATTGAAGATCCAAGTAAAACAGCTAGAGACAGAACAACAAATCAACGCAAGGAGTCAACATCTAGCATTTATGCGTATCTCTAAACTTTGTTTTGGTTTTATATTCGACTTTTCAATGTTTATTATGTTGTTTGATATAATAAAACATTGTTTTTCCATTATAATGCTATCCTAAGTTAATTTATCGAGACGATGGAATCTTTTATATGAACACACGATTTTAATTTTAATTTTTGATTGAGTTTTTGCTATCTTTGCGTTTGTGTTACGATTTTTAAATGCTTTCAAGGGATTAGCTACCCTTATTGCAATTGAGATCGAGAGATAATATTGTGATACAGAACGGATAACTCATACCTTGGATTCAGAACGAGGTCGAAAGATGACGTCAAATACATGTGTGATAACTATAACTTTTGCGATATTGATTTGTTAAATAAGTGAACAAGAGTAACTTACTGCAAATTGGTATTATGTTTAATATAGCTCGAGAGAGTATATTAGGTATTCCCGAAAAACTCGTCACCTAGGATGCATTAATCTCAATCATAACTGGTAGATGAATTGTGGGGATTACCTAAGTGAACCGAAATCTCGATATTTTTCTCTACTTTGGTTACTTCTTGAGTTTTAGTTATCAAGTATTCAGTTATTCATAACAAATTCGTAAGCTAAAATATAGTTATGCTAATTAAATATGGTAATTACTGATAGTTCATGTGGGTACGACATCCTTACTTCTTTTACTATACTAAAACTTGAAATCGTGCACTTACAGTCCATTCGCACATTGAAGTGAATTGGTATCATTTTGTGTTAAAGAAAAGTGCGATCAATTTTTTGGCGCCGTTGCCGGGACTGATCGAGTGATATTAGATGTGATTAATTAACTGTAATTTTCGTAGACTTCGAAGAGAAGCTCAAACCATTTTCCCTTTTTTTTTTCGAGGAAAACCATTTTCAGAACTTTAATGAGATTACCAAAGACCGACGGCTATTACATGGGCTCAAATACTCTGAAGTCAACAAGTTCTTGTATTTTGGAGCAGATGGAAAACAGTGGATGCACTATCTTACTTGCATTAAAACATAGCTTCCATTTAAGAGGCTCAGGTTAAAAGCAGAATCACTTTTCCCTCACACATTCAGACACAACAATTAAATATTACAAGCATAGAGAACTGATTTTTTTTTTAAATCCAATCAGAAATCAAGAATGCCAACAGATGGTAATCCAGTACCCGTATTTCTGGCCTCCTGCTGTCCGAAATAACCATCACAAGAGCCATTCTGAATGGGCAACCTATGAATTGGGACCGAATTCAGGAGAACCCCTCGTTTTCCCATCTCCTGTACTTCTTGAGGCGACAGAATCTTGATACACCATACGCTGTTAACAAATTCCCTGGAAAATGGCGAAGAAAAAACAAGTGAATCAAATGTGAACGTATACTTTGTTCATTTGCATTAGATGTACAGGAAGAAAGATGGAAAACTTACGGCCAGGGGTCATCGCCTAGGAGAAGAACATCGTTTTCTCGGTCCACAAATACAAGCTGCCAGCCTGATCTCAACGAGTCCTCAAGTTGGCCTGCCAGGCCAAACATCTGTGCAAGTTCACTACGTAGCTCGTGGTAGCTGCTAAATTTACTTATGTCGAGTGATCTTCCGAAGGACCCTGCCTTGTAAACCTGTTGATGAAAAAGAACTCATGACAGATACTAACTTATGAAGCATATTTGCAGATATTTAGTTTGTGTTTATGCTTATGGCAGGTTCGTTTTAACTACTTTAAGTTATTATGACAACCTAACCTTAACAAAGGCTCTGTCGGGTGGCTTAGCATGTGCCACAATATCAGATGACTGTAGAAAACCTGACTCATCAATGCATCTGCTTGAAGTCACGGTCACGTTCAGTGGATAATCTGCACCAGAGCTACTGATGTAGCTGGAGGAAGCATATGCCATTGCTGCATTATCATTATCACTGTCAACTCCTCGAAAATTTGACATCCCATTTTGCATAAGAAGGGAGGAGGAGTCTATATTAACCCCGAACAGAAAGTGGTTATGCGGATCATTGCTACCTTCTTGCTCTGGCAGACACTCCCTCTCAGGGAACGGAGGCAAAGAAACGGGACTTTGGGATACACTTTGGTATGATGGCCCCAAATTATCAGTTTGATGTGAAACACCTGGTGACACACTTCCAGAAAGAAGAGGATCAAGAGCAGCCCGTTTTGTTGGCCAGCCATTGGAAGATAATAAGTTGTTGGATCTATGCATATTGAGAAAGTTTGAAGCCTCATCTTGGGTGACTGAACCCAATAGATTGTGTAAAGGAGAGTTAATATCACTAGCAACTGGTTTGATATTTGAGTCAGAATAGTTCTGCCCCATGGAAGGCATGGATTGCAGTGCCGGAAACTGGACTTGAGGGCTTGAAGACAGGTGAGATAGGATAGGCGAGACATTTGTAACCTGTTGAGGATCAATCATTTGCTGTGGTTGCGGTAGCGGAGTCTGGTGCTGGTGCTGAACATTATTGAATGAGTCCTGATGGTGCAACTGCTGCTGAAGATTAGCATGAGATTGTCGTGTCTGTGAATGGCTTCCTTGTAGACTCTGGAAAAATGGAGCTGGGGGCTGAGACTGCTGTAACTGAGGTTGAACCAAAGTGGCAGGCCTATTGTTGGCAATAGCGGTTTGCTGGAATTGCGCACTTGGAGAAAGGATCTGCTGTCTCGAAGGATCTACAGCCCTCATTTCTTGAAGAGCAGCAGCCGCCATAGCTTGGTAAACATCATTTTGCATGCCAAGCATTGACGTATCAAGTCTCTGTTGCATCCATGGTGAGGCTCCCATTCCCTGAAAGTTGATTGATTGCATTCCTCTGTCCCCAACTTCTCCTCGGAGCCACATAAGGTTAGAGTTTAATCCCGTTTCATCAAGTTTCATCCCTGTGTGCAACAATAAACGTAAGTTATGCCGAAAATAACAATATATTAGATATTCTGACGTTACTGCCCAATGGCATGTATTAGTATAAGTAGCAAAAATAATTCTGCGATTAGAAATCATTTTGGCAATTCATTAGAGAGGGGGAAAAGTGGTTCTTACCAGTGAAAGAGGGGAGTCCTGGTGGCCATGGTCGCTTCAGTCTCAGAGAAAATGGTGATGGATACATGGGGAATGTTGTTAAGGGCTCGATTTCCCACAAAGACACTCTTGGCTGCCTCTCCCCAGCTGTAGATTCATCCCAGCCGACCTCCATTAAACAGGTTAAATGTTCAATTTCATGACAATTAACTGAACATAAATAATATTAAATATCATATTATTCAGACCAACCAAGAGAAACTAAAAAGCATTAATTCTAAGAACAATAAAAAAACTCGTGTGATTCAGTTACTGCCTAATTTCCTACAAGAATAAAGACAGTAAAATGTGTTTTTTGTAATATATGCCATCAATGAGCAGGAATTTCAGATGTGCAATATACCTTAACCGAACGCCAGTGTGAATTAAGCCACCGAGCAGGATCCAAATCACCTATCCCAGTTATTGTTCCCATGTATCTGAATCAAACAAAAGACAGAATCTCACATAATTATGCGACAAGAACATCAATCAACACCACAGGAAACTCATTCTACACAGAGCAGAGGATGGAAAGGTAAATAAACATACATGCATGTGGTACCAACATACATTCTGACAAAGAAAACTAGAATATGAGAAATCATAAGCATACCGTCGAACACTAGATTCTTCTGTTTCAAACAGCATCCGGAAACGCATACCAACAGACACCCGAGTGTGATAAACTGCTTTCACATATTTTGCAAGAGGTATGACGAATTCGGATGGACTAGCTCTGAAATTTCTTATGTCAGTGGAATCATGAGATATTGGTAAGACATGAGCATTGGTAGTCTTGGAAGTACGAAGTTACCTGGGATTATAAAATATGGTGAAACGACTATTTGTTGCAGCTGCATGAGCAGCAGCAGCAAGAAGGCCAAGATGCATACTATCACTCGATAAAACTGATGAAGGCATAACAGTTTGTGGTCGGTTAGCACGCCTTATACCAAGAAGCAATTGATTCTTCTCATTCCTGACCAATTCCAAAAAAAACCAGTATCGTGTGGTTTAATACTCATCAGACATAGGATTGGAGAACAAAAAACTCGGTACTCTTTCCAATGCCCGACAAAGCCTAAGAGATGAAATCTATTAGGGGATATCATGATATTCCAGTGAAATTAAATGCCTACCATATAAAAAGAACTGAATCACCAGCAATCAGTCTTTTTGCACTCACAAAAACACTCCATCCAGTTGTTAGAAGATGCCTCTTTGGCTGGCCTGAGAGAAGAACGAGATAAGTCAAATTAAGAATCTGTGGAGGTAGTTGCTGCGACTTGATTCCATACGTTAAATACATGTCAATAAGCACCTCGAAAAATATGTCTGAACTTCCACTCATTATTATGCAGATCCCTTGCAATCAATTCTTGCGCAGGAGGTTGCAAGGAAAAGTCCTGTAAAATTGGTTTGTATCAACCAAGATGCATTAAGGCACAAAAACCAAAAAACATACACATTTTTTACTTGAAGCACCGGAAAGATGTTTACCAGTGGCGGAAATACTTTTTCTGCAGCACGGCGAGGAACTGAAAATCCACCATGAGTACTGGTGTCACTGGCAGTCAAAGTTTTGCAAAAGTAATTTGTTGGCTGGTTACTCGGGTCACCCAGATCTGCCGGAATAAATGAAATCTCCTTCTGCTCTTGCTGCAAAAACGGTAACAAAGGATAAAAAGAACCGGAAAAAAAAATGAGACATGGCAAAGAGGAAGAAAAAGTTAATTAAAAATTAGAACATACTGGGCTCAGTGGTTGCAAGGTCATTTGAGCGTAAACCTCGTCAGTCTCTAAATCAGCCTAGATGAACAAAATATTAAGATTCTACAAGGGATTTTCAATAAGTGCAATTAAAGCACAACAAAACTCGAACAATACGTACATGCATCGTCACGTTATGAAGCTGGCAAATGAGTTGCGCAGGCAAGCTTGGGTAATTAGGTGTCTGTGCATCAACTTCCTTGTTGGTAGATACAGCAACCTGTGCAGTATGTATCAAGAAACAATGACATCCAACAGATCTTTCGTATGTAAAACTCATTACTAAACCAGAGTACTCGAAGTGAATGGTGTTCAAATCTCAAATAAATTATAGGGAATTTGACAATTGCAAATCATAAAGAAAGAAAATTAACGCTCTCAAAAAAGGATATGGTAAGATAAGTTGTTGCTTCTTTATAGGGACAAGTCATAAAAATTATATATCTCCCATTTCATAGTCGAGAATTACAAAAAAAAAGTTGGTTATTTACACAAACAACAATTGAAATACATAAGCAAGAATCAAACCTGTTCACTGTGACCCTGAGGAAAATACACAACATGGCTTCCATTAGTAGGTAAAGAAACAAGAGGACCCGCACAGGCATGCCAAAGTTCAGAATTCAGGCAGTTCTTGTCTCCTGCTAATCAAATTCAAACAAAACTATTTACTTCCTATTAAAAAACAGTACTAAAGACGTGAGAATTAACCTTAGGACCAATTTTTTTAGTTCCCAGACTGAGGTCTATCTAATTTTCCAAATCACAAGGTATATAGAAATATAGTAAAAAATGGCAAATATAATATACCCTTTCGAGAAAAAATGAGTCGTTGAGACTTACAAAAGGTTAATTAATATTCAAATTATACAATCCAAGAACATAGTTAAATTCTAGAGAAGGAACGAAGTAAATTTACCGTCAGGAGATTGCTGGTTTAAACCAACGGCGGAGAGTTTCATTTTGCAGATACAATAAAAAAAGTTAAAGCAAAAAAATTACAGCCAACAACTACACATTTTCATCACAAAATCCCCCAACCTATGATTCCCAAAAGCAAAGCTGCTCCATGTACCTCACTTTACCCCAAAACAGCACAATACCTACACCCTGTGCTCTGAGTTATAACCCACTAAAAACTAAAGCATGAAGTGAAATTTGCGTGTTATTCCCATCCCTCTATGAATTCACCATCTATTGGGTAAGAAACTTGGAGAAGTACTGAAAATGAAGTCTTCGTGTGAAGATACGGAAGCTAAAACACCCACAGCTACCCTAAGAAACGTCCAACATTAACCCACTCCACTACAAAACACAAAAAAATTCAGCTTCATCAGCACTCTATCTTCTTAACCCAAATACCCAGGTAAATATACTTACAGAACAAATTTAAACGCCAACCTCTCACCAAAAAACCACGACATTCGCTTCAAGACCTCACAAAAAAGCCAATTTTGAAGTAGTAAGACAACCCAAACACAAGAACCCCCAGACCTTCGTCAGATCTCAATTTCAACCGACATAATCAACAAAACTGCAGCAAATATTTAATCTTGAGCTACAAGAACCAAGATTCACCACTTAAAAAAATCCCCACAACGAATATCCCAATTATCCCCTGACAAATTCTACAACTTTAGCCGGAGAATTAAGCATAAACTAAACCTATATTGCCTCAACTAGCTTAATGGCCTTCCGTTCAACTATCCACGCACAAAAACATAATTTCTTCATGCACGGATGGCCACCTCTGATTATAGGCAAAGAAACTAGTATTACACCGGGGGCTTATTTTTCATTACTTTTCCAATAGGTGCGCTAGCAATAATGGAAATGGTGGAAGTGAGATATAGTACATTTTTGCTCTATTTGACTATTTCTCACCATTACCGTGTGATTATTTATCACACAACACTCTCTCTCTCCTCACAATAAATATGGTAGTAATACAGAATATTTTATGCATATGACTTCAATCAGGGATGGTAATGAGACGAGTCCAAACCCGGACCCGCAATGAATCCACCCTATCGGGGCAGGTCTGGACCCGCTTCAATCGGGTTTGAAAGCGGGCGGGGGCGGGTCCTGGGATTGGCCGAACCCGCCCCGTACCCGCCCCGCAATACATTTTTAATTTTTTAAAAAAAAATATGATATTGATATACATTTTACTTCTTTAATTGAACAATAAAGTGTCATTATTTAATTTTATATCAAAATTCATGTGTTCATGTTAAAACAGTTGGACATTTTGAAGGAAATAAGAGCAAATTAATAAATATGTAGTAGTTTAAAAATAGTTTTGCAATGCTTATTATAAATATTTACTAGAGAAAACATAAAATTTAATCACAAAACTCAACTTTTGTGTTTCACAATTGATTTATAGCAAAAAAAATAAAAATAAAAAAAACTGGAACCTGGGCGGGGCGGGTAAACCCGCTGAGTTCGCGGGTCTAAGCGGGGCGGGGCGGGTCCGGGTTTTATGTGTAGCGAGACGGATCCTGGGATTGGCCAAACCCGTCCCATACCCGACCCGTTGCCATTCCTAACTTCTATCCTAAGTTAGAAGCGGATGTGGATATGGATTTGAACATAAATATGGATTAGGTCTTAGTTATTTCATGAGGTAGTATTTATTAGGATATATCCATTTTTTCATTAGGGATATTCTCACCTAACATCATTGGTATTATTCCCAGTATAAAACTACATCATGGGATAGCCAAAAACATTTCTTGGACGTGCATGCGAGAGTGTCAAATATAGATGAAGCTTTAATACACTTAGGTACCGTTTGAAATGCTGGATGTGATAAGCAATGAATATTAAAAAGTTAAGAAATGATTGTTAAAATAATATATGATAAGTTATATATTCTTTTATTGGAGTATAAGATGGATGATAATGATTATTATTTGGTATAATGACTAAAAAAATCATCATAATATAACACTATATATGTTATTATATTTATATATAATATGATTATTATTATATTATATTAATATAATATTATATATATTATATAATAATAAAATAATATATTATAATAATCATATATAATAATAATATATTACATATTAATAATAATATAACATAATGAAATAAAACAATACAAATATAATAATAAAGTTCTAGGAAATAAGTTGTCTATTGCGAAAAGTTCAAATTTTGAGATAGTAAAAAAAAGGTAAGAATGTGTATTTATGTCATTTTGTTGCAAAGTAGGATTATAATGAGATAAATATGGTGTGATAATTCTTTTTAATACATCAAACCAAACATAGGATAAAAAATTTATCCCAAGATTACTAAACACATACATCAATTCAAACACACCCTTACTGAAGATCATATTGATATAATACAATCTGGCATTCTTAATAAAATTGGTGTTTGCAGCTTTTACCCTTCTTAAAAAAAATTAAAATTATATCTTATGCGTAAGATCTAATCTTTGAAACTTTGTAAAAAGTTATAACCAGTGATATTAAATCAATTCAAATCCTTTATTCGACCGCTCTCCAAGTAGGAAAAATCATTGTTCTCCGAAAAATTATATTTTAGAGAAAGAAAAATGAAAATAAAGTATTAATATTTGGTTTTATTTTAAGACATAATATAATGAATTTGAAAATTAAAAACAAACATTACCTCTCTGTTTCAGCAAGTTTGGTGACAGGATAAATTTAATAACAATGATTCATATTATTTCTGAAGAATTATGTTATTACCTTATAAATTACTATTGTTAACAATTAAATTAACTCAATAAAAACAAATTTATCTATAAAGTTTATTTTATAATTTTTCATACAAAAAAACTACTGATATTAAAATTATTATTATTTTCTCCCTAAAAATGTTACAAAATCACAGATTTGTCATATTTTAATTTGGCATATACGATAGAACCCTTCTAAAGTGATCCCTCTCTAAATTGATAACCTCTCTAAACTGATAAAAAGTCTCGGTCCCAAACGGGACAAGTGTTAAATTTAATAACCCCTCTAACGTAATAACTAATATTTTTTCAGAAAATCTTAGCTCTAAATCTCGGTCCCAACTTTCACATAAAGTGATGTTTTTGAATAAATACATATATTTTTACATACTTTAAGAATTTCAAAAATATTTTAAAATACTAGTTTTGCTAGGGTTATCTTTTTTTGTATTGGCATAGTTTTTTTCAAATATAATCGGTCATGGTAACATGGGGGGATAGTTTAGGAGCCATCTCTATGGGATAAATTTAGAGAATGCTAGTTTAATTTATAAGTAATTTTTTGGGTTAAAAGTTTCATCCTGAATAAATGTTGGTAAATCTTTTAAAAAGCCAAGAAACTGTTGAAATTTTCTATGAGATAGTAAGAGTGATTATTTATTGATATTTTTTTGGTTACTTGAATATAGACAATGTGAAGACCCGAAATTTTGGTCAAACAAATTACGTGATACCAAGATAATATTGAAAATTTTAAAAATAATAGATTTGCATTATGGATGGATTTAATTATATTATTCAATATTGTGGACTTGTAATCACCTATTTAAGTTTATAATTTATTAGAGTTTGTGTAGGAGATAATACAAAGGTTATATGATTTTAGCTTGTAAACTTTTAAATAATTTAAAGTTGTAGATAATTAAGAAATCATTGAAAATAATATTAATAATAATAACCAATCTTAAATCTTGCAATGAATAGATAAAAGTTATACACTTCCTACACTAATCCTACATAAAAAGGCAACCAAGGAGGCTCTATTTTGAAAGTACATAATTAAATCATTCAATGGACTTGCCCAATTCTTATCATTCAATGACATTTAAGTGTTTAACCCAAACTTGCCACCATTCAATCTCATTCAACCAACATTCAATCTCATTCAATCCAATATAATGACATTTAGTGGCTTACTTAAATAATGTCATTAGATTGCCAAAGTTTTGTAATTGTCAATAAATTCTTCTACATTACCCATTGATGACCACAGTCACTACTTGCTCAAATTATGAAATATGATGACCACTCAATTTGCTTATTTAAGTGCATTTTTCCAATCTTGATTAGTCATTCACCTCCTTGTTAAAATCATAAAACTAAATGGCTAGGATTTATCATCAACTTAAATGTCTAAAGGTGGTGACCCCATATGTTCCCATTGATGACCCCAACTCATGCCCCTCAATCCACCCCACTTGATTGCCTCCAATCCTACTTAAGTTTTTACCAATTAGGAGCCAAAGTAGTGGATCTAAATTGTAGTACACCTCCCCATATTAAAATCACACTATACCATGACAAGAAAATATTACTCTACACTTAGCATTTTTTCGAAAATATCACTCACACCACACACACATTTCGAAAATTTCAAGGAAGAAATGAAGGGATTTTCAACATTTCTCAACCCGGATCTCATATCATCATGCTTCGATTATCCAACGACTGTAAGTGGGTTTTTGCTACAATTACCATTTCATTTTTCAAAACTATATATATGTTTAAACTTTCGATTGGACATCAAATATGAAGATTATGTTTTAGATCTAACAAGTATGTGACATGATTATTAACGAAAGGACTTTGCGGAGCAAATTGTTACGTGAGTATGAGCCACCTCTTGAATCCAATGAGCAAAGTGCTACGTGTACAGGAGCCACCTCTTGAACCTATGGGGCAAAGTGACACTTACACAGGAGCCACCTCTTGAATCGACGGAGCAAAGTGCTATGCACACGGGAGCCACCTCTTGAATCCAATAAGTCGTTATGTGGATATGTGCAAGATATGTGTTTATGTGTAAGAAATGAGTTTATGTGCCAAGATCTATGTGATTTGACAAAGAAATATTTAAAGAATATTTGCTATGAATATATATATATATATATATATATGTGTGTGTGTGTGTGTGTGTGTGTGTTTTTACCATGTTCAATCGATCCCTACTTGCTGGGTGTTTCCAAACACTCACCCCTTACTTCATCTCTCAGACAAAGACGAAAAGAAGAGCTCGAGGAAGAAGAACAAGAATAATTTTGGAGATGATGATCCACGAAGAACCTTCAACAAAATTTATTAGTTTTATTTACGATTCCGCATCTTGATTTAATCAATTGTATTTTGTAGTAGCAATTGTAATGACAATCTATTGATTTTGGAATAAATAGACTGATTTTATCATAGATCTGAACACGAGGCTTGTTGTATTTGAATTTCATATTTGGATTCAACGCTGGTGTCACGCGCTCCGATCTCGGGGCGTGACATTTTATTGGTAACAGAGAAAAATCAGGTTACATGATCCCACTGGGAAAAAATCGTTGGTTGATATAGATTAACCAAATTAAAATTCCCGGATCGAATATACCAACTGTGTAAATCTAAATCAGGTTGGGAATCGTTATTAACAATCTAATTTTTTTTGTTTATTGTAAAAAACAAAAATCAAAAATCTAGGAAATAAAAACGAGATCGATTATTGCCTTCACCCCTGCACCTCGTCGCCGCTAGCTCTCGCAGGACGACAACCCATCACCATGACCGCCTCGCTCAGACAAAACCACAGTACATGTTACCGGCGGAATAGACGGCAATCGGACGGCCAATTCACCAATCGTTTATCGCTAGTCCAGGCCCTGGACGCCCCCATCGATTCCGACGCTACAGTGGATGTAACGACGGATTCAACAACAACACGAAGCCCATGACCCGACGACCAAACATTCGTGACCAAGTTCAGATCAAAGGCGTCGGATGGTGACTGGTTTTGGGCGACGATTGAAGAACCCTAGCACGTTAATGTGTGAAAATTTCGGCCATCAATTCACCCTGATTTTGTATACCAAATTTAAATCAAATCAGTGTTAATGATTGTCTGGACATGAGCAACAAAACCCCTCAATTATAGATAACTTTCAATCAAAGGAAAGTGCTTATTTTTCGATCAAAATTTCCACCCTAATCAGGAACCCTAACCGAAGATTTAAGCCTTAATTTCTCGCGAAACCGAACATAAAAATCGAATTAAATTCAAAGGGTCACAATTCATGGTATGGGTAATAAAAGCCCTATACCAGATCTTCTTCTCTAACGAAGGAAAGTGCTCGAATTTTATACATAATCCACGCCTATGAACCCAAAAAATTTTAAAAATTCTCTTATTTGATTTCCCAATCATCCCAACATAAAATCCGAATTAAATCAGGATTATTAATCCTAATATCATTCTCATTAAAAGCCCTCTGAAAAAAATGAATGAAAAACAAGGGAATGTCTCCGATTTTGAGCCGCAAATCACGCCCTGTAAACCTAAATTACGCAAATTGAGACCAACAATTTCTCCAATAATTCGAACATCAATTTCAAATTAATTTTGGGTTTTTGACCTTTATTTAATCCCTAACAAAAATCATCTATCAAATCAAAATCACAAACTAGTAAGTACTCAATTTCGGACCGAGAATTACGCTCCAAAGAACCCTAATTGGCAAAAAATTTCACTACCTATTCTATCCATCATTCGAACACTAAACTCTAATTAATTTCGGGATATCATTCGTAATCATTCCAGTGATAAAACCCTCAATCAAATTTGCCATACAAAACATTATTAGTTTACAATTTCGATCTGCAATCCACACCCTTAGAACCCTAGGTCACGAAAATTTGGGATTCAATTTTCTAATCTATCCGAACACTAATTTTAAATTAATTCTGGGTTTATGATCCTTATATCATGTCGAACAAAAGCCCTCTATCCAATCAAAATCACAAACAAGGAAAGATGCTCATTTTCGGATCAAAATTCTCGCCTAAGAACCCTAAAATTACGAAAATTTTAGACTTTGATTTCTCCCAATTCCGAATGCCATTTTAAAAATTAAATTTGGGTATGAATCCTCATAACATGTATACTATTAGCCCTCAAACAATTTTGAAATTTCAAATCTCGAGTGATCGAATTCTTGAAACCCCAATCCGTGCCTATTAAACCCTAATATCTCAGACACTTGCCCTCGATTTTTGAATCACCGAAACAGATTATTCCAATCCAAATTGTGTTATTCATCCTCGCATCATTTTCAAGAAAAACATTTGTCAATTTTGAAATTCAGCAACCAAAAAGTAACCAATTGAGGATTTAACTTCTTCCTCAAAGAACTCTAGTCCACGAAATCTCACCCTTCGATTTCACATCCTCCGTAGCATACTCTTCAAAACGATATAGGCTACGATGACTCACGCTCCATCCAGTTCGATCCAAAAGAGCGAACATGATATAACCGAAGTTACAATATTCAAAGACGAGGAGATGCGAGACAAGACCGAGTGGTTGGAAATAATCAATCACTTCCGTTACAAGGCCCAAAGGATGACAATAAAACACTTGTGAGAGTCCACAATAACAAGTGCCAACAGTTGGAACGCTTTGAGCAGGAGTTCAATGAGTATCGTGAGAACATGTGGAACCGTATCCAAGCTCTCACGAATGAGAAGAACGAATTGGTGCAGGAAGTCGCCTACAAGCAGTCTACGATCAATTTCCTGATGGAAGAGGAAGATCATATGATACTGGAAGATGTTGAAGGGGATTTAGGAGACGGAGAAGCAATAGACTAGTTTTTCTAGTATGCAATATCATAAGGATAATAAGGAATATAACTTGGGTATCATAGTGATGACTTTCTTTGTGTAGGATTTCTATGTGAACCTCTCAAGCTTAATTAATAAAATTTTAATTACTCTCCGAGTGTATATTGAATTGTGTTATTCCTTGGTTACGCTCCTACGCAACATTTAAACCCATGCTACTAATATTTGGACTCAATCCACTTGTTTTTAATATATTACGCCCGATTCCTTGAATTTTTATTCTTGGGCTAACTTCGAGAATTTTAGTCCTCAAACCACTCAATAAATTCAAGTTCATATTTTATTAGATTCATCGATGGAAATTGTTTTTAAATTTTTCATCCAATTCCAAGAAACTTCATTCCAAGAGAAAACTCGGAACTCTATTTGCTCACTTTTCTAAGGTTAAGATACATCATTCTTCGTTTTCGAAATCATTTAGTATGCTTTAAAGATTCACACGAATATGGAAATGTTTGAAATCTAAAAAGTTTTAGTATGATTTAAACATGAAAAGTTAAGATATATGTGTCTGTGAAAGTACGAACTTGGCGGAGCAAAGTGCTACGTGTGTAGGAGCCACCACTTGAATCGGAGGAGCAAACTGCCACGCTGTGTGAGAGCCACCTCTTGAACCGATGGGGCAAAGTGCTACACATAACGGGGGCCACCTCTTGAATCCAATGAGCAAAGTGTTATGCGCACGGAAGCCACCTCTTGAATCCAATAAGTTTCCATGAGATTAGGTGTAAGATTTGTATGCAAAAGTACGAAATTAAGTTTTATGATTTGATTTCATATTTTTTCTCTAGTAAATATTTATAATACCAAATCTTTATTAATTTGCTCACATTCCATTCAAAATGTCCAACTTCATTATTGTGAACACATAAGTTTTGATATAAAATTAAATAATAACAATTTATTATGCAATATAGAAGTGAATATATATTCAATATTAATTTTTTTAAAAAAATAATATAAATATATAATGGGGTGAGTGCGGGCAATATGGGTACGGGTAGACCCATTGCCATCCCTAAAGCCACCGTTAAAATTACCTCTTTTTCCCTTTTAAATAGCATACGTCGTTAAATTTAAGCCATGATCATCGAGAATCTAGAAGATATTTTTCAAATCCCAAATCTTGATAGCCTTGACATGATATGATGATGATAAGTATAAATAATAATAATAATAATAATAATGTATAAGATGATGTCATAGATCAAAGATGGTCACATGTTTTTTTATCATCTCACGATCAAATTAACCCTCTGTGCTGAATTTGGAGCAGTCCTTTATAATATTTAATTTAATAATTATATATAAAATCAGGTAGTACGACGCTCTGGATATTTCCGAAAATTTACCGTAATATGTAATTTGGTAGGGCAGATTTCAACATGATAAAAACTTGAATAATGTGGGAAAGAGAGAGTGGGGATGGGAGATTAGTAGTAGTAGTAGTAGTAGTCCATCAAAGATCACCATTTTGTCCCAATATTATACTGCCCAACCATGAATTTTACAATTATTATTGCTCCACTTTTATTTTATTTATTTTTATTTTTGTTGCTCTTTTCTTTTCCGAGTTCACTTTCTAAAGTGATTGAAGTATTAAGTTGGTCAGACTTTCTTGGTTTCCCATTATGAAATGTTTTGACGACAAAAGCTAAGAGTTGCTGTCCAAATATCAAGCAATAACATCAGGTCAAAATATGATTTTAAAATATCAACTCTTAATATGATTTTAAATAAGAGACCCAACCCAACCCTCATTTTTCTTTTTTAACATAAACATTCATTGTATTAAAATAACATGTATTTACAACGTACTCCGGCCACACAAAACCAATACACTGCTACACAAACGATAAACGTCAGTTGCCTATCATGGACCAAGACTAAAACACGGCTATTAAAACCCGAACGAGAATGCATACTGGTAGCGTGAATCTCGTCATCAGTACAAGAGCATGACCCTGAAAAAGCATGAACCACCAAAGCTAATACAGGTCCCCTCAAACCATTCAGCTCAAGATGGAGTCGAGTAAGGGAACTGCCTTCCAATTGATCTGAATGTACAAATAAGGAACTCCGAGAGTTATAAACTATTTTTTCTAATAACCTTTTCCTTCACGATCCGTCTTCGTAAAAATGGAGGTAAAATTCTTTAAAATCTATTTCATTGGAGAGGGCTACTTCGAAGGAATGGATGACGAAAAGGCTAAAAAATATAGACAAGCTCTAATTAGCCTGAAACTACATGATATGTGTTATGTAGACGAGTACATCATGTTCGTGTATATTGACGACATCCTCATTGCGTCAAGAGACATGAAAGAGCATCTCACGCATTTGGAAATATTTTCAGATGTTTGCTACAAGGAAGGATTAGTGATGTCCGAAAGGAATGCAGAGACTTGTGGTCATCTGATCCAATATCTTTTTTCGTCCACCGTGAATTACATCCCGTCTTGTCATCTTTCCCAAGGTTTATGGTCCTCGAGAAATTCAGTCCCAAGAATAAGCTGTTATGGGACCATGCATATTGTTCCGCTGATCGCCTAAGATTAATCCCTCCCTCTTTAACCCTGAGGTGCTGTGTTGGCTTGATTCTTCAGATATCATTGGAGTATGCTACTTCGAAGGAATGTGAAATATAGACAAGCTCTAATTAGCCTGGAACTACATGATATCTACTGTAGCGGTCTTTTCACAGACAACGAAGCTATTCGATGACATATCAAAGAGAAACAATTCTTTACAGTCTGAAAGGAATATTCACGGGCAAAAGATACATCTTCCCTAAAGACGTTGGTGAGAAAGCCATTGCCGGAAGAGACTTTTCCGAACGGATTCTTATTCATAATGAAGAAGTCTAGACGGTGGAAATAATAATTGGAGGCACAGGCGGTACCCCTGGTACAAAGTCAAGAATCCACCTATTTATTTTCATGATACACGAGCTGATCTGCTGCTAGGAAACAATTTTCTACAGACATTCAAGTGATTTACACAGGAAAAAGAGATAAGAAGGCTTATTTTCACAACTCTTTGTATCATAAGATTATTGTGCAGAGACTACAGGAGGCGTTTCACAGAAAATTTCTCATTAGTTTTCGCAGCAAGCGTGGTGATGAAGGAAAACTTCGCCACCCTAAGATGAAGAGGAGGAGATTTTCACCATTTTCTCAACCCAAATCTCATCTCAACGTGCTTTGACTGTAAGTGGGCTCTTGTTATATATTCATTTCGTTTTTGAAAAATCATAAGTATGTTTTGAAACCTCAATCGATTATGTGAATTATGTTGAAACTATGAAATTCTGATGTTTTGATGAAAATTATATTTTTGAAGCACTTTAAATTTCGAAATCCAATTGGTGGGAATTCCGATTTCTGTATCTGTTTCTGACCCTGATGCGGTGGGATTATAACCGACATTCTGACCTGATACGGTGGTTAACCGTTGTTCTGGAAAGTCCAGACCCTTTATTCGTGGGTGATCCGATGTTCTGACCTTATCTCTAGGAGGGTTAAGTCTAGAGAACTGATATCAGTACCAGGAGGAAATTAGAGGATTTAATGTGCTTTACGTATATGACAAATATTTCTGATATGACATGTTCTGTTCTGGCTCTGATTAGAGCAACTCTGTTAAGTTTATGTTTCAGTATTCATATCAGTTTATGCTCCGATTATGATATATGTTTTGGAAAAATTATGAAAAAAAGTATTATATTGTCAAATCGATTGGCCCCCGCTTGCTGGGTGTTTTTCCAAACACTCACCCCCTTACCTCCCCTCCCAGTCAAAGTTGAAGGAGAAGAGATCGAGGAAGAAAGAGAAGAACAATTCTGGGGATGGTGATCCATGAGGAGTCTTCAAGAAGATTTACTATATTTATTTACGCTTCCGCAACTCTTATTAAATTCGAGACAATTGTATTTCGTATTTGCAATTGTATTGACAATTTATTGATTTTGGAATAAATAGACTGGTTTTATCATAGATCTGTACACGAGGCTTGTTGTATCCGAATATCATGTTTGGATTCAACGCCGATGTTATCGACCCCGGTTTCGGGGCGTGACATGAAGGATCAACGGAATTTTGGTGAAGTAATCCGTCAGTTTTGACAACAAGGTCCTAGTGAAAAAGATTCCCAAACTTTTGACTGTGTTAATACTATAACTTTCAGAGAACATGATGAGGAATAAGTCACTCTAGACACCCTGTTGTTACTTAAAAATGCATTACAGGACGGGGTTTCACAACCTGAAGCTACCCTCGAAGAGCAAATTACTCTAGAGGATGTGAAAATGAAGATTCGAATGAACTACAACGAGGATCCACTGGCATTGTGGAATAAGAATGAGCTCAAAGCTACTTTAAAGGTAAAAGCTGGAAAAGAAAATGAGTTCGTCAGATTCAGACCAATCCCCATGAATATGAAGATCAGATGGATATGCAGATAATACTTAGGAACATCTGGACCTTAAGTTAATCTCAGCAGGTGTTTCTCCATATAGCAGTCCAGGATTTCTTGTTCGTAATCATGGAAAAATCAAAAGACGAAAGGCAAGATTAGTTATCAACTACAAAGGAATCAAAGACACCTTGTTTCGATGGATACTTTATCACAAGCAGAGAACACTTGGTAAATAGCATCAAGAATGCCAAAGTGTTTTTCAAGTTCGATTGTAAGTCTGTATTTTACCAGATTAAGATGGAGGAATCAAGCAAAAAGTTCACAACACTCTCCACACCACAATGACATTATATTTGGAATGTCATGCCAATGGGATTGGCAAACGCTCCCCAGATATTTCAGACGAAGATGGATAATATTTTCAAGGATTGCTTGAGCTTCATGTTTGTGTACATTGACGACATCCTCATTGCGTCAAGAAACATGAAAGAGCATCTTACACATTTGAAAATCTTTTCAGATGTTTGCTACAAGTAAGGATTAGTGCTATCCGAAAAGAAGTCAGTATTGCTACTAGACAAATCGAGTTTCTTGGGATCGAGATTGATGAATCTGGAATCATCATATTGTTGAGAAGGTTTAAAGATATCCAGATGCTCTCAAGGATTTAAAGCAACTTCAGAGTTTTATGGGAGTTGTTAATTTTGTTGGAATGTTCATTAACAACCTGGCAACCACATAAAGGTGTTTAGTCTGTTACTCAAAAAAGATGTTAAATTTG
This sequence comes from Haberlea rhodopensis, assembly GCA_907163345.1. Taxonomy (NCBI): domain Eukaryota; kingdom Viridiplantae; phylum Streptophyta; class Magnoliopsida; order Lamiales; family Gesneriaceae; genus Haberlea; species Haberlea rhodopensis. The sequence goes on along the minus strand of CAJQUN010000004.1, from coordinate 7,516,647 downwards.
AGTGGAATGTAGACCATCGACAAGTTGTCAAACAACTAAAAGAAGTTTGCACGCAACTACCAAAGCTTGCAATCCCAAGCAACGAGGATGAACTGGTGTTATACACAGATGCCAGTGATCATTGGTCGGCAGCAATTCTCATGAAGGCCACACCAGATGGAGAAATACCATGCAGATATTATATCGGTCAGACAGCGAAGCTATCCGATGGCATATCAACGAGAACGAATTCTTTGCAGTCCGAAAGGCCTTTAAAAATGGCCATTATTTTTACTTGGAAAGAAATTTATCTTGAAAATTGATAATACGAGTGTTAAGTCTTTTCTGAAAAATAAAATTAAATCAAAACTAGAAAATGCTAGACTTTTAAGATGGCAAGCTGAATGCCAATATTATGAATATGATATTGTCATTGTGAAATCAGATAAAAATATTTTTGCAGGTTTCTTAACGAGAGATGGAAGCGAGTGAAGCAAATTCCATCATAACAAGATCAAAGCACCTCAGAGAAAATCTGGAGGAGCTAGACAAGCAGATCAACGGCCTTGTGATAAATTCACAGGTCGCGGGTCAAGTACAGTAAGTGGGTCTCAAGAAGGTCCAACAGGCTATGAAGGCTACCATGCAGGCTCACACATGTTTATGGGACAGTCTTTATTCCCCTTCGACGGGATGCTTCAACTGTGAAGCTAAAGTCGTGTTTTAGAGAGCCGGGCTCATCAATCGGTGTAGAGGATTCAAGTATGACCACTACGAGTCCTACTATTGATCCTTTCGAGGAAGATACAGAAGGAAAAATTTATTCTCAAGTATCTAGGATATCTGAAGAATCAAGCCAACCCAGCACCTCAGGGGTTAAAGAGGGGGCTATTAATCTTAGGCCATCGGCGGGCAAGTTTAAGGTTACTACTAATGAGATTAAAGTTTCCCCAACTTCCTCTTTGCAGGAATATCAAAGAACATGGGAGAAAGTCTATACAAGAGTGGGTGTAATTCTTGGAAAAATAACAGCAGACTGGTCAGGAAAATACCCAAGAATGTGGATGCATCCTGGTGTCAAACCAGAAAGTGTTCGTGGGTGGTTTGATTTTGGCTGTCTAGCCTCAGTCTTTACCACAACACCAAGTTTTTCGGAAATCATGAAATTACTTGATTGGATCTATGAAGGAGTGTATGACTCATGGCAAAATAATCATACACTTGGACGATGAGATGTTCAGGAGTTAAATTCCTAACTGCAGCCCCAGAAATTACAGGAAAATGTTTTCATCACAGCTTACATTTCATGAAGTTACAAAGGTCTAACTGGAATGCGATGGATCAAATAAAGTCACCGCCCAAAGGAACAACACTAGTTTCCTGCTCACAGAGGACGGCATCACTACCAGAAGAGACTGGGGATTATGGGTCTGTCTCACCGAGATGGACAAAGTCAAGTACCCGTTCAAAATTTTCCAGAAAACAGCAAATGGATCATTCATGGTTAACTCTATGACAAACCACACTACGAAATTTGCCGAGAAATTTTTTGAAAAGAAGAGGGAAATATTGTGGGATAACAAGATTACGGCGACAAAAGAAACTTGCCGGAAGTTCTGCAACATGGCTCATGTTGGAAGATGGTAGGATTACATCTGCCCGAGCTGCCCAGAGCAAAAATAGCCACTATTCGGGAAAGAATTCTCTGTCAAGAGGGATCAGAAGAAAGATGACAAAGCGGGACCAGACAAAGGTGAAAGATCCCCACGCGGACCGTAAAAATCAAATTTCTAGGGACCACAGGGAGACAAGAGTCATGTGACTCTGACGAGGACCACTACCATTATCAAAAGAAAACAAAATGGTATGACAGTCTCTTCTGCCGAAAGTAGAAGGGAACACAAGAAACCAAACAAGAAAGAAGATGCATGCAATGGCGTCTGATTATAAACAAGGCTTGAAGTCCGGATTTCACATTCACCTCCAGACTCCTATAAATACCAAGGCATTCAGGAAGCTAAGGACATCGAAAATTCTCCATAGTTTTCTGAGAATAAAAATTGTAGTCTCCAAGCTTTGTAATCTTTCAACTTTCATAGCTTGGTAATACTTTCTTTCTTTGTTTCTTTTATAATCATTTGTAGTATTGTTCTATATTTTAGTTTATGTGTTCTTGAGTCAAGCCTCATCTATATGAGAGGCTAAACAAGTCCGTCTCCTCCCAAAAGGAGACGTTTTAATGTAATAGATATTATAAGTATTTCCGAATAAAATAAAGGTCGTTGTCCATCTATCTCCTAGATTTGTTTAAATCTTTCTTATATCTTGATTATATCTTACGCTATAAGGTAGGAAACGATTAGGGCTGTGCTGTGCGATTTTGAAGGAGTCGGATAACTTGCAGACTAACCTCGCCTGTGGGGCTGATGTTGGATGGTGATGAGCCATTCATAAAACAGTCTGGGAGCAGTAATTTTTTGACTGGTGGTGGCTTTGCAATCCACCTCACCTGGTGTTGTTATGGTCAAAATTGTATATTTCAGTTTGTTAAAATATTATTGTAATACGGAAATATGATGGGCCTGTTATTTATTTTCTCATGATCTTAGAATAAGGAAATTTTAGGGCTTAAAATTTTTATGAACTGTGAGTCTTTTGCAAAAGTATGCTCTTGTGTTTCTCAAGATTACAGAAACTTGAGGATCTCATATTCATATAGGCCCCTGCATTTACGTATCCCCTTATTAGTAGTTGTTTATTAGCAAAAATGGGATTTTTGGTGTTTTTGTAATAATCCTAAATGCATTAGGGAGTTTTATGCAATTAAAGTAAGGGTTTTTATGTCTTTTGATGTATGTATGGAGTTGGAATAAAGAAAAGAAGTATAGAAGAGAGTTTAAGTAAAGAATCTTTGACATAGAGATGAATGTTAAAATTATGTTTGGGTATGAGCATTTTAAGTGAGTTAATATATATATATATATATTCCGAAAATTAATTTCCAAGAATTTCAAGAACACGTGAACATTGTAAAGTGCGAGTGTTTGGCCATTCGATTATTCATAAACGAGACAATGAATGATATATTCTAAACCAAATGTGTTATCATTGAAGTCACTCAATTATTTTTGGGGTCTCCATTATTAATCACACATGCACTGCTGGGGGTAATTTATTGTCAGTACGTACGTAGATCGGTCCAGGAAAAAAGGTCATAGATGGGTAAAACATTAGCAACCGAAGATTGTTACATTTTCCTCTATCCTTTATCTTCAGTTTTTTTTTTCTTTTACTTTAGTTTTATCTAATATTTTATTTATATTATATAATATAATTATTATGTAAATTGTTTCCAACACTATCTTCTGTTTACAACATCCTTAAAATTTAGAACCGTGGTTTTTAATGATGTTTTAAAATCCTATAATTCTAATATGTATTCATATCTCGAATTTAGATGTGCCTAAATTTAGTTATGAAGTCAAATTTGAATTGGGATAATAAGTTCAATTAAGTTGAGGCTAAAAGTAGTTGGAAAGTAGTTATATATTGCGACTTCTTCCTAACATAGCTCAAATTCATCGCATATATTTTATACCATATATATAAGAGGGGAAGAGGTTACTCTTCCAATGAACAGTAACCTCTTCCCTTTTTTCACTTTTTTTTCTTTTTTATTATTTTTTTTTTGTTATTTATTATTTGTTCAATAGGTTATTGGCCTTCCCTTTTTTTGTTATTTATTATTTGTTCAATAGGTTATTGTTCCTGTGATATTCGGCCGTCGTTTTTTTATTTTTTAAAATTTTTTTATTTCCTTTTTTTTTTTTAGTTTTTCGTTTATTTTTGTATTTTTTATAAAATATTCGGCATGATAAATTTCTGATAGATTGCAGGTCGTCGATTTTGCTTGTTTATGTACATTTTGATTTTTTGCTTACCTACGACCTATTGTTGATATATGGTATTACCTTTGTTCAAATATTCCCTTAATGTATAAGAAGATTATATCAAAACCCTTGACCCAATAGTGCATCCCTCTTATCTCAATTTTTAAAATTTTAAATGTTTTCTTTTTTCTTTTTTAGAAAAAGCCTTGTTGATTTTGTCAAGTATGAATTAAAAAAAAACAGATAGTTTAAAATAGATTTTTGTCGTGGCAAACTTTAATAATACTTTTTTATGTGAACTTATTTAAAAAAAAAGAGTTAAAAATAAGTTTTCGTTGTGGCAAACTTTAATAATAATTTTTTATAAAATATTCGGCATAATGAATTTTTGGTAGATTACAGGTCGTCAGTTTTGCTTGTTTGTATACATTTTGAGTTTTGGCTTACCTACGACCCGTTGCTAATATGTGATTGTTCTCGGTTACATTTGTTATGATGTTTGGCATCAAAATTTCCCTTAATGTACAAGGAGATTATATCAAAAAAATAGAAAATATTAAATTATGATAATTATATATTACTTGTTTGATAATAATTTGGGTAATATAAGGGCAATATCCTAAAATAACAATGCAACTACAACAATGAATATAAACTATAATTCCTCTTATGAGATGCTCGCTACTGCTATGAGAAACCGAACACATATCTGCATTATGAAATGAACCATCATCATTTTGAAAACTCTTGCGAACAACTTTTGATTGTTTTTTTGGAGTTCATTGAGATTTACTTTTATTGTGATATCTGATGTCATCTATTACTGTTTCGTAGATGACTTTTGTTTAGAGATTCTATTGGGCCCTACAAGGATATCATATGACAACTCTTGCTATGGTGTGCTGTTGGGGAAGACTTTTGTTTACTCCAACCTATTTGATTTTATACACGTACGATTTTGTATGTTCAATGGGTATGAACCATCTTTTTATTCTCTAGAACTGTCTGTTGAACTTGTGTCGACGCTTTATTGGACATATTTACCAGATTATAAGCTCACTGGCACCACGTCTTGCGTGGTGCCAAATTAACTAGTATATATATACAAGTGAAGTTATGATGCAAAACAATTGAACCCAAGTAAGGAAATCGGATTCACGATATATAAATATGAATATAGGGACGTGGTGCCAAATTAACTAGTATATATATACAAGTGAAGTTATGATGCAAAACAATTGAACCCAAGTAAGGAAATCGGATTCACGATATATAAATATGAATATAGGGTCGTTTTCACATCATTAAAATTCAAGACTTCAAAAATATCTTTCACACACACACAAATCTTATCGTGTGAAGAATCTGCAGTGTGGGATTATCTATCTACCAAAGCTGTACAAGTCTGCAGCTGTCATTGCCTAATTGGATGAAGTGGCAAAGCGTCAATAAAAATAATTTCAAGTAGACCGCTACACAATTTAGCTGTGGAAAAATTAAGAATGAATTATGAAAAATGGACCAACGTCTGTTAAATCATATCATAATATTACAAGGCTCATTTGTTTTTTTTGTAATCATGGAGGTTCCCGATTGGGACATTATGGGTCACTAAAAATATTCTATAATTTTCATCCCTTGCGTACATATATAAATCATTATTTTCAATGCAAAACAGGAGGGGGAACGGGGTTGATTTCCGTACGAAACCTAGTACGGACAACTCCGAATCCCATTCCTGGGCGTAACGTTTTTGTTTGTTTTCTAGTATTATTCAACTGCCATTTACGTTAACTAGCTTGGATTTAATATTTTTTAGTTTTAGATGATAATTTGATAAAGTATAGTGATTCTTAATTCATATTTACGTAAAATTGTCTTTTGTTTAGATTATAAAAAGCTTAAATCTCTATAAATTAATAGAGTTGAGATTGACCTACTAATTTAATGAACATTAAACAATTATATATTAATAATTATTGATTTATAGATAAAATAATACAGTAATTTATTAGTTTTTCGAAATATTGTTTATTTTATCAACGAATATATCGTTCAGCTTATTACGTATATATTATTCAATGTGTCGTTTTGTTTGAAGTGTAGTCTTATTGTTCAATATACTTGTATGTTGATAGCGTCATTAGAATTGATAAAAGTAATAAAGTTTAAGATGATAATTTTATTACAGAGACTTAACCTAAAAAGGTAGCTCTTAAAACAACGATGACATCAAATATTTTTTGTTGAGCTATGATAAAACCAAACTAGAAATTCTTATTATATCAAAAAATGTCTATTCAATGTGATATCAAAGTTAACAATAAATAAATGACAATGAAGTCATTTTTTATAAAGTCTTCATAGATTAATTAATGAACGATATATTATTAATTTAACATGTTATCTCCAACTCGAGACCGGCCACAAATATCATCTAAATAAGGTTACTACTTAAATCAAATATTAGATTACTCTGATTAGTAATATTGTGTCCATATTTATTACTTACTTGCCTAGTGTTATAGTGTGATTGTGACTTTGCACATAATCAATTCGGATTTAAATTGGATATTGGCATATTTCCAGGGACGTAGACTATACGGATAGGGATGGCAATGGGGCGGGTCCAAACCCGGACCCGTATTGAACCTTACCCGTCGGGGCGGGTCCAAACCCGCTTCAACCGGGTTTGGAAGCGGGGCGGGGCGGGTCCTGGGATTTGCCGCACCCGCCCCGCTATGCATTTTTAATTTTTTAAAAAAAAAAAATTAATATTGAATATACATTTCACTTCTTTGATTGTACAATAATGTGTTATTGTTTAATTTCATATCAAAATTCATGTGTTTATGGTAAAGAAGTTGAACATTTTGAATGGAATAAAAACTAAATAATACATATTTGATAGTTTCAAGATAGTTTTACGATGCTTATTATAAATATTTACTAGAGGAAAACATTAAATTCAATCTCAAAACTCAATTTTTGTGTTTCAAAATTAATTTCTACCAAATTTTTTTTTTTATAAAAAAAAAATATGTTTGCGGGGCGGGGCGGGTAAACCCGCGAACCCGGCGGGTCTAAGCGGGGCGGGGCGGGTATGGGTTTTATGTGTAGCGGAGCGGGTCCTGGGATTGGCCAAACCCGTCCCAAACCCGCCCCGTTGCCATCCCTATATACGGAGAAAGCTAAAAAATGTAGGTACGAATTGGGATGGGGAATTACGTGAAGATCAGTAAAATTCATCATGGACATTTAAATCAGAATAAAAAAAATATAGAATGATCTAAGCTATGCAAACAGTGTCTGTAATAATTGGGGTTGGGTGAGACGTCGCAAATCACAAACTCGATAATTTTAATTAAAATGGATATATACTATAGAGTAGTTATGGTTGCAAGATTGCACAATAATTACTTCCTTTACCATGTTGAATATTATAATTGATTCATCCTCTCCTCTTTAATATATATTTCTTCATTTCAGTTGTTCCCTTTCACAAAAGAAAAGTATATTATATTTTTTTCTTAATTATAATGACAACATCATCGAATTTTATCAAATATCAACATTTATCATTATTGTTAATTTTTTTTTTTTAAGTTTGTTGTTTATTAATTTATTTTGTAAAATATTTAAAAAAATGATGCTTTTAGTTATCCTAAGATGCTGCCGGAATCATGTAAAGGTTAAATGTGAGCATTTGGTCTGTTGAGTTATAGACCGAGCGAATTTTTTGTAATTGATCAATTGAGTTTTTTTAATAATTGAACTGATATTTTTTTAAAATAACTTATTAAGATATCGATTATGTCATTGTCGATCAAAATAACCGATATTTAAAACTGAAAACAAAAAATCAGACGGATTTATCATTTTTAAAAAAATTATATAGAACTTTCAAATAGCTCGATCCCAAATTTTGAATTAATTCGATTGATGGGATGGGTTAGTACAATAAAACCGAACTTCGGAAAAGTAACTAGAGGAGGGAAGTGGACAACCATGAAAATAGATTAGATCTTTGGGACCCGATTCTAAATTCTTCAAATCTCCATTTTATCGCCACGACCCCACAACTTTTTTCGACCAAGTTTTTAGCCGCCACTACCAACTACTCTATTTTTTTTTATTTTTTTTTTCAAATTTACTGTATCATTTATTTTTAAAAATATAAATAAATTTTTCGATCTTAATGTTAAGGAAATATCCTAGCCAAAGGAAGATAATCTTCTAACCAAGGAAACTTTCAAAGCTTAGCTTTCTAAAAATGTCAAAGAATATTATAATTAGTCATTTCCATGAGTTTAGAACATCATACAGATTTTTGTATACTTGTATTTATACTATCTTGGAACCACTCAATAAGATGAGCCATTTTTACACAACACATAAATCATCTACATAGTATCAAGAGTCTCTATTCTCTAACGATATTCCACCACACATCGTCCTTCATGGCCTCCAACAACTCCACAAACTCCTCTGCCAGTAAAAATGAAACGCTCACCGGCAACCACTCATCCCTAACCTCCACTGAAACCCACAACCCATTTATTACTTTAACCGCCCATCATCATGTACCTTTACGACTAAACTCTTCCAACTTTCCCTCTTAGCGCACACAAGTCGTCAATCGGAACCGGGCTAATTGGTCCTGAACCGCCCCGGAACCGGTAAAAAACCTGTTCGGGGCAGTTCCATGCCTTCAAACCGGTAGCACCACCGGTTCCGGTATATTTTGAAGGAAAAAAAATAAAATTAAAACAAATGTCAGCAAGGCAACGGCTATAAAGCTGTTGCCTCTTTAGCCGTTGCCAACACATTTTATTTTTTAAAATTTTTTTTTTTAAAATATATATATAAATAGGTGTATTGTGCTTTGTAAATCCTCACAATTCATTCTTGCAAATTTGTATACTTCAATCTCATATTTTTCTCTCCATTGTGATATATACACTTTACTTATATAATAATGATATCTTCATCTAGCAGCGGCGCTGGTCGTAGCTGGGGTCGCAGTCGTGGTCTCGTCCCGGGTCGTCTATCACTTAGTTCATCTTTGGCGACTCAATGTTGGTGGTTCATCTATGAACGTCGAACAGCAACAACACGAACAACCTGCTGCCAAAGATAGACAACAAGTGGAGTCATTCGGAGCCACTACAGCAGCGAGTAGACAACCGACTCGAGCCAAAAGTAAGATACGAGATCACTTTGAACTCGCTCAAAAAGAAGGTAATAATGAATCTGTTGCAATATGTAAATTATGTAAGATATAATATTCATATAAAGATGGTGGTTCCAGTGGAAGCACCGGAACCAACTTCTGTTTATTTTCTTTTTTTAGTATTTAACATGTTTGATAAGTTTATAGAATTTAGAGATGACTATGACTTGCATGCTTTTCTTGGTGCAATGTAAACTAAATTTATAACGTATTGGGAACAAATCTCACACTTGTACTGCATCGCAATATTGCTAGATCCTAGTCAATGTTTATCTTAATTTGAGATATTTTTTAATATTGTGCTAATTTTTTGGGGAAGTTGTTGATAATCAAAAGACGTCTACAATGCAATCTCTCCAAAATATGTTTCAACTGTATTATAATCAACAGGCAAGTGAATCATCGCAACAAAGGGCTGTTGAAGAACAACCACATGCTCAATCTAAAGGTGGGGGCATCAATTTGCTTAGGATGCTGGCCAGGAAAAAAACTTAAGGGAAAATGACATTCTACTAGCACGTCGACTGAGTTGCAGATTTATCTGAATTATCAATTTCTCACGGAAGACAACTTCGACGTCTTACAATGGTGGAAGACAAATGCAGCACAATTCCCTATCTTAGCCAAAATAGCTAGAGACGTGTATGTGGTACAAACTTCAAGCGTCGCTTCTGAATCGGCATTCTCAACATGTGGCCGAATTATTGGAGAATACAGAAGTAGACTATCTGCTGATTCGTTATGCATGCTCACATTACTTAAAGATTGGTTTGAAGCAGAATGTAAGAATGAAAGAGATGGGACGGTTGACAAATTCGTAAATCATTATGACGAGCAAGAAGAAGATAACGCCAAAATAATACTTATCAATTATGAAGAGTGCTAAATAGTAATATTTTTTTATTTAGATTTCAATTGTCATCTCTTTACAATTATTTGTATGCATTGATATTATGAAATGAAGAAGAAAATTTGTGATGAATATCGGGGAAACATTTACACCAGCAAAAAAATAAAAAATTTCAAAAAATTTAAAAAGAGTTCAAAAACATAAAAAACAAAAAAAACAAAAGAACCGGATCGGATCGATCCGGAACCGGTTGGAACCGGAACCGGATCCGATTCAATTCAGTGCTTAACGGATCCGAAACCGGCCGATTCTGGACCGGACCAAACCGGTTCGGTCCGTTAAACACCCTTAATATAACGTCACGGGTTATTTAGATGATAGAATTATTGCGCCTCCCATGGGATCTGTGGAGTATTCACGCTGGTTCCAACAAGGCCAGATTCTCCTATCCGCCATATTTGCTCGATGTCACTGGAAATCTTACCGCTTATCCCCTATGCCACTACCTGCGTCGAGATTTGATAGGTACTCACACAACTCTCCGCTAATCGGCCGCGCACAAGAGTAATGCAACTCAAAGATGATATTTCTCGTGCTACACTCGGCTCTCAATCAGTTGTGAATTCCTCTAGCATATTAAATCCAAGGCAGACGATGTGATGCCCCGAAATTAATTAATAATCATAAACATCGTATGACATCTTACCATATGGGCATCTTACCCTATCGTATGGCATCTTACCATATCATAAACATCGTATGGCATCTTACCATATGGGCATCTTACCCTATCGTATGGCATCTTACCATATCATAAACATCATCATCATAAACTTACTTATCATAATCATCATCATAAACATCATATCATCTTTACTCATCATAAACATCATCATATATATACTTATGTAAACATGTTTTGTGCATGTGTTGCATATGAAGTATATGATGTTATACTAACATGTTTTGTTTCTCTAACGATGTGTTGTATGAAATGCTTTTGGGTATTGTTGTTAACCCTTGCAGTATGGCAGCAAATATCGACATAGGAGACACGGTGAGTTTGAATGCAAGTGATGGGCGTACCAATCCCCTACCACCGCCAGCCTTGGGTGAAGTACCTTCTGAGCAACAGTTACTACCTGGGGAGCTACGTTTGGCTCAGTTCCTGACATACCTACCCCCAATGTTCGAGGGAACTGAGACACGTGATCAGGTTGAGGAGTGGTTAGAGAGGATCGAGCAAATATTTGTGGCAGCCCCTTGTGCTAAGACAGCCTGGATAAGGCTAGCGGAGTTCTAATTGGCCAAGAAGGCGCTGATGTGGTGGAAGACCACAGTGATAGAGCAAGAGGCTCAGGGTCAAGAAATAAATTGGAAGCTGTTCAGAACTCGGTTTCTGACCCGCTATTTCTCAGCTGCTGCACGACAGGCTAAGGAAGATGAGTTCACTAACTTGAGGCAAGGTACTATGCCTGTATCAGATTATGCACTCCATTACTGTTCCTTACTCCGGTATGTACCACATGTTGCTGCAAATACCCAAGCAAAGATGAGGCATTTCATGAAAGGCTTGAGGCCTGAGCTGTACGGCAGGGTGGTCACTTATGGCCCTGCTTGCTTTGATGATGCCCTTTCACGGGCTGAGCTGGCTGAACTGGGAGTTGGTGCATATTCTGATGCCGTGCCACCTCCAGCACCCCCTCAGAAATCTACTTCTGGCAATTTGAAGCCCAGGGGTGATCAGTTTAAGCCTAGGGGGAACACTTCAGCGTCGAGATTCAGTGGTAAGAAGCCCGAGAATCGATGGAAAGGAAGCCGTAGGAACGATGCCCCATCTGGAAGAGGGCAGTCTCAGGGAGACAGATTCGGGAAGGTCCAGTGCACTCTTTGTGGGCAACCACATTTGGCGAAAGACTGTGTAGGATGTTATGTTTGTGGCGACGAAGGCTTCTTTGCTCGGCAGTGTCCCAACAGGGGAAGACAGCAGAACTCTGCGGGGAGGCCCGCGGACAGATCAGCACAGCACAGACCGCCTTTTGCACCGAGGCAGTATGGAGGTCAGCCCATGGGGCCACCTCAGGGGCAGGTTTATGCTTTGACGAGGGAGCAGGCTACAGCGGCTCCGGAGGAGGTTATAGCGGGTACGTGCCTTTTAACATTGGATCTCAATCTAAAGGTGGGGGCATCAATTTGCTTAGGAGGTTAGGCTGAAAAGACTCCGAACCACGTATATCCGGTGTCGTTTTCTTTCTTTACTATTTCTGCTAATTTTACTGCCTTGATATTGTGCTCTGATTGCTGTTGAATTTGTGTGCGTACGCACTGTATGTGGAAAGAAAAGGATTCTGGTGTGCGTTGGTTAAATCATGGGAAGAACTTGTGCATGTGGTTTCCTTTAAATACGTGAATAAAGAAGGTTATTGAGTTCCAGTAGCAAGATCATAAGATCAGAGTGATGAGTTCTGTACATGCGTTTTCTTGAGTCTCCAGATTTGTATTCATTGAGACTTTGACCGTGAGTCTTGAGTGTTCAAGAAGAAATAGATATATCGTGCATTCTTGGTGTGTTCGAGTCGAGATTACACAACAAAATTACATCTGCAATCACTTTAATTAGGTTTCTGTACATCAGTTTTCACAGTGACAAGAAAAGAAACAGACGTAAATGAGCAAACTAAGTTATCAAAAATCTTCGTGAAGCCTTTGAATGTTTCTTCTTTACCAGGTTTATGACTGTCTAGACTGTTTACTGCTCATTGATTCAGATACGTGTGGTATCTGGTGAGGAGAGTAGACTACTCATAAAACGAGCTTTGCATATGAAACTGATCATAAATATGAGCCATTGTAGGGTGCATAACCTCTTGATAGATATCAGCTCATTATTCTCTTTATATTGCTTTGGTCTACAACAAAGTACTATTTTCTGACTGGATCCATATCAACATGCAGGGTTTTACTCTGGAAGATGCAACCGGATTGACAATCAAAGGAGATGTGGATGTTCATTCAGTATATGCGACCTCTCTACCAATCTCTCATCCAAGTTTTTCACCCCAAAGAGTTTTAATTTCTCGGAGAAGTGGAAAGCTCATCCTATACCTCACCGTCAGTTTCAACATTTTATTGGAGTTCTTTCTGCCACTAATAACTTTGCAGAGCGCATGGCGGTAAGAAAGACATGGATGCAATCCGTGGCAGTCAAGTCCTCTAAAGTAGCTGTTAGGTTCTTTGTTGCACTGGTGAGCCATCATTTTAATTCAATAGCACCCTCTTCTCTGACTATTTATTTATTACTACGTCTACTGACAGACTTGAAGCACAATGATGTCAAGGGATAAATGTACATAGTGCATTTAACTTGCGTACTTCTTTCACTTCTTTGATATTTGAATACATTTGCGTTGGAACTTTCTGAGGCACGATCTTGAGTTTACTTAGTAGGGTTTAGTGGAGAAATAAGAAATGTGGATGCTGTTTAATAAGCTTTCTGTTGATAGATTCTAAATGATGATTGAAAACAGAATGCAAATATTGAACAAGAACACTAATATTTTGTTGAAATATAGTCTGTATTGATATGAAAATGAAAAGGAAGTTAAAAGATCACTCAACGTTCATTATTACTCAGGGAAGAAATCTTACCTGTCCAAGCATGATGCTTGCCTCACAACCCTCTAAAATCTGGAATATCCCACTCTCCCCATTCGCGCATGCTTTTATTTCCCCATGCATAACTAACTTCCCCCCCTTTCACGTGCCTGCTCTCTCTCTCTCCTCTGATAGACTTTATAGATTATGGGCTTTTCTCTATGGACCTCTGCTGCTGGCCCTTTCACATCTTGGTTTAGGCCAGACAAACTTTGGCCCGTGTCAGTTTTCACCATCGTTTGTACTAGTGATCTCTCCGATCTCCCACGCCTCTCTGTTCCTCTCCTTCCCCTTTTCCATTTTAACTAAGGTTGACTAGAGTGCCTGGTGACTTGCAGAATCTCCCACTTACAGAAATATAGGTGGTTCTGGAACTGTTGCATATTTCTAAAGGAGTGCTAGATTCAATTGCTTTCCTTACTCTTGAACTACTTCTAAATATCTTGCTTCTTCTTTTTGCATATTATTCGTTGGGATTTTTATCGTAATATTGTTTTGGGCAGATCTTAATCTTATTTTCCAGTATAGGTGCTTGGTTAGTTTAAAGAATTGGCCACGATGTGTGGATAATGAGCTAAATGCGATGATCCTCATTAATTACACCATTTAAGACAACATTTTTACACGTGAAAAAGTTATACTTGAGCAACGAAAATGTGTTGCGAGGATGTTGCTGTTGCAAATAATAATCATATTTAACTGCACATTTTGGAAAATGTGTTAAACTCGTTAAAAAATGTTCAACACACATTACCTAGGAAATTAATCTCCTATTGAGATAACAGGAAGAGGAAAAAAACTACTTGTATATTTTGTCGATGTATTTTGATGGTTATTCTTTTGGCATCAGTTTTGTGATTGTCAGTTGTTACAGGGCCTTGGAATGTGTTTTTGTCCATGAATTCCTACTTGCTTGATGATCCTGATTTCATTTTGTATGCGTAGACCTGAGCATAAATGTGTACTTGGTAACTGGAGGTTAAACTTCTCATATGTAGAATACAAGGAGTGAGGTGAATGCAATTTTGAAGAAAGAGGCAGCTTACTTTGGTGATATAGAGATTTTGTCATTAATGGATCGGTATGAGCTGGTAGATCTCAAAACTATAGCCATTTGTGAATATGGGGTATGTTCAGCTGCACCTCTTATACTCTTTGATGATATTGTTCCTTTATTTTTTCTCCAAGATTATGGATACATTTCGATTTTAGACATTCACTTTCTCACATGCTTTTTTTTCATTCTAGGTTCAAAATGTAACTGCAGCTTACATCATGAAATTTGACGACGACACTTTCATCAGAGTAGATACTGTCCTCAAAGAAATAGAAGGCACATCTCCTGAAATTTAAACCTCTTGCATCGACCTCTTAGGACAGGGAAATGGGCTGTCATATGAGGTACAAGATGAAAATTTGTTAATACGAATCCATTTAAGTTTACAGTTTATGTATATACCGGCCTTCCTTGCACCTATGATCGCTATACCCTAGAGTTGATTTTCTTTTCTGCAGGAGTGGCCCGAGGAAACATATCCCCCTTATGCCAATGGGCCTGGATATGTTGTATCAAGCGATATTGCCAAGTACATTGTCCTCCAACAACAAAACCACATCCTACGGGTGTGTAATACTTATTCCTCGTGTATTTTCTGCTGGACATCATAACTGAGGCACCTTACCTGGTCGCGTAATCCTTTCTCCAATTTTGCAGCTATTTAAGATGGAGGACGTAAGTATGGGAATGCGGGTCGAGCTGTTCAACACCACCAAGCACGTACATTATTCTCATAACTGGAAATTTTGCTAGTACGGGTGCATGGAAGACTATTACACTGCATATTATCAGTCCCCACGGCAGATGATCTGTCTTTGGGACAATCTGTTGAAGGGAGGGGCACATTGCTGCAATTATTGAACCCGGATATAATGTTGCAACTCGAAATTCATGTTAGTGAGCATTGGGGTTGCTCTGTGAACGAGTTCAGTTGTGTTATTACCAAATAATTTTGTCTACAAGGAGAAATATTGGTAGGCCGGCGAGGTCTGTTCAAACGAGTATATGGTTCTCGAGTTGTCTACATGTTTTTTCGAATTATATTTTTCCTTGGCTCGACTGAACTAACCAGATTGTAAAGCGGTTTAGGTTGTCATTGACTTTGCACTGTGCCTCACCACACAGGCTTGTTCGGGTTTCATTAGATCCGTTATGTCGCCATGGCCAACAGTTAATCCAATTATAGAGTTGGTTTTTCTTATTTATATTTTATTAAACTTCAAATTACGAACACCATAATCCTCGCTTTGTCGGCAGTTTAAGAATCTAACCACCTTCCACTGGCTTCTACTTGTAAATAAAGTATCCATTATGAATCTTGGAGTCAAAGAAAATTAAAAATTTGTGTTAAACGTACGCTTACAATGACAATAACGTGACACGGACTACTTGCAAAATTCAAAGAATGGGGACACACTCCCTTCCAACTGTGTCAGAATTGACGTTGTAATAAATAGCTACCACACATTGCACGTATGTATAGGGTTATTTATTTAAATAACCCGAATAAAACAAATAATTACAAAAATAACCCGAATTCTGAAAACATTTAAAAAGTAACTTTACCCGCCAACTGAGTTGGCGGGTCCAATAGGTCACGCCATATAAAATATTGGTCACGCCAACTCAGTTGGCGTAACCAACGTTGAATAGTAGTCACGCCAACTCAGTTGGCGTGACCTTTGTTTTATAGGGTCACGCCAACTGAGTTGGCGTGACATTATTATAATAGTGCCGCCAACTGAGTTGGCGGCACTAAATGTGCTATAAATAAAGCCGTCCGCCTCTTAGTTTTCTCACCAATTCACAAGTCTCTTTTAATATTTTTATTATATGATAAAATTCTGATTATGCTCTGTAGTTGCAGCTTTAGCTGATCTTCTACATCAGAAAAGATTTTATTAGCTACTAGTAATAGTTTTCTGTAGTTATCAAAATATGTCTATTCAAGTTTTATTTTATTGGGGGGGGGGGGGTAATATTATATAAGATTCTGAGTTCGTCCGATATGATCGTGGTCCATCAAGAGGTACAACTATATGGCGTACAATTAATTTTCTACAATTATTAGATAAAATATATGATATCACTGGGTTCGATCGCAGCCAGTTTCTTTTGAAATTATATGCTAGGCATATGTTCAAAGATTTTTCGGGGTTACGTCAGACTATTTTACCCATAGATGATGATTACAATTTAGCATGGCTACTTGATTCAGAACAGGGTCATAGTTGCTTGGAATTTTATATACAAGCAGAACCAAGGAATTATGATTATGTTCCAGAAATGCCAATGAGTGGCAGTTTTTCAGAAGGATTGACGACATCTGTTATTCAAGAGACGTCTGTTGCTCGACATCAAGCTGAGGGTTCATATA
Organism: Haberlea rhodopensis; assembly: GCA_907163345.1. Taxonomy (NCBI): domain Eukaryota; kingdom Viridiplantae; phylum Streptophyta; class Magnoliopsida; order Lamiales; family Gesneriaceae; genus Haberlea; species Haberlea rhodopensis. The sequence goes on along the minus strand of CAJQUN010000004.1, from coordinate 7,499,607 downwards.
GTGGTGGAGACCGAGATGATCATCCAGTAGATGTTGATAATGTTGCCGCTGAGCCACGAGCAGACAGTTTTGCTGATTTTGGTGATCAAATTAATCTGAACCAGAGGGGATTCCATCTGATGATGAGACTGATGCTGATGATGATGAAGTTGATATTGGTGTGATGGCAGAAGCAGTTGAAAACCAAGAGGAGGGGGCACCAACCATGACAAATGATCATAATCTTTATCCAACAATCCCATTCTTTTCCATGACACATCCAGAAGTTTTTGGAGATTCGATTGACAATCCAACAGGCCATTGTACCCGACAATTACACCCTGTCCAGCTGACTCATATCGCGGGCTGTGCACGGTATGAGCATGTGCATTAACCCATATAGTCATGTACCGCCTAGATGTGCAGACCAGTCATTATTTGTTTTACCCATGCGGTTAACTGCATGTAATATATCATCCCCTGACCGTGGATCTGGTGGGATGTTTTGTACCATGCCGAATTGACGAAAAACCCGCTCAGGACGATGCATCTCAACTATGTCATACAAAATCAGTGGGCCGCTGTATGTCCATAACTCAGTATGCAGTCCTTCAATATAATCATCAGGGTACGGCTGCCAATTAAACTACAAATATAGTATTATATTAAAATAATGTTCAAAGAATATTATGTTTTATACATGAATATAAAAAATAAAATTATTTGGCTTAATGGCTGCTGGTCAAGGATGTCCCTAATAATTCGTAATGAATGTGTGCCAGTTTCTGTAAATCTTACTTTACATGTCCACCTGTGTACTCATAATCATCATAAAACAACATAAATTATATAACAAAATATTAAATATAATATTATACATTGCAAAATAATTTGTAATACATCACCTTGCACCATATGGAACAACAGGTAAGTAATTGTCCTCGTCGATTGGTATTGGCCCAATATCAATTCTCAGGCGTCCTAGTTGAGGAGCTAAACTTTCGAGCCGGGACCATGCCCAAATCTAAAACATTAACATGAAGAATATAAATTAAATATGCAAGATATATTTTTTCAGTATTTTAAAATAAAGGTAACGATTACCTGTAGGAGTGTAATGCACCACATATTACTTTTTTCCCTCTCTCCGACGAAGTGCACAACTCACGATATAAGAATGCCAGCACAGCACTACCCCAGCTAAAATTACCAACAGAACTGATATCTTCTAATTTCTGTATGTACAATAATTTTACAGTATTGCCGGAGCTATCGGGGCACATAATCCCACCTATCATTAATAATGCACAACCTCGTGCATATTTAGCAACCTCATCCGCCGTACTATGCAAATGGATGCGATTTACTATTAAATGATGACTCAACGCAGACATTAACAAACATGCACCTTTAAAGTGACCCGGATCTGGTGTAAATCCCAAATGACGATCACAATATTCTTGCCACTCGGGTATTGACTTATCAAAATTGGCACCTGACACTGCAAGACCATTTATTGGCAGACCCCAAATAACTGCAATGTCTTGCAGTGTAATAGTCGCCTCTCCAGATCTCAAATGGAATGTATGCGTTTCACGACGCCATCTCTCTACTAACGCCGTGATTAGATGAGGGTCGATGGTAATCTTATTACACCTATATACACCATAAAACCCAAACTCATATAACATACTTACAACACGTGTGTCTAATGGGCAAAGATCCCAAAAATAGCTGCTCGGATTTCTCACACGCAAAGGCCGATCAATATCACATGCCCATACATCTTCAGAACGATGACATGACTGCAATGACAACAGATGATCATCGATCGGGCCTGGTACGGTCATCGGATCCATCCTATTATATGAAACAAAAAATATATTAGTACATATAGACAACATAAAGTAAACAAAATAAATTAAAACTGATAAAACATGACGAGGCATATATGCTACCGCCGACAACCACCAGCCATTAGCAACCGGCGACGGCGACGGCGGCCGACGGAGGCAGCAGACGGCGGGGGGGGTGGCGGACGGTGGGGGGGGGGGGCGGCGGATGGCAGCGAAAAAGTGTGATAGAAATTAATACACGGCGATATGATTTTTACCTCTAAATTCTGAAACTATGAAGTGACTGGAAGCAAAATGAGAGAAAAACGATTGTAACTTGGAGGTTGGGAAGAAAATTTAGACTGTAATTGCCGAAGAGGTTGCCGAAGAAGAAGGGTTCGCGAAAATCTTATAACACCAAGTCACGCCAACTCAGTTGGCGTGACCATTAATTGGTCACGCCAACTGAGTTGGCGTGACCTGTGATATTAATTGGTCACGCCAACTCAGTTGGCGTGACCAATAATTATTCACGCCAACTTGCAGCTCCAGTTGGCTTGAAATAATGGTCACGCCAACTGGGTTGGCGTGACCGAAAAAAACAAAGGTCACGCCAACTCAGTTGGCGTGACTATATAATTTAAATTGGTCACGCCAACTCAGTTGGCGTGACCAATATTTTATTCGGTGACGCCAACTGAGTTGGCGTGACCTATTGGACCCGCCAACTGAGTTGGCGGGTAAGGTTACTTTTTAAATATTTTCAGAATTCGGGTTATTTTTGTAATTATTTGTTTTATTCGGGTTATTTAAATAAATAACCCCGTATGTATAGGTTATTTATTTAAATAACCTCAATTTAATAAATAATTTAAAATATAAAAATTTAATAAAATGACATAAAACGTTAATTCAATTGACGTGTGTCCAACTTTAGGAGTTGGACACTCCAACTTCACTTTTATTTTTGTTTTATTTTAATAAAATAAATAAATTTAAAATAAAAATACAATAAAAATATATACAAGTCCAATATTTGTCTGGACTTGGTTTGCGCACAACTCATAAATCAACTCAATATGATCAGTCTTCAAACAGACTGGCGTATTATTTTATGTTGTTTTTTTCTTTAAAATAAGTTTATTTTGGGTTGGTGTATAAGTTGAACGTAAATCAGATATATAAAAGCATTTTCGACTGCAGGGGATTTCGTCTGTTTGAAGACACTAACCCAGTTAAAATGGTGCTGCTTGTTGGAGATTTCCTAATTCTTGAATTGAATAAACATATAAACCACCATAAAAGCATTTCCCAGCATAGCCGTCATGGAATATTTGTAAAAACTTTCAGCGTAAAATTTATCTAATTACCTCGGAACCAAGGAGCTTCGATTATATACTAACCTGGGTGAGAAATCGTGTGTGAAAGAGAGTGCAAACTCGCTTCTTGTTGCTGGAACAAGCGACGAAAATGGGTAAGAGAGGGGGAGCCGATTTGGATGTGTGTGTTGGTAGGTGTAAGTGCGTGTGTTTTAATGTCAAGCCCTAATTTTAAACCTCACCCTAGATTAATCCACACCATTCAAATTCATATTCTCTCATTAATTAATTAAGTTATTTAAATCCAAAACTCAAATAATGGCCATTATTATTTGCAAGACTTAATAATCAAAATTTGCACCACAAGTTCACTTTCTCGATTTATTCCAGAACCAGGCCGACTACGATTCACAATAAATTTAATTTCCGAATTTAACTCAAGTTTACCTCAACTAGTTTAAATAATTAAATGTAAATAATTTCGGGCATCACAAGTATATTGGTACCACAAATCAGTATATTTAGTACCACAAATTTTCCATGTGCAGCTTATCGCTTTTATTTTAACAAATATTTTTTAGTGTAGCGATTCTCTACCGCAAGTGTACGGTGTCAAGTTTTAGTATAATGATCTAGAAGTAAGGATTGTCGAACCCACGAGGACTAGTAGTAATTACCAAATTTAACTAGCGTTCTATATTTAACCTACGAAATTGGTTGAAAGATAAACTAATTTAATCAACTCCAATATTCAACCGCACCACAATTAAGATAATAATCAGTAGAGATAAATATCGAGACTTCGGTTCACTTGAGTAAATCCCCCACAATTTACCTACTAGTTCTAATTAAAATTAATGCATCTAAGGTGACAAGTTTTCCGGTTATATCCAATATACTCTCTCGAGCTATATTAAACCTAACACTGAATTGCAGTAAGTAACTATCGTTCACTTATTTAACAATTCAATGTTGCATACGTTCTATGAAAACCCCTAGCCTTCGATTACTAGATATCTATAGCTATCACTCGTGTATTTGACGTCATCTCTCGATCTCGGTCTGAAATCCACAGTTTATGTTATTTGTTCCGTCTTACAAAATCATCTCTCGATCTCAATTGCAAACTAACAACAATCAAAGAGTAGCTAATCCTTTAAAAGCATTAAAAGCATAACATAAACTCAAAAATAACAAAAACTCAATCAAAAACTAGAATTAAAAATGTGGGTTCATACACAAGATCCCCTTGTCTCGATAACAAACTTAGCCTAGCATGTTAACGGAAAACAACGTTTTATAACATCTAACAACATTATAAACATTGGAATTCGAAAATAAAATTAAACAAAAGTTCAGAAATACTAATAAACACTCGATGTTGAATCGTGCGTCGATCCGTTGTTCCCGTCTCTAGCTGCGTTCCTTTGAATCGTCTTGAATGATGTTTCTCTTCCAATGGGTGGCTGCCTATCCAGAGCTGAAAGAACCCTCATAATGACCTAAAAACTCCAATTTATATGTCCCCTCACGAGCCCAAAGAAATCTGGTACCAAAAATAGCCCAAAACTTAATTAAGGAAGTTTTTAAGTCTGGGACTCTGCACGCGATCGGTCTCTTCGAATGTGGCGATCGATCGCCTTCAGCTTTTTATCCTCGGCGATCGGTCTCTCGAGATAGGCGATCGATCGCTTATATGTTCTGCCCCGAGGCGATCGATCGCCTCGTTTATTGCGATCGATCGCCTATCGCTTGAAAATTACATGAGCTCTCTGGCTTCAGGCGATTGATCTCTTGTGATAGGCGATCGATCGCCTGTAGCTTTTATCATTTTTTAGTCTTTTCACATCTTTTCCCATGGATTGCCTCGTCCTGTCATAGTTCCACCTTCTACTCCATAAACGGGGTTTTTCCAGTATTTCTTGCACTTCTACTGGATTCCTGGAAATATAACAAACCACAACCAAAAGTATAAAATCTTCCAAGAATCACTATAAAAATCGCAAGAAATATATGCAAATATAAGTGTAAAAATGACACTTATCAACTCCCCCAAACTTAACTCTTGATCGTCCTCGAGCAAGAACAGAATCAAAAACAGTGAATTCACAACAGATAAGTGACATGGATCATTTCGTGCTCATGTGTTTATCTCAGAACTTTTACTCATACCACAACAAAGAATCCTTCAAATCGTTGGACACAAAGTGTTTTCTCTTTAAGTCAAATAACAGTTTCAAATTCGGAACGTGTGTGTGTTGTTGTCAATCCCAGGTATCATACAATCATCATAGATCAAAACAGTGTTAATTAATAACAATCAAGATTTTTCATCGAGAATCTCATATACCTAGTTTTCAAGCACTTCTCCACTGATGTAATCAATTCCTAGACTTGGATCAAAATGACTTTTAAAGCTTATAATGTTAGGCCTTTTGGTGTCGGTTACAAAAAAAGATAGGATAAGTGCAAGGAAGAGAGTATATCATGTAAAGTTCATTTTTATGCATCACATATCGGATTTCTCTTCTTTTCTTTTAGCCTTGCCCGCATTGGGTCTTATTTAATCGATTTTTTCGTTTTTTTTTTTCAATCAAGGCTTTCTCTATCCTTTTTTTTTTTCTCATTCATAAATTCTTTTCTCAATAAGCTCATCAAATATATCCATTTATGTGCATCTAATGAGATTTTATCATACTCCCTTGGGTTGAAGATAAAATCTTTCATTTTTTGGCTAAACAAGGTAGGTATAATGAGTTTATCAACAAATGTCGAATGGTGGCTAATTTCCATTCTTATTCAATCAAGATCAAAGTTGGACACTAGGGAAGATGTAAATAAGGTAGGCTTGAAAGGCTCAAACGTTTCAAAGATCGCCTAAATCATATCCAAGTCTAGTTCATAATTATAAAATTTTTGCCTCAAAGTGCCATCATCAAATAGGTTCTATGATTACTCTAAGATGCTCAAGACATGTCATCAATTTCACACATATCATCACTACTTCAAATGTAATCAACAAGTTCATGACTCAATGTGCTCAAATTATTCCTCATTTTCAACATGTCAACTCAACTCAAAATATTCACAACATGTTTACAATCATCAAGATTCAAGTCATAAGTAGAGCAAACTAATATCATCATAGCATGGAGTCACTACTTTAATCCAATTACACTAAAAACAACTTTCCATGCACTTCATCGGACTCATCAATAGTAAGCTAAAATCATAGATTCCACAGCAGTAGACATGTTCAGACGCACAATTAAACATATTCAACTCAGCATCAACACCATTCACACCTCAAACAAAAGCAAAAACAAAATTCCCATCTCCACAATATCCCTTGATAGTTAAACAATTACTCCCCCAAACTTAAGTAATACATTGTCCTCAATGTAGTGAACATGAATAAATAAAAGGACAACGTAATACCTGTGGTGCCGTCAGTGGTCGTCACCCTCATCCGCATCGGCATCGCCATCATCATCATCATCGTCATCAGTGGGTGGCGGGTATGGCTGAAGCGTGGGTGGCAGTGGAAACGCCAAGTATGGATGGGTCTGGGCTGCGACTGTGTGCCAGTCGTATGAAAAACGCATAAACTCACGAAGCTCAAGGCGCATGTCATCTTGATTGTGCAAAATCTCCTCTTGATTGCGCCGGAGCTCTCGTTGCCCATCGCGCACCAATCGCTGTTGCAATTTGAGTATCCTAAGCTCATCCTCTAAAGATTGAAATCTTTGAGCATTGGTGGTAGGATGAGCTATTGGAGAATGCCCACGAGGAGCTAGTCGATGTGAAGACTGGGGTTGTTCCGGATCATTTGAAGGCCCTGGTGCAGACTCGGGCTCCGACGGTGGTCTAAGGAAGGCGAAGGGGAATAAATGGAACACGTGTTTCCTTAAAAGACTCCCAAGGGACCTGTTCCTGGCGGCATAGTTCAGTGACTAAAGACAGAAAGGGGAGACCAATCGTGGTAGAGCCTTCCACCGCTAGTTTCATCGAGGAGTAGATGATTCTACCAATATCCACTGAGCGGTGTGTCATGATAGCGAAAATCAACACCGCTCTCTCCTTGGTAACCACGACAGTGTGAGTAGATGGAAGGACTCGACGGGAGATAAATGTAAACCAGATGTCTGCCTCTGGTTTCAACTGAGTTTTCTTACAATGTCAGATCTGCCCCTCCAAATTTAGTATCCATTCCGTCCCTTCCCCACATATGGTCTCAATCACTTCATTGTAGTCAAGGTGGTGATGCAAATAAGCCGAGTATTCATCGTCTCCTATATCCGGCATCTCATATATGTGATTGATGTGTTCGCTAACAAAAAGAAACTTCTTCCGCCGAATAGTCAGATACGGTCCGTTCGCTTCGACCTTAAAGTTGGCATAGAATTCCTTGACTACGGGGATGACGGCATGGCAAGGGGGTGACACAAAGCGCAACCAACCATGGCGTTCCGCCTCGCGGAGGATGGACGAATCGGGCCTGTCCATTTCCATTCCCATCTCCCTTACCAAAGGCCTAGCATGCCATTTTTCATAGAATTCAGATGCGGCATGATTGGCAAAACGAGTCGTGTCATAAGTCGGGGTGGGGGCTGAAGAGGAAGCCCCTCCTCTTGGCTTCTTTCTAGGTGCCATGATATGAGATGTATGAAAACGACAAGCAACGCCTCAATAAGTTCCTACAAAGTCCAACTTGCCTCACACCACTTCCAAGAATTTACTTAGCACCACCAAGCCTCAACAATATTAGTACTAGCAAGCTTTTAACACCAATATCCAAATTAACTTTCCTACCAACAAAGAATTCAAATCCTTTCCAACTTTCCCCAAATATCTAGTAATTAAGCATGACCCTGAAATCTCAAGCCAAGTTACCTCTAAATTTCGAAACTTTGATGGAGTGTGGTCCTTGGCTTGGAGTAATCTCCCCTTGGTGCTTGAATGTCCATCCGAGCATGTAATCTGTAGAAGAAATTTGCACAACTTAGCTAATAGTAGTGGAGAGGAAAGGAATTTACGATTATATGAAGAATTGAGAAGAGATTTGGAAGGAAATTGGGGCTTTGAAGATTTGGGGATTTAGAGATTAGAGATTTGAGAGGAAGAGGTGTGATGAAATTGTGCTGAGTGAGTGAATCTGAGGCGTTTTAAAAACAACAAATCGCGACAGGCGATCGATCGCCTCATTTTAGGCGATCGATCGCCTGTGTCCAGTAGCATTATTTAAAAAAATTTGCGTTGAGGCGATCGATCGCCTAATTTTAAGCGATCGATCGCCTACCTCCAGTAGGCTTTTTTGAAAAATTGATGCTCAAGGCGATCGATCGCCTCATGTTAAGCGATCGATCGCCTACCTCCAGTAAGTTTTTTTTTCAAATTTCTGGTGGAGGCGACCGATCGCCTACCTCCAGTAGGCTTTTTTTCAAATTTCTGGTGGAGGCGATCGATCGCCTCAGATACAGCGATCGATCGCCTACCTCCAGTAGGCTTTTTTTTTTTTTTAGTTTTTTTCCCTTGATGCACATCTATGAGTGCTTTGCCAGTGGCTAAGAATGGTCTTCCCAAGATCAAGGGCATTTCAGCATCTTCTTATCCACTTTGACAAGTACATCCTCGATGAGTCCTCGTGGGTAGGTGATAGATCTATCCGCCAGTTGAGGTGACACTGTAGTGGGTTTAGGCTCGACTAATCCCAACTTCCTGAAAATTGACAGTGGCATTAAATTAATACTCGCACCCAAATCACACAAAGATTTAGTAAATGAAATAGAGCCAATGGTGCAGGGTATAGAGAAACTCCCTGGGTCTTTTAACTTAGGAGGCAATTTGTTTTGCACAATCGCTGAACACTCCTCTGTTAAACTTACCGTCTCATGCTCTCCTAATTTCCGCTTATTCGATAAAATTTCCTTCAAAAACTTAGCATAACTAGGCATTTAAAGTAAAGCATCAGCAAATGGTATATTGATATGTAATTTCTTAAAAATTTCAAGAAATTTTGCAAAACTTGCATCTACCTTAGCTCTTTTTAATGCAGCGGGAAAATGAGGTGGGATTTGTACCTGCATTGGTGGTGTGATGGGTGTCTTGATAGAAGACTTACCTTTATCTTCAACGTCTGCTTCAGTCTGTTCACTTTCCTCTATTTGTACGTCCTCAACTTCCTCTTTCTCCTCAATAGGTGATCCGGTCTGCTTACCACTTCTCAATGATATAGCCTTTACTTGCTCCTTTGGATTTTTATCGGTATCGCTAGGCAAGGTTCGTTGCATTCTTCCTGACAAAATATTCACCAGCTGTCCCACTTGAGTCTCCAAGTTCTTTATTGATGCATCCTGGTTCTGCATTCTATTCTCCGTTGATGTAATAAACTTGGTCAGCAACTCTTCCATACTCGGCTTTGATGGATAACCCGGTGGAGGTTGTGGATTCAAAACATTCTTTTGGTTAGACCAAGAGAAGTTTGGATGATTCCTCCACGGTTGGTTATAATTGTTGGAGTAAGAGTTACCCTGTTGTGGTCTGTTTCCTACAAAGTTAGCATTTTCAGTAAGGATTACCTGCTTGGCATTCCGTGCTCTGATGGTTGCCTCCATATAAATCACATATGACTACTTGAGCTTGCATCGCTGTCATGCTTAAGCTATCCATTTTCTTATGCAATGCCTCCAACTGAGCTTGTATTGATGTCACCTCATCAACTTGATGCATCCCAATCGGTCTTTTGGGCACATTCCTTTCGGACTGCCACTGGTAACTGTTGGATGCCATCTCTTCCAAGAGTGTGTAAGCTTCCTCAGGTGACTTTCTCATAATCGTACCTCATGCTGCTGCATCAATCATGGATCTATTAGCAGAAAATAAACCATTGTAAAATGTTTGTACCTGAAGCCAAATCGGAAGGCCATGATGTGGGCATCTTCGAAGTAGATCCTTGAAGCGCTCCCAAGCTTCATACAGTGTCTCCGGATCATGTTGCATGAATGTGATGATATCATTGCGCATCTTAGCTGTCTTGGAAGGGGGAAAGTATCTTGATAGGAAGGCTTGAGCCATCCCCTCCCAAGTAGTGATTGACCCTGCAGGCAATGAATTCAACCAGCTCTTAGCTTTATCATTTAAAGAAAAGGGAAAGAGTCGTAACCTGATGGCGTTGTCAGTGACGCCATTGTGCTTGAACGTGTCGCATATCTCCAAAAAGTTGGAGATATGAGCATTAGGATCATCAGTAGGCGATCCTCCGAATTGCACAGAGTGTTGAATCATCTGAATTATGGCAGGACTTGATCTCGAAGTTATTAGCCTGAATCCTTGGTCTTGTGATGCTAGACATGGTACCTTGAAAAGATGGTTGTGCATAGTCATGGACCTTATAATTGGCACTTCATCATTGTGTTGTTCACCATTCCCTCGATTATTCTCAGCCATCTCTCTTGTTTCTTTCCGAAGTCTTCTGCAAGTTCGTTCAATCTCTAAGTCGAGTGGCTCTAATATAGGTCTGTCACTTCGTAGCATGCACTACAAAGACAACTCCCTGCAAAATTCAACACAACGAAGGAAGAACGGTAATGAAATCGTATAAACCGTAATAAAAATAATTATAAAAGGAAAAATGGCTAAATTATAGTCAACTAATCTCTTATGATATTACTTAAACTAATCCCGGCAACGGCGCCAAAAACTTGATCGCTTTTATTTTAAACAAATATTTCTTAGTGTAGCGATTCTCTACCGCAAGTGTACGGTGTCAAGTTTTAGTATAATGATCTAGAATTAAGGAATTGTCGAACCCACGAGGACTAGTAGTAATTACCAAATTTAACTAGCGTTCTATATTTAACCTACGAAATTGGTTGAAAGATAAACTAATTTAATCAACTCCAATATTCAACCGCACCACAATTAAGATAATAATCAGTAGAGATAAATATCGAGACTTGGGTTCACTTGAGTAATCCCCCACAATTTACCTACTAGTTCTAATTAAAATTAATGCATCTAAGGTGACAAGTTTTTCGGTTATATCCAATATACTCTCTCGAGCTATATTAAACCTAACACTGAATTGCAGTAAGTAACTCTCGTTCACTTATTTAACAATTCAATGTTGCATACGTTCTATGAAACCCCTAGCCTTCGATTACTAGATATCTATAGCTATCACTCGTGTATTTGACGTCATCTCTCGATCTCGGTCTGAAATCCACGGTTTATGTTATTTGTTCCGTCGTACAAAATCATCTCTCGATCTCAATTGCAAACTAACAACAATCAAAGAGTAGCTAATCCTTTAAAAGCATTAAAAGCATAACATAAACTCAAAAATAACAAAAACTCAATCAAAAACTAGAATTAAAAATGTGGGTTCATACACAAGATCCCCTTGTCTCGATAACAAACTTAGCCTAGCATATTAACGGAAAAACAACATTTTATAACATCTAACAACATTATAAACATTGGAATTCGAAAATAAAACTAAACAAAAGTTCAGAAATACTAATAAACACTCGATGTTGAATCGTGCGTCGATCCGTTGTTCCCGTCTCTAGCTGCGTTCCTTTGAATCGTCTTGAATGATGTTTCTCTTCCAATTTGTGGCTGCCTATCCAGAGCTGAAAGAACCCTCATAATGACCTAAAAACTCCAATTTATATGTCCCCTCACGAGCCCAAAGAAATCTGGTACCAAAAATAGCCCAAAACTTAATTAAGGAAGTTTTTAAGTCTGGGACTCTGCACGCGATCGGTCTCTTCGAATGTGGCGATCGATCGCCTTCAGCTTTTTCTCCTCGGCGATCGATCTCTCGAGATAGGCGATCGATCGCCTATATGTTCTGCCCCGAGGCGATCGATCGCCTCGTTTATTGCGATCGATCGCCTATCGCTTGAAAATTCCATGAGCTCTCTGGCTTCAGGCGATCGATCTCTTGTGATAGGCGATCGATCGCCTGTAGCTTTTATCATTTTTTAGTCTTTTCACATCTTTTCCCATGGATTGCCTCGTCCTGTCATAGTTCCACCTTCTAGTCCATAAAACGAGGTTTTTTCAGTATTTCTTGCAATTCTACTGGATACCTGGAAATATAACAAAACACAACCAAAAGTATAAAATCTTCCAAGAATCACTATAAAAATTGCAAGAAATATATGCAAATATAAGTGTAAAAATGACACTTATCAGCAGCTGTCCTAAAAATACAATATTTAAGCACACATTTCTTATTTCACATGTTTAGATTATTCATATGAAAATATCAAAAACAAGAAAATGAAAAACTATCATTTACATACACGCTACATAAACTCAAGATTGAAATTGAATAAGGAAGATAAAAATTATATTATCGATTGAAAAAACTTGTCAAGATTTCGATTGAAAGTTTCCTCTTTTACAATGAGACATGTTAACGACATAATTGGGCAAAAAAATCTGGGGCAAAAATGAAGAATTTGTCTCAAATCAAGAAAGAAAATTGGTGAGAAAGAAAAATGGGAGAAACAATTTTTACGTAGAGATCAAATTACTTACAGTATTTTAAAGAGATAAAGACATTTGTGTATTTGTATATATTCTAGTGCATAGAGACTTCAATAATTCAATTGAGGAGTGAAAATTTCAAAAATCTAATAAGAGAGTGTTCATAATTGAAAATAGGTTTTAGGGATTTTAGGCAAGTTCTTCCTTAAAAAAATACATATTGGCTATTTTATCGTTTTATATTCGATTATTATGTTAAAGATATGAAAGCAATTTATTTTAATCACTGCAACTTATGTTGGTATGTAAAGTGTTGATGAGTACCATAAAACAAAGGCAAACCAAACTCGTCAAATATTATAATTAGTTTTCATCATTAAATTTGTACCATTCGCATCTAATAATCAATATATTGATCCAAGTGTTTGTTAAATAATCAAAATTTGAAAGAATGAAAATATATAGATGATTTGTGATGTTTTTTAAAGAATAATTTTAATGGTGAAAAGTTTCTAATAAAAAAATCGATATATTGGTTGGACAATAAATGCGCACAAATTTATAAGATGTCAGTTTATCGATTGATTTTTCTAGTAGACAGCAATATCGAGGAAAGTAATGTATGTATATAATAATATAATATAAATCGGATGGCCTACATTATAACTACGAGAAAAGAAATCTGAGAGTTGAAAATATTAAAAATGCAATAAAATAAAATCATTAAGGGATCGATTTTTTTATAATAATTATAAAAACAAAAGTGTCACCTAATAGCTTACTGTAACCTTATCTCAAGTACTTGGCATTCCATAATAGAGCGTGGCAGTAGTAATATCCCATTTTCCAATCATTTAAAATACTTTCTTTCCTTTGTTTTATCTTCTACAATACTTCTATGATGATTGGTAAATATCTCTTTTTTTTAAAATAAATTTTTTTTTGAACAATTTAAGTCTCACTCGATATATATATATATATATATATATATATACCACTTAGAACATTCGAATTAACTAAAATTTATTATGTAAATATTTAATACATATCAACAAACAATGAAAGAGGCTTCAAAAAAAAAAAACAATGAAAGAGAATTGAACAGTAAATAATCTAAGACAACAAAAATTAACCTGTTTTTTATTTAATTAAAGGTAAAACCTACTCATTTCAGACACACATATATATATATATAATAAAAAAATTAGAGTGGAGGGGCCAAATATTTTTTTCTCGTACCATAAGACTCGAACATAAATCTTTCCCAAAGAGCGAGTGAGTTTTTACCAAACGAGTAAGTTTTTATCAAACAATTAGGCCCGAAATTCTATAAAATTATTATTATTATTTTTTGAGTGGGCATTAGCTAAATCAATTTTGATGTGTCAAACGTACCTCAAACTCAAATCTATTTAAATTAAGTTTGAACTCTTATCCATCTCATCTAGGTCCCGGAGCTCACATTTTTTTTTACATAAAAGGTGACGATATTTAACAGAAGAAATAAATTCATAGTGAGAAAGTTCACTTTACGGCTAAACGTCGTCTCTCACTTATTATCTTCTTCTTTTCAATTAGTGCTGCCCCCTTAACGGCTACTCTAAGTGCATCTCATTATCTTTGATTTGCAACTAAAAATACTTGCACAGTAAACAGATATGGATTTGAGTTCTTTCTTGACGTCTTTAGGGACGTCGTTTTTTATATTCATGGTGTTGATGTTTCTGTTCACTTGGCTGTCTCATAGACCCGGAAACCACGTTGTTTACTACTCGAACCGGATCCTCAGGGGCTTGGATCCGTTTGAGAGCTTTCAGGCTTCCCGGAACCCGTTTGCTTGGGTCCGGGAAGCGCTCGCTTCTACTGAAGCTGATGTTATCAGGGCGTCCGGGGTTGACTCTGCTGTTTACTTTGTTTTCATTTCCACTGGTAATGTTTCTTTAGTTTGTTTCGAGTGATATATACTGTGCAAGTGTGCCTGCTCTCTGTTTTGAAATATACCGTTCCTTTTTTGACAATTTTAATGTACGTTCTTCTTTTGTTAAGTTTTTACTGAAACTTTCGTTTTCTTGGATTAGATCGGTGGCTTGCTGATATTCTTATCATCGATTTTCTTCAATTTTTTCTGTTCCTCCTTCTCGTTTTCTTCTCTTGAATTTGTATTGGGATATTTCAGTGAAAACAAGAATTTGGTTCTGAATGGTACTAGAAAGGTTGAGGCTTTTGATTTTTTGGAATATAAATATGCAATGCCTTGACTCAATGTCCGATTCATTTTAAGATGTTGGCTTATTCACCTTTTCCTGCATGCCGACATCTCTTTATTCAATGGCTTAAAAGCTCTTAGTTTCAACTTTCAAGTGGATAAATATTAGATCTTTGAAAAATTAATTTCGATTTTAATTTGTTTCATGTTTGCCGCTACTACAAGGTTCACTGCTGCTAAGGACTAGGGAATAAACTATATTGGCTTAGTTTACCTTCAAGAAATCTATTTCTGTAGAAGGATCCGCCGATGATGTTTCTATAGTTTTAAACTTATTGTTTAAAAAATGCAGTATTAGGGATATTCCTGTTGTCTACCCTACTGCTTCTTCCTGTACTTCTACCAGTTGCTGCTACTTCTATAACCATCATGGATGCCAATGACACCACCAGCGTAGGTGTATTTGATAACCTCGACAAGTTCTCGATGGGGCATGTTCAAGTTAGTGCCAACAATTCATCCATCCTCATTTCTTTATTTCGCATCCATGGGATTTTCATCTAAATGTTTGTTTCCAACTATGGAATTACGAACCGAGTCTCCTTTTCTTTGTATGCAGGAAAAAAGTCCCCGGTTGTGGGCATTCGTGGTAGGTGTTTATTGGGTTTCTTTCGTTACATATTGTCTCCTATGGAAGGCATACAAACACGTCTCCGACATGCGAGCTCAAGCTCTCATGTCTCCCGAGGTGAAAAACGAGCAGTTTGCTGTGCTTGTCCGAGACATACCTCCAGTCCCGAATGGTCAGACTAGAAAAGAACAGGTGGATTCCTATTTTATGGAAATCTACCCGGATACTTTTTATAGATCAATCATTGTCACAGACAATTCAAAGGTATTTGTGGCTCATATTCTTTCATATACTATTTATTCGCCACCAGCTGTGTTACGAGTTCACGTTTTTCTGTTACACCAGGCCAATGCAATATATGAAGAATTGGAAGAGTTTCGGAAGAAGATTGCACGTGAAGAAATCATATACGCCGAGTCTAAAACGACTGGTAATCCAGAAGGAACAAGACCAACTACTCGAACCGGCTTTCTAGGCCTTATTGGTAAAAAGGTTGACTCGTTAGAATACTATGATGGAAAGATAAAAGGGTTGATCCAAAAATTAGAAGCGGAACAGAAGGTCACTCTGAAAAATAAACAACAATGTGCTGCTATCATCTTTTTTAATAACCGGGTAACTGCATCAGCTGCTGCACAAAGTCTACACGGTACAATGGTTGATTCATGGACTGTGATGGAGGCTCCCGAACCCTGTCAGATAATATGGAAGAATCTTCCGAAACATTTCTACGAGAGGCAGATTCGACAATACGTTATCTATTTCATCGTGCTTCTGACCATATTCTTTTATATGATACCGATAGGGTTCATTTCTGCGTTTACTACACTGGATAACTTGAAGAAGCTTCTCCCTTTTCTTAAACCTGTCATTAATCAGCCAGAAATCAAGACAGTGCTGGAGGCATACCTTCCTCAGATAGCACTTATGATTTTTCTGGCTTTGCTGCCAAATTTTCTGATGTTTCTATCCAAAGCTGAAGGAATACCTTCAAAGAGTCATGCAGCAAGGGCTACCTCGGGAAAGTACTTCTATTTTTCGGTCTTAAATGTATTTATTGGTGTTACCGTGGGATCTACTCTTTTCAGTACGTTCAAGTCAATTGAGAACGACCCCAATTCTCTTATCACTTTACTAGCAACAAGCCTCCCTGGAAGTGCCACTTTCTTCTTAACTTTTGTTGCTTTGAAGTAAGACTACTCATCCCATTAATGATGCCCGTGTTTCTTCATTCTGCCATATCTTTGAATTGTTCATACCTGATCAGTGGTATTGTTTGTGTATCACCAAGATTTATTCTCAAATTTACGAGAGATTAACTAAGACATGTTAATAATTTGGTGCATGGATCAGGTTCTTTGTTGGCTACGGGCTTGAATTATCACGAATCGTGCCATTGATAATTTTCCACCTAAAGAAAAGGTATCTCTGCAAAACCGAAGATGAGCTTAAAGAAGCATGGGCTCCTGGCGATCTTGAATACACCACTAGAGTTCCTGATGACATGCTAGTTGTCACCATTGTACTCTGCTATTCTGTTATAGCACCTCTGATTCTTCCATTTGGTGTGGTATACTTTGGCTTGGGGTGGCTCGTTTTACGTAATCAGGTTACGTGCCCTCATTCGTTTTTGACTAACTTAGTAAACGTGCACTTTGGGATGAAATTTCAGATTATATTTTGGAACTTTTTACTATCGACAGGTGCTTAAAGTTTACGTCCCTTCATATGAGAGCTATGGAAGAATGTGGCCACACTTGTACACGCGAATATTAGCTTCCTTGATCTTGTATCAAACGACAATGGTGGGCTATTTCCTTGCAAAGAAATTCTTTTACACACCTCCCATTTTGATTCCTCTTCCGATCATATCCTTCATTTTCGGATTCATTTGTAAGAACAAATTCTATCGATTTTTCCAATCAACGGCGCTTGACGTTGCTTGCCGCGAGTTGAAAGAAACTCCAAATATGGAAGGAGTGTTCAGATCGTTCATCCCACCAAGTTTGAGCTATGAGAAGGGTGAGGAGTATCAGTTTGAAGATGCTTTATCTAGATTGTCAAGAAGCGATTCTACATGTTGATTTACAGTTTGTGGGTTGGCATCACCCCTATCTCCTTGACTTTTTATAAAAAACAAATTTCAATTAAATTCTACAACAAAATGTGGCCATTCAGATTTTAAGCATATTTAAGTCCATGACTGATAAAGACATTCGTCAACTGATAATTTCATGATCAGAAGCACATTGTACGACTCTTGTGCTTCTAACATCGATCGTGGAATAGTACTTTTAATATCACCATGGAGCATGTCGGGAAAAAAGGAAGACGAGAAGTTCTTGTCCTCTAATTTCCAGTTCAAACTGACCCCAACTGACTGCCTGGTATATTATATACTCCGAGTATATTGTTATAAAGAGTTGACACGGGGATCTAATGTACAAATGATATGGGCCTTCTATCATTCTTGTTAAAGCCAGCCCAATAAGTTTATTCGTTCTAAATGGCGGCCCATAAGTTGAATTTACTATGCGATATCGAAAATATCTACCAGCACACATCTCTAAGTTTCATTCTTCTCATAAAAGTTTTTTTTTCATCCAAACAATAATGATAATGATAAAAAGTTAACTAAGCTTGTGGTTTATTCAATTCCTAAATAGGTGATTCAATCATATTAGTGGTTAAAATAAATGTCTTAAATATCGTGTCCATGCTTATTTTTTAAATGGATTTTAATCATTCAGGTAAATATTTTTTTAAAAAATGTAACCACATTCGAAATAATTTGTAGCGAATTTTTCGATATATTCTATAGACCATCCACAATGAGATTGCATGGTTATTGGGGTTGCTTGCAAATTTGATGTGACAATGTAGACCACTTTTGAAATTGATTTGAGTGATAAAGATTGTAACAAAAAGACAATCTTAATTTTGGGCCTACATTTACCCAATTGGCCCAAATAATAAGCCCACCTCTCCATAGAAATGGCTAGCAAGACAATCAAAGGTAATAGGGGAAATTTTGGGCGGGTATAATGTTTCAAAACAGCCCTAAGGTCAGTTTTTCGAAACAGCCCCATAAATTCATCCTATTGTGGGTAAAAACACCTTCAATCATAAAACACGGTCATCTTCTTCCTCACTCACCCCAATTTCCCTCACTCCGCTTTTTCATTCAATCCATTCCCTCACTCCGATTTTCATCTCTTCACTCCATCTATTCGAAAAAATCGTCATAAACTTTCACCCTATCGCTGTGATTCCGGGCGACATTTTTTTTTTTTTTTTCTGTAACAAAGTATTTACATGGCTCCAAAATCAAGGGCAAAATCTGCAACTAAGAAGAAGACACAAAGAAATAGTTTCACGAAATCTGGTATTTATTATATTTGGTTTCATCTTCCCACTGATTGATTTTTGGAATTATTAGATTTTGAAAGGGGATTCTTTTCCGGTTAGGTTAAAATTTTTGAATTTTTTTTTCCGATTAGGGTTTGAATGGTTTGATAAGTGTTTGAATGGTCTTTCTCGTGCATCAACTCATATTCAATTTCGTGCATCAACTCCTATTTGATTTCGATGGCCTTTTGTCGTGCATTGTTGGAATTATTGTTTTTGAATAGCTTGTGTTTTCGTGCATCAACCTTGCAGTTGGATTTGCTTTGTTTCCAATTTGTGATATATTCTCCTTCACGATGGCAAGCTAGAAAAGGAGTGTGACTAGTTGTAAGACACCAAGTCCCTGAATAAATTCGGCCTATTATTTCAATATTTCACAACTCCACAATCATTAAGTTCATAACATTAGTTAAACCATGGTATTCACCATCAAGATAAATCGTTTCATTAATGATACATTATTTATCTCACAATCATAACCAAACACAATTTAAAGGCAATCGTGCCTATTTATCACGATCATTCTGAATGGTTCCTCATATCCCACATGCCATCGGCATCAAAACTCAACTCACATATTTGGATTATGTACACTTACTAATCCACAGTGCCACAATCACTAAACAATATTCACATACTAGGATTCCACATAATCGCATATTATAGTTCATAATTGATATCACATAAATACATTATCTTAATACTACCACATTGCATATCTGCTCTGACGTCACTACATATCTTAAAGTCAATAACAAGATTACGACCTTCCTGACATCCCTGAGGCTCGTGATGTATCTATAATGAATATCAATTCAATAATAATTATTCAACAAAAGCTATCAATATCAACCACATTATTATATATTCTAAGCATGCATCCATATACTACACCAATCACCCATTATCCTTTAATTCATTTCGATTATCCACTAATTCATGTTATGTAGTATATACATTTATAATACTCATCATATAGGACCTTATTTCATTGTTAGTGACTTTCTCAAAATATTATAAAACTATTATTCTTTAGCAAACACTTATGCTCAACATCATTATCTCAGAATACAAACCATATTCATCTATGGACCAATAGAATTATCCCATAAAAAGATGGAAAAAAAGTTTTTTTTTTATTTTTAAATTTCTACCTATCCATCGGTCCGACGGAAAATTTTTCAATTTGGCTAAGGTCTCTACGA
Organism: Haberlea rhodopensis; assembly: GCA_907163345.1. Classification (NCBI taxonomy): domain Eukaryota; kingdom Viridiplantae; phylum Streptophyta; class Magnoliopsida; order Lamiales; family Gesneriaceae; genus Haberlea; species Haberlea rhodopensis. Next base: position 7,479,526 of record CAJQUN010000004.1, on the reverse strand, counting down.
CCGATCGATCAGTCGACCTTGAAACTCGAAAAATCACCATTTTTAACACCTCAAAACTTCCTAAACACCAGTACCAACTGTCACGCCCCGAGACCGGGGTCATTAACACCGGCATTGATTTTCATTACAACTAGAAAACCAATAAGCCTCGTAATATCGTAACAAACGAAAACCAGTCTATTTTCAAAAAAATGAATATCCATTGTCTTTACATTTGAATAAAAACGTGAAATTTGAAACTTAAACATCTTAAACGAATTAAAATCGTACTTATATAAAATCTAAATCTTCAGCTACGCAGCGGACTAAATCACCAACCCCAGAATTGGTGTTCTTCTTCAGTTTCAATCTCCTCTTCAACTTTATCTAGGGATGTAGAGTAAGGGGTTGAGTGCTTTGGAAAACACTCAGCAAGTGGGGGACAATCGATATGATATCATAATAAATACTCATAATTTTCAAAGCATGAATCAAAACTTGACATAAACCGATATGAATGTATCTTGACATAATTGCTCCAACGAGCCATAACATGCCATCTCATATCGTTCATAATTTTTCATATACTTAAGCACAGTAAATCATCTAATCTCCTCTTGGTACTGATATCAGTCTCTAGACTTATCCCTCCTAGAGATGAGGTCATGACATCGGCTTACCCATGAATAAAGGGTCTGGATACTCCAGAAACAACGGATAACCACCGTATAAGGTTATTTTAGCGGTTACACCCCACCGCATCAGGGTCATGGGGAATTCCAATCCAATTAGATTTCGAGTTTAAGGTGCTTACAAAATATACTTTCATAATTTCAACATAGTCCATATCGATCGAGATTTCAAAACATACTATAGTTTTTCAAAAACGAAACGAATAAATAGCAAAAGCCCACTTACTGTGCTTGGTTACTTGCTTGCTTGATCACGTATTGAAACACACGGGTTCCTCAACTTCTTAGCTTTCGAACAACACTCGAAACACCACGTTTTAATCCTTGAATCACTACTGGAATCACGATGGACAAACGATTGCTGGAACACTTCGAATAAACGCTGGAAAACGGATTGGATTCAGACTTGGTAACTCACCGAACTTGGACAGATTTCTGGATGGTTCTTGCTTGAATTCTGCTCGAATAACACTCACGAACAGAGGGTCTTATAAACAACGTTTCTGGTAATCTATGAAGGTTCAACGTTGGATCAAAACACGCATAAACTTTGCTGTAAATTTCCAACAGAGAGATAAACTCTCGGATAGAAAACAATACAACTTGGCAGACTTGGATTCAGAAAGCTAAGGCTTGCTACTGTTTGGGAGGTGAATTGGTGACTGAAAGAGATGCCAAACCCTTGCTTTTATAGAGGCAAAACGTGCATCTCAAAGGAGAAGGGACTCTTGGTTTAGATAAGCTCAAATCTGCAGACTCCTACTCGATGAAGGAGTCCTCGAGCTGCTGCCTCTCTTTTGGTTGGATCTTTCTCAGACTATGGTGAGTGATTCTGTGGTTCTAACTTGGTGATGGACTCTTGGTTGGTAGTGGCTTGGACTCTCGGTTAATGGGCTACAATCAGACAGGCTTGAACGAAGCCACGCCAGTCCAGAATCGGGGAACCACTTGAGCAGATTTCTGATGAAACTTGTTGGATTATGCTCAACTCTTGTTTGCGGTTATCCTTGATGAGTTTAGTTGGTTTAGGAGTGTCCAAAGGAGGTGTTTAACTTGTCTTGGAGTCCTCTCAATTTGAGGGAACAAATCTGGATAGAAATCGTGCTAAAATCGAAACAGATTTTCGAAGGTAAATCTTGGCCAAAGCACGCGATGATGGCACGCTTAACTCTTGCTTGGTGGTTCGGTTTATTTGGCTCAAAACCGAGATAAAAGGAGTGGTTTGATAATAATTGGGACTCCTTGTTGTTGTGCAACTCTTGGCTAGAGTTTAGAAGCAAACTAACATCATCCAACTAGGATTTGACTCCCATTAGGACACTTAATTATATCATCTTGAATTACTTAGAGTTCCACCTAATAATTTATCTCCACTTAACTTAGTGTTCTTAAAACACTAAGAATTTTAAATAACCAAAGGATTTTAATAAGGATTAGATACTCAATGACTCTAAAGATCCGGGTCTTTACACCAACCTTTTCATCAAGGCACCAAAACATGCAATAAAACACAACAAGAAGTAGTGAAACACAATGTAATACATGTTTTGCACCATAATCCTCACAACCAATAAACCCATCAAAAATCATGCTTTACAAAACTTAAAACACCAAGAATATGCTCAATATTCATTCCCAAATTCAACTAAAAACACTTCTAAAGCATATAGATACACTTACCCCAAGTATTCTTTATCAAAAACAACTTGAATGAAGGAGGTAAAATTTGAGCACCAAAAGGGGAGATGATGACGTGAAGTTTGGAAGAGGGGAAATGTCACGCCTCAAGCCCAGGCCCGCGCAAGCGCGACTGCACAATGGGCTCCTATAGCAACTACTTCGTATCCGTCCTCGCTATACGAAAATGGTTAACCCAAGTTACTATAATAGTCCATTGTAAGTCTTTATAAACAACTTCAAATTTTCATCCACAACTTATGTGGGACAAGGGTATTACAATCACCCCTCCTTTAGAACGCGACATCCTCGTCGCGACCTAACTCATCGATCCACCGGCACCGAGAATCTAGAGGTGGCTCCTACAGGTTCAAGAGGTGGCTCCCGTCATGTAGCACTTTGCCCCGCAGGTTCAAGAGGTGGCTCCCACGCACGTAGCACTTTGCCCCGCATAGCACTTATCTCCCGGTGTTGCCTGCCGGTGACCGGCTCTGATACCATTCTGTCACGCCCCGGGCCCAGGCTCGCACAAGCGCGACTGCACAATGGGCTCCTATAGTAACTACTTCGAATCCGTCCTCGCTATACGAAAATGGTTAACCCAAGTTACTATAATAGTCCATTGTAAGCCTTTATAAACCACTTTAAATTTTCATCCACAACCCATGTGGGACAAGGGTATTACAGGAAAGGGTGGAAGTGATTTGGTGTTCTAACACCTTGTGCACTCTTCCAAACAAGACAACATTCTCAATATTTGCACAAAAGTCCTTGCAATAAATTAAAATGCATAGTCTTCCACAACATAACTTGTATTGTGATTTTTTAACCATACTCGATTTTTATTCCAATTGCAAGCCTCAAATTCATTTTACCACAATTAACTCGAGTATTATTCATATTATTAAAACCGAGTTTCACAAAAAAATCCCAACATAAACTATTCCACGAAATTATTTATTCTGAAATTCCACAACTAACTCATCATTTACTTCCACTAAAACAACTAATTATTATAATTAGTTCAGGGTATCACACTAGTGCACGAATTGGGAAAAAATAGGTGACTGGTGACGGCAATTTGAGAAAAATGAACTGGTGCACGAGGGTTAGCTTTGACGGTCCAGAAAATTAGCTTCGAAGTTCAGAATGTTGATTGGTTAAGTGGTGCATAAATAGAAAACTGATGAGTCTGGAAATTGAAATTTATGATGATCATATCAAGAATCAGATTTAATATTTTTTTTTTATAATTATGATGTTTAATGTGAAGCACTGTGTACACTGTTGGTTGGGTTGTGTAGTTGAAATGGGAGAAATTAAGCATGAAGAAACAATGCTACAGCATCTGCATCAGAACAAATGAATTGGTGCATGACAACTTGAAAAATGAATTGGTGTATGACAATTTGAAGAAAATGAACTGGTGCACGAATTTGGGAATAATAGGTTACTTGTGCACGCCAATTTGAATAAAAGACTCATTTAGACAGACAATTTTGAAAAAAATAATCTGGTGCACTACACTTTGAAAAAATGAAATGGTGCACGATAATTTGAAAAATGATCTGGTGCACGACAATTTTTTTTAAAATGAACTGATGCGCGACAATATTTAAAAATGAACCGGTGCATGACAAGTTGAAAAATGAACTAGTACATGACAATTTGTAAATGAACTCGTGTGCGACCATTTGTAAAAAAATGAATCCAGATAGAATTCCAAGGGGTTATTTAATTAAATAACCTTAATAAAATAAACAATTTCAAAAATAACCTGAAAAATTTGTTAATTTAAAAAGTAACCTTACCCGCCAACTCAGTTGGCGGGTCCAATAGGTGACGCCAACTGAGTTGGCGTGACCATAATAAATATTGGTCACGCCAACTCAGTTGGCGTGACCAACGTTGAATAGTGGTCACGCCAACTCAGTTGGCGAGACCTTTGTTTTATAGGGTCACGCCAACTGAGTTGGCGTGACATTATTATAATAGTGCCGCCAACTCAGTTGGCGGCACTAAATGTGCTATAAATAAAACCCTCCGCCTCTAATTTCTCTCACCAATTCACAAGTCTCGTTTAATATTTTTATTATATGATAAAATTCTGATTATGCTCTGTAGTTGCAGCTTTAGCTGATCTTCTACATCAGAAAAGATTTTATTAGCTACTAGTAATAGTTTTCTGTAGTTATCAAAATATGTCTATTCAAGTTTTATTTTATTGGGGGGGTAATATTATACAAGATTCTGAGTTCGTCCGATATGATCGTGGTCCATCAAGAGGTACAACTATACGGCGTACAATTAATTTTCTACAATTATTAGATAAAATATATGATATCACTGGGTTCGATCGCAACCAGTTTCTTTTGAAATTATATGCTAGGCATATGTTCAAAGATTTTTCGGGGTTACGTCAGACTATTTTACCCATAGATGATGATTACAATTTAGCATGGCTACTTGATTCAGAACAGGGTCATAGTTGCTTGGAATTTTATATACAAGCAGAACCAAGGAATTATGATTATGTTCCAGAAATGCCAATGAGTGGCAGTTTTTCAGAAGGATTGACGACATCTGTTATTCAAGAGACGTCTGTTGCTCGACATTTCATATAGTGGTAGAGACCGAGATGATCATCCAGTAGATGTTGATAATGTTGCCTGCTGAGCCACGAGCAGACACTTTTGCTGATTTTGGTGATCAAATTAATTCTGAACCAGAGGGGATTCCATCTGATGATGAGACTGATGCTGATGATGATGAAGTTGATATTGGTGTGATGGCAGAAGCAGTTGAAAACCAAGAGGAGGGGGCACCAACCATGACAAATGATCATAATCTTTATCCAACAATCCCATTCTTTTCCATGACACATCCAGAAGTTTTTGGAGATTCGATTGACAATCCAACAGGCTGTTGGGGGAGTTTTTATGATTACTCCAAAGGTGAAATCCATCGCAACATGGTCTTCAAAGATAAATTTCATCTGCAGGCAGCTGTGAAGGATTATTCAGTACGTGTTGCAAAACGTGAGTACCATGTTGTTAAGAGTACAAAAACATTGTGGAAAGTAATATGCAAACACGGTAAAGATGATATACCTTGCAGATGGTACCTGCGTGCATGCTTGGATAAAAAAGTTGGGTTATTCAAAATAACCAAATATGGTGGTCCTCACACTTGTCTGCTGAGTGAGCTGTCGCTTGATCATTCGAACTTGGATAAGAATATGATTGCTAGCTTGTTATTGGGAATCGTTCGTCGTGATCCAGCTTATGAAATCAAGTATGTGATTCAAACAGTGAAAGATAAGTATGGCTTTGAAATATCATATGCAAAAGGCTGACATAGTTTGAAACGTGCAATACGGAACGTGTATGGAACCTGGGAGAGCTCGGTCAACAAATTACCTTTCTATATGGGAGCTTTGAAAAAATGGAACCCAGGCACAGTCGTGGAGTGGGATCATCTTGATAATGCAAGACCAAGAAAAAAACTTTGAGTTATGTTTTCTGGGCCTTCCAACCGTGTATAGATGGTTTCCGCCACTGTCGTCAAGTTATTACAGTGGATGGCACACATCTGTATGTAAAATATCAGCATAAGATGTTGATTGCTGTCTCCATGGACGCGAATAATCAAGTGTTACCGCTGGCATTTTCAATTGTCGATCAAGAGAACTTTTTGTCATGGAAATGGTTCTTGGAGATGGTTAGCAAACACATTATTGGAGAATCTGGCGGCGTGTGTTTGATTTCTGATCGACATCCGGGCCTTATTGCAGCAGCCGACTGTATCCCCGACTTTAAACCCCCCCGTGGAGTGCATCGATTTTGTTTGAGACATCTTTGCTCAAACTTTAATAGTCGTTTAAAAAATGTGCACTTAAAAGACTTGTGTTGGAAAGCTGGATCAGAAAATCAACTGATAAAATTTGAGCGTACGATGGAAGAGATCAAAACCATTGAACCAAGGGCTTTTGATTACCTGAATCGGATTGATAAGTCTCAGTGGACACTTGCTCATGATGAAGGATGGCGTTGTGGTATCCTAACAACAAATATGTCGGAGTGCATAAATGGAGTCATGAAAGGTGCACGTCGCCTTCCAATCACTGCCATTGTACAGTTAACATTCGATCGTTGTGTGCATTATTTTTTGGAGCGAGTGAAAAAAGCGGATAGAATGATCGAAAATAATCAAGAATGGCCGGATTATGCTTTTGAAAAATATGCTCGGCCTGATCTTCACTCCATTCAACATGAAGTTCAGATGTTTGATCGAAGGCATCTAACAGCCTCAGTTATCACAAGGATGCAAGTTGGACGTGGGGGTAATACTCATGTTGTGAAGCTCAAATCAAGTGAATGTTCTTGTGGGAAGTGGAAAGAATTTGGGATTCCTTGCTCACATGTGATACAAGTATGTCGAGCTTATGGCATAAACGCAAAAACATTTGTCAAGGAGTATTATAATATGCAAGAAGATTGGAGCACATATCAAGGTCAATTTGAGCCATTATGGGGAGAGCAGTATTGGGAAACCCCGTCATTCGAACTGTACCACAATTCCACCTTGCGTACTATAAGAAGACGAGGTCGAGACCGAACAACACGCATGCAAAATGAGATGGATTGGCCTGAAGCCCGGGCAAGACGACATATGGCATCGAGTTCCCAAAACCGATAAAGTTGTAATTGTTTTTTGATATTGTTATTGTTATTGTTATTGTTATTGTTATTGTTATTGTGTTATTGTTATTGTCACACATCAAATAAGACATTCATATGGAAGTACATTCATTACATTTAATACTAAGATTCACAATAGGCAAACATGACTACATATATGAAGGCAAAAACTCTATAATGCCCCTCCAGTACCACAACGACGTGGCTGTTTCCGTCTCTGACCGCGTCCTTCCTGAATGGCCGGGTCGTCTTGCACTACAGGTACATCGTCCAGCTGAACATCAGGTGACAAATTAGGGAACACAACCGGTGACACGTCAAATTGTGGTGCCATCGATGCATATATCTCGGGGAATCTAATATTAACATCTGGGCTGGTTTGTTCTTGTGAGTACATGGGTTGATGAGGCGTGAAATGCGTTTGGTCATACAACTGATGCAGTGGTCCATGAGTATAATAATCTGCGTACATGTCACTGGCATATGACGAAGAGGGACCTGGCATATATGACGAAGAGGGACCTGGCATATATGTCGGGACATAGCTTGATGGGCCAGCATCTCCAACAACGGCATGCATCGACTGTACTTGTTCTTCATCACTCAAATGCATCGGCTGTACTTGTTCGCCCTGAGTCGCATGTCCCTCTTCGTAGGGCGGAAAGTTTCTATCACGTCTTTCCTGCGCGACATGCAACACATTTGTATGACATTTCTGACATCACTAAATGCATCCATGTACGCCCCTATGGATTGTTCCTCAGCGATATTACGGTCGCAGGTAACTGTTAATTGCGACAGCTGATCAATCTGAAATGAGTGAACATTTATTAAGTACTTAAATCTAAACACAATTTTCAAATATGTAATACATATGTAATAAAGCAACATACCACATGTTGCCATGCCGGGCCATCTCCATGTTGATAACCAGCCTCCACAAATTGTCGTTGATGGCCAATGAATCTACGTGTTACTCGTCCATACCAGTCATTGTACCCGACAATTACACCCTGTCCAGCTGACTCATATCGCGGGCTGTGCACGGTATGAGCATGTGCATTAACCCATATAGTCATGTACCGCCTATGATGTGCAGACCAGTCATTATTTGTTTTACCCCTGCGGTTAACTGCATGTAATATATCATCCCCTGACCGTGGATCTGGTGGGATGTTTTGTACCATGCCGAATTGACGAAAAACCCGCTCAGGACGATGCATCTCAACTATGTCATACAAAATCAGTGGGCCGCTGTATGTCCATAACTCAGTATGCAGTCCTTCAATATAATCATCAGGGTACGGCTGCCAATTAAACTACAAATATAGTATTACATTAAAATAATGTTCAAAGACTATTATGTTTTATACATGAATATAAAAAATAAAATTACTTGGCTTAATGGCTGCTGGTCAAGGATGTCCCTAATAATTCGTAATGAATGTGTGACAGTTTCTGTAAATCTTAATTTACATGTCCACCTGTGTACTCATAATAAGTAATTGTCCTCGTCGATTGGTATTGGCCCAATATCAATTCTCAGGCGTCCTAGTTGAGGAGCTAAACTTTCGAGCCGGGACCATGCCCAAATCTAAAACATTAACATGAAGAATATAAATTAAATATGCAAGATATATTTTTTCAGTATTTTAAAATAAAGGTAACGATTACCTGTAGGAGTGGTAATGCACCACATATTACTTTTTTCCCTCTCTCCAATGAAGTGCACAACTCACGATATAAGAATGCCAGCACAGCACTACCCCAGCTAAAATTACCAACAGAACTGATATCTTCTAATTTCTGTATGTACAATAATTTTACAGTATTGCCGGAGCTATCGGGGCACATAATCCCACCTATCATTAATAATGCACAACCTCGTGCATATTTAGCAACCTCATCCGCCGTACTATGCAAATGGATGCGATTTACTATTAAATGATGACTCAACGCAGACATTAACAAACATGCACCCTTAAAGTGACCCGGATCTGGTGTAAATCCCAAATGACGATCACAATATTCTTGCCACTCGGGTATTGACTTATCAAAATTGGTACCTGACACTGCAAGACCATTTATTGGCAGACCCCAAATAACTGCAATGTCTTGCAGTGTAATAGTCGCCTCTCCAGATCTCAGATGGAATGTATGCGTTTCACGACGCCATCTCTCTACTAACGCCGTGATTAGATGAGGGTCAATGGTAATCTTATTACGCCGTGAAAAAGTGTGATAGAAATTAATACACGGCGACATGATTTTTACCTCTAAATTCTGAAACTATGAAGTGACTGGAAGCAAAATAAGAAAAAAACGATTGTAACTTGGAGGTTGGTGAGGAAGAAAATTTAGACTGTAATTACCGAAGAGGTTGCCGAAGAAGAAGGGTGCGCGGAAATTTTATAACACCAAGTCACGCCAACTGAGTTGGCGTGACCATTAATTGGTCACGCCAACTGAGTTGGCGTGACAGGTTATATTAATTGGTCACGCCAACTCAGTTGGCGTGACCAATAATTATTCACGCCAACTTGCAGCTCCAGTTGGCGTGAAATAATGGTCACGCCAACAGGGTTGGCGTGACCGTAAAAAACAAAGGTCACGCCAACTCAGTTGGCGTGACTATATATTTTAAATTGGTCACGCCAACTGAGTTGGCGTGACCAATATTTTATTCGGTGACGCCAACTGAGTTGGCGTGACCAACTGGACACGCCAACTGGGTTGGCAGTTTAGGTTACTTTTTAAATATTTTTATTTTTCGGGTTATTTTTGTAATTATTTATTTTTTTCAGGTTATTTAAATAAATAACCCGAATTCCAAGCCTATCATTAATTCATTTTAAACAAAAAGCAAAAACATTATCATTTTCAATTTTTAAACACCACCTCGTACAAACCACACCCTTCACATCCAAGCACAAACCCACAAGAGAGCCGATCAGAAACCAAATACTGACCTACAAACCCAACACGGAGAAATCGTGAAACTGAAACCCTTGCACGAGCAACTCACCGAACAATAGTAATCGGAAGACAAGAAGGACTGAACCACAATCCACAAAAAAAGCGAAGGAGGAGAGCGGCAGAAGCAGAGCATAAAAAAATGAGGCGCAGCATAAGCAATTACGTGCACCAATCAATTATCCTATGTATTTTTTAAGTTAGTATTCATAGATAACTGTGCACGGAATTTAAATTAATTGGTGTACGAACTTATAAAAAGTAACTTGTGCGTGAACTTATAAAAGGTAAGTGGTGCACGCAACTAAACCATAATGGTGCACGAACTTATAAAAGTAACTGATGCACGAACGTATAAAAGTAACTGGTGCACGAACTTATAAAAAGTAACTGGCGCACGAAACTTAAACATATTGGTGCTCGAATGCTGAAACTAAACATAATGATGCACATGACTTAAACTAACTGGTGCACGAACATGTACTGATGCACGAACAAAATGAGAGTAAGTGGTGCACGAACTTATAAAATTAATTGGTGCACGAAACTTAAACATAATGGTGTACAAAACTTATAAAAGTAAACTAATGCACATAACTTAAACTAACTAGAGCACGAACTTAAACTGATGAACAAACATTACATACTCTTATTAGTGCATGCAGAACCATATACAGTTATGGTGCACGGTTTCAACATATTTTGATTTGTTTATCTCAATCTCTAGAACGTCATAATATAAACTCATACATAATATTTAAAAAAAACTATAACGTTTTCAAAAGTTTTACAAAATCATCCAATAGCTTCCTTACAAGTTTTGCTATTGTGGCAATGTTTATTACAATGACTATAACGCAACTGTCTAATATTTTTTACTTGCTCTTGTTGGTCTTCTGATGATACTCTATCTTTCTCAGCTTTCAATGCTTGCTCCTTCTTCTCAGCAGATGAAGTCAAGAAATGCAATCCATGGTTCTTTTAGGAGATTCTCAGGGCTGTAACACTATTCAAAAATTAAAGTGAAAAATCAGGCCTTCAGGGTATAATCTACATGCATGAAAATTGATCTGATCATATCAGCTGACTACAAGCTAATATTATCACAAAAGCTCAATATACAGGTTGATTATTTTTCAAGAAAAACAACACAATAGAAGGAAAAAAAGTCCAAAAACATTCTAATGAAAAGTCCAAAAAATTCTAAGGTGGGAAAAATCCACCAAATGCTTTAACGACGATTGATGATGATTGGTGCCTTGCAACTAAACCTTATTCTCCACGTCAGTCCTTAGATTCAACCTAGTATCGAAACTTGAGTATCTTTAAGAGATAGAAGACAATGTAAAGGTTAATGACATTCTCAACACAGATTGATGTAATCAAAAGAATTAAAAACCTAAAATTTGAATACTTACACCCCAAATCAACAATCAATGGCAAGCATATGCAGAAAACCAATCATATAGGAAAATGCATGTTTGATCATGTGAGACAATTCTAATAACTTGACAAAGCATTAGTAAATTCATTCTGGAAAACCAACAAGAAACGCAAAATGCACCCACCCAATTGTCTGACAGGTGCAACTTCAAAGAATGTAATTTCATATGGTACAAGTGAAATGACATAACTTCAATGCTCAATGTTTTAAAAGTTAACTTTAATCACAAACTTCTCCTTTTATTATCTACACCAAACCACTAATTGTCCAATTATGAAGTATCCATTAAACTCCTCTCACACACAATTGTACGACTAGGTAATCTACCAAATCCGTGAATATTTGTAAACATTTCTTTTAAATCACTCCATCAAGAAAATGAAATCCAACAATGGCAAACCTTTAACAACAGTGGGTGATAAGAAATTTGAAAATCCCAAAAGAACATATTGACATCTGCAATTCATATGCAGGAGCCGACCACATATTTCTCATAAAATTCCCAATCACAAGGTGGAGGAAATAAGGGAGACTCACCGTATTGATGGCTAGTAGTCTCACAAACACAACTAGGATAGGCACCACCAAAGCCAACAACTTTTGACTTGCGAATAAGAAGCAAATCACCAGTCCGTAAATCAAGGTAAAATGAACAAAATTACGGCGACCTAACACAACAATTGAAGGAAAATCTTAAATAACTCGCAGCAGAAGCAACAACGAAATCAAAGAAAATATTCCAACTTGACAAATCAACTAGCAGAACGATCTGAAGAAAGTGATACGATAGTGCAAACAATAATAACTTAAAACATGCGTAAAAATGAGTTAAAAAGTGTAATTTTAGACAGATGAAGAACCTTCCGGACGTAATAGATACGAAATTAGGTTAATGGTTTTTCAACCGATATTTTGCTAACTAAAAACACATTTCCAAAACAATACTTAAAAAAGAATTATTTTGTATCAGATTTATTTACAATAATTTTATGTAAACATTACATATTTGCAATTCTCCCAAATTAATGTTACTCCGAGTGGACATCTCCTTGGAGCATTATCTGTCACAATTATAAGCCATAATTACGCAGCTTCGTCAACAATATTCTTCAGTTGCAATTCAAAAGAAATCTTAATCCAGGAAAAAAAAAGTACTTTCTAATGGATTCTACAGATAATTTAGAGCATTTGAGTTCGTGATCAAGAGGTTGATGCTTGTTGGGATTAATAACTACAAACCCATTAATTATGTTTAATTTTGTTAACGAGAACAAAATTTGGTAAATTAAATTGAATGGTTAATTGGCTAAAGAATCCCACAGTGGAATTTTGAGACATTTATGGTTTGTTTATATTGGGAAATAAATCAATAGAGTATAGTTAAGTAGAAAAGATGGGTGCCCCTCGCGCGTCATCCGTCCGTCCGCTCCGCTCAGATCTGCTCGTCGTGCACGTATCGCTGCCGCGAAGGCATCCCTATCTTTTTACTACTCGGATTTCTGAAATGATCTTTCACCTGTCTGACTTTTCACATTCTGTTGAGTATTAAGTTTGTGACTTTTCATCTACCTGTAAAATTGATTTCCTATTAACTTTTATCGATGATTGTACAAGATATTGTTATGTCTACTTAATGAGAATTAAAGACGAAGCAATTGACATGTTCGTTCACTACAAGAATGAAGTTGAGAATCAACTCGATAAAAAGATTAAAAATCTTCGAAGTGATCGAGGCGGTGAATATGAGTCACCATTTGCACAAATATGTAATGAGAGTGGCATTATTCATCAAAACCACTCCGTCTTATTCTCCTGAGCAAAATGGTATTGCAGAAAGGAAGAATAGAACGCTTAAGAAAATGATGAATGCAATGCTTATAAGTTCTGATTTACCTCGTAACTTGTGGGGAGAAGCTCTGCTTTCCGCCAACTATGCTCTAAACAGAGTACCACATAAAGTTGGATAAAACACCTTATGAATTGTGGAAAGGTCGCGCACCTAGCTACAAGTTTTTAAAGGTTTGGGGATGTCTAGCAAATGTTCCAATTCTTCCTCTTAAACAGACTAGGATAGGACCTAAGACAGTGGATTGTATATATATTTGATATGCACAGGATAGTAGTGCTTATCGATTTCTGGTACACAAGTAAGATAATGTAGAAATGCCTGTAAATATTATCATTGAGGCTAGAGATGCTTCGTTCTTTGAGGAAATCTTTCCCCACAAAACTCCGACAGTGCCTGAAACCAATGTTGAGAGAAATGTTGGGGATAGAGAATCTCAAGAGAATGTAGAATCACCTAGACGAAGTAAAAGAGCTAGAAAAGAGAAGTCTTTTGGCTCGGATTTCCTAACATATTTGTTGGAAAATGATCCGGCTACTTTCAAGGAAGCAATGTCCTCTCAAGACTATGATATTTGGAAAGAAGTGGTGAACAGCGAGAAAGAATTTATCTTACACAATCATACTTGGAACTAGTGGATCTTCATGAAGGTTGTAAACCACTAGGCCACAAGTGGATCTTCAACAGGAAGATGAAAGTTGATGGTATGGTAGATAAGTACAAGGCTAGACTTGTAGTAAAAGGCTACAGACAAACTGAGGGTGTTGATTATTTCGACACATACGCCCTGTATCCAGAAAAATGTCGATAAGGTTAATAATTGCATTTGATGCATTATATAACCTAGAGATCCATCAAATGGATGTAAAAACGGCTTTTCTGAATGGAGGGTTAGAAGATGAGGTTTACATGGACCAACCTGAAGGGTTTGTAGTTCTAGGTAAAGAAAAGAAGGTGTGTAGACTTGTGAAATCCTTGCGTGGATTAAAACAAACACCTAAACGATGGCACGAAAAGTTTGATAGCGTCATGTTTTCAAATGGGTTTAAAACAAATCAATGCTATAAATGTGTCTACGTGAAAGGAGACAATACAAACTATGTGATAGTATGTCTCTACGTGGATGATATGATAATTGTTGGTAATAACAATAATATCAAAATTACCAAGAAAATGTTATCGCGAAATTTTGAGATGAAAGACTTAGGTCTTGGAGATGTGATTCTTGGGATGAAGATCACCAAACATGCAGATGACTATTATCTATCCCAGAGTCATTATGTCAAGAAGATACTTGACAAGTTTGACAAGGAAAATAATACCATCGCGAGAACACTTATGGAGGTGGTGTCAAATCTTTGCAAGAATACGGAGAATGTGTGCAACAACTTGAGTACTCTATGGTCATATGTAGTCTCATGTACCTCATGGATTACACTAGACCTGATATAGCTACCTCGATCAACAGATTGAGCAGATATATGAGCAATCCCAGTTATGAGCACTGCAAGGCAGTAGTTCGAGTTCTTAGATATCTAATATACACTTCTAACTACGAATTACATAATATGAGATATCTAGCAGTAATTGAAGGGTACTCATATGCGAATTGGATATCGGACTTTAAGAATATAAAGTCCACGAGTTGATATATCTTTATAATTGGAGGTGTAGCTATTTCATGGAAATTCTGCAAACAGACGTGCGTTGCTAGATCAACTATGGAATCTGAATTCATAACTTTAGATCTTGCAGCAGAAGAAGCTGATTGGCTTCTGAGTTTCTTGGAGGACATTCCATATGGTCAAAACATGTGCCACCCATTAGCGTGCACTGTGATAGTCAGTCAGCTATGGGAAGAGCACAAAATAATGTATAATGGGAAATCTCGACACATACGTCGGAGACATAAATTATGAGAAATCTACTGAAAATCGGTGTTATTTCTTTAAATTATGTGAAGTCTAAAGAAAACATTGCGGACCAATTTACGAAAGGTCTAACGAGAAACCAAGTAGAGATTTCATCGAAGGGAATGGGAAACTGATTTCCAACCATGATGGCAACCCAACCTGAATTGTAAAATCCAATTTGCAGGTTCAATGTGAAAACTGAATTGTGGCGGGGGGGGGGGGGGGGGGGGGGGGGGGGGGAGGGATCGAACAAAGCACTATGGAAATTGAGTTACTTACCTATTCCTGTGATGAAAGAGTGATAGGCCTGTATTTTTGGGAAGGCTGAGCTCATGCTCAACCCACTTTGACACATAATCCACCTCGACAAGTATGTATTTATTATTTGTGCATGAACTTGGGAAGGGTCCCATGAAATATATGCCCCACACATAAAAAAGCTCACATTCATGAATATTATTGGTAGCGCTTATCGCGTACGCCCAAATTAACTCTTCTCAAGTTAATAACAAAAGTATGTAGTAGCGAGAGTAGGGATTGATCCCGGAGGGAAGGTAGTATTTTTTTCGTGTCAATTTAAAAACGAATAGTAAAAAGGGGGTTTTGAGTTGAATGATTACTACTAAGCAAATTTTAAGAATTAAATTAATTAACGAGATTAACTAAAACGGTTGAAACTTATGAGAGTGAAGCGATTCTTGGTTTTCGGTCAACTTTACTTTTGGAAAGTTCTCTCTTGATCATCAAATCACTAACATTCGAATTCTTTCAATTATTCATCGATTGGAAATTGAATTCCTACCCACGTTAATCGTAGTCAAAGAGAAAACAGCATTCAATCCGACACTTATCAAATCTCTAATCAAAACTACAGCCGTTATTAATTAAATCAATGATAGATTTCAAAACTAGTGAGTTCGATAAATCTAATCAATATAAACTACATTCGTTAATGATTGATTACCCAATCGTTTCTCCTAAGAATTCAATAACACCTACAACCGGTAATTATTAATCTTAGTTGCTTCTTAATTAGCTATCGATTATGCATGTGAATACTAGGTGATCAATCTAATAAACAAACACAATAATCATTGAAATCGATACCAAGAAACAGAATTGAAATCGAAATTAAATTCAATAAACAAACCAAAATTCTCACAAGAGATTCAAATCCAAAAGCAAGTATCCCTTCAACCAAGAATCTAAGAGTTTAGCCTAGCATAATTGAATCTAAAAATAACAATAATTTATTCGAAAACATTAAATAAACAAAGGAAAAGAAATTACTAAGACGAATCACGATTCCGGCTCCGTTCTTCGCGTTGTTCTTGATAAAACTTGAAAGAAAAATCTTCTAAAAACCTAAAAATATTCTGAAGTGTGGAAATCTCTCATAAGAGGTGATAAAATCGAGTTATGGGGTCTTGGAGGCTAATTACTAGGTTACAATCTTTTAAACATGGTAAAAGACTTAATTTCCAAAAATTCGGACTCTTTGGCGATCGATCGCCCCTTTTATACCGATCGATCGCTTTGTTTATTTTTTTCAGCAAACGCTTGAGGTGATCGATCGCCACTTTATAGCGATCGATCGCTTCCCTCCAGTAGCCTCAGGCGATCGATCGCCTAGAATCACCGATCGATCGCTGCTTCGTTAATTTTGTTGCTCAAATTTCTGTCCAAGGGCGATCGATCTCCTCTTCATGGCAATCGATCTCTTCCTTCAAAATTACGTTTTTGCCCTTTTCTTGATAAATTTTGAGTCCTTGTCATGTCCATGTCTTTTCTTGGTCTTTACACATCATTTTTACTTCTTTTCTTCGATTGTACCTACAATTACACAAATATACGATTAGGTAGCATACGATCAAATTATCCATCAAAACCTACCAAATCGTAGAAAATTAAGCGCTAAAGATGTGAGGGATCGAACAAAGCACTATGGAAATTGAGTTACTTACCTATTCCTGTGATGAAAGAGTGATAGGCCTGTATTTTTGGGAAGGCTGAGCTCATGCTCAACCCACTTTGACACATAATCCACCTCGACAAGTATGTATTTATTATTTGTGCATGAACTTGGGAAGGGTCCCATGAAATATATGCCCCACACATAAAAAAGCTCACATTCATGAATATTATTGGTAGCGCTTATCGCGTACGCCCAAATTAACTCTTCTCAAGTTAATAACAAAAGTATGTAGTAGCGAGAGTAGGGATTGATCCCAGAGGGAAGGTAGTATTTTTTTCGTGTCAATTTAAAAACGAATAGTAAAAAGGGGGTTTTGAGTTGAATGATTACTACTAAGCAAATTTTAAGAATTAAATTAATTAACGAGATTAACTAAAACGGTTGAAACTTATGAGAGTGAAGCGATTCTTGGTTTTCGGTCAACTTTACTTTTGGAAAGTTCTCTCTTGATCATCAAATCACTAACATTCGAATTCTTTCAATTATTCATCGATTGGAAATTGAATTCCTACCCACGTTAATCGTAGTCAAAGAGAAAACAGCATTCAATCCGACACTTATCAAATCTCTAATCAAAACTACAGCCGTTATTGATTAAATCAATGATAGATTTCAAAACTAGTGAGTTCGATAAATCTAATCAATATAAACTACATTCGTTAATGATTGATTACCCAATCGTTTCTCCTAAGAATTCAATAACACCTACAACCGGTAATTATTAATCTTAGTTGCTTCTTAATTAGCTATCGATTATGCATGTGAATACTAGGTGATCAATCTAATAAACAAACACAATAATCATTGAAATCGATACCAAGAAACAGAATTGAAATCGAAATTAAATTCAATAAACAAACCAAAATTCTCACAAGAGATTCAAATCCAAAAGCAAGTATCCCTTCAACCAAGAATCTAAGAGTTTAGCCTAGCATAATTGAATCTAAAAATAACAATAATTTATTCGAAAACATTAAATAAACAAAGGAAAAGAAATTACTAAGACGAATCACGATTCCGGCTCCGTTCTTCGCGTTGTTCTTGATAAAACTTGAAAGAAAAATCTTCTAAAAACCTAAAAATATTCTGAAGTGTGGAAATCTCTCATAAGAGGTGATAAAATCGAGTTATGGGGTCTTGGAGGCTAATTACTAGGTTACAATCTTTTAAACATGGTAAAAGACTTAATTTCCAAAAATTCGGACTCTTTGGCGATCGATCGCCCCTTTTATACCGATCGATCGCTTTGTTTATTTTTTTCAGCAAAACGCTTGAGGTGATCGATCGCCACTTTATAGCGTTCGATCGCTTCCCTCCAGTAGCCTCAGGCGATCGATCGCCTAGAATCACCGATCGATCGCTGCTTCGTTAATTTTGTTGCTCAAATTTCTGTCCAAGGGCGATCGATCTCCTCTTCATGGCAATCGATCTCTTCCTTCAAAATTACGTTTTTGCCCTTTTCTTGATAAATTTTGAGTCCTTGTCATGTCCATGTCTTTTCTTGGTCTTTACACATCATTTTTACTTCGTTTTCTTCGATTGTACCTACAATTACACAAATATACGATTAGGTAGCATACGTATCAAATTATCCATCAAAACCTACCAAATCGTAGAAAATTAAGCGCTAAAGATGTGTCTATTTCTAATCACATCAAACTCCCACATACTTACTCTTTACTCGACCTCGAGTAATCAAATAAAACTACAATATTTTTGGTTAGCTCATAGGTTCATAACAAAGCAACTTCTCCTCACTTTAATGCCTCAACAATTTTAACATGCACAGTAATGAAAGGCGGTGAAAAGTTAACAGTGGAACAAGTTCAATCCCTAAACATTTCATATTCAACAAAGTAGTGAATGTGTGTGTGTGGTCATAAACAAGTGTCGTGTACAAATTATAGATCCAAAATATGCAAAGCCATAATAGTTCAAGCATACACTAACACAAGTATAAGCTCACTTGCACACTATTCTCCACTATCTTAGCCACTTTGCAAACATAAATCAAGTAGGTCTTTATTAGCTTGTAGCTTGACCTAGGTATTGGCATATGAAAGAAATGATAAAGATATATCAAACAAGAGAGTATGATGAAATGCACACTAAAACTTCTCTTCTTGCATGAATTTTTCAAACCTTGTTCATTTTTCAAGGTTTATTTCAACATTTTTCTTCTTCTTTTGTGTGCCTTGGCTCCCCTTGGAGTCATATTTTTATCAAATTTCTCAAGGCATTCCTTTTCTTTCATGTATTTCATTCTTTTGACAATAAAGTTCACAAATATAATTCAATGAATTCCCAAGTGCATGTGAATGAAATACATCATACTCCCTTAAAAGGTATGGATTAAAATCATATTTAGGCTAAAAG
The DNA here is from genome assembly GCA_907163345.1 of Haberlea rhodopensis. Taxonomy (NCBI): domain Eukaryota; kingdom Viridiplantae; phylum Streptophyta; class Magnoliopsida; order Lamiales; family Gesneriaceae; genus Haberlea; species Haberlea rhodopensis. Next base: position 7,459,951 of record CAJQUN010000004.1, on the reverse strand, counting down.
GATAGGATGATAAGCTAGTCAAGGAATGTTGAATGGGGGTCTTTAGTATGCTTAGCATACTACCATTCTTTTACATTAAACCTCAAAAAGGGTACTAGAGATTGATTTTGTTTACATGGTAGGCTTGAAAGGCACAAACGCATCAAAGATCACCTATATCACTTTCATGTTCGCAAGTAGTCTAGACATACGCCTCATAGAGCATGTAGTTAAGTTCTAGCATGTATTAGAGACTTCTTAAGACTATCACAAAATTCACACAATCTTCACTAAGCTATGCACACTTCACAAGTCATGACAAAATCGTGCTCAAAATATTCAACTTACTAAGTTGAAGTAAAATTTTGCATTAGAGTTCAAAGTGTTCCAAGGTTAACAATTCACCTATGTTCAAAAGCATGCATGATATCAATTAGGTTTCATCATGGGCTAGTGATTCTAAGCATGTGTTCATTACTAACTATGAGCTCAAAATTTTCAAATTTTTCGATTTTTTTGTATTTTTGAAATAAGAAAAACAATAACACACCACTAATCCCTCCCCCATACTTAAATCTTACATTGTCCCCAATGTAAGGCAAAGATACAAGAAAAGAGAAAAGTTTAAACTAAAAATCAATAAAACTAAAAAGGTAAAAGGGAAACTAACTCCCTTTGGGTTGCCTCCCAAACAGCGCCTCTGTTTAATGTCGGTGGCCCGACGCCAGTGCTTGTGCTCAGTCGAAGTGAGGTGGATCCTCTAGAGCCACCTTGATGTCTACTTGCCCTCCTTCTTCATTTTGGACACCTTCATAGTAGTGCTTCAATCGGTGACCATTCACCTTGAATGTCTTAGTGGTGTCCAAACTCTGAATTTCCACTGCACCATGGGGATACACATTAATAACTAAATAAGGCCCATGCCACCTAGAACGAAGCTTACCTGGAAACAGGCGAAGGCGTGAATGGTAAAGGAGAACTTTTTGAGCAACTTCAAAGTTTTTCCTTGATATCATCTTGTCATGAAAGTCCTTCGTCTTTTCTTTGTAAAATCTTGCACTCTCGTATGCTTCATTCCGTATCTCCTCTAGCTCTTGCAATTGCAGCTTCCTATGCACGCCATTCTCATCATAGTTCATGCTGAAATTCTTCACTGCCCAGTACGCTTTGTGTTCCAACTCTATAGGGAGATGACAAGGTTTACCAAAAATCAGTAGATAAGGGGACATACCTATTGGAGTCTTATATGCGGTTTTGTAAGCCCACAGTGCATCGTCTAGTCGCAAGCTCCAATCTTTCCTTGTCGGGTTTACCATTTTTTCCAATATGGCATTGATTTCTTGGTTAGAGACCTCGGCTTGGCCATTTGTTTGCGGGTGACAGGCAGTGGAGATTTTGTGAGTCACGTGGTATTTCTTGAACAGGCTTTCCACTGTCCGATTGCAGAAGTGTGTACCTCTATCACTGATGATGGCTCTCGGGATTCCAAACCTAGAGAAAATGTTATGTTTGATAAAATCTGCAACAACCTTGGAATCGTCAGTACGGGTGGCTATAGCTTCCACCCATTTCTACACATAATCAACAGCAAGCAGTATATAAATATGACCATAAGACATAGGAAATGGTCCCATAAAGTCGATGCCCCATACGTCAAAAATTTCAGAAATGAGAATGGGTTGTTGAGGCATCTCCTTTCTTTGGGAGAGATTACCAGTCAATTGGCATTGCACACAGTTCTTGCAGAAAAGATATGCATCACGAAATAGGGTAGGCCAAAAGAACCCACACTCTAGTACCTTCCTAGAGGTCCTCTTGGCTCCAAAATGTCCACCACAAGCATATGAATGGCAGAACATTAGAATGTTATTTACCTCAGTCTCGGGTATGCATCGTCGAATGATTTGGTCCGCACAGTTCTTCCATAAGTAAGGATCATCCCATACATAATACTTGGCATCACTCTTGATCTTAGCTCTTTGAGACCTAGACAATTCAGGGGGTAGCACATTAGAAGCTAAAAAATTCACAATATGAGCATACCATGGAAGATTGTCGTTTATCGAGAATAGGTGCTCATCCGGGAATTCCTCCTTCAAGCAAAGCTCATCCTCCACATGCGGTAGACAGCTTAAGTGATCCGCTACTTTGTTCTCGCTGCCCTTCTTATCCTTGATTTGCATGTCGAATTCACTCAAGAGCAAAATCCATCTTATCAGCATTGGTTTAGCCTCCTTCTTCGTCATCAAATAGCGAAGAGCTACATGATCAGAATAAACAATAACTTTAGTACCAAGTAAATAAGATCTAAATTTTTCAAGAGCAAAAACAACTACTAAAAGCTCTTTCTCAGTAGTAGAATAATTTCGTTGGGCATCATTCAAGGTTTTTGATGCGTAGTAGATGGCATGTGAAGCATTGCCCTCTTTTTGTCCCAAGACAGCACCAACCGCATAGTCACTTGCATCGCACATGATCTCGAAGGGCTAACTCCAGTCGGGTGGTTGGATGATGGGGGTAGAGGTCAATGACTCTTTCAGTGTATCAAAAGCTCTCTTGCTTTCGTCATCCATCTCAAAAGGGACATCCTTTTGTAGTAGCTTACACAAAGGTGTAGCTATCTTGGCGAAGTCTTTGCTGTACCTCCTGTAAAAACCTGCATGACCAAGAAAAGAGCGCACATCCCGGACACAAATAAGGTAGGGTAAAGATTGCATAACATCAATTTTTGCCTTATCGACCTCTATACCATTAGCAGAAACAACATGCCCAGCACTATACCTTGTTCGACCATAAAATGACATTTTTCAGAATTTAAAACAAGGTTAGTATCGATGCACTTTTTCAATACCAGTGTAAGGCTAGATAGGCAATCCTTGAATGAGTTACCGTAAATAGTAAAGTCATCCATGAATACTTCCAAAATATGTTCAATAAACTCAGACAAGATACTGACCATACACCGTTGAAAAGTGGCTGGGGCATTGCAGAGTCCAAAGGGCATGCGACGATATGCGAATGTGCCGAAAGCACATGTGAAAGTGGTCTTCTCTTGGTCCTCCGGAGCGATTGCAATTTGAAAATAGCCCGAGTAACCGTCAAGAAAATAATAATAGGAATGTCATGCTAACCTCTCAAGCATCTGATCAATAAAAGGTAGAGGAAAGTGGTCCTTTCTAGTCACAGCGTTAAACTTCTGGTAGTCAATGCACACTCGCCATCCATTTTGAATGCGTGTGGGCACAAGTTCATCGTCTTTATTCTTTATCACAGTGATCCCGGTCTTCTTTGGAACCACTTGAACTGGACTAACCCATTGACTATCGTATATAGGATATATCACGCCAACCGATAAAAGTATCAGAATCTCCTCCTTCACCACATCCATCATGGGTGGGTTTAGCTTCCTTTGGGGTTGACGTGTAGGGCTCCCTCCTTCCTCCAGTAGAATTCGGTGCATGCATGTGGAGGGACTGATTCCCTTTATGTCCGCGATTGTCCATCCTATAGCAGTCTTGTGCTCCTTGAGCACATGAATCAGGTCCTTCTCTTGATCATCCCCCAACTTGCTGGAGATGATAACTGGTAATGTATTATCTTCACCAAGGAATACGTATTTAATGTGGGTAGGCAGTGGCTTCAGTTCGATGGTGGGTGCCTGCAAAACAGATGGGAGAAGTCTAACGTTAGAAATAGGCAGTGATATAAAAGAAACGTTGCCTGACTGAAATAGCTCAGGTGTATCATCCAGCGCATCGATGGTGTGCTTCACTTCGTCCATGAGGGGTACGTCGTCTTCTTCCTTCTCAATGTCCATGGGAGAGTGCTTTCCAATTCTTCTTTGCCTACATTCTCAAAAACTTCCTGTGACAGGTAATCAATAACATCAATAGAGTACACAGTATCATCATTATTGCATGGATATTTCATGGCATCATAGATGTTAAATGTAACAATCTCACCATCAAATTCCATAGTGAGGGTACCACTATGCACATCTATCTTAGTCTTAGAAGTTTTGAGAAATGGTCTTCCTAACAAGATGGGGCTACTTTTATCACCATTCTCCATGTCAAGGATATAAAAATCAGCTGGGAAAACCAGTTCATTCACTTGCACTAACACATCTTCAATTAAACCCCTAGGTATGCACTAGATCTATCCGCTAATTGAATCACCACTCCCGTAGGGTTCAAAGGACCAAGTTGTAAAGAAGCATAAATAGAATATGACATGACATTAATTGATGCTCCCAAATCTAACATGGCTTTTTCAAGGCGAGTGTTTCCAAGAGTGCACGGGATAGAGAACATACCTGAATCTTTACACTTGGTAGGGATTTTTCTTTGTATCACCGCTGACACGTTTTCACCCAGTTCAACCTTTTGGGGTCCCTTCAATCTATGACTCTTCTTGGCAGTGCATAATTCCTTTAAAAACTTCGCATAGCGAGGTACTTGTTGGATGGCGTCCAGCAATGGATGTTTATCTCACATCTTCGGAAGGTCTCATACAGGCCTTTGAGTCCATCGTCTTTCCTGTTGTCTTTTAAAGCTTGGGGAAAAGGGGGTGGCACTTTATATTCAGAAAAAGAAGGGGGCTTACCTTTTGGGGCCTCGTGTTCTATCCCGGGCTTTTCTCCAACTTCCGCTTCCTTTTATTCCTCACTCTTGGGAGGTTCTTTCTCCGTCTTCTCTGGTATCTCCAATTCCTTCCCACTCCTAAGTGTGACTGCACTTGCATTTTCTCTCGGATTCACCACTGTTTGGGATGGTAGAGTGGTTGATCCGTTTGCTTCAACTCGATTAAGAGCAGTGGCTAGTTGACCCACTTGGGTGTTCAAGGTTTGAATATTCGATCTTTTTTTCTGTTGAAATTTAGTAACATTGTGAGCAATATCTTGAATGATAACCTCTAACCTGTCAGTAGTAGAAGGAAAATTGGATTGATGTGCCCTCTGAAAAGGTGGCCTGTACGGCGGAGGATGTTGTGGCTCTTGAGGAGGAACATGATTTATCGATTGTGGTCCATAGCTCAAGTTAGGGTGGTCTCTCCATCCTGGATTGTATGTGTTGGAGTAAGGGTCATGTCTTCGTTGGGGTTGTCCCGGAAATCCTCCTGCTGCATGTACTTGCTCGGCTGATGTCTCTTGAAGTGCCGTGCATGCATCAGTGGTATGACTCATCTCCAAACATATGCCACATGGTTTCACTGTCTGTCCATTTCCTCCGGCCATTTGACGAACAAGGGAAGTGAGACTAATGAGCTGTTGTTCTAAGTTGGACACATTTGCCTCTCATTGTTTCCTTTGAGCTGGTTCCGCTCGAAAGTTGCCAAACTGCTGTGAGTTGGCCGCCATGTTAGCTATCAAGCTTTTCGCATCCTCTGGTGTTTTATCGACAAAGGCTCCTCCACTCGCAGCGTCAACCAAGTTCCTGTCATTGGATAACAAACCTTCATAAAAGTACTGAATGAGTAAATGTGCACTTATCTGGTGTTGTGGGCAGGTTGCACACAACTTCTTGAAGCGTTCCCAGTATTCATGCAATGTTTCTCCCGAGTACTGTCTGATGGAGTAGATCTCCTTTCGTATGTTGGCCGCTCTTGATGCTGGAAAGTACTTCTCCAGAAACGTTCTTTGGAGGTCAGTCCATGTTGTGATTGAGCATGACGGTAAGTAGAATAGACAGTCCTTTGTAGCGTCCTTTAGAGAAAAAGGGAAAGCCCTTAACTTGATCTGATCTTCAGTAATTCCGGTCGGTTTCATGGTGGTGCAAACCACATGAAACTCCATCAGGTGCTTATGGGGATCCTCGCCTGCAAGTCCATGAAAGGATGGCAACAAATGTATTAGTCCTGATTTAAGTTCGAAATTTACATTAGTCGCAAAAGCAGGAAAATTGATGCAAAGAGGTTGTTGGTCCAAATCTGGATTGGCCAGTTGTCGTAGACTTTGGTTCGCAGCCATGTTGTTCCTTTCCTCCTCTTCTTGTTCTGCAATCCTATGTGCTTCTCGTCTTCTCTGATGTAGCGTCCTCTCGATCTCAGGATCGTAGTGACAGTTATTCTCGTAATTAAACGATCCTCCTAGACTCATCAACAAACCAAAACAGTTGTGCGGGATAACAAAAAAAAAAATCGACACAAATTAATACCAATGCCTTCCCCGGCAACGGCGCCAAAATTTGGTAGCGCTTATCGCGTACACCTAAATTAACCATTCTCAAGTTAATAGCAAAAGTATGTAGTAGCGAGAGTAGGGATCGATCCCACAGGGAAGGTAGTATTTTTTTTCGTGTCAATTTAAAAACGAATAGTAAAAAGGGGGTTTTGAGTTGAGTGATTACTACTAAGCAAATTTTAAGAATTAAACTAATTAACGAGATTAACTAAAACGGTTGAAACTTATGAGAGTGAAGCGATTCTTGGTTTTCGGTCAACTTTACTTTTGGAAAATTCTCTCTTGATCATCAAATCACTAACATTCGAATTCTTTCAATTATTCATCGATTGGAAATTGAATTCCTACCCACCTTAATCGTAGTCAAAGAGAAAATAGCATCCAGTCCGACCCTTATCAAATCTCTAATCAAAACTACAGCCGTTAATGTTTAAATCAATGATAGATTTCAAAACTAGTGAGTTCGATAAATCTAATCAATAGAAACTACAGCCGTTAATGATTGATTACTCAATCGTTTCTCCTAAGAATTCAATAACACATACAGCCGGTAATTATTAATCTTAGTTGCTTCTTAATGAGCTATCGATTATGCATGTGAATACTAGGTGATCAATCTAATAAACAAACACAATAATCATTGAAATCGATACCAAGAAACAGAATTGAAATCGAAATTAAATTCAATAAACAAACCAAAATTCTCACAAGAGATTCAAATCCAAAAGCAAGTACCCCTTCAACCAAGAATCTAAGAGTTTAGCCTAGCATAATTGAATCTAAAAATAACAAAACTGATTCGAAAACATTAAATAAACAAAGGAAAAGAAATTACTAAGACGAATCACGATTCCGGCTTGTCGATTCCGGCTCCGTTCTTCGCGTTGTTCTTGATAAAACTTGAAAGAAAACTCTTCTAAAAACCTAAAAATATTCTAAAGTCTGGAAATCTCTGCCTAAGAGGTGATAAAATCGAGTTATGGGGTCTTGGAAGCTAATTACTAGGTTACAATCTTTTAAACATGGTAAAAGACTTAATTTTCAAAAATTTGGACTCTTTGGCGATCGATCGCCCCTTTTATACCGATCGATCGCTTCGTTTATTTTTTTTCAGCAAAATGCTTGAGGCGATCGATCGCCACTTTATAGCGATCGATCGCTTCCATCCAGTAGCCTCAAGCGATCGATCGCCTAGAATCACCGATCGATCGCTGCTTCGTTAATTTTGTTGCTCAAGTTTCTGTCCAAGGGCGATCGATCTCCTCTTCATGGCAATCGATCTCTTCCTTCAAAATTACGTTTTTGCCCTTTTCTTGATCAATTTTGAGTCATTGTCATGTCCATGTCTTTTCTTGGTCTTTACACATAATTTTTAGTGTGTTTTCGTCGATTGTACCTACAATTACACAAATATACGATTAGGTAGCATAAGTATCAAATTATCCATCAAAACCTACCAAATCGTAGACAATTAAGCGCTAAAGATGTGTCTATTTCTAATCACATCAATTATTCAGAGGCAGTTCATTCTTCCTAGAAATATTACCGACCATTTGACATCTATCACAAGTGCAAACATACCTGAATGCATCCCTAAACAAAGATGGCCAATAGAAACCGGAGTCAAGTACCTTAGCAGCTGTTTTGGTTGGGCCAAAGTGCCCACCTACCTCTCCATCGTGGCAACGCTTTAAGATAGATTGCAAATCTCCCTTTGGGATACATCTCCTTATCGTGTTATCTGCACAAACTTTGAACAAGTATGGCTCCTCCCACATAAGATGTTTAACCTCAGACAAAAAAAAATTCTTTTGATAAAAAGTCAGATTTGTGGGAGGATACTACTAGCAATATAATTCGCATAATGAACATGCAAAGGTAAAGAATCAGCGTGAAACAGTTGTTCATCAGGAAATTTCTCATTAGTTTCTTCCACCTCACTCTCAATTGTATCTCACCATTTTCAATTCTAGACAAATGATCCGCCACAACATTTTCTACATCCTTTTTATCTCTTATTTCTAAGTCGAATTCTTGCAACAAAAGTATCCACCTAATCAAGCGTGGTTTGGCATCTTCCTTTGCAAGTAAGTATTTAAGTGCAGCATGATCGGTGTAGACAATAACTTTGGCTAGACACGAGTGGAACTTATCAAATGCAAATACTATGGCTAGAAGCTCTTTTTTAGTAGTGGCATAATTTAGTTGTGTTTCATTCACAGTGGTACTCGCAAAGTAAATAATATGAAATACCTTGTTCCTCCTTTGGCCTAAAACCACACCTACTACAGTGTCACTAGCGTCACACATCAGTTCAAAGAGCAGTTCCCAATCAGGTGTTACCAAGACAAGTGTTGTTACTAGCTTCTACTTAAGGGTCTCAAATGCCTGCACACAATCAGAGTTAAAATCAAAAGGTGCATCTTTAGTTAATAAATGAGATAAGGGGTTTAGAATTTTTTGAAAAATCCTGAATAAAACGACGATAAAATCTCGCATGGCCTAGGAAGCTTCGGATTCCTTTCACTGTTGTTGGTGGTGCCAATTGTTGCATCACTTGGATTTTTGCTCGGTCCACTTCAATACCCTTCTCGGATATCTTGTGTCCCAAGACTATACCTTCTTGGACCATGAAGGACACTTTTCCCAATTCAACAAAAGATTCGTCTCCTCACACCTCGTCAAAACCAAAGCCAAGTTATATAAGCAGATATCAAATGAAGATCCAAAAACAGAAAAGTCATCCATAAAGACTTCTTAGAATTTCTCTATCATGTCATGAAATATGGTCAACATGTATCTTTGAAACGTAGCAGGTGCATTACATAATCCAAATGGCATTCGTCTAAAAGCAAATCTACCATAAGGGCAAGTGAATGTAGTCTTCTCTTGGACCTCGGGTGTAATAGCGATTTGATTGTATCCCGAATACCCATCTATGAAGAAATGAATGTCATAACCTGCTAATCACTCTACCATTTTAATCAATGAAGGGAAGGGGAATGTGATCCTTACGAGTAGACTCATTTAACCTCCTATAATCAATGCACACTTGCCACCCCGTGACTGTTCTAGTATGTATTAATTCATTTTTTTCAGTAGGGATAACAGTAATACCACTCTTTTTTGGCACACATTGAATAGGACTTACCCATGAACTATCAGATTTAGGGTAGATAATACCTGCGTCCTTTAGCTTAATGACCTCGGGCTACCTCTTGCATTTTGGATTGAGACGGCGTTGTGGTTGTACCACGGGCTTGAATGCGTCCTCCATCAGAATTTTATGCATGCATACTGACAGACTAATTCCTTTAATGTCAGCTATCTTCCATCCAAACGCCTTCTTGTGCTCCCTAACAATTAAGAAGATTCAACTTGTTTTCACCTGTCAAAGATGAAGAAATAATGATTGGCAATGAATTTTCAGCATCTAAAAATATATACTTGAGATGAGATGGGAGAGGCTTGAGTTCAAGAATGGGTGGTTCTTCGTTGGATGATCTTTGAGGCTTAATGTCCTTTTGTCCCAACTCTCCAAGAATTCCAGTAGCTCGTTGTAAGGAATGGTGTTCAAATAAGCTATACTCTCAGTTTCCTCCTTATCATGTTGTTTATCGGCTTCCACAAGGCATGCTTCCAATTTATCCTTGAATGTACCTTGCAACACATCAACAGTTAAAGCATCAATAATATCAATATTAAAACACATGTGCTCGTCGTGTGGGTGTTGAAGTGCTTTAAAGACATTAAACACAACTTGATCCTCCCCTACTCTATTATTGCCTTTCCCGTTGCTAGGAACAGACGGCCTAAGATTAGTGGTGTCTCAGTGTCCTCTTCCATGTGTAACACAAGAAAATCAATGGGGAATATGAATTTGTCCACTTTAACTAGCACGCCTTCAATGATCCCCTGGGGGTATGTGATAGACCTGTCCGCCAATTGTAATGAAACCTTAGTAGGTTTTGGCTCTCCTAGTCCCAACCTCCTAAAAATGGAAAATGGCATCAAGTTAATACTCGCTCCCAAATCACACAATGATTTAGTAAATGAAATTGATCTTATAGTGCAATGTATAATAAAACTCCCTGGGTCTTTTAATTTTGGAGGCAGTTTGTTTTGCAGAATTGCTGAGCACTCCTCCGTTAAACTTACCGTTTCATACTTGCCTAACTTCCGCTTGTTAGATATCCTTCAAAAACTTAGCATAACTAGGCATTTGAAGTAGAGCGTCAACGAATGGTATATTAATATGCAATTTCTTAAATACCTCAAGAAACTTACCAAATTCAGCGTCCATCTTAGCTCTTTTTAATGCGACGGGAAATGGGGGAGGTATTACTACCTTACTGGTGTGTGTGATCGGTGTGGTGTTAGAATTCTTACCTTTGTCTGTTACCTTTTCCTCGGCATTATCCTTGTCTTCTTTGGTGTTGACAGCGCTTTCCTTTGCTTCAGTTTGTGGTTTTAGCTATTTTCCATTCCTCAGTGCTATTGCATTTGCTTGCTCCTTCGGTTCTTCACTATATCACTTGGTAGTGTACCTTGAGTTCGTCCAGATATTAATGTTGCAAGTTGCCCCACTTGTACTTCTAAGTTCTTTATCGATGCATCCTGATTTTGCATCCTAGTTTCTGTTGATGATATGAACTTGGTCATAAGCTCCTCCATACTTGGTTTAGGTGCATATCCCTGTGGTGGTTGTGGGTTCAACACATTCTGTTGGTTGGACCATGACAGATTTGGATGATTCCTCCATCCCAGGTTGTAAGTGTTTGAGTAAGGATTTTTGGGTTGCATGTTTCCTACAAAATTAGTAGATTCATTAGACTGAATAAATGGATTATTTGCCTGTCATTCAATGCTTGGATGATTGCTTCCACATAAGTCACAAATGATAACTTGAGCTTGCATCGCTGTCACGCTCATGCTACCCAACTTTCTGTTCAATGCTTCTGGCTGGGCCGAACTTGGTTTTCTTTGGCACGTTCCTCTCCGATTGTCATTGATGGCTATTAGAAGCCATCTCCTCCAACAGTTCATAAGTTGGTTCCGTCGTTTTTCGCATGATGGATCCTCCTGAGGCTGCATCAATCATAGAACGGTTAGCAGAAAATAAATCGTTATAAAAAAGTTTGTACCTGGAGCCAAACAGGAAGACCATGATGTGGGCATCTCCTAAGCAAGTCCTTGGAACGTTCCCACGCCTCGTATAAAGTTCCAGGATCATGTTGCCCAAATGTGGTGATATCGTTTCGCATCTTTGCAGTTTTGGAAGGTGGGAAATATTTAACAAGAAAGCTTGTGTCATCCCCTCCGAAGTAGTAATGGATGTTGTAGGTAAAGAATTTAACCAATCTTTAGCTTTATCTTTCAATGAAAATGGAAATAAATGTAACCTGATGGCGCTGTCAGTAACGCCATTGTGTTTGAATGTGTCACAAATAGAAGTTGGAGATGTGAGCATTTGGGTCATCAGTGGCCGCTCCCCCAAATTGTACTGAATGCTGTATCATTTGAATTATTGTAGGCTTGATCTCAAAGTCATTAGCTTGAATACTTGGCCTTGTTATGCTTGACAGTTATCCATGGAAAGCTGGTTGTGCAAAGTCCATCATAGATCTCGGATTCGACACTTGATCCTCATTCCGTTCTTCATTTCTTCCTCCTTCTCGATTGTTGTCTGCCATAGCTCGAGCTTCCCGTAATCTCCAAAGACAGGTTCGCTCAATTTTTGGGTCAATAGGCTCGAGTATGGGTTGGCTGCTCATTAGCATGCACCAAGGAGATAACTACATATACAGACCAAAAAGAGAGAATAAATGTTGTATCCCAAGTAACAAAAATCGAAAACAAACAAAAATAAAAAAGAATGGCTAAAATACAATTAATTAATCTCGTATGATATTATACAAATTAGTCCCCGGCATCGGCGCCAAGGACTTGATCGCTATTTATTTTAAACAATTTTTTTCGTGTATCACGATTTAACCGCAAGTGCACGGTGTCAAGTTTTAGTATAATGATATGAAAGTATGGATGTCTTACACACAGGGACTAACATATAAGTACCAAATAAGAATTAGATAAATTATATTTAGCCTATGAACAATGGAATAATCAATTAAACTAAAGAACTATAATCTGAAAACAAAATCAACTAATTGAATATGCGAAGGAATTCCACTCAAAAAATCAAGATGTCGGTTCACTTGTGTTATCGTCAATGATTCGTTTGTGAAACATAACTGACTATCCAATTAATTCTTAAGGTGACGGGTTCCCTTAAAACATTCAACGCACTTTCTCAAGCTATATTGAAATTAATATCAAATTGAAACAAATAACTTTCGTTCACTTAATACCAAATTGATATTTCATAAATCTTTATGAAAACTTCCAACGTTAGATCATACAATCTAAAGTTATTACTCTTATGTGATTTCATCTATCGATCTCAATCTTGAACATACAACATGAATTACTATAGCGTATTATAATTTAATCTTTCAATCTCAATTATAATTCTAAAAAACCAGTCAAAGTCTGCAAAGCTTTGAAAGCATTAAGATTGTAATTCATGCACAAAAGAATCAATCTACTAAAAAACATTCAAATCATCAAACCAAACACAAGCTCCCCTAATCTTGATAAAATAAACTTTAGTTCATGTTTAAATCAAAATAACAAGATGCAACAGTGTTTTTCAACCAAATCCACATCATGAATTCTAAAATATTCAAAAACAAAGGTTTAGAAGTACGATAAACGGTTGACGTCTACTCCATGCGTTGAAACGTGACTTCTTCTCTTGCTTCCTTCCTTGCACTTCAAAGGTTTTTGGTTACGGTGTGTGGATGATGGAGGAGTGATGAAGAGGCTGATATTAGGTGTGGAATAAGGTGCCCTCCCCCTATTTTCGTGCCCTAGGTCCTTTATATAAGAGAGGAGTTGGATGGAAGTGTCCTAATTGGACCAAACTCAAAAAGGAATTTTTTTCTCTGAAAACTCATCAAGGCGATCGATTTCAGCTTGAGTGGCGATCGATCGCCTTACCATTCTGCCTCGCTGCTATCGATTTCTTCATGATAGCGATCGATCGCCTTTTTGTACAAAAAATTCTTCACTTCACTACCTTCCAGCGATCGATTTCTTCATCCTGGAGATCGATCGCCTACTTCCAAATTTCACAATTCAACTCTTTTCAACTTCTTTCCAACGTGCTGACTCGGTTTGGTCATTTTTCATCATTTTAGCTTATTTTCTCCACTTTTATGCACTCTTACCTAGATTCCTGAAACAAACAAATATATACCAAAAATGTAAAATTATCCAGGAATCAACACGAAACTCAATAAAAAATCATAGCAAGATAAGTGTAAAAAATGACATTTATCAACCAACCTTGTCCAGAATTTTGATGTCGCGATCTCGCTTGCATACGACAATTACGACCAATTTTGCGTGCCACAATAACAAACGCGGATACGAACCAAAGCACTCTAATAATTGCAAGAAGCAATCACTGGCCGTTTACAATTTTTGATTTCATGGGGCAAAATGCTACATGACGAGGCAAAGTGCTATATGAAGGGGCACCTCTTGAATCCAATAGAAAAAAATGCTATCTGGAGCAAAGTACTACGTGTGATGTGAGTCACCTCTTGAATTCAATGGGTAAAGTGCTACATGACGGGGGTGTTGGGATATGCCCTAAGACAAGTCATTAGATTATTGTTTATGACATACAATGTAATATGATTTTATTTATGGCAAATCATTAGTATATATTATTCAAATATCTGTGCAATATGAATTGATATATAAGTTAATGTCCCTATAATAATATTGTATTATTTTTGAAGATGTCCCTAGTCAAGTATTATCATGAATCGGGATAATGATAATACGTTGAGACTAGTATGTCTTGATTGATGAATTGTTCATAGATATGAGATATCAAATCAACACATGGGTACATGTTAGAGAACGATGTACTGGACAGACCCACCATGAGAATGCTACATGGATAGTTATATGATTGTCATAAGCAATTCTCATAGTGATAATAATGTATGTAATCCTTACGACTTGTGATCATCAGAGATCCCAACATAAGGAGTTATGTATCTTGATATTGTCAAACGTTACCCGTAACAGGGTAAACTATAAAGGCGACTATTGGATACACAACGAATTATGTAGAGGGATGTTGACTGATCGAGATAGGATTTGTCCCTCCTATATAACAGGAGAAGTGTTTGGCCCTTGATCAAGTGAGAACTAAAATGCATGGCCATGTTCGAATGAGTCGATATGTGATATCGAGCTTATTCGTTTATTCTAGTTCTACTTGGGGATCAAGAAATAAAGATTGAATATACGAGTATGACTATTCCATGACTCGTGTTCAATCTAAATACAAAGGACAAAAGGATTAAGTTACATGGTTAATATTATCACAAGTTCTAAAGGTTATGTCGAGTCAAAGACATTCTTGTAATTTGGGTAGCCTTGATGTGTTGCTAGACACCGCTCTTTGCTTGTAACGTAAAATGAGATTTTATGTCACTGCCAACATTACAAGATCCTATCGGGTCGCACAAAAGATTAAATCGATAAAGGGAATTAAATTCATTGGATGAATTAATTAATTAAGAAGAGTCTTAATTAAATGAATATAAAGATTTAATTAAATCATGGGTTTGGGCCCATGAGGCTTTGTGAAAGCCTTTAATTAAATCATATATAATTTGATTACAATGTGATTAATGAAATTAACACAATTCATTCATTCCAACCTAAAAACTTGAAGCTCTCGGCCGCCGTCTCTCATTGCTCTCTCGGCTTCATCATAGCCGACGTGAGCCTTGGTGATTCCGACCATCCTTTTGATTTAGAATCGAGTGTGCTTCTTGTTCCGGTTTAAGAACGAGTCTAGCAACTTGTTCTTAGACTATCCGTTCACCTGAATTGATCGTGTGGTTACCGTTGAGGCAAAACTTGATAAGTTTTGCTAGTGACTCGAAGGAGGCGTTGGACGTGGTGCTGCTTCGTGGAATCAGCTCAAACACGCTACAAGGGTGAGACTTTTGTAATCTCTAATCCGATATGATAACCTATGTATAGATCCGGTGTCTTGTAATCCATAAATTTTTATATTCCGCTGCGTACGATGCTTGATGGATAGCTAACAGTGGTATCAGAGCCGTGTACAAGGCTCATATCGGATTTATGTGATTAAATTGTTTTAATCATATTAGAACTAATATTGCATGTTATTTAAAACTTTATGAACATATATGATATGTTAATATTAAGTTTGTGAAATTATCATGAAATTATGTTTGATATAATTGATGTTTGATGTATACGATACACGAAGCGAATAATCAAATTAATTGAATAATGTTTCGGCCACCACCTAGTGCACTTGACCCACGGCTTAGCCACGTGAGGGCTAGGGTTTTCAAACCCTTGGCTCGAGATGGCCTAGTCGTTGTGGCTCATGTTCGTGCATGGAGGTTTCGAGACGTGGATGAGTTTTGAACTCTTTGGCTCGATAATGGTTCACGCATGCATGGATAAGTGGCTTCACCACGTGTAAGGACCCCCGTGCCCTTAACCCGTAATTAGTGCATTAAGCCATACCATGAGTGCATATAATCATACCATCAGGGGAAAAACCCTATGCAAGTGCAACACCGTATGCTACCCAGAAAATTTCTTGCATTCAATTCCCAATATTCAAATTCCCCCTACCATTATTATTCACATAACATGCACCCACATAATACACTAATATGCTCTTAGTTCATTTAGCAATTTCCATAATTAATTGCATGCAACCATAATGAACAGAAAGAGGCCATAGCCCATTTATACATCCCATATACACGTAAGGTGTACTCAATGAATAAACGTGTATTTGATGCATAAAACACTATACCGGATACCGCTACTGGTACTTCTATCCTGGAAGCACCTTCCAAGCACAACTCGATCTCAACACTGGATCTGAGCGTCCATCCAACCAGCTCTGGTACCTCGATCCTGGAAGTACCTCTAACCAAAAGCCCGAGCTCGACTCCAAAGCCGCTACACCTGTGTTACCTGCCCCAACAGAGACAGCCCCCACACGGGGTGAGCATACCAATACCACCAATCACAAAATAATAATATTGCAATTCATAATTTACAGAATGTAAATGCCATAATTTAAATGATACTCCCTGGATGGCAATACCCTCATCCGGGATCCCATGCATTGTCCCTGTTCTCAAAATAACCAAACTCATCAAATTCCCAAAGCCAGTTAATCACCATATAGATTAACTAATACAGTTCTATCATGTCAGCTCCATAATCAATATGTAAAATCATTATACATAGGCCATAGATTTCACATATATTTAACCAAGGATTCCATGTTCCCGTAACATTGCTCGCTCCACAATAGCGGCATTCTTAACCCAGCGCACGCTCAACAATAGCGGCGTCATAACCGGTAGTGCTCAACGGCGACAACACCCAATCGTTGCTCGCTCTAAAGCGGCACCCTATGATTTCCAATGTATGTCTATTTATCACAGTTACCATATACCATGCATATCATTATCCATTTGAAGTAAATATAATGCACCATGCATTTCAATACTTACCACATGCCAGATATTGCAATGTCCATATAATACCATTACCATACACCATGTATTCCAATGCCCATTTAATACCATTATCACAAACCATGCATATTACAGTTGCAATACTATAATAGGTTATGCTCGTACGTCCCACGTACCTTAAGTCTCCGTAGTCCAAGCCAAACCTTCCTTGAGTCCCATGCCTAGAGAAATATGTGCTAAAACACATAAACGACTCAAAATCAAGAATAAGCATGCGATCACGTGCCCACGCACGTTCAAGACTCCCAATCATATCGTCAATCCATGACGATTACCAAAATAAAAGCCCCCCGGCTAAGCATGCATACTACCCAAAATATTCCATTTTATATGATTAACAGATAGCCAAAAACCCAACCAAAAATTCCGTTTAATAAGCTTGGTTCCAATCAAACCATTTTAAAAGCCTAACATTCTCATTGGAATGTGAACAACACTCCGGAAGTCGGCCCTTTAGACCTCGGTTCCAAAATCCCAACATTTTCCAACATATTCGAAAATCCATGCAGGTGAACAGTGCCGCGATCGATCGCCCATCAGGCGCGATCGATCGCGCAAGCCTACTGCCCGAAAAAAATCAATCCGCGATCGATCGCCACATCTCGCGATCGATCGCTGAGACCCTCGCGATCGATCGCCCCCTTTTCGCGATCGATCGCCGATACTGTACATCTTCTACAAATTCCAGTAGCATGTCGCGATCGATCGGCGCCTCGCCAAGATCGATCGCGGACTGCGATTTTTCGAAAAACTCGAGTTCTAATGGTGTTTTTCACACCCAACTCCAAACCAACACCCCATACCACCTCAATGCCTCAAATACAACAATTAAACTCCATGAAAACACTGAAATCAACATTTTGGATTTTAACCCAAAACCCCCAAATGCCATAACCAACCCAAAACTCAACCACACAACACAAAACCACAATCAAATTGAAGCCAAAAGAGAGGAGAAGAATATTACCTATCTTTCTTCAAGAAATCCGGCCCCCATAATCGAGTTCTAACGATTTTGCTTCAACCAAAGGGAAGGGGAAGGGTTTGGGGCGAAGGTGGCGTGAGAGGGGGAGGAGAGGAGAGAAATGGATTCCAAATGACGGAATCCCGAGTCCAACGGGTATATATAGCAAAATACCCCAACACACCAAAACCTCCGCAAATACATCATGATTCATTAAAAATCATCTGTTTTCAAAAACTCACCCTCCAACATCAAATCCCCAGACTGGCCCCAACACAAGGCACCCCGGACTCCAAGTCCCACTAAAAACCCAAATCATAGGCTTTCCACCAAAATGAGAATACAATCTCAACCTTTGGATCCAACGATCACAAATGCCCAATCTAACAACCTCGGGAGACCCAAACCGCAATTAATTCCTAATTGCTACAATTAAAAAAATCCATCCAGGATTAATACTACACCGGGATTAACACCATTAATTCCCGGACATCACAATTATCCCCTACTAATAAAATTTCGTCCCCGAAATTGCACCGGTGTACTCCACGTAACACCAGGACTACACAAACAAAACAAAGCCAAGACCCCGATTCTGAACCACCTTAGAATCGAATTAACAACTGCGAGAATACCAGTCTCGCACTAATACCTAAAATAGAGCAACCGCCAAAACCAATACAACCCGAAAGATAACAACATACCTCGACGTGAATCGTCCCAGAAGTCAGTCCACCATGACTGAAACTCAACCAAACCTTCATTAATCTCGACATAGATATCTCTCCATGATATCTCCATTACTTGTCCACGATGCTTAACACGCATCGTTATGATGAGGACTACTAGCATACGACAGTATACTCACAGAAAATCCGGTTCCGCTTCCCAGCCCATCTCCTCCAAAGGAGTAGTTGCACCACTTGCAACCCGGACCGGGTTACCCACGGTCACTGATCCACACAAAACACATCACCGAGGATGTTTACACCGGTGTGTTCCAAGAAATCATATCTTGGTCCCGACACACCCTCAAGACTCCACAAAGTCTCAAGTTCCACAGAGGTCACGCAAAACAATCACTTGCATCCCCGCCACGCGTGTCAACCACGACACCAAACAAATCCGAGTCCTGGCCACCCCTTGTCTATCCTGGGATTTTACAATCCTAAAACAGGGAGGCTATCGAATTAACCAGCAAGAACTACCATGGTTTCAAAACACAACAATCCCTCCTCCGGGGAAGTCAAACAACCCTCACGATCATTCATCAGAATGCATCGTGCCAGCGAGATTACCGATCTCGAGGTCCCACAATCTCACACCGGAGATTCACCAAACCAAGCATACAACTCGACGTTCAACAATGAACAAAATAACATTGGCATTCGTATACACTCACGGCATACATGCCCAAACACCAATCACAACATGCATACACAATGCAATAGACTCGGGTATCTCCAATCACACCCAAATCCCAAAACCAACTGTCAAACCCCGATTATTCTCGCCCCACGGAGAATGATGGTTGACAAACCAAAACCAAAGGGTGTGATTTCAACATCACCACCACACGAACCAAAATAACGAATCTCCCCAAAAGATTCAACCGGTAGGAATCACAATACCGTCTTCCTCTCAAGGAAGAAGTCATGAATCCATGATCCTCCAATCCTCGAATTACCGTTCGGAAAACCTGGTATATTAATACCAAAACATATCCCGGAACCCAGAAATATACAATTGGTTAGAGTAGTGCATCAATACTACCATTACCCAATCCAAAAATCCGTATACGCCATGTATACACCTTCCAACGATGCTCTGTACTAATACCATAGTACTCCAAAATCGAGCATTTCCCCGAAGACGTCTCCTCAAACGTCTCACCGAGGTAAGAAATCCATTACTCGGTCCAACATCAGTAATGCTTACCATGGCTGACTTACAATCAAACCACGACCGATGCAAGCTATCTCCAAGACAGCACAATCCAAATCTCTCCAAGAGATAAAAAAAATCAATATAGTAGTGTCACCCCACTAACTATATCTCACAAACCATTGTGACTCCCATTGCATGCCATATGCAAGGATGCTCAACTAGAGCTAACCACGACTTGTTGACACTCACGTTGGTAATACCAACAAACTTGAGCTGTCCCAGCACAAGTCCCTCAAAACAATGACGTATAACGTCCCCGTGAGGTATTCCCTACCTCAAACACCATGCCACATAGAGACTACAAGAGTCTACCATAACCCTCATCGTATCACCATACGATTCACCAAACTCGAATCCAACGAGCATTATAATAGCTACCACAAGCACACTAAAGCACTGCAACAATACCTGGCTAGTGATTCGCTGGTCCCATAGGCTTATACCAACCTATTAACGCGACACACATTCCATCCCGGTATACCATACCGCCCAAACCATTAGAGTTGTGGGTCATTGCCCAACATATCTCTAAAACACCAAAGCACACTGGACAACCCGGCGTCCACGCTCAATTATCATGCAATCCTAATCCATTAGGACTTCTTCCACGCCCTTAGGGTGGGTGTAACCATGTTTACTCCTCATCACAATAACAAGCGAGTAGTTTCCTCAATGACTACTCTTACCACCATTCACTTGGCCTTAGCCATCCCAGCGAGCATACCCAAGGGTATCATTGCTCGTCAATAATATACCTCCATAATACGATGCGTACTCTCACCGGTACAATGCATCAATGATCCATCGAGCAAACCTGCTCGGCAAAAGGTCTCGTCAACTAAATACCCAGACCCTACCATGTGCCCACCATCGGCACTCAAACCATACAACCATATACATAAACATGAATGCATAAATCACCAAAATGACGCCAAGCGTCCACATAGTTATCCCAAATAACATCGTCGAACATATGACGGTACCTGTCGATACACGACATCCATAATCTCATCGTCAAACACATGACGGTAAATAATAATACACCATAATCACCATACTGATAACAAAAGTAATATGCCATACCTCATCGCTATCGAGATAGCGGAATACCTGTATCCATCGTCCACCAGCGGTACATAAGCAGCACCCATCGCTCGTAGGCGGCATAATCCAGTGCTACACACATAGCGGTATAATCCATCGCTATCGAATCAGCGGCATGATCCCTCGCCATGGAGTCAGCGGCATAAAATGTCGCTATAGATATCCGGCGGTATAAACCATCGCCAATAGAATACCCGGCGTAACCGTCGCCAATAAAATACCCGGCGTAACCATCGCCAACAAAATACCCGGCGTAACCATCGCCAATAAAATACCCGGCGGAACCATCGCCAATAAAATACCCGGCGTAACCATCGCCAATAAAATACCCGGCTAATCGCGGACTCAAGAGGTACTCACACTCATGTAGTACTTTGTTCCCGATCACATCGCTACGTCATGACAACGGCATCATCGCTTCGACGTGACAGCGGCATGTATCATCGCTTCGACACGACAGCGGCATCATCGTTTCGACATGACGGTGGTACCATCGCTTCGACGTGACAGCGGCATTTACCATCGCTTCGACACGACAGCGGCATTTACCATCATTCCGGCATGACAGCGGAAATACCCTTCGCTTCGACGTATTAGCGGCATAATATCCCTCGCAATAATAATATGACAGCGGCATTTTTCCTTCGCTTCGACATATTTGCGGCAAATATTCTTCATCGCTATAATACGACAGCGGCAAGTATTCATATCGCTACGCCATGCATGCAACCGTAATGCATAACCCGTATTTCAATAATTGTTTCGGCACGACAGCGGCATCATCGCTTCGACGTGACAGCGGCATTTACCATCGCTTCGACACGACAGCGGCATCATCGCTTCGACGTGCATGCAACCGTAATGCATAATCCGTATTCCCATAAACATCGCCATGAGTGTATTTTAATGCACCTCGCTCCAACATGTAGCGGCAAAGCATTAAAATCATCACTCCGATGTATACCTATGCAACCGTAATGCATAGTCCATGTCTCATAAGACCCTGCAACCACCATGGTTAGCAACACATATGCCAATGATGAACACATATCATAAACGCACATAAGCAATCATGCATAAGTATGTGCTTCTCATTCCCAATAACATGTTCCTAGGCCCTCAACAGCCCCAAAGAGCTAACCACTGCTCTGATACCACTAATGTAAGGACCCCCGTGCCCTTAACCCGTAATTAGTGCATTAAGCCATACCATGAGTGCATATAATCATACCATCAGGGGAAAAACCCTATGCAAGTGCAACACCGTATGCTACCCAGAAAATTTCTTGCATTCAATTCCCAATATTCAAATTCCCCCTACCATTATTATTCACATAACATGCACCCACATAATACACTAATATGCTCTTAGTTCATTTAGCAATTTCCATAATTAATTGCATGCAACCATAATGAACAGAAAGAGGCCATAGCCCATTTATACATCCCATATACACGTAAGGTGTACTCAATGAATAAACGTGTATTTGATGCATAAAACACTATACCGGATACCGCTACTGGTACTTCTATCCTGGAAGCACCTTCCAAGCACAACTCGATCTCAACACTGGATCTGAGCGTCCATCCAACCAGCTCTGGTACCTCGATCCTGGAAGTACCTCTAACCAAAAGCCCGAGCTCGACTCCAAAGCCGCTACACCTGTGTTACCTGCCCCAACAGAGACAGCCCCCACACGGGGTGAGCATACCAATACCACCAATCACAAAATAATAATATTGCAATTCATAATTTACAGAATGTAAATGCCATAATTTAAATGATACTCCCTGGATGGCAATACCCTCATCCGGGATCCCATGCATTGTCCCTGTTCTCAAAATAACCAAACTCATCAAATTCCCAAAGCCAGTTAATCACCATATAGATTAACTAATACAGTTCTATCATGTCAGCTCCATAATCAATATGTAAAATCATTATACATAGGCCATAGATTTCACATATATTTAACCAAGGATTCCATGTTCCCGTAACATTGCTCGCTCCACAATAGCGGCATTCTTAACCCAGCGCACGCTCAACAATAGCGGCGTCATAACCGGTAGTGCTCAACGGCGACAACACCCAATCGTTGCTCGCTCTAAAGCGGCACCCTATGATTTCCAATGTATGTCTATTTATCACAGTTACCATATACCATGCATATCATTATCCATTTGAAGTAAATATAATGCACCATGCATTTCAATACTTACCACATGCCAGATATTGCAATGTCCATATAATACCATTACCATACACCATGTATTCCAATGCCCATTTAATACCATTATCACAAACCATGCATATTACAGTTGCAATACTATAATAGGTTATGCTCGTACGTCCCACGTACCTTAAGTCTCCGTAGTCCAAGCCAAACCTTCCTTGAGTCCCATGCCTAGAGAAATATGTGCTAAAACACATAAACGACTCAAAATCAAGAATAAGCATGCGATCACGTGCCCACGCACGTTCAAGACTCCCAATCATATCGTCAATCCATGACGATTACCAAAATAAAAGCCCCCCGGCTAAGCATGCATACTACCCAAAATATTCCATTTTATATGATTAACAGATAGCCAAAAACCCAACCAAAAATTCCGTTTAATAAGCTTGGTTCCAATCAAACCATTTTAAAAGCCTAACATTCTCATTGGAATGTGAACAACACTCCGGAAGTCGGCCCTTTAGACCTCGGTTCCAAAATCCCAACATTTTCCAACATATTCGAAAATCCATGCAGGTGAACAGTGCCGCGATCGATCGCCCATCAGGCGCGATCGATCGCGCAAGCCTACTGCCCGAAAAAAATCAATCCGCGATCGATCGCCACATCTCGCGATCGATCGCTGAGACCCTCGCGATCGATCGCCCCCTTTTCGCGATCGATCGCCGATACTGTACATCTTCTACAAATTCCAGTAGCATGTCGCGATCGATCGGCGCCTCGCCAAGATCGATCGCGGACTGCGATTTTTCGAAAAACTCGAGTTCTAATGGTGTTTTTCACACCCAACTCCAAACCAACACCCCATACCACCTCAATGCCTCAAATACAACAATTAAACTCCATGAAAACACTGAAATCAACATTTTGGATTTTAACCCAAAACCCCCAAATGCCATAACCAACCCAAAACTCAACCACACAACACAAAACCACAATCAAATTGAAGCCAAAAGAGAGGAGAAGAATATTACCTATCTTTCTTCAAGAAATCCGGCCCCCATAATCGAGTTCTAACGATTTTGCTTCAACCAAAGGGAAGGGGAAGGGTTTGGGGCGAAGGTGGCGTGAGAGGGGGAGGAGAGGAGAGAAATGGATTCCAAATGACGGAATCCCGAGTCCAACGGGTATATATAGCAAAATACCCCAACACACCAAAACCTCCGCAAATACATCATGATTCATTAAAAATCATCTGTTTTCAAAAACTCACCCTCCAACATCAAATCCCCAGACTGGCCCCAACACAAGGCACCCCGGACTCCAAGTCCCACTAAAAACCCAAATCATAGGCTTTCCACCAAAATGAGAATACAATCTCAACCTTTGGATCCAACGATCACAAATGCCCAATCTAACAACCTCGGGAGACCCAAACCGCAATTAATTCCTAATTGCTACAATTAAAAAAATCCATCCAGGATTAATACTACACCGGGATTAACACCATTAATTCCCGGACATCACACCACGTGAGAGCTAGGGTTTTCGAACCCTTGGCTCGAGATGGTTGAGCCACCACCGTGCATGGCCTGACCATGATTCGTGGCTCATGAATTCCGGCGTTTCGAACAAGTTGGCTCGATGGAAACACAAGGTAGGAGCAAGGCGGCTAGGGTTAGACCCTAGCGCCGCCGCTCGCTCGCTCATGGGTTCGGACCGAGCCGTGGGCTAGGGTTTTGAACCCTAGGCCCATGATTGGTTCAGCCATGGTCGCTAATGGTTCGAACCATGATGGTTCGTAATTTAATGGCTTAAGTTCGTGGCATGTGATGTCCCGAGCGTCGATAATTTTTCAAAATTTTATTTTACAGTTTCAATTAGAATTAAATTTTAAAATGTTTAGAATTTAATTAATTAAATGTTAAAGCATGTTTTATGTGTTGTTTGAGCATGGTGCATGGTTATAGCCCTTTGACCTATTAGATAGGATTTGTGAATGTTTGTAATTTATAATACGACATGCGTGTCGTGCCTTCTCTATTTTATTCTAAATGTTATCCCTCCCCTATGTTCCCCTCGAATGTGAATCGAGGAATTCTATATCTTGTAAATAGTATAGTTTATTTGTTGATGGTGATCAATGAAGATGGAGCATCGTGCCGGGATGAGGAGGCCATTCACAAATTGGAGCCAAAGGAAGGTGCTTGTGAAGTTACCTTAGGTTGACTCTTAGGATTTTCTCATTGGCTTGAGAAAATCGCTAGGGGCTATAACCATGTCACGTTTAATTATGTATGTTGATGCATGATTTATCTTATGTTTTATATTGATAATTGTATTACACATATATGTATATGTATACACCTATATGTAGTGGACATATTTTAAATTATCAAACTAATCATGAGATCAATAAATACCTCTAAAATATTAAGTTTTAGATGCCTTCCAAAATTAAAAGTACTCGTCAAAACTTCGATTGCACATGTGTGGGTTTGCCAAAGCAACTTAGTAAGGCGCGAAAGGATAAAAGTGATATCCGTTATACTTTAAATTGGGTACGACTTAACTAGGTTATCTCAATAGGATTGGGAATCTAGAAGCATGGGTTGGATAATAATTCATTTGATGAATTGAACAAAGTGTTGTTCATCCAACTATCCAAGAATTACATGTGATGTAATTGACAAAGTGTTGTCTACCTAAATAACCGAGTCTTGGGCGATTAGCCAAAGCTAACTCAAGATTAGGCGAAATATGGATCTTGGCCCACTAAAGGTTTCGAGGGTTGATATTTTAAACAAAATAGTGGGAGTATCATTTAATATAAGACCATGTTAAATGATTAAATCATAAACTTATTTTGCATATTTATATTGTAGATATCCATGGCAACTAACAATACAACAAGCACATTATCACTGCGATCGGTCATTGAGAATGACAATTAAATGGGACAAACTTCCTAGACTGGTATAGGAATCTGAGTATAGTCCTCAAACAAGAAAAGAAGCAATATGTCCTAGAAGAACCCTTACCTGTTGAGGAACCTCCCCTGACGGCTACTAGAGTCGATAAAGATGCTTACAAGAAGCATCAGAATGACGCACTTGATGTTGGCTGCCTTATGCTTGCCACCATGAACTCTGAGCTTCAAAAGCAACATGAGGAAATGGAGGCGTTCGATATGATCGAACACTTAAAGCAATTGTACCAACAGCAAGCTAGACAAGAGAGGTATGACGTCTCTAAAGCGTTGTTCCAGTGCAGGAAGGTAGAGGGAAGCCTAGTTGGAACTCATGTACTCAAGATGATTGGGTACATTGAGAATCTGGAGAAGCTGGGTTTTCCATTGGACCAAGAGTTGGCCACCAATGTGATCTTTCAATCGTTGCCTGAGAGTTTCAGTCAATTTGTAGTTAATTACAATATGAGTGACATGGAAAAGACTCTACCACAATTGCTTGGTATGTTGAGAACATATGAAACAAATTTAAAGAAGACTAAGGCCACAAATGTTCTTATTGTGAATAAGAGCAAAGGAAAGGCAAAAGCTAAGGGCAATAAGAAAGCAAAGAAGGTCTTTGTTAAATCTAAGCCAAAGTCTTCTGCACTGAAGCCAAAGGGAGGGATAGCAAAGGAAGGGAACTGTTCACATTGCGGTGAGACCGGTCATTGGAAAAGGAACTGCAAAGTATATCTGGAGGATCTCAAGAAAGGAAGTGTGACTTCCACTTCAGGTATTTTTGTTATAGAAGTCAATTTATCTACTTCTTCATCATGGGTATTAGATACTGGACGTGGATCTCACATTTGTGTAAATGTGCAGGACCTGAAAAAGAGTAGATTGTTGGCAAAAGGCGAAGTTGATCTCCGAGTTGGAAATGGAGCAAGAGTTGCTGCATTAGCTGTAGGGGATTATAATTTATCTTTGCCTTCTGGTTTATCGTTGATTTTAAAATATTGTTATTTTGTGCCTTCAATTACCAAAAACATTATTTCTATTTCTTGTTTGGACAAGTATGGATTTTCATTTATTATAAAGGACAACTGTTGTTCCATTTATCTAAATGATATGTTTTATGCTAGTGCACAAATGATGAATGATCTTTATTTATTAAATCTTGATATGCCTGTCTATAACATAAATACTAAAAGGATTAAAAATAATGATTGTAATCCGACTTATCTCTGGCATTGTCGCTTGGGCCACATAAACGAGAACCACATATCTAAACTTCATAAGGATGGAGTATTAGATTCATTTGATTTTGAATCATATGAAGCATGCGAATCTTGTTTAATGGGCAAGATGACTAAAGCCCCTTTCAAGGGACATGTTGAAAGGGCAAATGTTTTATTGAGACTAATACATAGTGATGTATGTGGGCCAATAAGTACACAAGCTATATATGGTTTTCAATACTTCGTTACATTTACTGATGACCTCAGTAGATATGGGTATGTGTACCTAATGAAGCACAAGCATGAAACCTTTGAAAAGTTCAAAGATTTCAAGAATGAAGTACAAAACCAACTTGATAAAAGTATCAAAATCCTTCGATCTGATCGAGGAGGTGAATACTTAAGCCAAGAGTTTCATGACTATCTAAAGGAGTGTGGGATAGTCCCACAACTCACTCCTCCGTATACTCCACAATGGAATGGTGTATCCGAGAGGAGAAATCGAACTTTGTTGGACATGGTTCGATCAATGATGAGTCGTGCAGATCTTCCGATATCGTTTTGGGGACACGCTCTAGAAACAACGATTTTCTTACTGAACCGTGTTCCATCTAAATCAGTGGAAAAGACACCATATGAGATATGGACTGGGAAGCGTCCTAGTATGTCTTTTATGAAGATTTGGGGTTGTGAAGCTTTCGTTAGACGTCACGCCACTAACAAACTTGGACCCAAATCTGATAAGTGTTTATTTTTGGGGTATCCTAAGGAAACGAAAGGATACTATTTCTATTATCCCACCGAGAACAAAGTAGTTGTTGCTCGGACTGGTGTATTTCTTGAAAAAGAATTTATTTCTAGAAAAATCAGTGGGAGAAAAATAGAACTTAGTGAAGTTCAACCACAAGAAAACACTGAACCTGAGATTGAGATGGAAACAGAGCAGGCACCGCAAGCTGTTGTGGAAGAAGTACTTGCTCAAGAGACACAAGCCCAGCGTAGGTCTGTAAGAGAACACCGGGAGCCACAGAGATATGGATTTCTTGTGACTCAACAAGGTGACTTACTACTCATTGATGAGGATGAGTCGTCATCTTATCAACAAGCTATAATGGGCACTGATTCTGAGAAATGGCAAGAGGCCATGAAATCTGAGATGGAATCCATGTATGCAAACCAAGTATGGACTTTGGTTGATCCACCTGAAGGGGTACGACCCATAGGGTGCAAATGGATTTTCAAGAAAAAGACCGATATGGATGGTAATGTACAAACCTATAAAGGTCGGCTGGTTGCAAAAGGATTCAAACAAATTCATGGTATTGACTATGATGAAACCTTTTCACCAGTGGCCATGGTTAAATCCATAAGATCTTACTTGCAATAGCTGCATTTCATGATTATGAAATCTGGCAGATGAATGTCAAAACAGCTTTCCTTAATGGAAATCTGCTCGAGGATGTGTACATGACACAACTTGAGGGTTTTGTCGATCCAAAGGATGCTGGAAAGATATGCAAGCTACAACGATCCATTTATGGATTGAAGCAAGCTTCTCGGAGTTGGAATCTTCGTTTTGATGATGCAATCAAAGAGTTTGGTTTCATCAAAAACGTAGATGAACCTTGTGTCTACAAGAAGGTCAGTGGGAGCATAATTATCTTCATAATATTGTAGGTAGATGACATACTTCTAATTGGGAATGATATCCCTGCCTTACAATCTGTAAAGATTTGGCTAGGGAATTGCTTTTCTATGAAAGACTTGGGTGAAGCCACCTATGTATTAGGAATCAAGATCTATAGAGATAGATCGAGAAGGCTTCTTTGCATAAGTCAAAGTACATACATAGACAAAGTGCTAAAACGGTTTAGCATGCAAGAATCAAAGAAAGGATTCGTGCCTATGACACATGGTATATATCTCTCGAAGGAACAGTGTCCTTCAACACCAGATGAGAGACAACGCATGAGTAAGATTCCATATGCGTCAGCTACTGGATCTATCATGTATGTCATGATATGTACTCGTCCCGATGTATCGTATGCTTTGAGCATGACGAGCAGATATCAAGTTGATCCAGGTGAAGGTCACTGGATTGCAGTCGAGAACATCCTGAAGTACTTGAGAAGGACTAGTGATACATTCTTGATTTATGGAGGTGAGGAAGAGCTTAATGTAATAGGTTACACTGATGCAAGCTTCCAAAGTGACAAAGATGATTTTCAATCGCAATCTGGATATGTGTATTGCCTAAATGGAGGTGCTGTGAGCTGGAAGAGTTCAAAGCAAGAGACAGTAGCCGATTCTACAACAGAAGCTGAGTATATTGCTGCCTCGGATGCAGCAAACGAAGTTGTTTGGATCAGGAAGTTCATTACTGAACTTGGAGTGGTGCCTAGCATTAAAGATCTGATAGAACTCTATTGTGACAACAATGGAGCGATCGCACTAGATCTCTAGGCATTAGGTATATGTCTGATTGGTCTTAGTGCAAGTGGGAGATTTGTTGGGATATGCCCTAAGACAAGTCATTAGATGATTGTTTATGACATACAATGTAATATGATTTTATTTATGGCAAATCATTAGTATATATTATTCAAATATCTGTGCAATATGAATTGATATATAAGTTAATGTCCCTAGAATAATATTGTATTATTCTTGAAGATGTCCCTAGTCAAGTATTATCATGAATCGGGATAATGATAATACGTTGAGACTAGTATGTCTTGATTGATGAATTGTTCAATGATATGAGATATCAAATCAACACATGGGTACATGTTAGAGAACAATGTACTGGACAGACCCACCATGAGAATGCTACATGGATAGTTATATGATTGTCATAAGCAATTCTCATAGTGATAATAATGTATGTAATCCTTACGACTTGTGATCATCAGAGATCCCAACATAAGGAGTTATGTATCTTGATATTGTCAAACGTTACCCGTAACAGGGTAAACTATAAAGGCGACTATTGGATACACTACGAATTATGTATAGGGATGTTTACTGATCGAGATAGGATTTGTGCCTCCTATATAACAGGAGAAGTGTTTGGCCCTTGATCAAGTGAGAACTAAAATGCATGGCCATGCTAGAATGAGTCGATATGTGATATCGAGCTTATTCGTTTATTCTAGTTCTACTTGGGGATCAAGAAATAAAGATTGAATATACGAGTATGACTATTCCATGACTCGTGTTCAATCTAAATACAAAGGACAAAGGGATTAAGTTACATGGTTAATATTATCACAAGTTCTAAAGGTTATATCGAGTCAAAGACATTCTTGTAATTTGGGTAGCCTTGATGTGTTGCTAGACACCGCTCTTTGCTTGTAACGTAAAATGAGATTTTATGTCACTGCCAACATTACAAGATCCTATCGGGTCGCACAAAAGATTAAATCGATAAAGGGAATTAAATTCATTGGATGAATTAATTAATTAAGAAGCGTCTTAATTAAATGAATATAAAGATTTAATTAAATCATGGGTTTGGGCCCATGAGGCTTTGTGAAAGCCTTTAATTAAATCATATATAATTTGATTACAATGTGATTAATGAAATTAACACAATTCATTCATTCCAACCTAAAAACTTGAAGCTCTCGGCCGCCGTCTCTCATTGCTCTCTCGGCTTCACATAGCCGACTGTGAGCCTTGGTGATTCCGACCATCCTTTCGATTTAGAATCGAGTGTGCTTCTTGTTTCGGTTTAAGAACGAGTCTAGCAACTTGTTCTTAGACTATCCCTTCACCTGATTTGATCGTGTGGATACCGTTGAGGCAAAACTTGATAAGTTTTGCTAGTGACTCGAAGGAGGCGTTGGACGTGGTGCTGCTTCGTGGAATCTGCTCAAACATGCTACAAGGGTGAGACTTTTGTAATCTTTAATCCGATATGATAACCTATGTATAGATCCGGTGTCTTGTAATCCATAAATTTTTATATTCCGCTGCGTACGATGCTTGATGGATTACTAACAGGGGGCTACCTCTTAAATTGTAGAGTTACATAAACGGGAGCCACCACCTGAGTCTATGGAAGCCCTCTAAATTTTCGATGTTATCGACCCCTGATTTCGGGACGTGACAAGATTAATATTTTTTGGAGAAAAATAATTTACATGTTTTATGGACCAAAATAGTTAATATATAGATATTTCACTTAATAATATATTAGAATACAAAGCTAGTGACTCAATTGATTTCACCAATTTTGAAAATAAACCA
Organism: Haberlea rhodopensis; assembly: GCA_907163345.1. Taxonomy (NCBI): domain Eukaryota; kingdom Viridiplantae; phylum Streptophyta; class Magnoliopsida; order Lamiales; family Gesneriaceae; genus Haberlea; species Haberlea rhodopensis. The sequence continues at coordinate 7,428,472 of CAJQUN010000004.1, read as the reverse complement.
TTTTTCATGCATTTTTAAAATCAACTAGAAGTAATTTTAAAACAAAAAATTTTTCAACATCACATCATATCAAATAAATTTTTAAAGTACAACTTTAATTATTTCGGACAATTGGTGATAAATCTCCAACGCGAATATTTGATCTGGGGTCAGTACCTAGTCAGGAAAAATTTATAAAAAACTCCCTCTTCCCAAACTTTATTTTTATTAACATTAATAATCTTACAAATCTCTATTTTGCCCTTGAAATTTTGGGTTAAAAATGGAGAATTTTTGTCTGCAATCTATATCTTCTCAAATCTCGTTCCTGAAACCACAACCACCTTCTTCCTCAAATCTCTTGCAATCACGGTACTCCTCAAATATTCTACAACTTCGCATTGTTCTCACAACGGCTGATGGTTTGAAAATAAATCGTTGAAGAGCTTCTTGCATCAACAATCATTGTTGGTTATTTTTTAATGTCACTTTATATAATTTATCTGATAAGAAACTTGAAAATATGGGTTGTTATTTTAGAATGTTTTTGGTTCCCTGTTTTCTATGGATGTAACTTGATTTTGGTTCCCGATTTTCTATGAATGTAGCTCGATTTTTGGTCCCTGTTTTCTACGAATGCAACTCGGATTTTATCACTATTTTATATGACAGCGAAATGAAGTAATTGATTGGAGTGATTGTCTGCTTATGGGCAGAGGCATTCACACAAGATACAAAGAATTATTGGAATGTGAATACATGTAGCATGGAAGAATATCGTGCACACATGTCAGCAACCATTTAAGCGATGAATATGAGATGCTTGACAATTTAGCTTAAAAATCTGATTGATTGATGTTTTTGGTGTATTTGGAATATCTTAATTTTGTATGTTGAGGTGAGTTTCCTAAATGTTCTAACTTACTTATATAGTGAAAACTTGTTAGTCAATGGTTATGAATCATATATGTATTTTTTTTACAATTATGCATCTTGTTTGGATATGGATACTGGTCAAAGCTTTTTATGTGATCTTATTTCTCATTTTATGAAGATTGCCTTGATTTGTGTAAGAAATGGGTTATATATACTCTGGTCGAATTTGATTACATTGTCATGTGAGTTATCCATGCAAAGTGCCACAAATTATGTTATCTAGTACCACAAATTAGATTATATAGTATCACAAACTAATATATGTAGTACCACAAATTAGTATATATAGTACCACGAATTAGCTTATATAGTACCACATATTATGTTATCTAGTACCATAAATTAGATCATATAGTACCACAAACTAATATATGTAGTACAACAAATTAGTATATATAATACCATAAATTAGCTTATATAGTACCACAAATTATGTTACCTAGTACCATAAATTAGATTATATATTACCACAAACTAATATATGTAGTACCACAAATTAGTATATATAGCACAACAAATTAGTATATTTAGTATCACAATTAGCTTATATAGTACCACAAATCAGTACATTTTGTTAGTTCCGAACTTTATCGATGAGATTTTAAAGATGACAAAACATATCAGACCGGGTCGAGAGAAATCAGACTGACCAGATCGATCGCCCAAACAGATCAAGCTGATAAGATGACAAAGCATATCAGACCGGATCGAGGGTAATCAGACTGACCAGATCGATAGCTCAAAAAAGAACAAGCTGATAAGGCATATCACATATCAGACCGGATCGATAGATATCAGACTTACTAGATCGAAGCTTCAGATCGATCTCAATCTTTATCAGATCAGAGCAGTCAAGGATGCATAAAGAGTGGCTCTTCAGTCCGAATCATTAACGACTATTTATTGTAGCATTTAATGTCGTAATTAATGCTACAAATGACCAAAGACTGAATATTACCATAAAAGGTAAGAAGACAAAGAAGAGCTTACCTGACAGTCGCCGAAAGCATGAACCAGAACGGCAAGTATCCTGAAGAAGAAGACTGTAGCTTACTCAGAGATTAAGCAGAGTCAAGAGTTGCACATTAAGGGAAATAATGTCGTTGGTATATGCAACTATAAAAGGATGCAACAACAATACAGATAAATAAAAAAAACAAGACTCTCGCTGATCAATCAAAAAACAGCACAAGCGTTCAAGCTCAGAATCTCTCGAGCTGAAATTATTCTTAAGCATGATTACATTGTATATTTGATCATTTAGGATCATTGTGCGCATCTTGTGTATTATGTATTGAAAAATAGAAGTGAGAAACAAATTGTAACTGTCAGACAGAGAGTGTCTGAACAGATCGAGTGACTAGGAGTTTCAGTCTGGTAGTGAGGTAAATCCAGCTGAATCGGGTTTGTATAACAGGATTGTATAAATCAAAGTCTTCTAGTAGAAACCTTCCTTAATTGGAAGAAGGGGAGACGTAGAATGATTACACCACCTTCGAACTTCCAGAAACATATCATGTGTCTTATCTTTCTGCACTCGTTCTTTCATTCAAGCCATCGAGCCGTTCTGACAAATATAAAAACAGACCGTTCCGCACTTATACATTCAGTGGTCTGTTCTATAAAAAGAGTTGATTAAGAAACAGATTTCTTTCACTAATCCGAAAGAAATCACAAGGGATTAAATTTTACAAGGAGTGTTCATTCACCCACCCCCCCCCTCTAAACACTCCGGACCGATCCTAACAAGTGGTATCAGAGTAGGTCATCTTAATCAGCACAAAGACACTTGAACTGATGGCATCATTCAACAAAATTCCTATGTTCTCAAAAGAAGACTATGATGACTGGAGAATCAGAATGCAAGCTCATCTGGCAGCTCAGGATGACGATATGTGGTTCGTCATCACTGATGGACCAATGAAGATTCTGAAAGTCAATACAACAGTCGTCATTACTGGTGGAGAACCACAAATGGTAGAGAAGGACAGATCCCTCTGGACGAATGAGGAAAGAAAGAAAGCAAATCTCGACAACGTTGCCAAAGACATCTTGTTCAAGACATTGGACAAAAACATGTTCAGCAAAATCAAATTGTGCTCTACTGCCAAAGAAATTTGGGAGAAGATAGCACAGTTATGTGAAGGCAACGACCAGACCAAAGAAAACAAGCTGACTGTTGCTCTTCAAAGATTTGAGAGCATAAAGATGAAGAGTGGAGAAACTCTAAATGAGTTTGATGAAAGAGTCACTGGTATCATTAATGAACTGAATGGTCTGGGCAAAGAATACTCAAACAGAGAGATCGCTCTGAAAGTTATGAGAGCCCTGCCAAAAGAATGGGATGTTAAGACCATTGCAATGGGGGAGTCCAAAGATCTGAACAAGGTTGAACTTCATGATCTGTTCGCAGATCTTAAAGCATATGAGTTCGAACTGATAAGCAGAGGTGAAGCAGAGCCATTCATCTCTCAACCAAACAAAGCACTGGTAGCTATTCCAGACCAGATCGCCTCCACATCAGATCGATCTATCAAACATATAAGTAATGATGCTATGTCATTATTTATCAAGAAATTCGGTAAATTCGTGTCTAAAAATAAGAGGAATTTTAAACCCTCTCATTATAAATCAAGAAAGGACGATGCTGTTAATGATCAGGCTTGCTACAATTGTGGTAAGACCGGACATTTCATTGTAGATTGCACCAGACCAAAGAAAGAAGAACGGAAGGAGAAGCATCGCGATGACAGGAAAAAAAAGCACTACAAAGACCGCAAAAATCATGGAAAGTCCCAAAGGTCCTAGTAGCTGAAGAAGGAAACAGCAAGTGGGCTCAGACTGACTCCGATTCAGAAAGCTCCGAATATTCTTCCAGCGAAAGCGAAGAAGATATTCAATGTCTAATGGCAGACGAAGAGATGAGTCAGACAGACGAGGATTGGGTACCAACAATAATTATGTTTGATGACAGGTACCGAAGAAACTTGCATCAGACTGGTACTTGGACAACGGGTGTTCTCGTCACATGACTGGAAACATCGAGCTGCTGTCTGAAGTTACAGAATGTACTGGACCCAAGATCATTTTCGGAGATAACTAAAAGGGTAAGACCGTGGGCAAGGGTAAGATTGTCCATGGTAACATTATTATCAATGATGTGCTGTTAGTTGAAAATCTGTGCTATAATCTGATTAGTATAAGTCAACTTTGTGATAATGGTTATGCTGTAGAAATGGTATGACCATGCTTGTAGGAATCAGAAATGGAAATACATATAAGATTAATTGGAATCATGCTCAACCTGATAATCCTACTTGCTTCATCGCTAACAATGATAATAAACACTGGCTATGGCATAAACGCTTGAATCATATCAATTTTAAGACTATTTCTAGCCTGTGTAAACATGATTTAGTTATCGGTCTGCCCAAGATCGATTTTGCTAAGGATAAGATCTGCGAAGCTTGCCAAATGGGCAAACAGATCAGATCATCCTTCAAAAACAAGAATGCCAAATCCTCCTCCCGTTGTTTAGAACTATTGCATATGGACTTGTTTGGTCCTATACCAATAACAAGTTTAGGGGGAATGCGGTATACTCTTGTTGTTATTGATGATTACTCACGCTTTACATGGACTATATTTTTGAGCAGTAAAGATCAGACCCGTCCGAAGTTGATCAAGCTGCTGAAACGCACTCAGAATGAGAAATCATCCAGCATAGACAGGATTCGAAGTGACAAAGGCACTGAGTTTTCAAATCAGAATCTTGAATCCTTTCTAGAAGATCATGGAATTAAGCATGAGTTTTCAGCCACTCGAACTCCTCAACAGAATGGAGTTGCAGAACGAAGAAACAGAACGCTCAAAGAAGCAGCAAGAACAATGCTTGCTGATTCTGGAATTTCACAAAAGTTCTGGGCAGAAGCTGTAAATACTGCATGCTACACTCAAAATCGGTCTATGATTAACAAGAAGCTGAATCTCACTCCATATGAAATATGGACTGGTAACATACCGTCTATTTCTCACCTTCATGTATTTAGCTGTAAATGCTTCGTTCACAACAATGGTAAGAATCATCTTACAGCATTTGAAGCTAAGTCAGATAATGGAATATTCTTAGGATATTCATCCACTAGCAAAGCTTATCGAGTTTTTAATAATCGAACCTTAACTGTAGAAGAATCAGTTCATGTAGTTTTTGATGAATCTTTGTGTGTTGAGGGTAACAAAGAATCAATTCAAAATCAGATGGAAAACATCCATCTCGAAGCTAACGGTGATGATGAGATTGTAGCTAACAGGTCAAGAGACAATCCACCAGAACCTGAAGTGCAGCCAGATCGGATCAAGGCAATGAAGCTTCTTCAGATCGAGCCGATCCGGATGATCCAAACTCTCATATCAAAGCAGATGCTGATCATACCGCTACTACTACTCATCCAGCTGGACCAGACAATCCAGAGTCAAGCTATCGATGGACTAAGAGGCATCCACCTAATCTAGTGATTGGAAGTCCCTCTGCACCGATTAGAACCAGAGGACAGATGATGGATGAGTTCACTCATGCTGCCTTCATCTCAACTCTGGAATCTAAGAAGATCGATGAAGCTCTGACTGATTTCAACTGGATTAAGGCCATGCAAGAAGAGCTTAATCAATTCGAACAAAATCAAGTTTGGAGTCTAACCCCCAGACCAAGCGATCTGCCTGTTATTGGAACCAGATGGGTTTTCAGAAACAAGCTGGACACAGATGTAACTGTGGTTAGAAACAAGGCCAGACTGGTGGCACAAGGATTCCGACAAGAAGAAGGAATTGACTTCGATGAATCATTTGCACCAGTCGCCAGACTTGAAGCAATCAGAATCTTTCTTGCATATGCTGCCTTTAAAGACTTCAAGGTATATCAGATGGACGTCAAGAGCGCCTTTCTTAATGGTAAGCTTCAGGAGGAAGTTTACATTGAGCAACCTCCTGGATTTCAGAACCACTCATTCCCTAATCATGTATACCTACTGAATAAAGCAGTATATGGTCTGAAACAAGCACCAAGAGCCTGGTATGACACTCTATCTCAATTTCTGCTGAACCATGATTTTCAGATCGGCTCAGTAGATAAAACTCTCTTTAAATTTATTAAGGGGGAACATACCCTGTTAGTTCAGATTTATGTTGATGATATAATCTTTGGGTCAACTAACCCCAAATTATGCGAGAAATTTTCCAAGTTGATGCAGGGACAGTTTGAGATGAGCATGATGGGAGAACTCTCATTCTTTTTGGGTCTCCAAGTCAAACAGCTCAGTAATGGTATTTTCATCAACCAAACCAAGTATACCAAAGAGCTGCTTAAGAGATTCGGAATGGAAACATGCTCAACTGCATCCACTCCAATGAGTCCTACAATCAAGTTAGACAAAGACGAAGGGGGAACGACAGTCGAAGTGACCATGTATAGAGGACTAATCGGATCGCTCTTATATCTTACAGCGAGCCGGCCTGATATTATGTTCTCAGTCTGTATGTGCGCCAGATTTCAGTCAGGACCAAAGCAATCACATTTTATTGCTGCTAAGCGTATTCTGAAATACTTGAAAGGATCTCAGAACGTTGGTCTTTGGTACTCCAAAGATTCTAACTTCAGCTTGATCGGATATTCAGACGCAGACTACGCTGGCCGTAAGATTGATCGTAAAAGCACCAGTGGAACATGTCAATTTCTAGGTGAAAGATTGATCTCTTGGTTCAGTAAGAAGCAAACATCAATTGCCACATCTACAGCTAAAACAGAATAACTTGCCGCTGGAAGCTGTTGCGCTCAAATGCTCTGGATTCAACACCAGCTCAAAGACTATGGCATCCAAGCTGTTGACTCTCCGATATTTTGCGACAACACAAGTGCAATCGCTATAACATATAATCTAGTTCTGCACTCTCGAACAAAGCATATTGATATAAGACATCATTTTATTCGAGATCATGTTGGCAAAAAGGAGATTCGGATCGAGCACATCTCAACAGAGCAACAAGCAGCAGACATCTTCACCAAACCGCTCCCTGAGGCTAAGTTTAATTATTTCCGTCAAATTCTTGGTTTAATTGACTTATCTTGATAGTTTAGATGTTTTCTTCTTTTCGCGTTTAAAGATTTTTGTTGGCACAGATCGATAATACAATGTTCAGAAAGACACAGACCGGTCCGAACTTTCAGACCGATCTATGTCAATCTGATGTTATCCTATGATCTGTCTGGACAATAAATCCTTTATTTTGTATTTATTTAAAACAAAAACAGCCCGGACTGATTGCAAATTTTAACCGCCTTATCTTTCTTTTATCCTGACCGTTTATTTTGAATTATTTAATTATCAGTCTTCGAGATAAAGACACGTGTCTTCTCTCTCTTATTTAGCGGGCTGAACATTTCATTTTCATTCATTTTTTACCATTTACCGCTGTCTGCTTTCTAACTCTCTCTCATAACCTCTCAAAACTCTTCGTGTATTCTTCCATTTTACTCCAATGGCTACCATAACTCACAACTCTCTCTCCGTTGAGTTCAATGATATTTACAGGGCTGAAGATGCAGAGATGGTCTCCATTTTCCGAGCTTTGGAATCGTCTGGATTACGGAATTTTCTGGAGTGTGGCACGGTGGTTTACGAATCAGAGACTCGTGAAATGTTTGCCAATGTTGTATCCCAAAAGACATCTATCTCTACCTCTGTAAAGGGCAAAACATTTGAAATCTCGCCGATGACGCTGGCCAAGACCTTTGGTCTTCTCAACTCCAGACTGACTGAGTTTGGGCAGATTCCTCAAGCTTCTCTCACAGCTCTTCAGGGGAAGATTTCTATATTTGGCCACCGCCTGCAGCCCTCATTCAAAAAGAAGGAAATACTCTTTCATTTCCAGGTGCTGTGCGAAATTGTGGGCAAGCCATTATTGGGCAAAGCTGGAAGTTTTGACGCCGTCACTGCCGAGAAGTTCAGGGCCATGGCTGCTATTGTTTCCGGACAGAAGATGAACTGGTCCGTGATTCTATTTGGAGTCCTGATGGAAACAGTGATTGCCTCCAAACGGCCGTCTGCTTTGCTGTTCCTCTCAGCAAGCTACTGGAAACTTTGGACTTTGAGCTGGGGAAGCAGTCTGCTCTGAGTCCTTTCAAAATTCTCAACTCCAAAGGGCTAGCACTGCTGAAGTCCAAGAGTGATCCACCTACCCCTACCAATCTGGTGGCAGTCAAGATTGAGAAGGGAGAAGAACAGGCTGTTGCTCGCAAACCTCGGGTCAAGCAAAAGTTAACTATCCACACTGACTCTGAAAAACTCGGTCTGCTCCCTCGTCACCAGCCAAGCCCCTTCCCAAGAAGCCAAGAACCCAGATTACCAAACCAATCAAAACTCTACCTTTCAAAACACTACCCATATTGCCTCCAACAAAAGCCACCCCTGCACCCCAACCTACAACCCAAATTTCAACCACTTCAACCAATGCACCCAAAGTAACCATCCGAGTCCCCTCTGCCATTCCCGTGGTCAAAGGGATTGTTATCACTGAGTTGGGAGACTATACCCAATCAGGGATCAAGTCCCCTTCCTCCACCGGCAAGGGCAAAGCCATTCTCTCCGAACCACTCTCCTCTAAGCCCAAATCTGTAGCGCAGACAGCAATTGACATTGCTATGGAGGATGTTGAAGAGCAAGTGAAGGAGCTCATTGTGGTTTTTGATGAGTACGTCGAGTACAGAACGATCAACCACATTGAGATGTTCTTTTGCAAACTCAGACACCTTCAGAAAATGGAAGAAGAAGTTCTGAAGGGGACAGAGACCGATGATGTTCGGATTGCTGTGCAGCGCAAATAGCTATTTAAGGCTAATCAAAGATTCAGACTGGCGACTCTGCTCTTAGCTGCTAAGAAAGCGAACTTCGATCCGAATGCTCCAACTGCCAGAGAGGCAGATGATGGGGCTGTTATTGCTCAATTAGAGATGGATATTCATGCTCTCCATTTAGCTATCCGATTTCAACGACAGAAAATCAGCATATCCACTCCAGTGACCAACCCGGATCATCCCTCTGCAAGCAAGACTCTGGCAGAACCTTTCATTGAGGTTATTCCCTCTGGAGCAGCAGACCAGACAGCAGATCGCGCAGCAGATCAGACTACAGAACTAGTAGCCGATCAGACAGCGGAGCAGCCATTGCCTAATGCTCCGTCTGCTACAGAAGATGAACCATTGAATGTCTTGTTGGACTCTCCAACAACATCTATTCCTTTGGGATCATCAGTCTCCCACGTTCAAATCAGTCCAACAGCAGAACTTGCAACAGTTGGCGCACCAGAGTTCGTCGATCCGGATCTGGTGGTGTCCACAGTTGTTGCAGCTCTACAAATTGAGGAGCCCTCCAGACCCAGCACTCCTCCAGTCCAATTAGATGAAGATATGGCTTTCATACAAGCATTTTCTTCGGCTATGGTCACTTTGATCCGGTCCGAAAGTCACCAAGCTGCTGTATCTTCAATTATACCGATTGCTGAAGAAGATGATCATGCATTATCATCATCAGATCACTCTCCAAGCCGACTATCTGATGCACCTCCATCCCTGGCAAGGACCCTTCAGCACTTATCTGACAACTGCCTGTCACTCTCTCAACGTGTTATAGAAGTTCATCAAGGTCAGAGGCTTACAGCTTTGGACTTTGATTCATTCAAAGAGAAGATGACAGCCAGTATCGGCAGCCTTCAGCGAGGACTGAATGATCTGTTCTCTCAGCAAGCTTCCTATAAAAATATCCTGAGAAAAGAGCAGATCGAGCTGGCCACTGAAGTTAGAGCATCCGTCGCCAATTCCCTCCGCGCTCAAGACGTTCGTCTTGACGCTATCAGCGCTCAGCTAGCACAAGTTGTAGATTTTCTCCAAGAGATTGCTGCTGACAAAAAGGGGGAAAAGAAAAAAGACTTCAAGCCGCATCAGTCTCAGTCTTCAAGAAAATAGATTGCTTAAATATTCAGACTGTCTGTATGCAAGATTGTTGGTGATCAATAAAGAAATCTTTCTTTGTTAAGTCCTTGTTCATTTATTTTGAACTAAAATAAAAGGCTTAATAATAAAAGGCTTAATCGATCCAACTTAATAATGTTCATTTATTTTGAACAAGAAGAAGTAATCGATCCGAAAGTATACGCTTCAGAGTTCTTATCAGACTGGTTAAAAAGACTTAGAAGCTAGGTTTTGTCATCATCAAAAAGGGGGAATTTGTTAGTTCCGAACTTTATCGATGAGATTTTAAAGATGACAAAACATATCAGACCGGATCGAGAGAAATCAGACTGACCAGATCGATCGCCCAAAACAGATCAAGCTGATAAGATGACAAAGCATATCAGACCGGATCGAGGGTAATCAGACTGACCAAATCGATAGCTCAAAAAAGAACAAGCTGATAAGGCATATCACATATCAGACCGGATCGATAGATATCAGACTGACTAGATCGAAGCTTCAGATCGATCTCAATCTTTATCAGATCAGAGCAGTCAAGGATGCATAAAGAGTGGCTCTTCAGTCCGAATCATTAACGGCTATTTATTGTAGCATTTAATGTCGCAATTAATGCTACAAAGGACCAAAGACTGAAGATTACCATAAAAGGTAAGAAGACAAAGAAGAGCTTACCTGACAGTCGCCGAAAGCATGAACCAGAACGGCAAGTATCCTGAAGAAGAAGACTGTAGCTTACTCAGAGATTAAGCAGAGTCAAGAGTTGCACATTAAGGGAAATAATGTCGTTGGTACATGCAACTATAAAAGGATGCAACAACAATACAGATAAATACAAAAAAAACAAGACTCTCGCTGATCAATCAAACAACAGCACAAGCGTTCAAGCTCAGAATCTCTCGAGCTGAAATTATTCTTAAGCACGATTACATTGTAATATTTGATCATTTAGGATCACTGTGCGCATCTTGTGTATTCTGTATTGAAAAATAGAAGTGAGAAACAAATTGTAACTGTCAGACAAAGAGTGTCTGAACAGATCGAGTGACTAGGAGTTTCAGTCTGGTAGTGAGGTAAATCCAGCTGAATCGGGTTTATACAACAGGATTGTATAAATCAAAGTCTTCTAGTAGAAGCCTTCCTTAATTGGAAGAAGGGGAGACGTAGAAGGATTACACCACCTTCGAACTTCCAGAAACATATCATGTGTCTTATCTTTCTGCACTCGTTCTTTCATTCAAGCCATCGAGCCGTTCTGACAAATATAAAAACAGACCGTTCCGCACTTATACATTCAGTGGTCTGTTCTATAAAATAGTTGATTAAGAAACAGATTTCTTTCACTAATCCGAAAGAAATCACAAGGGATTAAATTTTACAAGGAGTGTTCATTCACCCCCCCCCCCCCCCCCCCTCTAAACACTCCGGACCGATCCTAACACATTTGGTACAACAAATCAGAATATTTGGTACAACAAATCAGTATATTTAGTACCACAGAGTAACATATACGGGACAACAAATTGTTATTTATATAAAAAAATATGTTATTTAGTACCACATATTAGCTTATATAATATCACAAATCAGTATATTTGGTACCACAAATCAGTATATTTAGTACCACAAAGTAAATTATATAGCAACATAATTTATGTTATTTGGTACTAAAAATATGTTAACTACTTAGGCTAATACCACACAGATAGCCTAAACTCCTAGCCAACACAGAATCACAAAGAGCATGTTCTTTAACGTCTCACATGGAAAGACCTCACCCAGTTGTGATGAATCACCAACTGTTACAATGGTATTCACTATTCTATTTTAGCTCACAAATACAATGAATATAGTGACTACAAAGGCACAAATGATCTCGTTCCAGATCTGATATAAGCTTGAACGAGATGCCAAAGATTTGGGGAGTTGCTCTTCATTTAACAAATTTGTTCTTTGAAGTTCCCCGATTGAATCCCAAGTGGGTTTGCTTTGGAAGTCTTTGATTGATTTTCAATCAGTTGTTATTGAGCTTCCAAATCATGTATATATAGCCACAAGTAATGTATACGTTAGATACAATAATATAGCCGTTGTGAGAGTTTTGGTAAGTTTCTCGAGCTGGCAACGATCATATTCTACTTTCTGGGCTATTTTTGAAAGTCTGCTGGTTGAGTCCGCTGCTTGAGTCCGCTGCCCGAAGTCCGCTGCTTGAGTCCGCTGCTCGAGTCCGCTGCCCGAAGTCCGCTGCTCGAGTCTGCTGATCGAGTCCGCTGGTTGAGTCCACTTGTAGTGTCTACTTGATAATGTCTACTTGGTAGTGTCTACTTGATAGTGTCTACTTGTAGTGTCTACTTGGTATTGTACTGGTAGTGTCTACTGTAGTCTGGTAGAAGATCCGATAGACCATCCGGTAGACCTTGCTGTCCGAAATCTGTTGTTTTGTTCTCTTGGTTATAGCTCTTGATTCGTTGATTTCTGGGCAAAGTTATCAACATAAAAATTGTAGCAATTTCTCTTAACTTTTCACGGAATCAAGAATCGTTCGATTTTAAGTTTGTATGAGAGAGTTATGCTCGAAATACGAGGCGATGCTCATGCTGTAAGTTTGCTGGATGTAGCAGCAGAACTCGAAACTTGCATATGTGTTTTCGTCATGTAAACATTCGAATCAGGCCTGCTGACCTGAAATATGACTTGTAGTAAATTGGGTTGGCTACAACCCCTTTGGAATCAGGTCGTCTCAATATTCGAGCTATGATATATGATCAATTTAGTCAGCAGTGCTCAGGGTCTACTTGGATGTTTAAATTTCATTTCAGCAACCAAACTCAAAATCATTTTTTAGCACATCATCCAAGCTGTAAATATCATTTATGAACTACACACTTGATGAAATATGTTATCAACACAATAACATGTTTTGTTAACATCAAAACAAAGATTATTCAGGTTTCCAAGACCCAACATAGTACCACATATTAGCTTATATAGTACCACCAATCTGTATATTTGGTACCACAAATCAGTATATTTGGTACCACAAATCAATATACTTGGTACCATAGAGTAGCTTATATAGTACCAAAAATATGTTATTTTGTACCAAAAATATGTTATTTACTACCACAAATCAGTTTATTTGGTACCACAAATCAGTATATTTAGTACCAAAGATTAGCTTAGATGTGAACTATCAATTTCCCATGTTATATTCAAATCCATGACATGTTATATATAAATCTATTTGCAAATATATCAAGTTACATATATATATATATATATATATATATATATATATATATATATATATAATTATCATATATTTAATGTATGATAATGTTGTACTAAATAAGATAAGATGTGTACTATATATTTCACATATATATACAAACTATGACATATTAAGTAAGATTAATATTTACCATATATTAATTGTGATAATGTGGTACTAAGTAAGATTAGATGTGAACTATCTATTTCGTATGTTATATAACATAAAATGACATATTATATATAAATCTATTTACAAATATATCAACTTATATATATCTTTACCATATATCAAATGTATGATAATGTGGTACTACGCAAGATTAGATATGATTGATGTGACTAGAAATAGACACATCTTTAGTGCTTAATTGTCTACGATTTGGTAGGTTTTGATAGATAATTTGATACGTATGCTACCTAATCGTATATTTGTGTAATTGTAGGAACAATCGAAGAAAACGAGCTAAAAATGATGTGTAAAGACCAAGAAGAGACATGGATATGACAAGGACTCAAAGTTGATCAAGAAAAGGGCAAAAATGTAATTTTGAAGGTGGCAATCGATCGCCTGGAAGAGGAAATCGATCGCCTATGGACAGAAACTTAATCAACAAAATTCACGAGCCAGCGATCGATCGCGAAGAAGTGGCGATCGATCGCCAAAGCCCACTGGAGCCACGCGATCAATCGCGAAGAAGTGGCGATCGATCGCCAATACATTCTGCCTGAAAAATAAAAGCCAGCGATCGATCGCCACATATCAGGCGATCGATCGCCGAAGAGTCCGGAAATTAGGAAATTGAGTCTTTTATCATGTTTAAAAGATTGTATCCCATTTTTATCACTCCCATACCCTAAAACTCGAGACTAAGCCTCATTAGCATTCTAACTTTTAGAATAATTGGAGATTTTAGATTAATTCTCTTTGAAGTTTTGTCAAGAACAACGAAGAACGGGACCGGAATCGACAAGCCGGAATCGTGACTATTATTAGTAATTTCTTCTCCTTTATTTATTTAATGTTTTCGAATGATATTTTGTTAATTTTAGATTCAATTATGCTAGGCTAAAACCCTTTGATTCTTGGTTGAAGGGATGCCTACTTTTGGATTTGAATCTTTTATGAGAATTCGATTTGATTGTTGAATTAGATTTCGATTTCAATTTGTTTCTCAAATTTCGAATTCCATGATTGTTGTGTTTGTGTATTAGACCGATCACCTAATATTCAAGTACATAATCGATAGTTTGTTAAGAAACAACTAAGATCAATAATTAACCGGCTGTAGGTATTATTGAATTCTTAGGAGAAACGGTTGAGTAATCAATTTTAACGGCTGTAGTTTTCATTGATTAGATTTATCGAACTCATTAGTTTTGAAAACTATCATTGATTTAATCATTAACGGCTGTAGTGGTGATTAGAGGTTTGGTAAGGGTCGAATTGAATGCTGTTTTATCTTTGACTACGAATAAGATGAGTAGGAATTGAATTTACAGTCGATAGATAATCGAAAGTATTCGAATGTTTTGATTTGATGACCAAAAGATAATTTTCCAAAAGTACGGTTACCTGAAAACCAAGAATCGCTTTAATCCCATAAGTTTTAATCGTTTTAGTTAAACTCGTTTATTAGTTTGATATTCGCTAAGTAGTAGTAATCCAATCCAAACTCCCATTGTCACTATTTGCTTGATAATTGGCACGAAATAAATTCACCTTCCCTGTGGGATCGATCCCTACTTCCGATACTACATATTTTTGCTATTAACTGAAGAAGGGTTAATTTGGGCGTACGCGATAAGCGCTACCAAATTTTGGCGCCGTTGCCGGGGAAGGCAACATCTATTAGTGTCGATTTTTTCTATTTCGTTTTTGTTATTTGCTTTCCCGCACGACTACTTTGGTTTGTTAATGAGTACAGGTGGATCGTTCAATCACGAAGATAACTTTCACTACGATCCTGAGATTGAGAGGACGCTACATCAGAGGAGACGAGAAGCACGAAGGATTATAGAACAAGAAGAAGAAGAGAGGTCCATGATGGCTGCAAATCAAAGCTTGAGGCAGCTGGCGAATCCTAACTTGGATCAACAACCGCTCTGCATCAGTTTCCCTGCTCTGGCCAATACCGTAAACTTCGAACTTAAGTCTGGTTTAATTCACTTATTGCCAGCTTTTCATGGTCTTGCAGGAGAAAACCCGCATAAGCATCTGATGGAGTTCCACGTGGTGTGCACTACCATGAAGCCGACCGGAATCACTGAGGATCAAATAAAGCTAAGAGCATTCCCGTTCTCTCTAAAGGACGCTGCAAAAGACTGGCTCTTCTACTTACCATCCGGATCGATCACCACGTGGACTGACTTACAAAGAGTATTCCTAGAAAAGTACTTCCCAGCTTCAAGGGCAACGAACTTGAGGAAGGAGATATATGGTGTGAAGCAGCTCTACGAGGAATCACTACACGAGTACTGGGAGAGATTTAAGAAGTTGTGCGCAAGTTGTCCACAACACCAGATAAGTGAACACCTTCTCCTCCAATACTTTTATGAAGGTTTACTTTCTTCTGACAGGAACTTGGTGGATGCGGCAAGCGGAGGAGCATTTATAGATAAAACCGCGGAGGAAGCTAGAATGTTGATAGCTAACATGGCGGCCAACTCCCAACAATTTGGATCTGTGCGCCATGGACAACCGCAAAGAAAAGAGGTAAACGTATCAAACCTAGAACAACAACTGATAGACCTCACTTTTCTTGTGCGTGGTATGGCAGGTGGAAATGAAGGAAAGACAAAACCATGTGGAATCTGTCTGGCTGCGAACCATTCCACAGACGCATGCCCCTCACTACAAGAGACAGCCACGGAGAATGTGAATGCTGCGGGAGGATTCCCAGGCCACCCACAAAGGAGTTATGACCATCCACCACACAACTACAATCAAGGGTGGAGAGATCATCCGAACCAAGGTTATGGAAACCCACAGATGAACCAACCTCCACCCTATAAACCGCCATACCAGAGGCCTCCACCACCTCCACTGCACCCTCCTTCTGACAGGTTAGAACATAGCATCAAAATTATTGCTGAAAATAGCTTACAATTTCTACAGGAGACGAGGGCAATCATCCAGAGCCTGACCACGCAAATGGAACAATTGGCAACTTCAATCAGCAAGATCGAAGCAAGGATTTCAAATGGACTGCCGTCACAACCAGAGATGAACCCCCGGGAAAATGTGAGTGCTATCACAGTGAATGTGAATGAAGATGCAGCTGAAGAGAAGGTGGTACTGACGCCACCCCAGAAAGAAGAAATGACGGAGACAGAGACAGATGTTGAAGTGCCAATGCAAGGGGAGGAACCACGAGGTGAGTTCCCTAAACTTTCTGAATATAAAATACCACCCCCTTTCCCCCAAGCATTACAGGACAATAGGAAAGGTGCCGCACTCAAAGGCCTCTACGAGATGAGTCCACGTTGCAAAGAGCAAGCCCCATTGCATGAGACCATGAAGAAGAAACCGCAACATGCTAACCCCTTAAAGGAGACCGTGAAAGAGGATCAAAGCAAGGAACACAAAGGGCAGCCCAAGGTTGAGCTCAATGACAATGTTTCGGCGGACAACCAAAGAAGCATCCCCATTAAATGCAAGGACCCAGGTATGTTCTTTATCCCATGTGAGATTAGTGCTATTAGGATTGAGAAGGCTATGCTCGATTAGGATCATCCATAAATGTCATGCCTTACTCAATGTACTCTCAACTGAAAATGGGACCTTTAAAAAGAAATAGCGCAGTTATTCACTTAGCTGATAAATCCACGATCATACCTAAGGGGATAGTAGAGGACGTAGTTGTGCATGTAAAGAACTTGGTCTTCACAGCCGATTTCTATGTCCTCGACATGAGAAATGGTGATCCATCTAGTTTAATCCTTTTAGGAAGGTCATTCTTGAAAACATCAAAATCAGTAATCAATATGAATAGCGGTATGATAACATTGGAGTCTAATGGTAAAGTTACAAATGTCAACATCTATGAACCCATTAAGACTCCTGAGCATTCGAGTTACGCTATTGGCATACATGATGATTATGATTCGGATTTTGATAATGATGAGTTGTGGGAAATGGGAAAGGCTACTGATGGCCTTGATGACAACGGAGGTATGGATTCTCATTGTGCATAATGTTCATAATGTTGCCGCTTTATCTACTCATGATACTGCTGACCCTCTCCTTTCTAACTTGCAGGATCATACCATTGAAAAGAAGCACCCTCCGGATCTACCATGTCAATTAAGTGACGAAGGAGCAAAGACTGGGGACGACCACTCAAAGAGCAACAAGCCGAGATACCGAGGAGTGAAGAAGATATTGAGGTGGTTAAGGAAGGATAGAGCAACACTGCATCAACCACCTTGATAGAGGACTGGCGTCGGGCCACCGACGTTAAACAGAGGCGCTGCTTGGGAGGCAACCAAAGGGGAGTTAGTTTCTTTTCTCCCTTTTATTTTTATTGCTTTCATAGTTGGACTTTTCTTTTCTCTTGTCTTTTTGCCTTACATTGGGGACAATGTAAGATTTAAGTATGGGGGAGGGATTAGTGGTGTGTTATTGTTTTTTCTTATTTCAAAAATACAAAAAAAAAAAAAATCGAAAAATTTGAAAATTTTGAGCTCATAGTTAGTAATGAACACATGCTTAGAATCACTAGCCCATGATGAAACCTAATTGATATCATGCATGCTTTTGAACATAGGTGAATTGTTAACTTTGGAACACTTTGAACTCTAATGCAAAGTTTACTTTAACTTTGTAAGTGAATATCTTGAGCACAATTTTGTCATGACTTGTGAAGTGTGCATAACTTAGTGAAGATTGTGTGAAGCTTGTGATAGTCTTAAGAAGTCTCTAATACATGCTAGAACTTAACTACATGCTCTTTGAGGCGTATGTCTAGACTACTTGCAAACATGAAAGTGATATAGGAAATCTTTGATGCGTT
The DNA here is from genome assembly GCA_907163345.1 of Haberlea rhodopensis. Lineage (NCBI taxonomy): Eukaryota > Viridiplantae > Streptophyta > Magnoliopsida > Lamiales > Gesneriaceae > Haberlea > Haberlea rhodopensis. Next base: position 7,410,253 of record CAJQUN010000004.1, on the reverse strand, counting down.
TGAGCCTTTCAAGCCTACCATATGAACAAAATCTATCTTTAGTACCCTTTTTGAGCCTTAATGCAAAAGAATGGGAGTATGCTAAGCATACTCAAGACCCCCATTCAACATTCCTTGACTAGCTTATCATCATTCCCTAATGAGCCTAAATTTGATTCTAATCCATACCTTTTAAGGGAGTATGATGTATTTCATTCAAATGCACTTGGGAATCATTGAAGTATATTTGTGAGCTTAATTGTCAAAAGAATGGAATGCATGAAAGAAAAAGGGATGCCTTGAAAAAATAGATAAAAATATGACTCCAAGGGGAGCCAAGGCACAAAAGAAGAAAAGTGTTGAAATAAACCTTGTGAAAAAGAACAAAGTTGAAAAATTCATGCAAGAAGAGAAGCTTTTAGTGTGCATTTCATCATACTCTCTTGTTTGAATATCCTTACCCTTTCTTTCATAAGCCAGTACCTAGGCCAAGCTACAAGCTAATAAAGACCTACTTGATTTGTGTTTGCAAAGTGGCTAAGATAGTGGAGAAGAGTGTGCAAGTGAGCTTGAACTTGTGTTAGTGTATGACTTGAACTATTATGGCTTTGCATATTTTGGATCTATAATTTGTACACAACACTTGTTTATGACCACACACACACGTTCACTGCTTTGTTGGGTACGAAATGTTTAGGGATTGAACTTGTTCCATTATTAATTTTCTCACCGCCGTTCATTATTATGCATGTTAAAATTGTTGAGGCATTAAAGTGAGAACAAGTTGCTTTGTTATGAACCTATGAGCCAACCAAAAATATTGTAGTTTTATTTGTTTACTCGAGGTCGAGTAAAGAGTAAGTATGGGGGAGTTTGATGTGACTAGAAATAGACACATCTTTAGTGCTTAATTATCTACGATTTGGTAGGTTTTGATAGATAATTTGATACGTATGCTACCTCGTATATTTGTGTAATTGTAGGAACAATCGAAGAAAACGAGCTAAAAATGATGTGTAAAGACCAAGAAGAGACATTGATATGACAAGGACTCAAAGTTGATCAAGAAAAGGGCAAAAATGTAATTTTGAAGGTGGCAATCGATCGCCTGGAAGAGGAAATCGATCGCCTATGGACAGAAACTTAATCAACAAAATTCACGAGCCAGCGATCGATCGCGAAGAAGTGGCGATCGATCGCCAAAGCCCACTGGAGCCACGCGATCGATCAAGAAGAAGTGGCGATCGATCGCCAATACATTCTGCCTGAAAAATAAAAGCCAGCGATCGATCACCACATATCAGGCGATCGATCGCCGAAGAGTCCGAAAATTAGGAAATTGAGTCTTTTACCATGTTTAAAAGATTGTATCCCATTTTTATCACTCACATACCCTAAAACTCGAGACTAAGCCTCATTAGCAGCAGTTTTGATAGTTTTTCTAACTTTTAGAATAATTGGAGATTTTAGATTAATTCTCTTTGAAGTTTTGTCAAGAACAACGAAGAACGGGACCGGAATCGACAAGCCAGAATCGTGACTATTATTAGTAATTTCTTCTCCTTTATATTTATTTAATGTTTTCGAATGATATTTTGTTAATTTTAGATTCAATCATGCTAGGCTAAAACCCTTTGATTCTTGGTTGAAGGGATACCTACTTTTGGATTTGAATCTTTTATGAGAATTCGATTTGATTGTTGAATTAGATTTCGATTTCAATTTGTTTCTCAAATTTCGAATTCCATGATTGTTGTGTTTGTGTATTAGACCGATCACCTAATATTCAAGTACATAATCGATAGTTTGTTAAGAAACAACTAAGATCAATAATTAACCGGCTGTAGGTATTATTGAATTCTTAGGAGAAACGGTTGAGTAATCAATTTTAACGGCTGTAGTTTTCATTGATTAGATTTATCGAACTCATTAGTTTTGAAAACTATCATTGATTTAATCATTAACGGCTGTAGTGGTGATTAGAGATTTGGTAAGGGTCGAATTGAATGCTGTTTTATCTTTGACTACGAATAAGATGAGTAGGAATTGAATTTCCAGTCGATAGATAATCGAAAGTATTCGAATGTTTTGATTTGATGACCAAAAGATAATTTTCCAAAAGTACGGTTACCTGAAAACCAAGAATCGCTTTAATCCCATAAGTTTTAATCGTTTTAGTTAAACTCGTTTATTAGTTTGATATTCGCTAAGTAGTAGTAATCCAATCCAAACTCCCATTGTCACTATTTGTTTGATAATTGGCACGAAATAAATTCACCTTCCCTGTGGGATCGATCCCTACTTCCGATACTACATATTTTTGCTATTAACTGAAGAAGGGTTAATTTGGGCGTACGCGATAAGCGCTACCAATGATCTATCTATTTCGCATGTCATATACCATAAAATGACATATTGTATATAAATCTATTTGCAAATATATCGAGTTATATATATCTTTACCATATATTAAATGTATGATAACATATTTTTCGTACTAAATAATATAATTTGTGGTACTATATAAGCTACTATGTAGTACCAAATATACTGATTTGTAGTACCAAATATACTGCTTTGCGGTACTATATAAGCTAAAATGTGGTACTGAATACAAGCTGACGATATTTTCACCTCCAAGGCACAATGAGCGCCTGTCAATCTGCCAAAAATTATAGTGGGCAGAATCATGGGCGCTTGAGCGCGGATTTGTGGTACCAAATATACTGATCTGTGGTACTATATAAGCTAATATGTGGTACTAAATATACTAATTTGTAGTACTGAATATACTGATTTATGGTACTAAATAACATTTTTTTTGTACTAAATAACAATGTGGTACTGTATAAGCTAATGTGGTACTAAATATACAGATTTATGGTATCAAACATACTGATCTTTGGTACTATATAAGCTAATATTTGATACTAATTAAAATATATTTTTGGTACTAAATAACATAATTGGTTGAGCTATATAAGCTATTGTACGGTACTAGATATACAGATTTGTAGTACTAGATATATTAATTGATGGCACTATATATACTAATAGGTGGTACTATAGTTTATGAAGATTGCTTTTGTGAAGTGAATTTGAAGGACCGGCTCTTGAGGTTTAAGATCATTGGGCTTTTTTACCAAGGCAATATAAACGTTTAATATATGTATTATTATTAAATATTATTAATCAATTTAAAATGGTTTAACAAAATCTAACATTAAAAAATCAACTTTAGATCCAAAATAGAACTGAGGAGGGAGAAGAAGAGACAACATGTGAGAGAAAAAGAGAGATTGTGTGAGAGAACAAGGGTATATTGGACAATTTCATTAATTAGGGAGCTTAATTTTTTTTATTTGGTAACCGGGGAGTGCATAGTGAATAAATGTTTATTGGGGACTGAACATTAGTGATATATGACTTAGAGATTTTTAGTCAAGTCTCCCTAATTATTTCACTAACATTTTGAAATAAAATTATAATGGACTAGTGCGCTTGGTTTTGGATCGGTTGGGGCGCTAGCTATTGCTCTGCTTTATGTATATTGCTTCTGCTACTAATATTTTGGCCTTGGTCCTTTGTCATGACAAAGGATTTGCTTATTTTGGGTTTGTTTGCTTTGTTGCTCGAATTTACCCGTCTTCATTTGTGGTTTTCTGGTTGAGGGCCTTCGATGTTGGATATAGTGCGATTTGGCTGGAAGTTATGCTTGCAATTGGCTATAAGTTGTTTGGCGTATTTTGTGGTGGTTCATTTGTATTGCTTCACTATCGGGGCAACGTGTGGGATTGACGATTGGGATTCTCGGTTTCGTGCACCACCTAGTTGTGGTCATTGGTCGATGCATCTCGGCGATGGTTTTGGTTACGAGGACTAGTTCCATTGTCAGTCTTTTATCATTTTATGTTTCTCATGTGTCCTTATTTGTTTCTTCAGCTATCTTGAAAGATAGTTCCTTTCTCCGACCACATCCTGGACAACATGATTTTAGGAGGACCTGATTTGGGTCTGGTGGTCCCTGCAAGTTTCAGATTAAGGTCTTCTGATTAGATGAGACTCACTCTTCCATTAGTCCATTTAGTATGCCTAGGCGTAGATGCGTGTTAGTCTTTGCCCTCCTATGAGACATGTATTTATTGTTGTTTTTGTTGTTGTTTTATTCTGTTTTGTGGGCTTCGACCACCTCCTTGTTGTACATATCGTTTCATTAATAAAGTCTTGTTTATGTTTAAAAAATAAAATTTATAATGTACTTCCAATCATATATAATAATTAATATAAGTCTTGTTTATGATAAATAAAATAAAATTTATACTGTACTTTCAATCATATAACATCATATATTCTTTCATGAATGTTCAATAAAATAATTATAGAAATTTTATGAAAATATCTTCCAAAATTTGAAAAAAAATAGAAAAAAGAAAACGCGATTCCAAAAATAAGTACTTTATCCCTGTGATTTATAAAATATAGCATATATAAAAGTGGTGTTTTGCACTTATTCACGAACTATATGGGGTAAACTGTCTATTTTGAAAATCATAAAGGGGTAAACTTTCTATTATCAAATCACAAGGATATAATCTGACTATTTAAAAAAATAATATGGGGGTTCGTTGTCAATAATCATATTAAACATTGAAACAGGATATAGTACTCAAATAATGCTTCGCGAGCTAATCGTGTTACAAGTTGGCTCAGTTGAATCAGTTCCGACCCAACACTCTCAAAATTCTTGGCCCAAACTCCGAAATAAGAAGTCCTAGAAATGTATGCCCATTCTACATAGCCCAATATATCTGATAATCCTACCTATTGATAAAATCCATATGCTTAACCAGATTACTCTTCTGCCTTTTACCCGCCTCCCTCCCTCCTCCCCGGTTAATTCAGGCAGCGTACCGCAATCTACCACAAGTAATTTCAGCTGAAGCCTCTACAGGCCAGACATCCAAACAATTTGCTTTGTTCTTTAGGGTTTGAGAGAGAGAGAGAACTGTATTGGATCGGAAGTACTTACATATTCACTGCGGATAGAGATGAGTGTTTGGAATTATGTGGTGACGGCTCATAAACCGACGAACGTAACTCACTCATGCGTTGGAAATTTTACCGCTTCTCATGAGCTCAATCTCATTGTTGCGTAAGTATTCTCACACGCACACACATGCGTGCAGAAACATTTTTTCACTTGTACTCCCCATCTGAATTAAATGATTTTAAATTTCATGGACTTCTATGGTGGTTTGATTGTTCCACGTGGTCTCTGGAAATATTCTGTTAATATGATTGTATGATTCTTAATCATTGTTTTACAATCCGTATGGAACTGTTTTGTGTTTGTTAGGGTAATTCATGATATTAGAATGGAACTAAGATTTTACCTATCTCTAGTTCTGTCTTTATTACATAATTCCTTTCATGGTGTTATTGTGTACTGTGAAACGTATTTCACCTTTCCATGATTTCCATTTGCAGGAAATGCACTCGAATAGAGATCCATTTACTTACTCCTCAAGGTCTACAGGTACCGGAATCCTGTCCCCTGATTTTTTTATAATGTAGTTTTCTTCCCCTTTTGTTCTTTTCATGGAGATTGTAGATGTGGAGACAAGGCGACAAGGGGTGGTAATCCATGAGGAATATAATTTAGATATTGGGCAGCTCTTATCATGCAAACCCAGTAAATCCTAGAGTGTACTATTTACTTTAGTTTTTTTTGTGATGAAAACCCAGTAAATCTGTAATATTCCATCCTTTATTCGCTGATGGAATTACATGAGCATAAACTACTAATGATTGAGGTCGTACGAAATCATAATCTCTTAGTTTAAATCTTTACAGCCTATGTTGGATGTCCCAATATATGGAAGAATTGCGACTCTCGAGCTCTTCCGCCCACATGTGAGTGTTCAAATTGAAACTCATAACTTTGGTTTATTTGACAATCAGTTTGAGAAAACCCTTGTCTTGAGATCAGATTTTGTTTTTACCAAATAGGATAGAAAGATTAAAAAGACTTACATCTTACTTCGTGATAAACTGGCAGGGTGAGACTCAAGATCTCCTTTTTATTGCTACAGAAAGATATAAGTTCTGTGTTTTACAATGGGACTCTGATGCTGTGGAGGTTATTACAAGGTATAAAAGCTAGAATTTTTAAGTAGTGGATGACAAATCTTTTCAAAACATTGTTTATTGCATGCTTATACTTAGATACACTGCTTAATTCTGACAACAGTGACATACTTGAACCACATGTAAGTTCTGTAGAGAGGTTTCGTGGCTATACGAGTTTCTTTTCCCCTAAACAAATACATTTACCTGAAATCATGCTTGTATAGAATATCCACCTGCGGCCATAGGACTAATTTTTTCTTTTAAATTATGTCGATGTCATTATTTTCCGTTTTGGTTAAATCATCAATTCGTCATCTTTTTTTACTAAAAGGAATTTGTTGCTTTGTGTTGGGGGTGGCATCCATTCTTAAACAGAGCAATGGGAGATGTCTCAGATCGTATAGGCCGTCCTACTGACAATGGGCAGGTAATTTAGTAATTTTTTGGAAATTTTCATGTTCAGATAGTGATCTTGAATTTTATTTTACAAATTTGACTGTTTATGACGTGAAATTTTTTTCTGGCAGATTGGCGTAATTGATCCAGATTGTAGATTGATTGGACTTCATCTGTACGATGGGTTGTTCAAAGTAATCTTAGAAGTTTATACCTTTTTCAGATTGACTCCAATTGAAGTTTCACTTTTTCCCTTTCACATGCTCTCGATTGACTACAAAGGAATTCTATCTTTTTAGGTCATTCCATTTGATAACAAAGGCCAGCTCAAGGAAGCTTTCAATATTAGGTATATTTTTCTGTTTCTTTTCTGTTTTTTTTTTTTTTTCCAATTGCAAAGTGTAGCGAGTCGCTGTCCCGAAAGTAAAGTTGGTGTCCATTATTCCTGAAAAATATATGATGTGGCTTTTTTGTATACCTGTATATTTCTGATAGGGTAACTTGAATTCTTGCATATGTATTGCTGTCTGTTGATCTCCAGTTGCTAAATGCAAACATTTTGTCCTTTTTTTTTTTTTGAAAGAAGATGGATGATACCTGTGTTCACTAGTTTGAAGTTTTTTAGTCACTTTCCTGATTCTAAGTATTGAGGTTCTTATATCCACGTCTCATTAGCTCTTTCTGTAAATTATGTTTGAGCTAGTTGAACAATATTCCTATTGTCTCCTTGCATTTATTCCGAAGAAGATGCCACCACTTGTCTACAATCCAAAAGCTCCCCACATGGTTGACTAGAGAATGTTTCATCATAAAATAAGTCTTTTTTTTCAGTAGTAGCAAAATCAGTTAGCTATCTCTACTTCTGCTGAGTTCTGATGCTGCAGATCTTCATTTTTTTGTAACTGTATAGATTTCCAAGTGAAGCTATAATTTTTATTCCCCATTCTACGCGCTAAATAAAAATATTAATCTAATCATTAATCATTATGAAATGCTATGGTTTCTATTTTCCTTCTTAACATTAGCAATGCCCTGGCTGTTTCTTCAGGCTTGAGGAACTTCAGGTTTTGGATATCAAATTTTTGCATGGATGCGCTAAGCCAACCATTGTTGTACTTTACCAGGTTTTGATTTACGTTTTATGAATATTACCTTGAGTTGTGATATCTGAGTTTTTTATGTGATATCTATCTTCTCGTCATAAGTAGATGAATCTATTTGCTGCTTTCTTAATTCATACAAGTTTCCTTGGGCCAATGAATTTTGGTTTATGAAGAAATCGTATCTTTGATTTTTAGTCATTACTTATTATATGCAATTTTTCTTTCCATGTTTTCACTTATGAGGTATCATTCATGGGCGGATGTTATATATAGATCATGTTGTCAAAATACACGGTTATTTGCTGAATTTTCTTTCTGAATTTCTTCTTTCAATTCCCCATATATATACAGCATATTTTTCCTATCTAACTCCTACATTCACTCACTAATTATGGAATGTACATTACATCAGTATAATACAATATATTCAGCAGCTTGATCCAAGCTGCTTTCCAATATGGAATAGCCTTGTGGCTATTATGGAAGATACTCTGAAATTCAGCGGTGATTCAACATGGAAGGTGACCGAGATTGGTGGACTGACATCCCCCCTCAAATTGATGCTGATTGATTAAGAAGCATCAATTTGCCGACGAGAAATTGATGACGCTGTCGAGTCATAGCTTTTGTAAATATGTCAGCAAATTGCATATTGCTAGAAACATGTGGTAATGTGATTGTCTTGATATCCACAACCTCTCTAATAGAATGACAATCTACCTCGATATGTTTCGTTCGCTCATGAAAGACGAGATTAGCTGCGATTTGGATGGCACTCGTTTTGTCTCCATGAAGAGGTGTGGGATTAGTTTGAGGGAAACCCAATTCATCTAATAATCCACGAAGCCAAATAATTTCAGAACAAGCAGCGGACATAGCACGATATTCAGATTCTGTTGACGATTTGGACACACAAGTTTGCTTCTTACTTTTCCATGAGATGAGGGAAGGTCCAAGAAACATACACCATCCAGTAACGGAGCGACGAGTATCTGGACAGCCTGTCCAATCAGCATCATTGAAACCAACAAGATGAAGAGGGATTCATGTGGGAAAGAATAACCCTCGAGATGACGAGCCATGTAGATAGCGAATGATTCGGCGAACTGCAGCAAGATGTAGATGTCGAGGAGATTGCATGAACTGGCTAACCTGTTGAACAGCAAATGAAATGTTCGGTCTTGTGATTGTCAAATAATTCAGGCTTCCAACCAGTTGGCGATACGAAGTTGGATCAGGAAGAAGATCACCCTCCTCATGACGATATTTCGCGTCAACTTCCATGGGAGTGTCAGCAGGCGGAGTATCCTGAAGTCGGGCTAAAGTAATGGGATCTTGTGTGTATTTATGTTGACTTAAGAATATACCAGACGATCCAGTATGAACTTCCAACCCCAAAAAATAGGTGAGTGGACCCAGATCTTTCATGTGAAATGAAGCCTGAAGATGCTGCTGTAGACGAATGATAAGAGCAGTGTCGGTCCCAGTAATAACATTATCATCTGCATAGACGAGGAGAAGAACCATTCCTGCCGATGTCTTGCAAAGGAAGAGAGAGGAGTCATACTTACTTTGCATGAAAGAGAATTGAAGCAGGGAGGTGCGAAATTTGTCAAACCATGCGCGAGGGGCTTGTTTTCAATCCATACAAGGAGCGTTTCAATTTACAAACTGCCGAGGCGGAATCACAAGTAAGTCCAGGAGGTAGCTTCATGTAGACATCTTCTTTTAGGTCACCATGAAGAAATGGGTTTTTAACATCCATTTGATGAAGAGACCAGCCCTGCGAAGCAGCAATAGACAGGATAGTACGGATTGTGGTCATCTTTGCAACAGGAGCAAAGGTGTCCTCATAGTCTACTCCATACTCCTGGCGATTTCCAAGAGCCACTAACCGGTCTTTGAATCTGTCTAAGGTTCCATCAGAGCGAAGTTTGATAGGTAAACCCATTTGCAGCCAATAGCTTGAATATTGGATGGACAAGGCACAACATCCCACGTGGCATTATCCTGAAGTGCCTGTAATTCTGCATCCATTGCCTCCCTCCAACAGTCATGTTTAATAGCCTCCGAATAACATGTAGGAACAAGATTATAAGATAAAGTAGTATGATAGGATGAATAAGAGGCCATACCGATCAGGATGACGAGAGAGGCGCGAAGAACGCCGATAGTCAGTCTTAGTATCCAGAGTTTGGACACGTTTAGGTGGAGGGTTGGGCTCGCGAGGGGGCAAAACCAGGCGCCGTCTTTCATACACAAGTCCAGGCGTGAACCGATTTGTGGGAGGTGATAGATCATCAAATGATGGAAGAACTGAGATTGCAGTCTTAGATCCAGTATGATTGCTAAAGAAATAATGATTTTCAAAGAAAACAACATTCCGAGAAATACGAAATTTGTTAGATTGTAAATCATAGCAAACATAACCTTTATGAGACACACTGTACCCCATAAATGCACATTTTACCGATTGAGCGGATAACTTATTTCGTTGAAGACTGGGCAAGTGAACAAAGCAAACACAACCAAAGGTATGTAAGTTGAGGTAGCTTGGGTTAGATTTATGAAGAGAGTAATATGGAGTGGCAAACTGTAATATACTCGATGGCAATCGATTTATTAGATAGACAGCGGTAGATAAGGCTTCAACCCAAAATTTGGGAGGAACGACGGCTTCAAGTAACAATATACGTGTTACATCTAATAAATGACTATTCTTGCGTTTTGCCACGCCATTTTGTTGAGGTGTATATGGACAAGAATGCTGAGATAAAATTCCTTTCTGATTAAGAAATTCGTGGAATTCGCGAGACATGTATTCGCCGCCTGAATCGGACCGTAGCATTTTGATGCCTGTAGAGAATTGAGTTTCAATAAAGGCTACAAAGCGCTGAAAAGTAGAGAATACCTCATATTTAGATCGAAGAAAGTAAACCCAGGTGTATCTGCTATAATCATCAATAAAAGTAACAAAGTATTTATACTGTACATGAGATATGACTGGTGAGATTCCCACACATCACTATATATTAAGTCAAAACAATTCACAGCACGGGTACCCTGATTAGGAAATGAGAGACATTTACACTTTGCTAATTTGCAAGTAGCACAATCGAAAGACAAAGATGAAAGGTGATTTTTATTTCCCAACAAACCAGTTTTTATTACATGAGATAGAACACTATGATTGGGATGACCCTGACGTTTGTGCCAAACTGCACTGGTATGATTGACTGCATTACATGCCATGGTAATTATTGGAGGAATGGAAAAATGAAGAAAAACAGACGCCCAACTTTAGGCCCCTTCGCGAGTATTCTCCTCGTCACCTGTTCCTGCACAATACATCCAGAACGAGAGAATATTACTTTACAATTGTTATCAACGATCTGTCCGACAGATAAAAGACTAGTAGATAATTCTGGAGATACAAACACATCTCGGAAAGACGGAGTAACATTACTCGCTGTTGAATAAATAGATAGATAGAGATTGTTATGAGATAAGGAGCTAAGATAATCTTTGTATTTGATTTATTGGAGTGTTTTCTTTTCTTAGGACTCTTTAGTATTAGGAGTCTATATAAACCTACATTGTATCTCTTCTTTGATATAGTTTTGAATAAAGAGTTTCTAGTTCTCTTAAAACTCATCTTTCTACATGGTATCAGAGCCATTAGATCTTATAAGAATTTTTTTTCCACAAAGTTGTTCACGGCTACTGTTCACGCGGCGCGAACACTGTTCACGGCTACTGTTCACGTGACGCGATCACTGTTTACGGTTACTGTTCACGTGACACGCTCACTGTTCACGGTTACTGTTCACGCGGCGCGATTACTGTTCACGGTTTTTTTTTTCCGTTCAATTCATCACTGCCCATCGCACAAATGGCTTCTACAGATTATTCTTCCTCGGCCACCACAAATTCTACCACTACACTCACCCCACCAACACTTACTGATTTTCCTTCGAATTTTATTACGAATCATCGGTTAAGTGGACTCAATTACCTTCAATGGTCTCAGTCGGTGAGGATGTTTATTCGAGGTAGGGGTCGAGATGACCTTATTTCTGGCTCAAGCCGCTGCCCTGTCAAAACAGATGAAGCCGCGTTTAAAACATGGAATATCGAAAACAATATGGTGATGTCATGGCTTATCAATTCCATGACACCCGATATTGGTGAACAATTCCTATTGTATTCCACGGCCAAATCAGTTTGGGATGCTGCCAGGGATACTTTCTCCAGCAAGGATAATATCGCCGAGCTGTTTGACATCGAAAGCCGCATTCAGGCGCTGAAACAGGGGGAGTCCACCGTTACCCAGTATTTCACAGACCTTACAAGATACTGGCAACAACTGGATCTTTTCGAGTCCTATGAGTGGAAGTGTTCTGATGATGAATCAATTCACAGATCCATCGTCGAAACTCGACGCCTTTTTCAATTTTTATTGGGCCTCAACACCAACCTTGATGATGTTCGGGCACGGGTTCTGTCCATTAAGCCCCTGCCTCGGCTGCGTGAAGCCTTCTCCGCCATGCGCCATGAAGAGAGCCGAAGGAAATTAATAATGAGCTCTCCGACTGGTACCCAGTTAATTGAGGGATCAGCCTTGGCAGCACCAAGAATCCCTTCCTGGTGCGGCACCTCAACAAGATCTTGCTTCTCATCACACTGGCTCGGTTGGGCAGCCTTCCGGTTCCTCCAATAATATGCGTAATGGTCGCCCTTGGTGTGAAAAATGCAACAGACCTAATCACACTCTTGACACTTGTTGGAAGATTCATGGTAAACCGGCAAACTGGAAATCTTTCCGTCAGCGGCGTGCTCAAGTTGCCCAATCTGACGGATCTGGCCAAGCTTCCCAACCCTTCAGCAAAGAGCAACTTGATGCCCTTCAAAATTTGTTGTCTAAAGCACTTCCATCCAACAACGCTCGGCCTCTTGGTGCTGGTAATCATGCCCATACAGGTATTGTTTCCAAAGCCTTGCTCTCACATCAGATGTTATCAGATTATTGGATCATTGATTCAGGTGCATCTGAGCACATGACGGGGAATTTGAACATGTTTCAATCCTATCAACCAAGCACTTCAGGTTGCTCTGTTCGGATTGCAAATGGTTGATGCGTGCCAGTTGTTGGCACTGGTTCAGTACCCCTCTTGGAGGATTTGGTGCTAAAATCGGTTTTATATGTTCCTGATCTTGAGTGCAACCTGTTATCTGTTAGTCGCCTAAGTATGGATCTCAACTGTGTCACTAAATTCTTGTCTACCTCTTGTGTTTTTCAGGACTTGGCTTCGGGGCGGACGATTGGCAATGCTGAGATCTGTGCAGGCCTATACCTCATTTGATCCATTTGTGCTGTTGCTTCTCAGTGTGCACGTTCATTTAATTCCTCATTTTCTATTAATTCTTTGAGTTTGAACAATGATATTTTATTATTACATTATCGTTTAGGGCATCCGAGTTTTTTGTATCTTGCAAAACTTTTTCCTTCGTTATTTCGCAATAAAAATTTGAATTCTTTCACGTGTGATGTTTGTCAATTATCTAAACATACTCGTCATTACTTCAAACCTATTGCGTATAAGCCATCCCATCCATTCTCACTCATTCACAGCGATATTTGGGGTCCTTCCAGAGTTAAAAACATCACTGGTTCTCGTTGGTTTTTACTGTTTGTTGATGATCACACTAGACTCTCATGGGTTTTCTTAATGAAAGACAAATCTGAAACAAGTGACCTTTTTAAGCAATTCAACACCATGATTCAAACCCAATTCTCTACCCGTATTCGTGTATTAAAAACTGACCGTGACCGTGCCCGTGACTATTTTAACTCCCACCTTGGCGCTTACCTACATACCCAAGATATTATCCACCAAAGTTCATGTGTTGACACTCCTCAACATAATGGGATCTCTGAGCGCAAGAATCGTCACTTACTTGAGGTTGCTCGCTCCTTACTCTTTTCCCATAATGTACCTTCTTGTTTTTTGGGGTGATGCAGTTCTGACTGCAGCTTACCTCATTAAAATGCCCTCTCGTATCCTCAAGTTTGATGCTCCTATAAAAACCCTTCTCAGGACTTATCCTACCTCGCACCTTTTACCGACTATTTCACTCAAAATCTTTGGATGTACTTCCTTTGTACACATCCACTCACATGCTCGGGGTAAACTTGACCCTCGATCGATAAAATGCATTTTTCTTGGTTATTCTCCCAACCAAAAAGGGTATAAATGCTACTCACCAATTCTCAAGCGTTTCTTCCATACCATGGATGTGACATTCTTTGAAAATCAGCCTTTTTATCCTCTGGGGGAGAGCAATTTGAATGAATCTCAAACTCCAGCAGCAATCCAACCAACCATACCCATTATAGAGCCAACCATACCCATTATAGAGCCTTTCACAATCTCTCATCATCCACTTCATGTGCCTGAACCACCATTGCAGATTTACTCTAGGAGGCATCGGGAACCTGAACAAATTCAGCCTTGTCATAACTCCTCCTTGGATCCACGTTTTGCTGAGAAACCACGAGGTAATACTGATTCTTCTAACCACAGTATTGATGATTATGATGATAGACCTATAGCAGTTAGAAAAGGGGTGAGATCATGCACTCAGCATCCTATATCTAAATTTGTTTCAACTGATCACTTATCTCCTACATATCGAGCTTTTGTGTCATGTTTAGATCAGGTCCAGATTCCGTCCAATATTGAGACTGCTATGCATGACCCAAATTGAAAATTTGTTGTCCTAGACGAAATAATAGCTCTAGAGAAAAACAAAACATGGCTCATTACTGATTTACCTCCAAATAAGAGGACTGTTGGGTGTAGATGGATTTCTTCAGTGAAACATAAATCTGATGGGAGCATAGAGCGATATAAAGCCAGATTAGTTGCAAAAGGGTATACCCAATCTTATGGCATTGATTATCAAGAGACGTTTGCTCTAGTTGCCAGGTTAAATACTATCCGAGTTCTTCTCTCTATTGCTGGAAATATGGACTGGCCCTTATATCAGCTTGATGTCAAGAATGCTTTTTTCAACGGAGATCTTGAGGAAGAAATCTATATGGATATTCCTCCTGGATTTGGGACTCAGTCTACGGTTAATAAAGTATGCAACTTGAAGAAATCCCTTTATGGCCTGAAGCAGTCACCCCGAGCTTGGTTCCATCGTTTCTCCACTGTTCTAAGGGGAACGGTTACTTACAGTGTCAGTCTGATCACACATTGTTTGTCAAAAATTCAGAGGAAGGAAAGATCACTATTCTTATAGTGTATGTTGATGATATTGTTCTCACAGGAAACCACAATGATGAAATGACTCAGGTGAAAGCTCTACTTTCTAGAGAATTTGAAATGAAAGATCTAGGACATTTGAAGTATTTTTTAGGAATGGAATTTGCTCGATCATCCAACGGTATCTTTATTTCTCAAAGAAAATATGTATTGGACCTCCTAAAGGAAATTGGAATGTTGGGATGCAAACCCATAGACACACCAATGGACACTAAAGTAAAGCTGAAAGCAAGAGAAGACAGTCCATTGGTTGACAAAGGAAGGTATCAGCGCTTAGTGGGGAAGCTAATTTATCTTTCACACACACGCCCGGATATTGGTTTTGTGGTTAGCGTTGTCAGTCAATTTATGAATAACCCAACCAAGGATCATATTGATGCTTGTATATCGAATATTGAGGTATCTCAAAAGAAATCCTGGAAAGGGTTTGTTCTTCAAGAAGTCGACAAACAGAAGCGTCAAAGTTTACAGTGATGCTGATTGGGCTGGCTCTCACACTGACAGAAGATCAACATCGGCTTACTTTGCATTTGTATGGGGAAATCTGGTAACATGGAGGAGTAAGAAGCAAACTGTTGTAGCTAGGAGCAGTGCAGAAGCAGAGTATCGTGCCTTAACTCAAGGCATATGTGAAGGACTGTGGTTGAAAAGGTTGCTAAGTGAACTCAAGCTAGACAACAATCATCCAGTTGAAATGATGTGTGATAATCAAGCCGCCATAAGCATTGCTAAAAATCCAGTGCATCATGACCGTACCAAACACATTGAGTTAGATCGGCACTTCATCAGTGAAAAGATCGAGAAGAGAATTATTGATCTCAATTATGTCTCCACTCACATGCAATTTGCTGACATCTTAACTAAGGCACTTCATCATCCTTTATTTGAAGATTTTTGTTCCAAGTTGGGCATGATAGACATATATGACCCTGCTTGAGGGGGAGTGTTGAATAAATAGATAGATAGAGATTGTTATTAGATAAGGAGCTAAGATAATCTTTGTATTTGATTTATTGGAGTGTTTTCTTTTCTTAGGGCTCTTTAGTATTAGGAGTCTATATAAACCTACATTGTATCTCTTCTTTGATATAGTTTTGAATAAAGAGTTTCTAGTTCTCTTAAAACTCATCTTTCTACACTCGCCAATCTCACAAATGGGAAGTTTACTACCATTAGCAATTGTAATTTGTAATGAACCCTTATACGGTCTAAGATTGTGCAGATTGTCGGTTGTCCGAGTCATATGATTCGAGGCACCTGAGTCCACAAGCCAAGATTTTAATCGATCACTACGATTGTTACCTTGAAGACCCAATGTAGATAGGGCAGAAACAATCATTTGCTGGACTGTTTCAGGTGTAATGGGAGGAGATTCGCCAACAGAAGAAGAAATGGGACCGATGGTGGCTTGATAGCTGCTGGTCCGTCGGTTTTGGGGATGTGTGGGATGCAGTAGTTACATTTCTTTGCATCACAGTGGCTAGCCATGTGCCCATATTCTTTGCAAGTATAGCATTGTATGTGACGAAGATCTTTCCATTTTCCTTTGGCATGCGACGCATAAGCAGTGACATTTGTCGAGTTGGTGTGATGCTGGAGCGTCCCTGTGTAGTCAATCGCTGTTCTTCACGAAGCAGTTCCCCGAGGCAAACATCTAACGATGGAGAGGGATCTCGGTTCATCAATGTGGAACTGGCAATTTCAAAATCAGATCGCAATTTCATCAAGAATTGATCACGCTTGCTCTGTTCATGAATTTCTTGAACAACAGCGAGCGAGGAAGCAGAAACATTGGCATAAATAATATCAGCTAATTCTATCCAAAACATCTGAAACCAGTGAAGTATTCCTGAACGGAGAGATCACCCTGGGTATAATTGGCAATTTCATATTCTAATTGGAAGCGACGAGCCACATTGTTATGGATTTTCTTCAAGTATGCCCACATGGCTTGTGCAGTCGGATATGGGCGTAAATTTAGCACAATTGTAGGATCAACAGATGCCAAAATCCAAGTCATTATTCGAGCATCTTTGATTTGCCATTGTGTTAATTGAGAATCGTCTTTGGGTGCCGGGTCACTCCCATCAATATGACCCCATAATTCCTTCCCCAATACAAATAAACGAAATTTAAATTCCCAGGCCGAGTAAATTTTGCCAGTGAATTTTACCCCAAAACTTTCAAAATTACTCATTGTAATTATTGGTGGAACCGACAGACTCAATGAGAAAAAAAATTAAATGTTTGAAATGTGTACGAGCAACACACACAGTCCGATCTCTTATTTCCGAAGATAATTGATTCCGAAAAATCAAGACAGAAGATGGAAAAAAAGAGAAAAAAAAATCTTGTAGCCAATTAGTCAATTTCAAAATAGATCGATGACTATCAACGCATAACAAGATGATAACGGGTTGGTTAATCAATTCCGGAAAGTGAATTTCCAATGAAGACCAACGCACAAGCAAAACAGCAAGAACCCGATGGGCTGAACAATCAATTTAGCGGAAAAGCAAATTCCGGATGAAGATCAGCACAAATAGAGATTCACGGGCTGACCAACCAATTTCGGAAAACTAATTTCCGATGTAGATCAGCGCACGAACACGTCGAGCAAGAAACCGAAATGCTGAACAATCAAAGTCGGAAATAATTCCGATGAAGGTAGCGACGGAATCCCGACAGAAGAGAAGAAGAAGAGAAAAAAAATTAATTCTGAAGTTTTGGCTCTGATACCATGTCAAAATACACGGTTATTTGCTAAATTTTCTTTCTGAATTTCTTCATTCAATTCCCCATATATATTCAACATATTTTTCCTATCTAACTCCTACAATCACTCACTAATTATGGAATGTACATCACATCAGTATAATACAATATATTCAGTAGCTTGATCCAAGCTGCTTTCCAATATGGAATAGCCGTGTGGCTATTATGGAAGATGGGCTGAAATTCAGCGGTGATTCAATATGGAAGGTGACCGAGATTGGCTGGACTGACACATGTTTCATACTCTTGAGTCTTGACCAATTATACTCTCTAATTAGTGGTAGAAATTTAATTAAAATTATGATGTACTCTTTTTGGTTCCACCTATCATCTATGCTGCACATTTTCAATCTTATTGTTTCTTTTTTCGATTTGAATCATGTTTTAGAACTCTTTTAGCATCTTTTGATTACCACACATCGCCACCTTGATTTACAGGATAACAAGGATGCTCGTCATGTGAAAACATATGAGGTGACTTTGAAAGACAAAGATTTTGTTGAGGGGCCATGGTCTCAGAATAATCTTGATAATGGGGCAGATCTGTTAATACCAGTGCCACCTCCTCTCTGTGGTGTTCTAATTATTGGTGAAGAAACTATCGTGTATTGCAGTGCCTCAGCTTTCAAAGCAATCCCAATTACACCTGTAGGTAACATATATCTGTTGCTTACTCTATGTTATATCATTTTAATCATTATCTCTGATCGTTGTTCATGCTTTCTATTTAAGTCTATTACAAGATCTTATGGGAGAGTTGATACCGATGGTTCCCGCTACTTACTTGGGGATCACAATGGACTTCTTCACCTTCTCGTCATAACCCATGAAAAGGAAAAGTGAGTTTATCTTCTGTTCCATTATTTCATTAAGTAATGTTGCTTTTTTGCAAACATATTGACATCATGACATCTATTAATGGTTTTTCCTTTTATAATAGAGTAACTGGACTCAAAATTGAGCTCCTGGGCGAGACATCTGTTGCATCATCAATTTCCTATCTTGATAATGCAGTTGTTTTCATTGGCTCAAGTTATGGAGATTCACAGGTTGCGTACAATTTCTCCTTTCAATCTTCGCAATCTACTATCTCCATATAAAGTAGATTTTACATTCAAGTATTTTATGTCTTATATTGTACATAGTTATCAGATTCGCCTGGCTGTGCCTAGGCGCTGGGGGCGCAGCCAGATGCAGCCCATCTACTATCTCCCTATAAAGTAGATTTTACATTCAAGTATTTTATGTCTTATATTGTACATAGTTATTAGAGGCGCCTAGCTTTGCCTAGGCGCTGGGCGCAGCCAAGTGCAGCCCATGCGCCTGGGAGGATCATTGGGGCTTCAGCCCTTGTGAAAGATAAGCGAGCGACTTTTGCTGGGCGCAACCTGCGCATATGGTGCGCTACAGAGAATCCAATTGAAAAACAGCCGTCCATTGCTAGCCTCTGTTTTCACTTATAAAAATTAAACCTAGGGCCCAGCCCAACTATCAATCACCCGAGCCCAAAGTTCTCTAAAAACTCTATCCTGCGCAGCCACCCTTTCTCTCTATTTTTTATTATCAGGAATTCAATTCCAGTCTGTCCTTAAATTCCTCTTCTTTCACACACTTTCTTTGTTTTCGTTGCAACAATTGAGGAATATCAATTTTATCATTTAAAAATAATCATTAAAAAATTTTAAAAAACAAAACTCAATTAAAAGAACAAACCCTCCATTTTCCCCAAGACACAAGCACTGGTATGAGTCTTTCATGATGTCCCTCTCCACTGCTGCCGTGAATTCCTACTCAACAGACCACGTAATTCTCGCCTACGGTACCGTTTTCCACGGTTTCTCCGCCAAACTATTTGATTCCGAAGCTCAGAAAGTAGAAAGCTTACCTGGGATACTAGCGGGGATTCCTAAACAAGTGAGGCAATTGCACACCACAAGCTCGCTGGAGTTTCTTGGCTTGAGAACTAGTGACAGTTCCGGGTTGTTAAAGAGTCGAGCTTTGGGTCGGATCTTGTGGTTGGAGTTATTGATACCGGGATCTGGCCTGAGAGATAGGGTTTTAATGTTGAAATCGTGCCAAAGTTAGTTAGAAATCATAAGAGATTGTAGTATATAATTCTAGTGTAATTCAATAAGGAATATTTGGTTTTAAATAACCAAATTCCATATATTTTTACTTTCCTAGTTAGTGGAGGAATTTCCCCCTTTTCGATTTGTTTTGTTCCTGATCTTATGGCTTACAGATTGCAGCCAACCTCTATTTATTAAGTTGTATCATTTATTCAGATTAATGAGAATAATGTTTATCTCAATTCTCTAAATTTTTCACATGGTAACAGAGCCATCTTCTAAAATAAAAAATCCTATTTCTTGACCACATACGACATGACTACTGAGAGACGAACCAAGAATTCCTCAATTCCTGAAATGGCATCAGAATAAGTCATCTCGGAGGAGTTCAAGGAGGAAGCGAATGCAGATCACTTCTCATCACCAGTCACAAGCTCAATGGACACAACTACCTACAATGGTCAACGACTGTTATGATGTTTATCTGTGAGAAGGGCCTAGATGAATACCTCATGGGTGAAGTCGCTATAATAGAAAATAATCACCCCAAATTTCGAAAATGGAAGGCTAAAAACCACATGGTGATGTCGTGGTTAATCAACTCAATGACCAATGAGATAGGAGAAAATTTTCTCCTATATGGAGCGGCATAGGAAATCTGGGACGCAACAAGGGATACATATTCAAGTTCTGAAAACACTTAGAACTATTTGAGACTGAAGCTATTCTTCAAGATCTACGCCAAAGATCCGTCATTGGCAGCATCTCGACATATTCACCTGGAAATGCTCTGAAGACACAGCTATTTATAGAAAATATTTGGAACAAAAAACGAACATTCAAGTTTCTCCTTGGACTGGATACGAATTTAGATGAAGTGAGAGGGAGAGTAATGGGGACCAAGCCTCTCCCAAACCTCCGACAAGTCAGAAGTTAGACGGGGAGAGAGCAGAAAGAAAGTCATGATGGGACCCCAAAACTCGGCCCCGACAGTGGAAAGATCTGCCCTTGCTACTCGAGGTCCATCAAACCACAACTATGACAGTCGATGGAAAAAGGGGAAACCCTGGTGTGATTACCGCCGCAGACCAGGACATACCAGAGAAAATTGATGGAAACTCCATGACAAAACCGTTGATTGGAAGCCAACTTAATCAACTAATGAAAAGGAAGGATGTGAATGTTGCTGCCTCTTTAGATGATAACAAAGACAATATCAACAACCCACAAACCGATGTAAGACCTTCCACCAAAGAACAGCTTGAAGCATTACAGAAACTGTTTAATTAAAGTTCCATTCATCAAACCAATACTTTAGTCGCTGGATCAAGCATGCTAGCTTAGAAAAGGTAATTTCTCCCAAGCCCTAATAGCCAATAAAAGACACTCAAGGCCATGGATCATCGACTCTGGAGCATCGGACCACATGACAGGAGATGCCACTACCTTTGACGAATACAATCAATGCAATAAGGACCACACTGTCCGAATTGCTGATGGTTCCCTTTCTAAAGTTGCAGGAACTGAACTAATCAAAATTTCTAAGGATTTGACATTAAATTCGGTACTTCATGTTCCGAATCTGGATTGCAACTTACTCTCAATCAGTAAATTGACCCGTGATATGAATTGTGTTGCTAAATTTGTTTCTAACTTGTGTGTATTTCAGGATTCGGATTCGGGAGGAAGATCAGCAGTTCTAATGTGTTCAGGACTCTATCTCCTCACAGATGATTCTCCGCTACCAAGACAAGCTCAGAATGTGATTTGTGTTTCATCCAAGAGTCAGTTACCTTTAAATTCTCATGTTAATAAAGATAGTGAAATTATGTTATGTCATTACTTGGTCATCTAAATTTCATGTATCTTGAGAAGTTATTTCCCTAATTGTTCATTAATAAAATTCTAAGGCTTTCAATTGTTAGATTTTTCAATTCTCCAAACACACTCGTAGTAGTTACGCTAGTATCTCATATAAACCATCTCGTCCATTTGCCTTGATTCACAATTATGTTTGGGGACCCTCAAAAGTGAAAAGAATAACAGGAACTTGTTGGTTTGTATCATTCGTTGATGACCACACTAGACTGACTTGGCTATTCCTTATGAAAGAAAAATCTGAAGTATGTCAAATCTTTCTGAACTTCAATTCCATGATAATACTCAATTCCAAATCAAGATTCAAGTTTTAAAGACCGATAATGCCAAAGAGTATTTTGAGTCTGCCTTTATCACTCATCTTTCTAATCAAGGTATTCTTCACATTAGTTCATGTGTCGACACTCCACAACAAAATGGAGTTGCTGAAAGAAAAAATAGACAGTTGTTAGAGGTTGCTCGATCCCTCATGTTCTCAACTCACATTCCTAAACATTTATGTGGAGAAGCTGTTCTTACCACTGCTTATCTAATCGATATAATGCTTTCTGGAACACTTGAATTCCAAACACCTTGTCAAACTCCCATTTCAATTCTTTCCACATCCCAAAATCATTTCCGCCTTAGATCCTAAAATTCCACGTCCACCCGCAAAATCGTAGCAAATTGGATCCCAAATCCATCAAATGTATCTTCCTCGGGTATTCTCCGAACCATAAACGTTGCAAGTGTTAATCCCCAATCACCAAAATGGTTTATGCCTCAATGGATTTGACATTCTTCGAGCATCAGTCCTACTATCCAAAACTGACATCAGGGGGAGAAAATGCAACAATATCAGCCTTGGAATCTCTTGGACATTGAACCTACTCACCATGAACCAGGGGACTCCACACATTCATTCCAAACTACTCCAATCAATGATCATCCGATTCAAAACCCCATGCTTTAGCAAACTCAAAGGATCTAGAGTCATCCTCCTACAAATCCAGTACAATCCCTACTCATAATAATCCTGAAACAACACAAACCCATGGCCATGAGCTTCGTGTCTATACTAGGAGGAGAAGACCTGGAAAGGAGATTGAAAACAGAACACCTCCTACCATTGATCAAGACTCCGACCAAGTCCTAAATCTGCCCAAATACACTCAGGTATGGAAATTAATGATCTTTATTGCTCCTGCTATTGAAGATTCAAATATTCCAGTTGCACTCAAGACGAGAATTAGATCATGCACAAGTCACCCTATCTGCAAATTTGTATCGTACGGAGGATTGTCACCATCTTATCATGCATTTGTTTCTGCTCTTGATAATGTCCAGATTTCTAACTCTATCCAGGATGCCCTCAAGAAACCCGAAGTCCCAAATGGAGGTAATCTGTTATTGAAGAAATCAATGCATTGAAGAAAAATGGCACTTGGATTCTTTCTGATCTTCTACCGGGAAAGAAACCGGTTGGATGCAAGTGGATCTTTACTATAAAACATAAGGCTGGCGGAGGCATTGAAAGGTTGAAAGCTCGCCATGTTGCAAAAGGTTTACCCAGTCTTATGGAGTAGACTATTAGGCAACATTTGCTCAAGTGGCCAATCTCAATACCATTAAAATACTTTTGTCCTTTGCAGCTAACCGAAACTTGCCATTGCACTAACTAGATGTCAAAATTGCATTTTTGAATAGCGATTTGGAAGAAGAGGTATACATGGAGATTCCACCTGGATTGGGGACTCAATTCAATTGCAACAAAGTATGTAAGCTGCAAAAATCTCTATTACTTAAGCAATCTCGTTTGGCATGCTTTGACAGGTTTATCAAGACAATAGTTCCATTTGGTTACTCCCAATGTCAAATAGATTACACATTGTCTATAAAGTTCTCTCATGAAAGGAAGATTGCAGTACTTATTGTATACATTGACGACATTATACTAGCAATTGACTATGACGAGGAGCTGGTGTGATTGAAGAAGGTGATGGCCAAGGAATTTGATATCAAAGACCTCGGCCTCCTTAAATATTTTATTGGAATAGAGACAACACGGTCAAAGAGTGGCATATTTATCTCCCAACATAAGTATGTTTGTGTGTACTGGATCTATCAAAAGAAACAAGTATGTTTGGATGTAAACCGATTGAAACTCCTATGGATTCAACCAAAAAGATACGAAACAGTACTGAAATTGCACCAGTCGACAGGGGGAGATATCAAAGACTTGTGGGATGACTTATCATCTCTCACACACTTGGCCTGACATTAGTTTCTCTGTAAGTGTTGTGAATCAGTTCAGGAAGAATCCAACCGAAGAACATATGAATAGAATTTTGAAGTATCTTAAGATGACACCTGGTAGAGGTATCTTATACAAGAGAAATGACAACAGAGATGTCGACTGGGCAGGAGATATTACAGACATGAGATCAATTTCTTGGTATTTTTCCTATGTTTGGGGGAATCTGGTAAATTGGAGAAGCAAGAAACATCCGTTTGTCTCAAGGAGCAGTGCAGAGTCCGAGTTTAGAGCTCTAGCCCTCGGTATTTGTGAATGAATGTGGATACCGAGATTAGTTAAGGAGATGGGACTGGATTGGTGAAACCTATCAAAATTATTTGTAACAACCAAACGACTATTAGCATTACAAAGAACCCTGTTCACCATGATAGAATAAAACATATTCAATAGATCGACTCTTTTTATGAAGAGAAGATCGAAAAAGAAGTTGTTCAGCTTGTATACATTCCTACAAAATCACAGTTGCAGACATCCTCACAAAAGCTCTTCCAAAAACTAACTTTGAAGAATTGAGTCACAAGCTGTGTATGCACAACATCTACAACCCAGCTTGTGTGGAGTGTTGAAATCGTGCCAAAGTTAGTTAGAGATCTAACGGATTGTAGTAGATAAGTCTAGTGTAATTCAATAAGGTTTGGTTTTAAATAACCAAATCCCATAGATTTTTACTTTCCTAGGTTAGTGGAGGAATTTGCTCCTTTAGATTTGTTTTGTTCTTCATCTTATGGTTTACAGATTGCAGCCAGCTCTATTTATTAAGTTGTATCCTTTATTCAGAATAATAAGAATAATGTTTAGCTCAATTCTCTAAATTATTCACATTTTATGATAGAGATTTGGGTCCTGTACCGACAAAATGGAAAGGAGAATGCGTTGCCGGAGTTCATTTCCCGGCAAGTGTGTGCAACCGTAAGTTAAACGGAAAAAGGTATTTTTGCAACAGCTACGAAGCAACTAACAGGAAAATAAACGAAACGAGGTAATCTTGTTCTCCAAGAGATTTAGACGGCCATGGAACCCACACTACTTCAATAGCCGTCGGGAGGTACATATAGAAGTGTAAACGAATCGAACACGAACTTTTCGAGCCGGCTCGATAAATATTTGATTCGAATTCGAAATTCTCGAATTCGAGCCGAACTCGAACATGTTCGAACCTTTTTTCGAGCCGAACTCGAATCCAAATTACTTTGTTCGATAGTTCGTGAGCCGCTCGTGAACTTTAATATTTTATTAATATAATTATATATTAAATACATATATTTCGAACCTTTCAGGTATTTATTTTCGAGCAATAATTCGGATAGCTCGCAAACATGTTCGAGCCTTTTCGAGCCGAACTCGAACTCGAACTTTGATTCGAGCCGAACTCGAGCCAAATTTTTGAAACTATTCGAACTTCGAATCGAACTCGAGCTCAAATATAACTATTTCGAGCCAAATTCGAACCTTAAATTTTTCTGCATATTCAGCTCGATTCAGTCGTTTACACCCCTAGGTACGTATTCCAGCTTCCACTCTTGGCCATGCTCGCGGGATGGCCGCGACTGAAGGAGCTGCATATCAATGGCATCTGCGACTAGCGCGACTGAAACAGATCTGCATATCAACGGCATCCACGATTGGACCTTTTGATTGAGGCACATTTTATGGCGTTCTTAATTTTTTTTGGTTGATGGAGAAGGGTAATGAAGGATTTTGAGGTGGATGATAATTTATTACACCAATTAGGTGGCACAAGTTATGAGTAGAAAACAGTAAACCTTCCCGAAGGATTGCAAATGGGCCTCAAAAATGGTACCGAACAAAGGATGGAACAAGATTATTTTACTTATCTTGCTTCATCCTTCATACCAAACACAACCCTTGTGTAATCTTGCAAAACGAGTGAGTGAAAAGGATAGATATTCTCATGGAATATAACGTCCCGAAAAATGAATATTTCTTTGGTATTAAGATCATATATTTTGTAGCCTTTGATGTCGGGAGGATATCTAAGAATCACACATACGTGCCCGTGGTTGGAACTTGGTACAATGAGTAGCCAAAGTGGAGGCAAAGGTTACACAACCAAAAGCCTTAAGTCGTGTATAATCTAATGGTTTGTGATACAAAATTTCAAAGGAAGTCCAATGATTGCGTAGTTTAGATGAAGTACGATTGATTAAGAAAGCAGCGGTATGGATGCATTCATTCCAGAATTTTGAAGGAATTTTAGAGTGGAACTAAAGAGCATGTGCAACATTAAGTAAGTGTTGGTGTTTCGTTCGGTTACAGAATTTTGTTGAGGCGTGTTAGCACAAGATAACTGTTGTAAAACACCATGTGTGGAGAAAAAATCAGCAATTGAAAGTTCATTGGCATTATCGGGCCTAAATTGTTTGATGTCACATTGAAACTGAGTTTTAACCATGAAGAAAAACTTTGGTATTGCTGTCGTGGCTTCAGATTTAGTGTGAAACATATATATCTAAACAAATCTAGTGCAATCATCAACTAGAGTTAAAAAATAACGATGACCAAAAAAAGTAATCTCATTACAAGGGGCCCCAATGTCACAATGTACAAGATCAAAAGGTAAAGGCGACATGTTTTGATGAGATACAAAAGGCCGAAGCTTTTGTTTCGCAAGAGGGAAAATACAACAAGGTGGATTAGAATGAATGCTTGAAAAATCACACCGCGGCATCCACAGCCGGCGCTTCCTCCGACACTGCAGTGAGTTCTTGCCTTGATTTTTTGGTGCAAATAATGATGGTAATTTTTTCATATTTGAATAATTTATTTTTTCGAGGGAAACTTTAGTGATTGTTGTTTTACTATTTTGTGAATTGAATATACTGTTTTCGTTTGTAATTTGAAAAAAAACATTAGTCAAGAGAAATGTTAGAGTGGAGCGCTCGTGATGGTGATCTTCTTTCTTTCTGAGACCTCACAATTACACGCCCTGACATCTCATTCACGGTTCACAAACTCAGCCAGTTTTATAACTCAATCACTAACGTCCCATCTGCGGGTTGCACAGCATCTCTTCGATATATTAATTCCAATCCTTGTCAAGGTATATTTTTCTGTGTCAATTCATCACTGCAATTAAAAGCATCCATTACGAGATTCTGCGTATTTTTGGTAGACTCCTTAATTGCCTGGAAATCAAAGAAACAAGTCACTGTGTCTAGATCTTCTGCAGAGGCTGAGTACCGCGCCCTTGCAACCACTACCAATGTATTGGTTTGGTTAAACCATTCATGACCAGCCATCATCTTTTGTGATAACAATGCGGCCATACACATAGCCTCGAATCCCATCTTCCATGAACGATCTAAGCACATCGAACTCGACTGCCATTTTATTCTTTACAAGATCAATGTTGGAAGTGTCAAGTTGCTGCCAATCCGTTCCAAGCGTCAACTAGCTGACATTTTTACCAAAGCTTCCTTCATCAACGTTACTACCATTGTTGTCCAAGATGGCCATCACTAACATATATTGTCCGTCTTGAGGGGGCGTATTATCAGTTAGTGGGTTGAATAACTGTCCGATGTTTTTATTTTATTTTTAGCATTACAGTACGTGTATTAGTGGGTTAGTTATTAGCAGTTTAACTTTATTAGTTGTATATAAACATTGATGTAAATTTGTCCAATTTGATATGAGTTAATTTTCACTCAATCTGGTCCTCTTCTTCCTCACGTAGTACTTGATGTGGGAGGGTGTTTTCTTACGCTTTATTTATAAGTGAAGTGATCTCATCTTTCTACAACACTGGTCTGGTAAATTCTTGGCAAAAATGATCTTCCCCATCTTTTTTTTTCTCATTTTATGTGGTTTTTTGTAGTTTTTCTTTACACATCATATGCTTAATACTCTACTTCATCTTGTTTTAATATTTTTTTTCAAATTGCTGCTTGATACGAGAATTTATTGCCTATAAGTAGTAATCAGCCTTGAAATTTCGTGGAATGAAGGTGTTTCTTATCCTTATTATTTTTTATCATGCTGCATGGAAAGAGGATATTTTTTGATTGTTTGATGTATTTTGAATTATGGCTGATATTATCATGCATAGACAATGTCATTTTACATTTTATGAATGACTAAATATGAAGATAAACAAGTGGAAACTTGTGTTTGTAACTTATTGTTCAATAAATGTTTTCGCTGCTGTTATCATAAGTTTCCTTGACTACTTGGGTTTGTTATATGTGCAAATTTGTCATTTCAATGAAAATTTCCTTGTTTCTATGTCGTGACTCATAATCCAGCTCATAAAGCTTAATCTTCACCCGGATGCAAAAGGTTCTTATGTTGAAGTTCTCGAAAGGTATGTCAATTTGGGGCCGATTGTTGACTTCTGTGTGGTTGACTTAGAGAGGCAAGGTCAAGGTCAGGTTGTAACTTGCTCAGGAGCTTACAAAGATGGTTCTCTTCGCATTGTTCGTAATGGAATTGGGATAAATGAGCAGGTATTTACTGTAAATTTTATTTTGTTGAGAATTCAGTTGACACTTTACTCTCTCATTATAATCTCCAGTTGTTGTCATTCGTAGGCATCTGTAGAGCTTCAAGGAATCAAAGGGATGTGGTCATTAAGATCAGCGACTGATGATCCATTTGATACCTTTTTGGTTGTTAGCTTCATCAGCGAGACACGTATATTGGCAATGAACATTGAGGATGAATTGGAGGAAACTGAGATAGAAGGCTTTTATTCAAATGCCCAGACTTTATTTTGTCATGATGCTATATATGACCATATTGTGCAGGCAAGCTTATTATATCATGCAAACCCATTTGTTGTCCTTTTGTCATGTATAAATTAATTTATGAATTATGCAGGTTACTTCAGTCTCAGTCAGATTGGTCAGTTCTACCTCTAGAGAACTCCGCCATGAATGGTTTGCTCCAGCAGGGTATTCAATCAATGTTGCCACAGCCAATGCCACTCAGGTAAGCTCGATTGTTTAGTTTTAGGATCAATTTGCAGTGGAATGTCTATGAAAACTTATATAAACCATAAGGGCATGTTTGAAGTGAAGAATTGGGATTGCGATAGGGATTGGGTTAAAAGTAATCCCATGTTTGGTTTGAAGATTAAAAAAATTTATTCCACTATATTATCCCATTCTAATCCCATTTTCGAGCAAAATGACATACATACCCTTTCCAACCATTATTATTATTATTATTATTATTATAAAATAAAATAAATATATATTTAATAATAATAAATATATATATATATATATATATAATTGAAATAAAATAATTCAAATAATATATATTTTATATATAATAAAATAATAATAATAATATATATTATTTATCCATTATTATTATTATATATATATTTATATATATATATATATATATAGGGTATTTTAGTCATTACAACAAATAATAAAATTAATCCACCATTTTATCCTCCAACCAAACACCATATAACTTATCACAATATAATTTTTATCACAATCTCATAACCTTATCATTATATTATTTATCCTATCCTTCATTTCAAACAGACCCTAAGGGTGCGTTTGTCTCATAGGATGATACATGATTGTTAAATAATCATGGTATAATCTAACGTTTGGCTCATTTTTTCCGGCCCTGGATAGATTATTGGGCCCGATACTGTACATGCTATTTTCCTAAATTTTGATGATAAATCATGACATTAAATAGGTGTGATGTCTTATCATATTGTGCACTGTTCTCATTATATTGTGTTATATTACGTAAATGTCCTTTCCCACTCCACCTCTTTCTCGCCCATCATAATTGCTTAAACTTCCTGTTCAAAAAATAATAATAATTGCTAAAACTTAAATTTTAAATAATTTTCTGAAAAAAGATGATGCTGCGGCAACAATTAATAGCAACTTTATAAAAAACTATATATATGCGCGGCTAGCTAAACGATAGATTTGATTTCGATTTTTAATTACTATAAATTTTTAATAAAAATTTAAAGAGTAAAATTAGAGTGATAATGAGTAGTGATCATTAAAAAAAACCTGAACATAAGCCAAGAAAGATAAACTTTATTAATTTATTTTCATGAAATGTTTAATACGATATATTTCATATATTATTTCTAATAAGACATTTTTATAAAAATTTAATTATTTATCTAATTAGTTGCCCTAAAAATTTTATCTAAAAAACTAGCTTGAATTAAAAATAATATTGTAGTTTTTACTACATAAATATATCGATTTTTACAAAATACAAATTATGATATTTTTAAAATAGCAGAAATATTTTTTAATAGCCTTGGGTTAACAAAATATATTGACTCCATGGTAAGGTTTAAACAAAAATATGGTAATGCTATTAATTGTGGGGGTATTTTGGTCAATACAAGAAAATTTACCAAATTAATCCAACATTTTAAAATCATACCAAACACCGTATAATTTATCAAACTAAATTATTTATCATTATTTATCATCTACTTATCACTCTTACTACTTATCCTTCGCTTATCATATCCTCGTACCAAGCGCACCCTAAGTGTCAAACTTAATTATCATAGATTATGAGTAGCGAATATGGTTAGCTGGATATTGCATTCTTACTAACTGGAGAAATAAAGTTTTTGGAAACATATAAATCTAGATTTTGTCTATGATTCTGCTCTTCATTGTTTTTATTTTGATGCAGTCTTCTGAAACATTCTTATTGTGGTATTTGCTGGTTTGGTTTTGATTTGAGTTATTTTCAGCTTACTGATAATTGTTGACATTTGCCTTTCACAGATTTTATTGGCTCTTGGTGGTGGCCATTTGATCTACATAGAAATTGGTGATGGAGTGTTGACTCAAATGAAACATTATCAGTTAGAGTACGACATCTCATGCCTGGACATAAACCCAATTGGTGATAATCCAAATTATAGTCACCTAGCAGCAGTGGGGATGTGGACAGATATAAGTGTCCGGATATTTTCGCTTCCTGATTTGAACCTGGTTATGAAAGAACCATTAGGAGGGGAAATAATTCCTCGTTCTGTACTACTATGTACTTTTGAAGGGGTGAGTTTGGTTCTTAGTTTTTTCAACTTTGCTTTTATGTGGGCATACAGTCTCTTCTGTGCATGGATTCTTTTAGAGAAATTTAAGGCTCTTAGGATATTGATTTTGTTGGTACACCAGAATAAACAGGATGTCTTCAACTTCTCTGTTATGATTTTGGGATAAAAATGGACATGTACACGAGAAATTCTTTATTTTTTAAGAATGTTTTAGCCAAGATGGTTACAATTTTGCTCTTCAAAAGCACAGCTTCGTCGCAGATATACTTTTTTCTCTATCTTCTTCAAATCGATTCTTGATACGAGGTTCCTTTGTCAGAAGCAAGTGAAAGACAATTCTATTGTGAGGGTTATGTAATACATTTTACCATTCTTGAGTGAGGTAATTTTGTTATGAAAGTTATCTAATACATTGTATGTTCTTGAGTTTCCTTTTGGAAATCTTATTTCTGTAGAAGTTATGAATCAGAATTCAATACCCGCTGATGCTGTCATCTGAAAACGTTACCCAAGTTCCTAGTCAAAATTTTAGTTGAATAAGCTTAGACTTAAATCTATGCATGAATTGAATGAGCTTTTTCAAATTATCAAACTAATAGCAACTGAAGTGGGGCTAATCACTGTTGGCTGTGTTGTAATTTCAGATGCCTTACTTGTTATGTGCTCTTGGGGATGGGCATCTCTTGAATTTTGTGTTGAACGCTAGTACTGGTGAGCTGACGGACAGGAAAAAAATGTCTTTGGGGACTCAACCCATTACACTTCGGACTTTCTCATCAAAGAATGCCACACATGTTTTTGCTGCTTCTGATAGACCGACTGTCATTTACAGCAGTAACAAGAAATTGCTTTACAGTAATGTAAATCTAAAAGAAGTCAGTCTTATGTGCCCCTTCAATTCTGCTGCTTTCCCCGACAGGTAAGTTGTACCCAATGTTTGCATTATGGTTGAAGACACCTTCATTTCAGTTTTGAATTATAAATTAAAACCATCTAGCCTGCATTCTTCTTGTGGGCTATTTATGGGATGGATTGTTTTCTGTGTTGAAGACCTGAATAAATGTTTATAATCAGAGACTAACGATAGCATTTAAGTATTTGCACAGCTACTTATACTTATTATTCCTTCTGATCTAATGGTGAGAAAAATTTACATGTAAAGTCCACAGCCTTTTATTCGCCTTCTGGGGTGAGGGGTAGTGTCAGGTGTGGTGAGACAGGAGAGTCTAACCTAGTCTTGATAGCTGCTAAATGCCATCGCTGCCCTGTATTCACTAATTAAAAGAATTGTGAATTCGTCAAGTGAGTGATATGTGAATTCCTTCAAATTCATAACTGATTTTTAAATCGTGTTGACGATTGATAACTGATATAATCCCATTCATGAGACGATGAGTTTTCTCCCAAGAGGATTGATTTGAGGGTGGAGAGGACTATTATATTATTTTCTTCTTTGTGGGTACACAACTACACGACATCTAAATGAAGTTAAGGTTGACAAGGAATTTACTCGTGTCCACAGCCTTGCTATTGCTAAAGAAGGTGAACTCACAATTGGCACCATTGATGACATTCAAAAGCTTCATATACGCTCTATCCCACTTAAGGAGCACGCACGACGAATATGCCATCAGGAACAGACCCGTACCTTCGCCATATGCAGTCTAAAACATAACCAGTCAAGTGCAGAAGACTTTGAAGTTCACTTCATCCGTTTGTTGGATGACCAGACCTTTGACTTCATATCAGCTTACCAACTTGATCAGTTTGAATGTGGTTGCTCCATTCTTAGCTGCTCATTTTCTGATGACAGTAATTTTTATTACTGCATCGGGACTGCATATGTCATGCCAGAAGAGAATGAACCTACAAAGGTAATTTGCAAACTCTCTGTATGCTTGTCTGTTGAGTATTAGTGTGTAGGCTCTGCCCTTGTCCCTTTCTTTAATCACTTCTCTTGGATTCTGGTGGGTTTTACTGGAAGGTGGGTGGATGATCAAATGCGTTTATCTTGCTCATTAGATTCCATTGATACTGTCAGATGAAGTCCGGCTCATGAACAAGTTTTTCCTTCTGTATGGTAAACAAATAGCGTCTCCGTGTTGTTTGGACAGTACACTCATATTTATAGGCATAATCAGAGCAGTTTTTCTTCTCCGTTCCTGAAGACCCGACTCATGTTGATTGTAGAAAATAAGGAAGCTTTCGTATAAATAGACATAAGGTAAGTGTAAATATTTAGAGGAGATAGTTGAATTGATATCTTGATTTGATTTCCTTATAGAATTTTATTTCCTTATCTCATTAGTCTCTTTTCTGTATAAATAGAGAGTTTTAGGGTTGTCATTATTATTCAATTGAAAAGGAATAAAAGTATTTTTCACATGGTATCAGAGCCGGGTTACGCTTGTTGAGCTTTTTTCCGCAATACCCAGTCACCATTGACTGAGTTTTTTCGTTGATTCTTCAGCAATTGTTTGTTGTTTTTTTGTCGGCCTTAATCGCCGTGTTCTTCTTTCTTCATCACTAAACACAATTGGTGTTTTCTCTTTTATAAAATCCTCCTCGCATACTGCCAAAACCGATGAAGAACAACAACCGAAAGATTCTGGGGAACTCCAGAATATACAATCAGCCTATCGATTTAGTGGAAAAAATTATCTGAAGTGGTCCCAATCGGTCAAAACCTTTCTGAGGCAAAGGAAAACTAGGGCATCTGTTGGGCAATGGCCCCAAAGTAGGCGACAAACTTTTTGAAGCCTGGGATGGAGAGGATTCCATGATTATGTCATTGTTATGGAATTCCATGAGTCCAGAAATTAGTGACACCTGCATGTTTCTTCCTACAGCAAAGGAAATTTGGGATACCTTAAATCAAACTTATGCCAAAGTTCATGACATTGCTCTAATCTACGACATCAAGGCTAAAACATCATCCACAAAGCAGGGGACGAGATCAGTAACAGAATATGCAAATTTCTTGCAAAACCAGTGGCAAGAACTTGATTACTATCGGGCGACTGACCTCATATGTGTGCAGTGACTATCAAGCACTTCATCGAACGAGATCGCGTGTATGAGTTTTTGGCAGGTTTAAATCCTGAATACGACTTGGTTAATCCAAATTATGGGGAAAACTTAAGTTCCGTCTCTCAATCAAACTGTGGCGTTAATTCGGGCAGAAGAAAGCCGGAGAGGTATCATGTTGGAAACACCCTCCTCAAAAACTTCTTCCCTTCTCACAGTACCAAATCTAATGGCCTGCTGATGGAACGACCTCATCAAAACGGCCAAATCGAGAAGACCTCTGGAGTACCTAGTGTAAAAAATCAGGAAACACACGCTATCACTGGTGGAAATTACATGGAAAACCTACTTCCAACAACCGAGAATCAGGACTAAGAGGAGGATAGTCGAAGCCAGCACAAGGACATGTGCACATGACCTCAAAACCAAATCAGGAACAGGCTTCAAACATTGGTGGATTTAACAGTGATGAAATTGAAAAGCTAAGGAGCCTACTGGGGTCCTTGAGGCACCATCACCGCCGGGAAAAGTGCCTTAGCACTTTCATGTAAATCTTTCATTCCTCTTGGATTACGTGCATCGGATAACGTGCTTGGGAACTCTTGGATTCTTGACTCGGGTGCAACAGATCACATGACCCATAAATCAAACCAATTTAAATCTATAAACCATGTCCAAGCAATAAAAAGATAGCCGTTGCTAATGGTAGTTTGATCACAATAGCTGGCATAAGAGATGTACACTCAACTCTGAATTAGTGCTTAAAGATGTTTTTCATGTTCCACAGCTTACCTCTAACCTTGTGTCCATTCAGAAACTCACACAAAATTTGCACTGTCACGTTATTTTTTACCCGTCATATTGTGAATTTCAAGACCTAGAATCGGGAAGGAAGATTGGACTTGCTAAGGAACAAAATGGACTCTACTGTCCTTGATACATCCGATCAGTCGAAAGAAATCAAACCCAGTTTATCATCTTCATTTTTTTCGTCTTTCAATAAAGATGTAATTTTGTTACATCATTTGCGTCTTGGACATGTGTTTTTCATCTTTAAAAATTCTGTTTCCTTCGTTATTTAAGGGATTAGATGGTCATAATTTTCATTGTGATGTTTGTGAGTATGCCAAACATACTCATACAATCTTTCCTATTAGCAATAAAAGGAGTTCTTCTCCATTTTCCCTAATTCATAATGACATATGGGGACCTTCAAATATCCCAAATATTTCTGGTTCACGATGGTTTGTGACATTTCTTGATAATTGCACTTGAGTATCCTGGACTTTTTTACTCAAAAATAAATCTGAAGTGAGTCATGTTTTTCCCACCTTTCATACCCTGATTCAAAACCAGTTTGGTACAAAAATAAAAAGGTTTCGTTCAGATAATGCACGTGACTATTTCAATCATACTTTGTCACCTTATTTCCAAAAGGATGAATAATACACGAGTCCTCGTGTGTTAACACTCCTCAACAAAATGGGGTAGTAGAACGAAAAAATCGACATCTTCTTGACACGACTAGAGCCCTGCTATTCCAAAATCACGTACCAAAACATTATTGGGGGGAAGCCCTACTCACATCTACATATATCATCAACCGCCTTCTCGAATTTTGGAGTTAAAAAGTCCAATCGAAACTTTCTCACACTATTACCATAATATTCGAACCACCTTTCATTTAACACCTAGAGTCTTTGGATGCACCTCTTTCGTCCATATTCAGAGCAATAACTGGGGAAAGTTACATCCTCGAGCAATCAAATACATTTTTATTGGATAACTCATCTCATCAAAAGGATTACAAGTGTTTTCATCCACCTACTAAGAAATTTTACACTTCAGCCGATGTCAGATTGGTAGAAAGAAAACCATATTTCCCTAATACTTGTCTTCAGGGGGAGAGTCCTACAATGGAAGACAAGGATCCTTTCTTACTCGATCTATCACCACATGAGTCACTCAACCCTTCACCCAAACTCCACCATGAGCCGAATGCAGTACTAGATAATCATTCAGAACCTATTCCCTCATCACAACACCCTACAGATGATGAAAATCTTGGGGATAATAGGATACTTGATAACTCTCGATATGAAAAAGGTGTATACAAGGATGTACTGTCCATCTTCAGCTCCTCGGCAAGTCCAATCTGACAAACAGACTTCAGGAAATGAGGTAACAATTTCATCACCCAATTCATCTATTTCACAATGTAATGTGTTTCCTACAAATAATGAACCTATAGCCATTAGGAAAGGAATCCGAGAGTGTACCAAAGGCCACTATATCCCATATCCCACTTCGTATCCTTTGAAACTTTTTCCTCGAAACACAAGTTTTGTTTCAACTTTGAATGAGATCCATATTCCCAGGACTTAATCTGAAGCACTATCTAAAGACGAATGGAGAAATGCTATAAAAGATGAGATGGATGCATTAGAAAAAAATAAGACATGGGAATTGGTAGATTTGCCAAAAGAGAAAAGAGCAGTTGGATGTAAGTGGGTATTTACTCTGAAGTTTAGGGCTGATGGATTGTTGGAACGCTATAAAGCGAGACTTGTGGCTAAATACACAGAGATATGGGGTAGATTATCAAGAAACTTTCGCACCAGTTGCAAAAATGAATACAGTGAGGATCTTGTTATCACTAGCTGCCAGTCTTAATTGGGAACTCAAACATTATGATGTAAAGAACACCTTTCTTCATGGGGAACTAGAAGAAGAAATTTACATGAAAGTCCCACCAGGGTTTTGTACAGTGAGTGGGAACAAGGTCTGTCTTTTGAATAAATCATTTTATGGCCTAAAACAATCTCCACGAGCTTGGTTTGGAAGATTTACTAAGTTTATGCTATCTATCGGGTATAAGCAAAGCCAAGGTGATCATACGTTCTTTATTAAACATTCGACCTCAAGGGGAGTCACGGTACTAATTGTCTATGTTGGCAATGATGAGAAGGAAGACAAGGGTTAAATCAATGTCTCACCAAAAAATTTGAAATCAAGGACTTAGGAAGACTGAAATACTTCTTGGGAATTGAAGTAGCACACTCCAAAGAGGGAATTTTCATATCCCAACAGAAGTATATTATGGATCTTCTCAAAGACACTGGTAAGATGGCATGTAAACCAGTGACAACGCCTATCGAACAGAACCATAAACTTGGAGATCCGAGAGATGATAAAGTGGTAACAGAGAAATGTATCAAAGACTGGTTGGCAGACTCATTTACCTTGCACACACTCGGCCCGACATCGCTTACTCAGTCAGTGTCGTGAGCCAGTTCATGCACAATCCAAAAGAAGTTCATCTACAAGCAGTCTATAGAATTCTGCATTACTTGAAATCTTGTCCTGGGAAAGGAATCGTTTTCAAAAGGAATCTTACAATTATCTTGGAAGCCTATACTGATGCAGATTATGCAGGGTCTCCTATAGACCGAAGATCGACCTCGGGATATTGTATCCTCGTTGGAGGGAATCTCATATCATGACGAAGCAAGAAACAAAATATAGTGGCTCGATCAAGTACTGGGGCAGAATTTCAAGCAATGGCACAAGGGGTGTGTGAATTATTGTGGTAAAGATTATTCTAGAAGATCTGAAGATAAATGAGAAGAGTCTATGAGACTTTATTGTGATAATAAATCAGCAATCAGCCAATCAGTATTGCTCATAATCCAGTTCAGCATGATAGAACAAAGCATATTGAGATAGGCAAACACTTCATCGAAGGAAAATCAGAGAGTGGCCTAATTTGTACTCCATTTGTTCCTACAACTGGACTTCTTGCAGATGTACTCACAAAAGGGCGCAACAATAGCTGGGAATGAAAGATATATATTCACCAGCTTGAGGGGGATGGTAGAAAATAAGGAAGCTTTCGTATAATAGACATAAGATAAGTGTAAATATTTAGGAGATATAGTTGAATTGATATCTTGATTTGATTTCCTTATAGAATTTTATTTCCTTATCTCACTAGTCTCTTTTCTGTATAAATAGAGAGTTTTAGGGTTGTAATTATTATTCAATTGAAAAGGAATAAAAGTATTCTTTTCTTCCACTGTAATTAACAAAATCATTCTCAACTCTCTCTCTTTTGCTTCTATGTGAAATGTCTGCAGGGCCGAATACTTGTTTTTGCTGTAGAAGATGGAAGACTTCAGCTAATTGCTGAGAAAGAAACTAAAGGGGCTGTTTACTCTCTTAATGCCTTCAATGGGAAGCTTCTAGCTGCCATTAATCAGAAGATTCAGTTGTACAAGTGGATGCTTCGTGATGATGGTTCTCGTGAGTTGCAATCTGAATGTGGACATCACGGACACATACTTGCTCTGTATGTACAAACCAGAGGAGATTTTATTGTTGTAGGTGACCTGATGAAATCAATTTCCTTATTGATTTACAAGGTAAATATTTGCATTCTCGATGGGTGCCTATCATCTCTGTTTTTGGATTTATGTTTTTCATCTTGTTGCATCTGGATTCGTGTCAACCTCATCTTTAAGGCATGTCTTTTAAAGTCTGCTACACGATCTCTATGTGCTCAGATTTTAGTGTTTGTAAACTCCAAATAACTTATATAATGGTTAATCACTTTGCGCCAAAATAATTTTGAACGATTCATTCATTTTCTTACTCCACTCTTTGTATTTCCTCGCACTTTGCTATCACTACCTCTATAAACGGAGTTTGATTAAAAAAAATTAAATTCCAGTTTGCCTAAGATTCTTCGTTCTCTGTTTACAGCACGAGGAAGGCGCTATTGAGGAGCGAGCCCGTGACTACAATGCAAACTGGATGTCAGCAGTAGAGATTCTGGATGATGAAATTTACCTTGGTGCTGAAAATAATTTTAACCTCTTCACTGTCCGAAAAAACAGTGAAGGAGCCACTGATGAGGAGCGGGGACGCCTTGAGGTTGTTGGTGAATATCACCTAGGTGAATTTGTTAATCGGTTTCGTCATGGTTCTCTTGTCATGCGATTGCCAGATTCCGACATTGGCCGGATTCCGACTGTTATTTTTGGAACTGTCAATGGAGTCATTGGGGTCATTGCTTCCCTCCCTCATGATCAATATGTCTTCCTGGAGAAGCTGCAGACTCATCTCAGGAAAGTGATCAAGGGCGTGGGAGGATTAAGTCATGAGCAATGGAGGTCATTCTACAACGAGAAGAAGACTGTCGATTCGAAAAACTTTTTGGACGGAGATCTAATCGAGTCGTTCCTTGATCTTGGCCGTAATCGGATGGTGGAGATTTCGAAAGCAATGTGTATTCCAGTGGAGGAGCTAATGAAGAGTGTTGAAGAATTGACTAGGTTGCACTAACTCCATTCTTCTATATTTCCT
The DNA here is from genome assembly GCA_907163345.1 of Haberlea rhodopensis. Lineage (NCBI taxonomy): Eukaryota > Viridiplantae > Streptophyta > Magnoliopsida > Lamiales > Gesneriaceae > Haberlea > Haberlea rhodopensis. Next base: position 7,370,870 of record CAJQUN010000004.1, on the reverse strand, counting down.
CCCCTCTTTTATTCAGAATGAACTATCATCGGGTTCTGTATTGGTAATGTGTGAGCATAAACTCATTTCTTTCCGGGTCTTGGAGTCATTAAATCTACACGACTTAGCCTGTTTCTTCCGTCCTCAATGTATAATTATGGTAGTTGCAAAAACGTGTTGTTTATTGGTCTGTAAGTAACCACTCCTTTCGTTTGTTCATGTGAAGTCCGTGTCAGGAATTTGTAATATGATAGCTACTAACAAAATTTAACTTTGAACATTCTGCGGTCAAGATAAGCTTGGTCCCTGTTTATTTTTTATTGGCAGGGCAGCATGAGTGAGTTCAATGCGAGGAGAAGGTCCATACAACTTGTGTGATTATAATGATTAATGATAATAAGGAATATCCAAAAGGAAAAACTACAATTGGTCCTATATATTATCTTTTTTATGGATTTGGTCCTCTGTCGTGGGAAAGAGACTAAAAATGAGAGGAATTGTACACGGTGAAAGAAGGTGCTGAAATGGCAGTTTGGCTTCAATGGGCAAATTGGACACTTGAGACGTATACAATTGCAGTGGTACATGCCATTCTTCAACCGTCTCCTTTCTCAATGGATGAACCAATTGCTGCGGATATAAGCCAAATATGCTCTGACACATGGTGTTGGACCTGATTCGGGACTTGGACTATATTATACCATCCCTTAGCTAGTACCATATTCCACACACAAACACACACATACATATATATATATATATATTCGTACAGACCATATGTAATGATTAATAATATTATATTAACAAAATTGTTACAATAGCGGAAGCATTCATAATATCTAACAAAATACAAATCAAGACAAACTGCTTATAATAGTCTGATATTTAACTACAGAGGAAATAGTATAATAATCATGGTGAGCCAAATTTTCCTCCGGTTCTCTTATATCTGGAGTTCACAACAAATAATAAGGGAGGGGTTAAAAATCTTTAAGGACTTGGTGAATAAATAAAATGGCCTTCATTTCTGTAATTATCTAATCATGCAATATGTCAATATGATGTCCTGTAATAGAGAAATAACATTGCAATCAAATAAATTATCAACGAAGCACTGATGATTTAGGACTTAAGAGTGAATATTGAGGGCTAAAGAGGTGGCTCCTACCGACAATTAGGTGTATCACTTTCCCAACGTATTCATATACGATTTGTGCATTTCAATATTATGAGCCAATGTGAACCATTCTCCGGACTATAAAACTGTGTGGGTGTGCAGATGAACCATATATCTGGACTGTCATATATTGTTCATTGGACTCACTTTCTGGGCCGAAGCCACATTGTCATGTGGACTCAATATCCAGACATATGTCCGTTGACCAGCACTCCAATCAGTCATTCAAAGGAACAGATTAGCGATAAGTTCGGTAAAAAGACATGCAAAATGTATGATCAATGAAATGATGTGATGCACAATATGACAACATATATGAAAGATACAGTAATAAATAAGCATTTACTATAAGTTCCCGACCAAATGCCAAAAGAGCTATATAGAAAGAATTCGATACTACATCTCACATTGATAGCTTATGATATCATCTCGGTTGATAAGTCCAAGCCAATATTAACTCTGATTCATAATAATTCAACCGTAAGTCAAAAAGCCATGAAACTTTTTAGAAATGCCTAAAATAAGTGCAAAAAGTTTTGGACACCAGAAAATCAACAATCAGGACAACGCGAGAGTTACACGGTCCGCCACATCAGTGTGTGTCCGGTGCTCTGGCCACCACGAGCGGCCAAGATTTTTCCGGAGTGTTCATCTAGTGGCGTTCTATAACTTTTGTTCATAAACAATTTTGAAATTCCTAACGAATATTTCCTAGATTTCGATTTATAAAATGATTTGAATGGGTTATTTAATCACCGTAAACAATTTTTTAAAGTGACTTTTTCGGTGACCATCCAACATGCATGTAAAATAGGACACAAGTTAAACAACTTCTCTTTAGCATAGATAATAAAAATGAACCTAAAAGTAAATCAAATCGAAGCTTGAACATACTACCGTAAAACAGTTTTCTGGTTGGAATTTTGGCAAGTTGTTCTTCTCAGTTTCTTAATTTTTTCTGGTATTTTTCTGGTTGATTTGCTTTCAATTTTTGTTACACCTCTCACATTAAATATTTTCTGGGCTGGTAAGGAGGCCTGGGTCAAAATTGCAGAATTTTTGAAAGAGGTTTGAAAATTTTCTAAAATTTTGGGGATTTTTGACTTAACTTTCACTCATTTTCACTAAGCTTCTTTTCATTATGCTAGAACACGTGCCTAAATTCGATGAAGTTGAGTGTATTTCTAGACATTGTGTGCATGATTGGTGTCTTGTGGTTTTGACATGTGTGAAGTTACTTTGTGGATAAGTAACCACGTTTAGTTTATTTTTATTATTTTATTATTTATTTTTAAACAAAACATTTAACTTTGAGTCGATGTTTGTGTTGTACATTATCTTCTTAAGAAGATTTTACCCCGCACATGGTGCTCACTGAATATGGCAATCTTCTCATAAGATACGTTGACTCTTTGCTTGTGATAGTAGCACTACAAATCACAAGTTTCTCAGCCAAAAATGTTACAAACTCTCTTTTCTCAAGAACAAGATATGAACATGAATGAAATTGCAATGATCTTGCATTCTCTCACAATATATTGTGTTGAATTCTCACAAAAAAGTATGTTATGGGGATGTGTTGTAAATATATTTGTCCAATGGACATCACCAAAAGACAACATCTGGGAGTGATTTTTCAAGAAAAGTTGCACTCACTCGTCTAGGGTCGCATTTTTTCATGAAAAGTCAAGATAAACGCCCTAGACGCACTTAGTGGCGCCTTTGCGACTCCCTCGCTGCCTGGAAATTCGAGGCAGCAAAGGAGGCGCTTAAGGGCACCACTTAGAGGCGCACTATGCACCTAAATAGAAGCAACCTAGGCATCTCCCATTCTGCCCGGATTTCGCATTTTTCACCGGCAGCAAGGGACGCGCAAAGGCGCCACCTTATAGGCGCCCCAGGCACCTAAATAGAGGTGCCCTAGGCACCTCCCATTCTGCCCGAATTTCACATTTTTTGCACTTTTCTTAATACACTATTTTCCTTGTGTATACTTGCTTACTTTCTAATCACTAAGCCTTACTTAATCTTATTTCATTTGCCTCGATTTTTATCTTGTTTAAGTTCAATTCATTAAGCCTCAAAATTTACAACAATCCCCACATGAATGAAATTAATGTATATATTCACATGATGTCGAAAGAGAGTTCACACGAAAAATTATTGTATCAGGAGAGGTAGTTTTTAGCTTTGAACCTTTCTTAGCAGAATACTATCGGATTTACTAAACCGTAAAGTGAACATGATGTTTTGAACTTCTTGGCGGTTCGTATAAACCCAGACAATATTATCTACAATATGACTTCTCAAAAGTTGCTTTGGTTTTCCAATTGTGTCCGTTTTGGCCATGGAAAACGTCTTTGTTTCATAAGTGTTTTATCGAGGTGGCTTGTCCTCACACTTACATAAGTAACCTCGTAATAAAAAGTATCCTACCATACTCCACTTTTTCAAGTATATGAATCATTAAAAGTACCAAACTTAACCCCAATACTTTGTTAGATCTCTAGCACTCTTCATCCTAGGAATGGGTTGGGAAAGTTTCCCGAGTGCTAACTAAAAATTTCATAATTTAGTTGTCCCATTGAAGCAAGATCTTGGGATCTCCAGTCAACAAGGTTGGATTACCACTATGAAAATTTATTTTGTAGGTTTTAACCTCATTCATCTTGATAATCTATGCACTTGATCTCTATTCAATGCTTTTGTCAGCGGATCCGCCAAGTTATCCTTTGATTGCACATAGTCAATTGCGATAACTCTATTAGATATCAAATGTCTCATGGTATTATGTCTTCGGCAAACATGTCGAGACTTACCAATTTTCATATTGTTTGTGTTCTAGCAATTTACAACTGCTTCTCAAATGAATCATAGTTGCTTACACTGTTTTGTCAAACATGGAATATCTTCCAAGTAATTATAAAGCCATTCCGCTTCTTCCGCAGCTTTGTCTAAAAATAGTAACCACAATCCCATCATGGATCAATTGATTCATATTTGCTAAGATGATTTCCATGACACGACAGTCATACCAATGGTAAACACATAACCATTTGTGGATTTCAAATCTTTCGTATCATATATCCAATTTGTATCATTGTATCCTTCTAATACAAAAGGATACCCCAAGTTTTGAATTCTAAGTGTTCTAGACTTACAAATTCAAATTCAAGGTTTAACTTTTTGTAAACTTAGATTTAAACGTTATTTCTTACAAAATTCGAAACTATTAAAAATTCTAAATTAAACCCACCCTTCAAATTTTAAGCGCAATGCTTCTTAGAAAATCCAAGTTCAAGATTTTTATGTCTTGTAAAACTTGTATTTTAAGTGCAAAGCCTACAAAATTTGAAACTAAAATTAATTATGAGAATTTGTCTTTGAGATATTTGGAAACTTTAATTCCAAATATGACATTTGTTGCACCAATATTCATCATGTCAACATTCTTCGTCATTTTGATGATCTCTATATTGCTTATGATAATGAACATATCATAAATATACAAGCATATCATTACATTGGCTTCAACGTGTCGCATTTGTCACACTCGTTAACTTTAATCTTTTTTGACAACATAATTTGTCAAAAAATTCCTTATCTTTTTTTTTTTTTTTTTTGCGCTTGTTATGACTTACTATGTCACCCCCGTTTTTAAGTATTTGTAGGAATACTTTCATCATTTCCAACAATCCACAAGGATTTTCGTCATTGCATAAATGTGGCATTTAGAATATCGTTGACCAATAAGATTGATTCTCCCCACAATTTTCAGGAAATCCTTATCAAAATTTTATTGGTGTCAAACTTTCAAGTTTTTAAACTTTAAGCGTTATAACTTAGAAAATTAAAATTCAAGCTTTTAAGTCTTGCAAAATTTTGATTTAAGCGCACATGCTTAAAAAATTCGTAACTTGAACAATTCTCGAATTTGATTCGCAATTTTCATTTCAACCGTACAATACGTAGCAAACTCGACTTCAAGATTTAGTGTATTTCAAATTCGAGTTTGAAGCTTAAAATGTTTGGAAAATTCCAATAAAATCAAAAGAGAGAAAACAACACCAATCTGAGCATTGTGGCATTTGATTCACCATTTGTATTTTAAGAGTACAAATTTTAGAAAAAATCGAATTCAAGGTTTATTTCTTGCAAATTCTAGTCTTAAGCGTAAAATGCTTAGAAACTCATAGAATCAAACAGTTTTGGTGTGTTGCACCAATATCGACACACAATTCTGCATTGCAAAACTCATTTGTTTAATTGGTATACAACCCCTTTCATTTAGTGTTTAAATACTTCAATGGTCTCATATTTGCTTCGTAGCAAATAGTCATAACAATATCTTATGCAACTATCGATAAAGTATTGGAATACTTTACATCACCTCTAGTTTGCACAAACTTTGATTCACAAGCATCAATGTGAATTAATTCTAGATGTGTTCTGTTTTTTCCTAACAAATGAATGACAGATTTGTTAACCTAGCCTCCACACGTGTCTAATACTTATGTTTTAAATTAGCATTCACAGGAAGCAATAAGGTTAACATTACATATCTGCGTATCGAATTATAATTACATGACTCAAATAATCATATCATTAATCGTAAGACTCAACCAAATAGTATAATGATAAACTTTATTGCTTTCAATCGATGAGTAATCCTCATTTAATTTTGAAATTCCCCACTTATGGAGAGTACATTATGTTGAATACAAGATTTTAAACGATAAGCATTAGACCAGAGAAATCGTCTTACATCTTGTCATATTCAGTTATGTTGATATGATCGTCGGTTTTTCTTCTTATTGTCTATCTTGTTGCGACAATCTTTTTCTTTGTGGTTCGGTTTCCCACAATTGAAGCAATTTCCCTTGAAACTTTTAAAGTTCCTTTGTTGTTATCCATCATGATTATTTCTTTTCTTTTCAAGATTACTTGATTCCCCAACATTGGTTGTTGCACTCATTTTATTCATATTTCCAACTTCCTATCATCTTCTTCAATCCATAGAACTTCCTAGGAACAAAGCGGATTCTCCGACGGATTTGAATACTCCTAACTCAGGAACCAACTCATAAAAGATTGATTCATTTACCATGAAGCCGGCCGGGTCTCTGAACTCTCCGTAAGCGCAGCTTGCTCATAGTGCGGTCCCACTTGTATATTGTATTTGGCCAAAGAAGCATCAGAAGCATCAGACAGGTTGGAGTTCTTACCTTCTTGGGACTCCATGGACCAAGATCTTCTTCTATTATATGGTCAATACCGATCTACTTTAGTAGATCATATAGATGTAGAAAAAGCTTCACATTTTGAGGAATTGGAACGAACAATCAAATCCTCGAGTCACATTTCCTTCCTCTTGTGTTTCAAATAATTTTTGAAATCTTTCCACAACGGATGAAGTTTCTCAATAATTGCAGCAACTTGGAAGGACTTGCTTGGACTCATTCCTCCGCATGAAGCTCGTGCAAAAGTACTTGAAGTTATTGCACTTGACTCACTGGATTTCGAATCTACCATTTTGAAATTCAAGAAGTACTTAATGATAAATTTCTTAAGGCCGACATCTTCCGCCTTATATTTCGTTTCAAGCATATTCCATGATTCTTTTGAGGTTCGGACTTGACAATACACATTGTATAGTGCATAATCAGTGACATTTAATATGTAGTTCTTGCATAGGAAATCGCTTTGATTGTCTACGGCAGCATTCCTTCGAGGATCTGTCTCGTCTTCGCCATTTGTGGTTGGATCATCTTTCAAAAACTTTGTCAAGTGCAAAGTAATAAGATAGAAAAGCATTTTTTGCTGTTATCTCTTGAAATCTACGTCGGTGAATTTTTTAGGTTTTCTCCATGCGTCGCAGGAACATTTATGGATATCGTTTATATCTTATGATTTTCCTGAAACATAAATCTTCTTAATACTCGACTTTTCCTCGTGTCTTTCTTGCTTAGAGGCACCCTAGGCACCTAAATAGAGGCGCTTCACTCGTGCCCTAGGCACCTATCATTCTGCTCGAATTTCACATTTTTCCTCCTTTTCTTAATACTCGACTTTTCCTCGTGTCTTTCTTGCTTACTTTCTAATTGTTAAGCCTTGTAATTCATTAAGCCTCGCTACCAATTTTTTTTCTTACCATGTAAGTTTCTTATCAATTTTATATATACTTAGTACCAAAATTATTATAGGTTTCATACCAATTTTATGTATACTTAGTACCAAAGTTGTATAGGTTTTATACCAATTTTATGCATATTGAATACCAAAATTGTATAGGTTTCATACCAACTTTACTATGAGAAAGCAAAGGTATTTTAGTATTTTTAGATAAATTAGAAGTTAGAACTAAGGCAATTTATGACACATGAACTGACATCAAAAATTCTCTTACAGAGAGACTGATGATCAATTTTAGATTGCCTAATTATTAAAATTATATATATATATATATATATATAATTTTAAAAAGAAATAAGAGTAGCTGCCCTTTGTAAGGGCAGCTCCTCGATGTTGTAGGGGCCGCTTCAGGACTTCATCCTGAAGCGGTCCCTCATTGCCCCTTCAGCCGCCGCTTCATACGGCGGTTTGGTGTATAAGTATTTTTGAAAATAATTTTTTTTTTTGTATTATTTTTTAAAAAAAACCCCGAAATTGCGACTAGCTATGTGCATATGCTTTAGAAACATTTTTATTCAAGCATTCTCAAGATATCCTTAATAAAAATTCAATATTTTATATAAAATGAATATTGTTTTTTTCTTTTCAAAACCACCATACTGGAGAGATAAAAGCATATCTATACAAATATTGTATGTATGCATGTGCGAGGAAAAGGTACAACAATAATAACTTAACCAAACAGTATCTCATGTAGGCGCTATAGCATCACATATCTATTTTCAGGAGAGTATTCAGTGATGTACTGTTGAATCGTTGTGCAAAGCCCCGAATGACTAGAACAATAACATCACGAAGGTGACGAGTCTGCACCATCAAATCCACTTCGTTCTCACCATCTATAACAATTGTAAGACGGTGTTGATCATTTCTGAATAATTCGACCTACACAAGATAAACAAGTCAGGTAAGAGGATGCAGGAATTCACACAAGTCACTCAAGTATCTAAGCACTTGTCTATCACTTGAAAGTAAAGACAGTAATTGAAAACAACAGTTTCACTTTGAATGCTACAAATGGTTGTTAAGGGTAGAGTTGCATCGACGAGGAAGGAGAAATTGTACGTGGAAAGGAGGAGCATAACTTCCACGAATTTCTGTTGCGGGAAACGACGTTTTGGAGCCTGGCTTCACAACTTTGATTCTTTTTCTGTTGACCTCCAGGATTCTTCTCTCGAGACTTCCCATTCCAGGAATCTGCAATGTTCACAATGGTATAGCACATGCAAAAATTCAACGATTCTTGATGAATCTACAGTAGGTCATCGATTTTTTTGTGCAGAAAACTGAAAAATAAGAACCTTTTTAGGAGATCGATCCTTGTCGAACAGAACCTGATCCACGACCAATAAATATACATGTGTTCAGAGAATAAAAAAAAAATTAATAATTAATTCAAGCGAAGTTGTTGGAATTCATATCTTGGTATAAATCTTGAAAGATAGCACATAACACTAGAGACATAAGCACAAGTTACATATTCTTCAATGGATAAACAAGACGAATCACAAATTCACAATGTATAGAGAAGTGAGCTAAACAAACTATTGAGACGAGAAAACACCTCAAACTTCACAGATCCGAGATCTAGCTTCTGCTTCACTTCTTTAATGACATCAGGCTCTGCAAGTAGATCAACTCGTATGAGCTATTAAATGATAAACACAATTTTATTGGCGAAAATTTCATATAATATTAAAACATCTTCCAGGGAATCTATAGTTGGTTGGGTATTATGATGCACTATAAAACACTGCCCCATAGAAAAGAATAACAACAAATGAGGGCACAACTGACAATAGTTTCAAATTTACCAATGGCAATAGGATCCGTTGATGCAGAAACAGGTTGTCCTTCAACCCCGTCATCTCTTACTGGCGTATAAATCGCAACTAGCCTGTACCCTACGTCATCAACGTTAGCCTCATACATCCTTCCTGTCTCCCCTGATATGAATGAGAACATTAGAATTAGCGGACAGTCCTTTGAGAAAATGCGGAACAGATCGTGAGGTATTTGTAAGTGTCGACCTCTAAAGAACAACAAAAATCACCTTGAGCACAGGATAAATGTAGGCGACTTCAGAAAAACCCTACCGACAATTTGATATCCTTTGGCCGAATTAACAAGGAGAGTAACTTGAGACCAAACCAGCCAATCACTCAATATAAAAAAAAAACCAAGAGGATTTTACACACATTTCCCATGTTTTATCTCTATCTAACTGTCAACAATAATAGAGAACCAGCCAAAGGGAGATATTATACCAGGAATAGCGATGAGATCAGGACTTCCAACCATTGAATTAAGCCACTGAATCCTACTTTTTCCTTCCCTTCCCCCAGTATAAATGCCACGAACAGCATATAAATTGGTGTGGAAACCTCGACCCTCAATGTCCAGCTTTTCCATTCTAGGAACTCCTGAACACCAGAGAACAAAGCCTTCATAAGTTGACACACACGCAAATACTTCTTTCCATGACCAATATCTTTATAACATGTCATCCTAGAATTTAACATACATAAAGGTATTCATGGACAAGATTTCCGATGCATTTTTAGAATAAAGACCTGGTAGAACAGAATCGGTTTCAGCATATGATGGCTCACTTGATCTTCCAAACACGTCAGTAACAATGCATTCACACCTCAGGTACCGACCAATGTCCTCAAATCGTACTTTATAGGAGCACGAACGTTGTGAGGGGAATGGGTAGAAAGACGGGTCATTTCCAGCTTCAGATGAGCAAAACCTACAACATAAGTGGCATGCCATGAGGAGTGATATTTATAATCCAGAAGGGCCAGTAGAATGAACATCTGCCTTCTGTCTACAACTTTTCCGAATTTACAAATGGCCCACAATGGCTGTTTGAAAATATTAATTTTGATGGGCACGAGGATGATAAGCCACCAGTTGAGTCAAATAGCATGGGCCACAAAATATGGAATAAGTCGTTTGTATGGATGTACCACTGATATTTGACTTCTTTCTTGTATTTCTCCCAAACTTTATGCTGAGTATCAGTTGAAGGAATAACTTCTAAGGCAGTCAATACTTCTCCTTCAACTGCCTTTCCAGTAAGAGCTAGCATCTCAATTCTTGGTAACTCTGACAGAAAGTGCAATTCTTAAGCATAACATAAAAAATGCTGGCGAGAAGATTAGATGATGAAACATAGATGGTGGCATGGTGTAGGGTAATGCTGGCATCTGATATAAAAGAAAGGCTCAGCAACAATGACATAAACGAGCTGACAGCTTCATTTCACTTCAAACTAATGAGATAATATAGCAAGTCATTTTCTGTGCATGTGACATTTTATACAGCATAGAATCATGCATAATTAAGTAATAACATAGAGAACAGGCAAGAGAGGCACAGAGGAAGTTTGAGACAAAATATTTTAATGTATATAGGCGTCTTGGCCAAGGACAACGGATCAGACACTACACCAAATATTGTTGCTTCAAAATAAACTAAGACGAGGTTTCGATGAAAATATAATATATTCGTTCTAGTAACAATTTTATACAACTATCTCGTGGTACACAGTGATGGACAGCAGTTGGTAGCACGTAAAAATCAAATAAAAAACAATGACAACTAACTTGCACACTGAGTTTGTCATTTGACTGTATTTCTCAACAAATCTATTATAACTGATGCTTGCATGATCAATCGGTATGATGTACACAACCTGTTCTGCAATTAACAATCTCATGCAGTTAATATTATGGAGTTGATTGAAATGGATAAGCATCATAAGTGCGAACCATGAGAGGAGAAAAAGAAGTGTGAAAATGGAAATTCAAGCCAAACTTTGGATCTTATCACCAACACAATAATACAAGCCAAACATTTTGTAGCTCACAACCAACAAAAAGCATCCAAGGAACTGCAAGATGGAGTATTACCTGGGAAAATTACATCAGTTGGCTTAGATAATCTAAGTTCTCCAAGGACTGAATCTGAACGAACAGGTGTATACCTGCAACAAGAATAAAACATCTGCTTGAAAAGAATTCCCCAGCAAGTAATAAACAACTGGAGTCTGGTAAAGCATTTCAAAGTACTTGGATGCCTATCGAGAAAGAAATGTAATCTTGCACTCAAAATATGATAATGAGATAAATGTTATCTGCACTTCTTAGTTAAATTTCATTTATTCTAGATTTAGTCCCAACTTGCACTAAACAGATCTGAACAACTTCTATGCAAACAGTTTTCCTAACACTACCTAGATGAATGTATTTGCATTAGGAATCACAAGTCCTTATAGATGCAATAAGGTCATAAAAATAATGCTGTTTGGTACTTATGATGAAATAAAATTTGTGAGAAATTACTTATTGATGCAAACAAGATCTGGTGAAATGTCTATACGTGAGAAATGTTTGTCGATATCATATATATGAAATACTAAGTGCTTTAACTCTGTGCCAGGCTTAAGCGCAGTCTTACAAACACCAAATTATGAACAAAATTATGACTGCTTGGTTCCAGAAGGAACATACGGTTTATTCATGAAGAAAGTGTCAAGACACTAAATGTTAAAAATAACCTGTCTAGTTTCTTCCAGCTTAAACTCTGTTTGTTTAGCTCATTGTTTCAGAAAAAAATAATATTAAATTTTGAGATTGTTTTGTATCGGAAATTGAGGAAATAGAGCATCGATAGTGTAACAAAACTGATGGGACAGTAACGGAGTAATGTTGTATGTGATAGTTGCTTGAAATATGAGTGATGAAAGAGTAAAAACTACAGTTGCAAGGTAGGCGTTTCTGGAAGTGGTCCAGCAGCCATGTGAACAAATTTGTCAGTATAGATTATTATACTTTATATAAAAGAGCAAGAACGGTTACCCAAACAACAGTGTGCAATTATAATCTTCATCTGAAACTTCATACGATTTAGAATTAGCTCCACTGATGAGAACAAATGTTCCTTCATCAGATTCTCTATACCAGCTAAACAAGCTTAATCCTTCGTATCCACCAAAGTATTCACCTTCTCCAACATAAGCACTTGAAGACATCTTTTTCACGCAAACATTATAAACTACTGGAAGAGCTGTCACATAATATCATCCTCAAGAATTAGAACACATAAAAAGTTAATAAACAAGTAAAAAAACTCAAAAAGCCAAGAACCCACATAATTGGAACAAAAAGGTAGCATGATGACAATATCCAGGAGAAAGAGATCCAAGAAGGGATCAATAAGACCAGATAATGTTAAACTTTCACTAATCTCAAATGTAGGGAAAACAGATTAAAGCAGGATGGAAAATACAGTTTGTAAGTAATGGAAAGAAGAGAAAAAACGTTATCTTATTATTTGCATTATAGTAGATACAATGAGTCTCCTTTTAAAGAGGAGAAAACCAAGTTATAAAAGAAAATAACACACAATCAGTGGACAATAAGGAAACGGTATAAAATCCCATATAGAATGAGATTTGACTACTCAATCTCCACAATTATGGTTAATCAATCAACACTCCTCCTCGTCATGCCCAACTTGCTCACTTGAACCTCGAAGGGTTGCCGTAATAAGCCTCTTGTAAGAACATCTGCGATTTGTTGTATGCTTGGTACAAAGGGAATAATAAATGTTCCTTCACCCACCTTCTCCTTTATGACGTGCTAGTCGATTTTTATATGTTTGGTTCTATCATGCATCGCTGACTTATTGTCACAGTATAGCTTTATTGGCAAACTTAGAAGCATTTTAATGTCTTCAAAAACTCTTTTCAACCACGGTGTTTCACATATTCCTTGGGTCATTGCTCTAAATTCAGCTTCAGCACTACTTCTTGCAACCACAATTTGTTTTTACTTCTCCATGTGATAAGATTACCGAATAGAAACATACAATATTCAGATGTTGATCTCCTGTCGGTGATCGATACTGCCCAGTCAGCATCTATATATGCTTCAATGCCCTTTTCTTCACATTTCTTGAACCAAAGTCCTTTCATGGGGAACTTTTCAGATAACGAAGAATTCGATACACCGCATCAAGGTGTTCTTCATATAGAGAGTGCATAAATTGACTTACCATGTTTACAGCAAAGGAATATATGGAGGTGTATGAGACAGATAAATAAGCTTTCCAACCAATCTTTGGTATCTCCTTATATCAACCGGTGTACCATTGTTCACTTCCCCAAGTTTGACATTAGTATCGACTGGGGTATCAGCTGGCCTAGACCCACTCATCCCAGTTTCTTTTAACAGATCGAGTATGTACTTTCGCTGTGAGACGACAATTCCCTGTTTAGATCTAGCAACTTCCATCCTTAGAAAATATCTCAGCTGGCCTAGATCTTTAATTTCAAATTCTACAACCAATTTTTGTTTTCGCCTGCCTATTTCCTCAACATCATCCCCAGTGAGAATGATGTCATCCACGTAAACAATCAAGATGGATGTCTTGTTCCATTTGGATTTGACAAATAAGGTGTGATCAGTTTGTCCTTGACTGTATCCTCGACTTTTAATGAATGTTGGAGACTGTTTGAAACCATATAAAGATTTTTTTAAATTTGCATACCTTGTTTCCAAACATTTCAACAAACCCAGGTGGAGGTTCCATATACACCTCTTCCAAATCACCATTCAAGAATGCGTTCTTTACATCCAACTGATATAATGTCCGGTCAAGGTTGACAGCCACAGATAATAGAACACGTACAACATTTAATTTGGCAACCGGAGAAAACGTTTCTGAGTAATCGACTCCATATGTCTGAGTAAATCCTTTGGCAACTAACCGTTTTGTTGAGAATCAAGATTGTGTTGGTGATTGAAGGCATTATTTTAGGGAATAGATTATTGTATAAGGAATCCTTATCTGTATAGATTTGATTTGATTATAATCTTAGGAGATAATTAGGTAGTTTTCTATTTTAAAACTTTGTATTCACCCACAAATAGGTGACCTTTGTATAGTTTTTTATTCATGGAATATGAAGAGAAATTTATCATAGTTTCCTACATGGTATAAGAAGTCCATCTTTGATCCGCTCAATTTTTTTTAACCTAGCAGCCGCTGCCATGTCTTCCGATGGGGCATCTGTCGTGACCACCAGACTTTCCGATACACAACCTCACCCTGTTCAAATCACCACTATCAAACTAAATGGTGATAACTTCCTGCGATGGTCTCAATCCATTCGTATGTATATCCGTTGGAGCGGCAAAATCGGTTATTTAACTGGTGAGGTCAAGGAACCAGCGGGGGAGGATAAATCGTTCCTGATCTGGGACGCTGAAAATTCCATGGTTATGACTTGGTTAGTCAATTCCATGGAGGAGGACATCAGTTCAAAGTACTTGTGTTATTCCACGGCGCAGGAACTCTGAGAGAATGTCCACCAAATGTACTCTGATTTAGGGAATCAATCCCAAGTTTATGAGTTAACTATACAACTCGGTGAAGTGCGCCAAGGCGAGGATAATATTACAAAGTACTTCAACTCTCTCAAACGATTGTGGCAAGACTTGACTCTTCAACTCTTATGAGTGGAAATCAACGGACGACTACAATCACAACAAAAAGATGGTGGAAGACCACCGTATTTTTAAATTTTTGGCTGGATTAAGCATGAATTTGTTGAGGTTAGGGGCCGCATCATTGGACGCCAGCCTTTACCATCCATTGGTGAGGTCTTCTCCGAAGTCCGGCGCGAAGAAAGCCGTAGACACGTCATGCTTGGGAAAAAAGTTGCTGCCTCCATTGAGAATTCAGCCCTTACTGTCGATGATTCCATTGCCAGCAAGGCTCTCAGCTTTCACAGACCGCAAGACCAGGCGCGGTCAAATGTGAGTTCTGCAACAAGCCCAATCATACTTAGGCTATGTGTTGGCTGATTCATGGAAAGCCGGCAAACTGGAAAAACAAAAAATCGGTGCCGCGGGCAACCCAGGTTAGTGACACCGAGGCCCATCCCTTTTCCAAGGAGCATATGGATTACCTCTTGAAACTGCTAAAGTCCAATTCATTATCTGGTACTCCTAATAGTGCTCGGGCACAATCAGGTAGCTTCCTTATTGCCTTCTCCTGCACTCACCGGTCTCCCCCATGGATCATTGATTCCGGAGCATCTGACCACATGACATTTTTTCCCCACTTGTTCAATCAATATTCCACCCTTCCCAAGTCCGAATGTGTTCGCATTGCCTATGGAAGCCTTACTCCAATCCTCGGAAAAGGCCAAATCATTCACTCACAATCAATAACCCTTCATTCTGTCCTTCATGTCCCTACATTAACTTGTAATTTATTATCAGTTAGTAAGCTCTCAAAGGATTTTAATTGTCGTGTTATTTTCTTTGGCTCTCATTGTGAATTTCAGGACCTGAACTCGGGAACGCCGATTGGCAGTGCTGGAATGGTCAACGGTCTTTATTACTTTAATGCTAATATCCAAGGATTTTTTAGTAGTGCTCGAACTTCCCCTGCCCGTGATGAAATTATGCTTTGGAATTTACGATTAGGGCACCCTAGTTTTCAATATTTGAAACGCTTATTTCCTACATTGTTTAAACACTTGGATTGCTCCTCTTTTCATTGTAATAGTTGTTTATCATCTAAAAGTCGTCGGACTACGTATTTAATAAAACCTTATTGTTGGAGATATTTATCATAATAGATACTATTTTATCTTTATTATTTATTAGAGATATTTGATTAGGAGATAAGGATATAAGTTAAATTTAAAGAGACTTTTTAGCCTAGGTTTATTGGTTGTTTTACTTGTATAAATACTTCATTATTTTCTTCAGATTTGATATGAAATTACAATAGGGGGTTTTTTCCAATCTCTCATCTTTTGTAACATGGTATCACGAGCCAGACGTTGAGCAGTGTTCATTTCTTCTTCATCGCCATCTCGTCTCTTCTACATAGTAATACTCGATCGAATCTTCTTCATCAGCGTACGTGATCGAGTCTCACAAGGGCAGTTGCGAATTACCTGCAATTCTTCCCATTGTTTCATACACACTCTTGCGTATATTTTTTTTCCTCCCCATAATTTTTTTAAAACATCGCGATGACTTCTGAGGACTCCACAAAGACACCGCCTCCGGT
The DNA here is from genome assembly GCA_907163345.1 of Haberlea rhodopensis. NCBI lineage: Eukaryota > Viridiplantae > Streptophyta > Magnoliopsida > Lamiales > Gesneriaceae > Haberlea > Haberlea rhodopensis. The sequence goes on along the minus strand of CAJQUN010000004.1, from coordinate 7,354,420 downwards.
TCCTCCAACTCAACATAGTACAAATTTTGATTCCTTACAGATCACCAACAATAAATTAAATTCATGAAATTTCTTACAGTGGTCTCAATCCATCCTCATTGTTATTTGTTGACGTGGAAAGATGGGCTATATTTCTGGGGAAAAGAAACGGCCGGCCGTAGGTGATTCAGGTAGTTCTACCTGGGAACTCGAAAATTCTATTGTTATGGCTTGGTTGATCAATTCGATGGAGCCTCGTATCAACCAGAATTTCTTGTTCCTCCACACTGCGAAATCGATTTGGGATGCTGTCACAGACATTTATTCTGATCTAGGCAATTGTTCGCAGGTCTTTGAGTTAAAAAAACTAAACTTCGTGAATCTAAACAGGGAAGCCTTGATGTTACCAACTATTTCACGCTTGTGAACAACCTTTGGCAGGAATTGGATCAATTCTTTATAGGTGATCGGGGTGAACCAGAGGTGAATGCCAAGTTCTGGAAATTTGTTGAAAAAGAGAGGATTTACGATTTTCTAACAAGCCTTAACAAGGATTTGGATGAAGTGCGGGGCCGGATTATTGGCCGTGGCAGCCTTCCCACTCCTTGGCCACCAAAACAGAATGGTTCGACAAGATTCACTCCAAATGATGAACCTGTTAAGTGTGAATTTTGCCATCGCCCATACCGCACTCAGGCCAATTGCTGGAAATTACATGGCAAACCTGCCAATTGGAAGCCTACGTGGCACCCACTGAATCTTTACCATCCGCTCCACCTGACAATGTGAATGTCTCCCTGAGTCGAGAACAATTGAAATAGTTGCAACAACTGCTCAATTAATCTATTTCCACGCCTCCTACTGCCGTCTGCTCTTTGGCTGATTCAGGTACTAATCACACTGCTCTTCGTGCTTCAACGGAGGCTGCGAGTTCCTGGATCCTTGATTCAGGCGCATCTTACCATATGACAGGAAGCCCAACATTATTTTGTCCATATACACATTGTCCTGGCAATCTCAAGGTAGGCATAGCTGATGATTCATTATCTACTGTGGCTGGGAAAGGTTCCATACAAATTTCTGATTCCTTAAAACTTCACACTGTGATTCATGTCCCAAATTTAACATGCAATCTGTTATCGATTAGTATGTTAACCAAAACTCACAATTACATTGCTAAATTCTCTGAATCTTGTTGCATATTTCAGGAGTTGGGTTCGGAGAAGACGATTGGCAATGCTAGAGCTGAGGGCGGTCTTTATCACTTTAATGTTGTTCCTATTGCGGATACACAAGTTTTTCAAGTCATTGTAGATTTTTTTCCTCCTCGAATCAGGCTTTAATTATGTTATGGCACCGTAGATTAGGGCATTTGAATTTTCAGTATTTGAGACATTTATTTCCATCTTTGTTTGGTAATAAAAATCCAAGTTTCTTCTCTTGTGAAGTGTGTCAATTAGCTAAACACACACGTTTTATCTTCCCGTCTAAACCATGTAAATCTAGCCGCCCATCTCACTAATTCATAGCAACATCTTGGGGCCTTCTCTGTCCACACAAATTCGAGGTCACGTTGGTTCATTACTTTCATTGTTGATCATACACGAGTGTGCTGGGTTTATTTGCTAAAAGAAAAATCGGAAGCAACTCCTACCTTACAAAAATTTAATTCTATGATAAAAAATCAATTTCACACCACAATTCAAACCTTACGAACCGACAATGGCCGTGAATTCATTCATTCAACCCTTGGGAATACCTTGCAAACCAAGGTATTATTCATCATACCACTTGCCCATATACCCCACAGCAAAACGGTGTTGCTGAAAGAAAAAAACGTCATCTCTTGGAAATAGCACGTGCATCAATGTTCACTATGCATGTTCCTAAATTTCTTTGGGGAGAAGCTGTCCTCACTGCAACTTATTTAAGAAATAGAATGCATAATCGTGTTCTTGATCTTCACACTCCCTTATCCATACTTAAACGTGCATATCCTCATTTTCAGCTTGTTTCCTCCTTAGTTCCCCGTACATTCGGATGCACAACTTTTATCCACAATCATAATCCAACAAAATCCAAGCTTGACCCACGTGCCATCAAGTGTATCTTCCTCGGTTATTCACCATGTCAACGTGGTTATAATTGTTATTCCCCCTCCTTAAACAAAGTCTTTGTGTCGATGGATGTTACCTTTTTCAAAACTCAAAACCCATTTTTCCAAACACTTTGCTAACATGGTTGAAGCTCAGTCCAAGTCATGTACACCAGATCCATTTGATCAGCCTTCCAGTATTCACTTCCAGCCTCGAAATATGTTGCCCCAGCCTTCCAGTATTGACTTCCAGCCTCAAAAAACGCTGCCCATAACCACTATAGACGATTTTGAGGCAGGAGGAGATGAAACTCGACCTGGATTTATTGTTTATTCACGACAGGACAAGATTCAAGGTATAGAACCGTCCAATGCTCAACAAAACCATGAAGTCGAAACAAATCTTGCTCAACAAACCACTAAACCAGAGGTAATTCCCTCAGACCTTGATATTCCTATTGCACTTCGTAAAGGATTAACACAATGCACAGCACACCCTATAGCAAAATTCATTTCCTACGATATTTTGTCTCCCAAATTTTGAGATTTTACATGTCATCTGTCTAGCTTTGAGATTCCTATGGATATCCATGAGGCATTTGTTATTCCAGAATGGAGAAAGGCCGTGGGTTGAGGAGATAAATGCTTTAAATAAAAATGGTATTTGGGAGATTACATCTTTACCTAAAGACAAGAAAACAGTAGAGTGCAAGTGGGTTTTCCCTATTAAATACAAAGCAGATGGGAGTATTGAAAGGTATAAAGCTAGATTGGTAGCTAGAGGATTCACTCAAACAGCAGGTATTGATTATCAGGAGACTTTTGCTCCAGTGGCAAAATTAAATACAGTAAGGGTTTTTATTATCTGTAGCTACTAATCTTGATTGGCCATTGAAACAGCTAGATATTAAGAATGTCTTCTTGAATGGTGATCTAAATGAAGAGGTATACATGGAACTTCCACCTGGATTTGGTGATGGAAACGAAGTTGATCAAGTATGCAAACTGAAAAAGGCTCTTTATGGTATGAAACAATCTCTCAGCGCTTGATTTGAGAAGTTTAGTAAAGCAATCAAAGGCAATCGATACTCTCAATCGCAGACTGACCATACTTTATTCTACAAATACTTAGATGATGGAAAGGTAACTATCTTGATAGTATATGTGGACGATATTATCTTAACAGGTGATAATATAGAAGAAGCTCGAGAACTGAAGGAATTTCTAGCTACTGAAATTGAAGTTAAGGATATGGGAAACATGCGACATTTCTTGGGGATGGAAGTAGCAATGAGCAAAGTAGGAATCACGATATCCCAAAGGAAATATACATTGGACTTACTAAAGGAAACAGGTAGATTAGGCTGAAAACCAGCCGAGACACCTATGGAACAGAATCTGAAACTCGGGTGTTAGATTATGACACTAATAAAGTGGATCGAGAAAGTTACCAACGAATGGTAGGGAAATTAATCTAGCTTTCTCACACGAGACCAGATATTGCCTTTGATGTGAGTGTTGTAAGCCAGTTCATGCATTCTCCATGCAACCAACCTTGAGGCAGTACGACGGATTCTGAGGTATCTCAAAGGTAATCCTGGTAAAAACATGTTTTTCGAAAAAAATAAATCACGTGGCATTGAGGTATACACTATTGCTGATTGGGCTGGATCAGTGATGGATATACAATCAACTACAGGTTACTGTACTTATGTATGGGGTAACCTTGTTACTTGGAGAAGTAAGAAACAATCAGTTGTGTCTAGAAGCAGAATTTCGAGTTGTTGCTCAAGGACTCTGTGAAGGTATTTGGCTATCTAGATTAATGGAGGAATTGAAAGTTTTTAACAAAGAGCCTATGAAACTCTATTGTGACAACAAGACAGCAGTAAACATTGCTCATAATCCAGTCCATCATGATAGAACAAAGCATGTTGAGATCGACAGACACTTTATCAAAGAAAAAATTGAGGATAAAAGTGTGTGGATGATTTATGTTCCTTCAGGACATCAAGTTGCAGATATTCTGACGAAGAGTTTATCAAAGGCAGCATTTAATCAATTGACAAGCAAGCTAGGAATGATAAATATATATTATCTAGCTTGAGGGGAGTGTTGGAGATAACTATCATATCAGATACTATTTTATCCTTATTATTTATTAGAGATATTTGATTAGGAGATAAGGAAAAAGTTTAAATTTGAAGAGATTCTTTAGCCTAGGTTTCTTGGTTAATTTACTTGTATAAATACTTCATTATTTGCTAAATGATAAATCTGAGGTCAAACATGTATTCGAATTTTTCACAAAATGGTTGATACACAATTTGGAACAAAAATTTGTTTACTTCCGATAATGGCACAGAATATTTTAATGATTATCTAGGCCAATATTTTCACGAACATGGCATTCTACATCGTTCCACTTGTCGGGACACGCCTCAACAAAATGGTATTGCCGAAAGGAAAAACAAACATTTACTTGAGGTGGCCCGAGTTTTGATGTTCTCGATGCATGTTCCGAAGTATTTATGGGGAGATGCTCTCTTAACGGTCTCGTATCTCATTAATTGTATGCCTACTCGTGTTTTAAATTTTGTTACTCCCCTTCAACATTTCACAAAAATTTCCAGATTGTCGCCTATTTCCCGTTAAAAATTTTTGGATGTGTATCTTATGTCCACCTTCCTAGTATCTATCGCATAAAGCTGGATTATCGGTCTGAAAATGCATTTTAGTTGGCTATGCCTCGAATAAGAAGGGCTACAAATGTTTTAATCCCCTCGCCAAAAAAAAAATTCATCAGCATGGATGTCTCATTTGTCGAAACCAAGCCCTATTTTTTTGAAAAATTCCTTTCAAGGGGAGCATGATGGTGAAGTGATTTTTTTGGGCCACAAGTCCGACTCCTTTGCCCAGTATCATTGCTCCGCCTATCGACCAACTGGACCAACATAATGAAAATAGATAGGGTCCTCTGCTAAGCACATTCGATGACTTACAGACAGGGGGAGAGCTGAAAAAACCATTATCCTTGAACATGTACACTTGGTTTATACTCGAAGAAAATACAGGAATAAAGAGTGTCCAGCCATTCTGTCACAGGGCCAATCAGAGTCCCCGAAAGATGATATGGAAAACACAGGTCTAGCCATTCTGTCACAGGGCCAATCTTGGAATTGACTATCAAGAAACATTTGCTCTGGTGGCAAAAATGAACTCAATTCGAGTCCTTTTATCTCTTGTTGTCAACCACAACTGGCATTTACATCAACTAGATGTAAAGAATGCTTTCTTGAATGGGAACCTTGAGGAAGAAGTCTACATGACCCTACCTCCGGGATTTGAGAGGAAATTGGGTGAAAAAACAAAGTGTGCGAGATGAGAAAATCCTTATATGGGCTTAAACAATCTCCAAGAGCATGGTTGAATGTGTTGGAAGAGTTATTAAAGGGCTTGCTTACAGTCAAAGTCAAGCAGACCACACTATGTTTTTTGAACACTCAAGATAAGGTAAAATTGCAATTCTTATTGTTTATGTGGATGACATTGTCTTGACAGGAGATGACATTGGAGAATTACACGGGTTAAAGAAAGGGATGGGCAAATCGCGCAACTCTCGCACATCTCGTCCATTCTTAAGCTTCCAATTCGGTGGTTTACCATGGAACTTTCAACAAGTGTCACGGCTATGGGTGTGACGGCGACATACGTCGCACCAAAGTGCAAGCCGTTGCCACCTGTAACCGTGAGGGCCGCGCCCCGCAAGAGTAGATGAGTCACCGGGAAACGCGACATCGGGATTTGATTTGAGCATCACCAGGCGACATGATTCTTCCCGGCGTACCTCGGAAAAGACTTCGCGGAGGTTCGGTAGCGGCTTGAGACCTAGGAGACGGCCACCTTCGTCAAGGTCAAGGTTAAGTCCAGCCAAAAAAACAAACCCTAGTGCGTTCAATTTTTTGCTGATATCAGGTTGCATCAGTGGTACTATCCCATTTTTCTTCCCCGAGAAGATCGAGTTCCTGCCATACCACTAACAAGTCATTGTAGTATGTGGTGACAGGTCGAGGGCCTTGCTGCATCTTCCACATCTTGGTGGTCAAGTGCATACATCGAGGAATGATTGTCGAGGTCTGAACAAGCTTCCCGGATGGTGTCCCATACGTTTTTAGCAGTTGGTAAGAACAGGAACGACTTTCCGATTGGTGGTTCAATGGAGTTGATTAACCAAGCATTAACCATGGAGTTTTCGGACCTCCACTGTGTGTAGCCTAGGGCATCAACGGACGGTGGCTTTGTGTCTCCCGTCAGATGGCCAAGTTTACCTCTCCAGTCGACAACCATTCGAATGAATTGTGACAATTCGAGATAATTGGTGCCATCCAATTTATGGACTGTAATGTGGAGTGAGTGGTAGGGCTACTTAATGGACTGGGTTGGCCAGGACCATAGTTATTAAAGGCGCTAGGCGCCAAAAAGCGATGAATCATGGCCTGGCTCAAAGCGCTAGGCGCCAGGCGAAGCGTGGCCTAGTAGACGTAACCCGTCGAGGAAAAATAAATTTTAAATATTTAGATATGAATATTTTTTCCCAAAATAGCCAAACTATATAGCTAAGAAGCTGCTCATGTTGTGATATTTGTTCATTTCTAATATAAATATTTACTACACTAGAAATTTTTTATAAAAATGATCTCACTCAATATTAAATCAAAAAAAAAAAGAAACAATAAATTAAATATGCTTGATTGAATTAGGGTTCAATTTTTTCTTAAAATATTCTTACTCAATTCTCAAAATATATTTTGTTTTACATTAATTCTTATCATTTATTAATGCCTAGTCATAAAATTAAAATGTAGTTATATTTAAATTTTACTTTTTGGTATAATTAATAATGAATATGATGTATTAATACTCTAATATATAAATATAGGGTTTATGCTTATTTAAAACTGGATTTGAGCTTATTGAAAATAGGATTTGGACTTATTATTTTTTAAGTAATTTAAGCTCAATCCCATTAACATTCTTCTTTTTCATCAAGCCATCGTCCATGGCTTAAGCCCCAGACATCTAAGCGCTGAATAAGCGCGGCGTGATGTATGTGTGGGACCTCTCACACACCAGAGGTAGAGGCGACACACTCTGGCTTGGCTTGGCTTCTCGCCTAGGCGAGGGCTTTTTATAACCATGGCCCGGACTTAATGGACTGGGTTGGCCTGAAACCGGATTGGATTGGTTCTAATGGATTGGAACAGGTACTTACTGGTTCCGGGTTAAACGGTTCCGGTTCCGGAATGGAACCGTTAAAAAAATTTAACTTGGCTAGAAAAACTGAATTTTTTTAAATATATATTTTTTTTATTAATAACCGGTTCCAACCTAGAACCGGTCCAACCTGGAACCGGTCAAACCCGGAACCGGAACGGACCGGTTCCGGAATTATCGGGCTCGGAACTTGTTGATTCCGAAGCGGATCGGACTGGATTGATCTGTTAAGCACCCTTAGTGAGTGGTCAAGGAGGCTCACAGATGGAGAAGGAGTCGTCATAGCTGAGGGGCTGCCGCTGGTGGTGGAGGAAGACAAAGGCGACCCACTGGTCGTGGAGGCAGAGCCAACCATGGCAGCCTTGAAATTCTTGATCGCAACCCTACTGATACCATGTAAGTAATGGAAAGAAGAGAAAACGTTCTCTTATTATTTCAGTGCATTATAGCAGATACAATGTGTCTCCTTTTAAATAGGAGAAAACCAAGTTATAAAAGGAAATAACATGCAATCAGTGAACAATAAGGAAACTGTATAAACCCACTACTCAATCTCCACAATTATGGTTAATCAATCAACACACTTGTAACTAGAGCATTGTTTGAAGCAATAGTCAATAACACTGTAGAACACCAAGATATAAGATTCTACCTGGAGTGACTGGAGACTCACAAATTGATACCAAAGCCTTTCCATATTTGCCATCTGACCGTTGAGGGAGCCAACACATGGCTAGATAAGATCCAACATCTTCAACAGATGGGGTATATGTTCTACGTCAAAAGAAAATAGTTTGACGATGGTACAATTTCAAAACTTGAAGTTTGTCACCTCATAAAATACTTACAATGCCTGACCAAGAATATCAAAATTGTCAAAACTGTTCAAGAGTTGCATAAGAGCAGAAACATGAAGCTTATACTTTGATCGGAGCCAACTATATTTCCCCACACCTTCTTGCCCTCCAAAATATCTTGTTACAGGGACCACTTCCTGGCCCTCACAGCCATCAGGAATCACCAATTTAATGCCTAAAGGTTCCCCTGTATATAATAATAATATTTTAAACTTGGATTAAAGTTTCTACATGTCTTACTTGTGGGAAACGACAAATTAGATTATATGAAGGAAAGGTACGGAAAGAAAAAGAAGCAAAACAGAAAACCGCAGAGAGCAAAACTTTTACATTTAATCATCCATGTGACATGAATATATTTATTGGTATAACCAAGCACCAATACCAGCTCGGCCAGATATAACATCATAGAACCAGAGATCAGAACCAATGACTGTCGGGCTTGATCAAAATAGATGCAGGAGTTTAGCACAAAAGAATGATATCCATGGGGGGGAGTACATTCTTCCATGAGACAATAACAAGATAGTGAAAATAGTTTTTGAGAATATGAAGACCCTCGATATAGAAATCTTGGAGCAAATAATATAGAAGAACCACTCACCAGGCACAACAGGTTTAGAAACCAGCGTCTTGGACAGCCCCTTCAATCCATCTGAACGAACTGGAGTATAAGTAAGTTCCACACGTTCTCCCACATCATCCAAGGTTAAATCTAAAAATTCTGTAGGGATAATTTGTTATTCATTTGAACATTTAAACAAACAGGACGGACCAAACAAAATAAGTAAAGTATTTACCCCCAACATTAAGTTTCTCTTTATGACCATTGCTATTTACTCTAAACCACTCATACAAGCAATCTCCCTTGACCCTGGAAAATGAAAAATGTCATAACAATGCAACGAGAATGAAGTATTAAAGAAAAAGTAGTTGCAGTTCCAAATGCTTCCACAGAGGCTCACCCTCCACTGTAAGAAGCAGTGAAGTTTACTCGTTCTCCTTCAATAAGGGATCCATGAAATTCAAGTGAATGGCATGTTGGTGGTCCTAAAAAAAGTCATAGTTCAATGTACTCACCTCCAAGAATAATGAGTGAAAATATATCAACCTATGGTTGGGCAATTTGAAATAAGAATCATGCTCACAACAGGGAAAAAAATATTGATTCTATAAAATTACCAGGTGCAATGGGTCCCACTTGTTCAGAATGGACAATTGGACCACGGGCGCCATCATTTCGAATTGGCTCACATAACAATGATATGAAGAAGTCAATATCATCTACGGATAGTGTGTATGAGGAAGCAATAGCATCACTGATTTCACTGTTAGTGCCACCGGAACTAGTCTGCAACAAGAGCTCCTATAATTTAGTCTACATGAGAAATAGCAGGCATTTCTGACATGTTAATCGTGAAAAAATAATCAATAAATGACAAATAATTTCGGGTGAAAATGTCAGCTAACTTATAGGCAATAACTTGATTGGCTAGAAAGAAATGGCTATGTCACTGATACTCCTAAATCAAATCAAATACCCGGAACCAGCGGTAAATTGATTCACCCTCTTCACCACCCCAGTATCTCTTTTCAACATTTAGTGTTGTGCCTTCAATTTCAGCTCCAATAATCAGAAGAGAAACCAACCTTGGGCTTCCTAAGAATGAAACATGGGAGGGAAAAATTTTAGAACGAGGTCAACTTAATGAAACAGATTTTCTCATTAGAAACTCTTCTTACAGAGACAGTTTGGTGTCAAAAGCACAGAAGACAGAAAAAAACAGGGTACAGATATCAGACAGTGCTATAGAATAAAAGGGTAAACCCGGTTCATGAAGCTCCCGCTGTGCACGGGGTCTGCGAATGGGTCGGGTCACTTTGGGCCTAACATACACAGTCTTGCCTTGCTTTGCATTGCAAAGATACTGTTTCCGCGACTCGAACCCGAGACAATACTATAGAATGTTTTTTGAAATCTCTATCCCCTCCTAAAAGTAGGTAACAAAAAAAAAATACACCATACTAAAGAATAATTTTGAAGTGAATAAATGCAATTTATCACATTTTTCAACATCAATAAACATTTTTTTAGAAAAACACCATGAAGTTTCATTCATCATATCTCATATTCAGAATCCAGCAACGAGATTTCAAGGGCTTACTTTAACTAGGTCAACCTAAACTTCCTGTGATTAAACAAATAAAAAATGCAGCAAGGGGAATCGATTCAACAAGCATACAGATACTAAGGATCTGACTTCTTCATAAGTTGAAAACATAGTAAGTTCAATTACGAGAAATAGAGGTGAAAAGGATGATAAATAAAAGGTGTAAACTCTCCTTTAGAGTGCAAACTATCATCCACATCTCAATACCTCTGGCGATTGAGAAATCGCATTAGTAGTTACCTGGACGAACACGTTCTTGTCCCATGCAAGCTCTTGGTTCCCCCAAGATACCATCAGCCCGAACTGGAGTACAAGTAAAAGATATATATTTCCCGATGTTATCTTTTGGTATTCGGTATTGAAGAAGGTTCGAAACCTCAGGCAACCGAACTCCCTTGTCATTTTCATCCTGCAGGAAGTTAAGAAATGCAGAAAATAACAAACAATAAGTAACAAAGGAAACCCTTAACTTTGTAAATTTATAAGACAAGGTACCTGAAGAATTCTTAAAAGCTAATTTTAAGTTATCAATACATACACAGAGTTATTTCTGAGCTACATGCAAGAGGAATAGAAATTTTGAATATTATCCGTTGTGTATGAAAGCAGATAGCAGATTGGTAAATATACAGTGATAAGTTCACTTTTCATGTGAACAGGCAGATATGCTATATAAAATACACTTTCATTCGGAGAATTTAGCACGTGCAACTTGGTATGATGCTTCACACCTAATAGAAGACAACATCAAACTCATCACAGCTACATAAGTGTAGAGGCAGCAAATCATCTGTTTATTTACTGCAGCAGAGGGGAATCAATGCACAATTTTTCTTTTATAAGGTTGACTTACAAATTAGGATATCTGTGCAAGCTATGGGGCTAATATAGATTGAATTAACCCTTCAGCCATACAGGTTCTACAGTAAGCCATGTTAATTAATATCCTTATCTATTCCTTTTCTAAAACCCTTCATGATTGCAAAAGACATGTAGCATATAGGTTTTCAGAGTAAGTATTTGCCTGGCTTAACAAGATATCATTTACCTCATGAATGTTCCAATAATAGATACTCTTCCCCTCATGACCCCCAATATAACCATATGATGCTGTCAACATTCCACCTTCCGAGCAATCACCAGTAATAGACAAAAAATTTAGAGTGGGTGGAAGAGCTGCATGAAACAGAAGTATTATTGCACAGAAGCTAAGAAAACAAAGAAATGAAAAAAACGTATCATTGATTTTCAACGAGTATACAAATTAACAATCATGGAAAGGAAACGAGATTAAACTTAAGGAACTACTGGCTCCAAAAACATGTTAGAGTGCAAGCAACTTGGGCAAGAATATGATGAACTTCCCATAAACTACTTTCAGGCAATATGAAATCTGCAATCTCCTGAATCCTTTCTAAAACTAAATGAAAAATATTTCAACAGAGGGAACTCACCTACAACAGATGTTTTAGATGTAATATATGCTGGCTCACCCGCTTCACCATCTGGAGTCATTGGTATAAATTTTGCAACAAGGTATTTTCCAACAGCACCTAAAGGTATGCGATAGGCCTAGAAAGAAAAGTTAAACTGATAAACACGTATGAAAATATAATTTGTAGATCAGCAGCTAACAGTTAGATGCTTCTCACTTTGGCAATTTTGGATGTACTTAATGCTTCAAGACCATTCTCATCCTCAAAATTAGAGGAACTACTTTTGAACCATTGAACTCTACTGGAAGCTTCAGTTCCTCCAGTGACAATGCCCGTCACAATAACCTTACATCCCTCCTCCAATCCACCAATTATCTTCAAATTTGTTGCTTTTGGAGGAGCTTAATTTGTGAAAAAGAGATAGAATAAACAAAGTAATTAAAAATGGCCACCACAACACATTAATATCATTATAAATTATAAAAGCATGCTTGAGGATGGAAAAACTGATGATACCACAATAAAAAGAACCGATCAACTACAAAGTAGGTATTCAGTAGTTAGAATTGTTGCACAAATAAGATACTAAATACTGTGTAGTAGTTGTCAAACTTCGTAATTCAGACTGGCTGTTAACATACCCCGCTTAACCATTTCAGATGTTGCTGACAAAGACTTCCCTTCCTTCCCTGGAAGTCATCAACATACCCAAAAAATCAAGCGCTGCTAATAGGAGATCATTATGCAAAGAAAACAGGAAAACTGAAGACTTCGACTACCTAAAAAAGAAGCTTACCTTCAAAGTTCACAGGTACATAAACAAAAGCCAATCGCCGTCCAATATCTTCTTTGGTTAAAGTATATTCATTTGTACCAGCTAAAACCAATGCAAATTCACTGTAACAGTTTGGAAGACGGCTAAATATCAGATCATTTAATCAAACCAAATAATTCAAGGATCTGAAAATAATGCCTGCCAAGTTCTACAAGCCACACGTATAAATAGATGTCTTCACTTAGCAAAAAGGGAACAGCACTGGTAAAACCTCTCTGTTGCATTTGTTATCACAACATGACAGCTTACATGGAAAACCAGCATGCAAAAACCATAATTGTGACAGATACAAACAGTATATAAACTGCCAGATGATTAAACCAATAGATTAATAATAATATCAAATCAAACAACAAATAATTAAACTAATTGATTAACTTGATGATGAAATAATACAAAGAGATGAACACCAACCCAGTGTCCTTATCCTCACGCAACCATTCAAACTTGATAGGGCCTTGTCGTCCTCCAAAATACTCCCCCATTCCTCTGATAGTACATCCTTCAACAGCTTCTCCAATGACTTGTACATTACTGACAGATGGAGGAGCTGCCCACAAAAAGATAATAAAGTTTCATATGTAAGTTTAAAAAAATGCAGAGTACCTGAAACATAATGGTTCAGGCAAAAAGAGATCTGAAATCAAACATTTCCTTTTGAAGGAAGGTCTCCATTATTGGAATGATCTTGAGCAGATGTCCACATACTAATGATTCTTTGTGTACAGAGATCATTATAAAACCAAACCCTAAAAAGAATTCAATAACAAATCTCTGTGTGTTATTGTCTCGGTCGTGTCGATATCCAGTATGTACATGCTCCTGGGTTAGAAAGAATGGGTAGAGCAGCAGAGACATCTCACAACTTAAATAACAAGAATGAATGCCTCCTGTCACGTATTATACGTGATACTGGTAAACAAGAATGAATGTTACATCTATCAACCCCACACCTGCTTTTACATACTCAGTGATCGCATACTGAGGTTCGCCTTTGGCACCTTCTTCTGTTACAGGGGTGTACATATAAACCAAACACGAATCCACGTCATTTAGGGTCAATTGATACTCTTCTTCTTCAGCACCAGCAATGACCACGGGGCTGCTATTCCATCTTCGTCTAAGCCAGCTATAGAAGAAATACAGTGATTCACACACATTAAAAGGAGAGTACTTTTTCATGGAGAGTACAACAATTCAAAATCCAAGTGCTCTGTATGGCAACCAACAATTATCTTTACCTAGCAACACCTTTCCCTGGAGTCCCACCACACCATGCAACCTCAGCATAGCCTTTAATTGTGTTTCCCTCCACAAGCTCCCCATGCACATCAATATTTATGACCTTAGGGATTCCAGTGCCTTCAGAGAGGTATCTCCATGAATTATTAATTGACACTTTTGGATCAATTCTTATATAACACGTTACACTTCATATTATTTCTAGTAAGCACCATTACAATAATAAACAATATGCTAATGGATGACAATAGAATATGCCAATGTCGAAGAAAAACACAGGTATGTATCAATAGCAGGAAACAAAATCATTCTTTGACAAAGAGAATAAGAAAGAAAAATGCCTTAAAAGATCAAAAATGAAGAAAATAGAGAAAAAAAGTACTTGTATTATTTTTCCCACAAATAAAAAATGCTTAGAGTGCTATAAAAAATCTCATCTACAAACCAAGCTGATTTTTTGCAGCTATACAGTGTATTTTCTGATTCATTATTCTACTTAACTAATACCTAATTCCATGCTGCAATTGAACTCTTGACACACATATCAAAACTGTTTGAGGGATGACAAAATCAACCTTTTACTCACCCAGCCTCAGACATTATTTTCTCAGGTCTGAGTAATTCCACCAGTCATTCCATGTTAGTACTTAATTTTTCATGATATGGCACCCACTAACTAATCATATTGCATTGCGCATGCAAGATGATGCACATCATTTTGATACCCATAAAGTTATCCAACATATAAATGATGATTACATCATCATCATTTAAATGAACAATGTAGCTAAGTCCATATATTTCATGAATTATATAAGAAAAATCACACCTGGAGAAACTGGAGAAGATATTGCAAAAACTGTGGGATACTCAGTGCCTCCCACAACTGGTGTACACTCCACTTTCAACATTCTGCCAATGTCATTCCGATTCGGGATATAAACCTGACAAAGTTTGCAGAATTTTTTTATTACAAAATGATAAATAAATAATTTGAGGTCTAATGAAAGCATGGATGCTTAAAACGGCTGCCATACCTCTCTGATAGCACCAGAAATGGTAGAAAAATTCAAAGGAGTTCTCTCTCCAATAAACCACTGGTATTTCAAGTCTAGTTCTGAATCATTACTTTCAGCTTTGTCTCTAACAAACTCAAAGTGGCAATAACAAGCATCTTCTTCAAATGGTTGATCTATGATCGCTTTCTTAAGCAAGTACCCAGAGGGAAGTTGCTCTTTCCATTGTTCTAGTAGAAACTTAAACGTTGAATCTGTTGATGGATATGATCTTGGTTAGACATAAGAAAGGGGATGAAATTAATTTCTTAACAGATGCAGTATAGTTTGGAATATCCACCCAAATTGATACCAGCATGTTGTGCAGGTCTCATGAACACTTGCATTGGTTGGTGGGGGATGAAGTTGATTTGGTTCGTGTTATTGCAGTCATTCAACTTAATTTGCCATTTAGAAATCTTTGAAGATCAATCAGAACTGGTATACTAACGCAACAACGTTTACCCAAAGATCAAATCAAACAGTTTGACATCCATGCATAGATGGGATGGACCTGTTTCTAATCTGATGTATATCAATGGCAGACAAAGCAATAGGAGCTTCAGCCACTGTTGACTAAATCATGCAAATTTAAATACAAAAGAAGCTGGAGTCCACTAGAACAGATCCTTAGAACAACTAAATAAAATTTAGCCAGAGCGAACATTAAATTCTTCTTTTTTCCTATGTAGAGATTTCACTTAATAGTTTGCTTTATGTAAATGCTCTAGATCCTAGGCTCACTAACTTGAAGGACTTCGAAGTACATGCTACATGTACTGCACTGGAAAAAGAAACAACCGGCTGATTGTAAAAGGCAAAAGTATTTGGTTGTGCCTAGGAGTTGAGCGTGGCCCATGCACCTGGGAGACCACCCAGACGCGTCCCTTGCAAAAGGTGCATGCCTAGATGCATCTTTTGCTGGGCGCCAGTCCAACTCAAGGCACGAGAAAGTGTGCCTAAGTAAATTGAGGTCCAAATAGTTGTTTCTTTTTAAAAAAAACCACGGCAGTTGTCGCTGATACCTAAATTGTAACTGAACTACTTGAAGACAGACAATGAGAAAGCTGTTAAAAATCAAGCAAGAATAAGCTGGACCCATTTTCAGACAGTAAGACAATCGAGATTTCTGAACATTTACCTACAGCTTGATCTGGACGGCACAATTCCCAGCCGCTTCTGATGCACAAAGCTGTGTGTGATGGATAACGTTTGGCAATTCCTATCTCCTCGCGGGACAAATCTGCAAGAACATTAAGGTGAGAATAGATTCATAATTAAAGGTTTGTGTCAAGGATAGCCATTGCATCCCCAAAACATACTGACAGTTGGGAACAGGTCAAGAAGTATTATATTACTGAAACATCAACTTCGAATTTAAGATGATGCAGTTAGATGTGCAAGAAAGGAGCAATTAGCAATCCAAATGTGAGAAATAAAGTGGCACTATAGGACTCACCTCTGTCATTAAATTTTTTTAGGGTTGGGCCAACAAGCAAAATTGAAGCTGCTTCTAAATGAGTCACTTTAAGTACGGGATTCTCCTCCACTCGTAAATGCTGCAGATCATCAAGGTTAAATATTCATCTACATTATTAAAAATCGTGGACCACTTTGGCAATAAAAAATGATTGGATCATCAAGGTTAAATATAAACAAACTCGTGCTGGTCCATACAATCAGCAGTCATGAACTAATATGGAAAATTGAGAATACGGCATGACTATCAAAATACACACAGAATGATTCCTCGGTCATTCGATGTGACTCGGTCGATGTTCCTCCAATAATATTGATTTCAACTTCAATTTAGCAATCATTGTCCCATGTAATGATTAAATAGAAAAGTACCAAAAAAAAAAAAGCAAAGAAACAAATAAATCTTACAGTGGCTAAGTTAAATGCCTTCACAGAATAAAAGCAATGTAAGGGTCGTTCAGTCAAAGCCAACACTGCTAGCATTACACAAGAAAATAATGACCCAGGAGTGCTGGACTAACCTCAAGTGCTGGTAAATACGGGAAGCCTTTCAAAGTTGAAATTTTATTTTTGCTGGCAGCTAGTACCTATGAAAACACAAGGTTGACTTTTGCAAACCGCAGGACATGTGAATCCTTGCATTTGTAAAGCAGCAAACAAACCTGTAAACGAGGCTGGCTTGCCATTGAAAGAGATTTTAACTTATTCTGAGCTATAGACAGAAACTGGAAAAGAAGAAAAGGAAACATAAAATAGAAAAAGTAAGTTGTTTTGGTAGGAGGCTAGAACAAACTCCTAACAGAGATGAATGACAAACAGAGATGAATGACAAACAGAGATGAATGACAACGGACTACAGGTTCACCTCCAAGTTAGGCAGCTCCGGAAGGCTCTTCAAGGATGTGATTTGATTTCCAGCTAGATAGAGTTGCTGCAATAAAAAAACTTCAGATTGTTTTTGCATTGTAGAGTATAGCAGCAACAGGTCCTATATCGATTAAAAAGTAGAAAGTTGGGCAAAGGATCACCTGCAAGGCTTTGCAATTCTCAAGCAGCTCAAAACCTGGTCCTTTGAACTCGTTAAAACTCAAATCAAGAACCTACACAACAGAGGTATAAAAAATAGAACACACCCTCTACAAATTTAGAACATAGTAAAGATTGTTGGCAGTGACCAATTTACCACACCTTCAACCTCTGCAGGACTTCAATTCCATCCAATGTTGACAACAGATTGTCTCTTAGATAAACAAACTACAGAAAAGTATATTTCAGTCAGAAACCAAACTTGTTTAGGTCAGTCTATGTGCTATGTAGCAAACATAGATCAGTTTTCTCCGTTTTGTAACTCTGAATATCATTACGAAGGTTAGAACCATCCAACAAGAAGATGTTTATATACGTTCAACAACATCTAAGCATTTAATCTCAATGTATTGAGGTAGGCTACATAGAAAGAATCAAGTCGGTTCGCACACATGCGTCAGTCTTCTGCAAGAGCTGCTTTCGGTCAGAATATTCATGTTTATATATGCTCATGATTAGAAAATTAAATGTGGAGTCCCAAAGGATAAAAACTAGTACCTCAAGGTGTGGCGATAACTTCAGTTTACCAGTATTGAGATTGCGTATCTTATTGCCGCGGAGATCCAACCTCTTCATAAAGAAAAGAAAAAAGATGGTTGAATAATTAAAATTGAGAAGGTAACAAGGACGAAGGGTAGTTGTATTTCAAATATGACTAGATCTTTAATGTTCAATAGCATGTCATGAAATAAATATAATTGTAATGGCTCATGTCGTGTAGAGACACAAGGCAGACATGGATTGGGACATCCCACAATTTTCCATTTATGAGTTTTGACACATTCACTCAAACTATATGAGATGCAGCAAACGGAGACCTTATAAAAAAGTACTAGTTAAGAATAATACTCAATAATCCATTGATCAGTATGCAACATAAAAGATCCAAACATCTTGGTAAGTCCAATAACTGTTAGAGCTTATTGACAGTGATGCATTTATCTAGAGCTTATTGACAAAAATCATACCACATCATCACCAACTTTGACCTCTACTTGAGGAAGCATCATAAGACGGAATTCTCTACTTTCTGGAGTTCCCACTTTCATACGGCTATACAAACTAGAACTTTTTTCTAGAGGCATTGACGGAATACCAGATTTGGAGCCAATTGAAACAGATGGTGACCGGGTTGAGGGTGAAGAAGCCTTTGTAACAGACTTCCTAACAGAGCTGCTACTGCCAGAGCTAACCAATGAAGGAGAAGTAATCCTCTTAGAAGAAACAGAAGAAGTTGAAGACGACTCCATTGAACTTCTTTTACTAGAATCTTCTTTTTTCAGATCAGAACTAGTTGGTGTCCTCGGATTTTCAGCAACAGGTGAGACAGGAGGCGACCTCCGAGTTTCAGTAATGCCAGGTCTAGTAGCACGTTTAGCACCAACAGATGGCACCGAGCTTCTCCGAATTTCTGGAAGAGATTTCCTCCGAGTTTCAGAGGCCAGAGAGGTGGTTCTTTTACCTGCTGTTGTACCACTGTCACTGTTCTCTCGCTTTGTGATGGAAATTGGGTGTTTTTCAGGTAAACCACCGGTGCTGATCCTTCTACTGAAAGGAACTGATTCTGAAGCGCGCGAAGCACAACTCTTCACTGGTTTAGTCGAAATTGACCGTACCTCTATTATCTTAGACTCTGTAACACTCTTTATTTCGGTTTTTCTTCTTGAAACCCCATATAAGGCATTAGAGCCCATCGGTATTATGTTATTTTGTTTATTTACCTTATAAACTTTCTTCAAGCTATCAGAGGAAGGTTCTTCCAGAAGACCAGGAGTGTGCAGCATATTCACTGATTCCTCTGCACCTGACTGTTTCTCTCCGGTATTTTGGTGCAAATCTACTGAACCCTTGGCGGATTGAATCGCCGGCACCACCTCCATTGTGATTGAGGTCAACCAAGCTCCAACAAGCTAAAAACAGATTTTCTACCACACACGATAAAAGCAAAAGAGCGAAAGGAAATTCTTTGAGACTCAGTTCATAAAGATCCACCTGTTTTTAAAACCTTAGCAAGTATAACAAGTAGAAATTGACACGATCGCTCTAAACTAAAGCATAATAGGTCCAATCATTAAAATAAAACTTCGGTGTAAGCTGCAGTATAAAAATCATAGGGTGAAAATGTGAGTCGAACCCATTCCATTTCTTTCTAATCGGTGTCTAAAAACTCATTTAAGTCATGAGTTAGAAGAATAACTAGTTTTCATGTCTCAAGTGTCCGAGAATAGAGGGTGTCAATAAAAAAAATAGACAGAATTACGATGAAAGTTGAGCTTCAAAAATTTCCGACGGTCGGGCTTTCTAAACATCGAGAAAAATAATAAAAATGAAAGTTCTAAGGTCTTTATCCGAACCGACATTACCATAAATCCAAGAAAATCCAGGAAGACCAAGAACATCAGTAAATGTAACTTCAGGTTCTTGATCTGAACCAACGGCTTTTAACAGAGAGTAAGAATAAACAGCACTCAAGTTCTTGAGTCAAAACCGACGCTTGACGACGTTACAATCCTAATCAAGAAATATCCAAGAACACCGATAAAAAAAAAATTTGATTCCAAGTCTAAACTGACATCATAACTAAATTCAATAAGGCCAAGAAAATCCATTTCAATCGAGAATGCAGATAACTTCAAGTGCTAGTACCTCAAGATTGGGCAGATCTGGTGAAGAAGAGTGAAGCCACAAAGAAAGTTGGCCTAACTTGGAAGCTTTCGCCACTCTATTATTTTAGAAAACACGTCACAGGTATAGAAATCAGTACTTTGAATGCAACAACTCCTGTGTCCTTTTCCCTTTTTCTTTCTGTAATTTAAAAAATAGAGAGGTAAAGAAAAAGTAGGGGAGAGAAAACAAAGTGGAGAAGAAGAAGATGGAATCAAATGCAGAGAGAGAGAGATTAACTTCAATGTAAGGTGGATTACAGAACACAGATGCTTGTTTTGGGGGTGTCTGAGTACATACATACACATACATACATATTTACGTTTAGTATTTCCGTATTGAGCATGAAAAAAAGAATTGGCGGAAAAAGCAGTGCGAAAAGGACTTAATATAATTTATTATTTTATTATTATTATTATTAATAATTCACATACCAAACATTGGGTACAAAATGTTTCTTTTCTTTTTTTTGTATCCAATTCATTTTTATATTCCTTTTGATAATGGAAAGGCATAACATAACATAATGTCATCGGTTTAATTTGAATTTGGAGACAAACACACATATATGATATTTTCAGACATTTATGATTATTTTTAAAATGAATATTCTTCTCAATTCATTCAATCTACGTGTGATAAACGATCTCTCAACCAAAAAAACAAAATTGCAAAAAATACATGGCCTGAGTGGTAAATGTTGTCATAGATCATTGACCATGGAAGCAATTATATGGTCCCATTGAAAGCTATATAGTATTATTTTATTTTTATTTTTTTATATTGATAGCTATACTAACCATAAAAATAATAGCAATTTGAAAATCAAGTAGTGATTCGGAATCATGTAAATATTTGATGAGATATAGTAGATTGTAGCCAATAAGTTGTTAATTGCATAGTGGCAAGACTCCAATGTCCCTATTGTTTTAGGTACAAGAATAACCAAAATTTTAGAATAATGTGAAAAAAATATTCAATACCCTCGATTCAACGATACTCGTCGAATTTAGTTGTGTTCTTTGGTTTCACTACGAGGTTGTCATCAACGCTGGTAAATTGGCTTCCATATTAAGTTTTTCGACCCACATGGAGGTGTGCCTAAACGGGCTGGCTCGTTTGGCTTATGGGTTTGAGCGTATTGGGTTACGTTGGCTCAAATTGACAGCTCTACCTTGTATGCTAAATTTGGATGACATTTATACTCGATACAGTGATTAAATTATTTTTTTCAATAAAAGAAGAATTTATTAGTATTATAAGTTATTCAAAATCTTGCTTATGCCTTCTCTTTTTTTTTTTACCTTCCGTTACCACCATCAAAATTCTAAGGGCATCTTTATCCCCAATTATAAATTGTCACATTTGAGATTTGACACTTGAAAGTCCATGTGCCAATTGCAAGTGTGATTGCATGGTTAAAAAAGTGCATTTCAAATTTGAAACCTTTAATTTGTTGCAATTGCAATTGCAATGCCACATGGCATTGCAAATGCAATTTCTTTCTTTTTTTTTTGTTTTATTGTTTTTTACTAAATTTTAAATTGATTTAAAAACATAATATTTATAATTATTATATATACATGTAATATATATAATGAAAGTATAAAAAACTAAATAAATAATATTATATATATAATTATTATAAATATTATTATTATATAACTATTATATATAAATTAATATTTATAAATCAAATTATATAAATATTATAATTAAATAACATTATTTTTATTTTTATAGTTATATAATTATTATATTTTTAATAAAATATAAATATGAAGAATTCTATAAATAATGCACATATACTTATAACATTTCATTGGAAAGTTTTAAATGCGAAGTAGAACTAGGAAAAGAATAATTTACACTATACTTAAGTATACGAAAATATAATTTTTAATCTTTATATTTTATAATTGTTAGATAACTTAAATTAATTTGATAAATAATAAAATCAAGTAACATAAGCTATATTGTAAATAAATCTAAAATATTTAAAGGTTTATTATAAATATGATTAGAATATATTAAAATATGAATATAATATAATATTGAGTGGGTCTCATTAATTGAAATTGAAGGGAATTGCAGTGATAAGGATGCTTTGAAATTATTGAATGTAGTAATTTCAAAAGATATTGATGTGGTAGTGAGACCCACTTTTGAAATTGATTTGTAATTGTATGGATAAATATGACCTAATAAAACTTACAGAGATCTGGTTACAACAATAATGGTTCTTCCAATTTAAAAATTGGATTGATTGATTTGACTTCAAAAAATTAGGAGTCCATAAATTATGCTATATAGTAATTGGTCCCTAACATTTGCTTAAATACCTGATTTAGTCCTCATGTTTTCAAATTTTACCCAAATCAATCCAATAGTTGAATTAAACGTTAAAACAAGACGGATTTGCACTTGCTTTTCAAATGAGAGATAAAACACCCTTCTTCGTTTCTTCAACCCAAAATCAAACACTTAACACAACGCCTGAATCGATTTTGCAATCTGATTTCATGCGTTTAACTTCACAATGGTTTGCCATGAGTAATTGGTGATCTTAATTGTTAGAAACTTGCTGAGGGATGGTGTTGAGGCAGACACTCACATGAATAAAAGGCATAAGTTTCTATATGCGTGAAGTTTGACTTTTTCTAATCATTTGAAAAGTTGCTTACATAAACTATGTAGTTTTGTGTGAAAATGCAGTCCACTTTTAGCCATTACAGACTTGATCATATTCGCACATTTATTAGTTGTCATATGGAATGCATCAGCTGTATATGATGACATATCTTGAGATTATAAACAGCTTAATTCCTTATTAATTCTTAGTCTTTTTTATTCTCAGAATGAAAATCTAGGAAAGAGACTTGCTCATGGATACCCTATACTAGAAGCCGAGGTCACTTATTGTGTCAGGTATGAGTACTGCGAATCAGCAGTGGACTTCATATTGAAGAAGAAGCTGTTTTTGATTATTTTTCGTACTTGTGTTGGTCTTGATTTGGAAGAATTATTGACGTTGGTTGAATATATTGCTTTTGAGTGAATGTACTGTGGAATTTTATTCCGTTTAAGGAGTTCTTGGTAATGTATTGCTTGAATTATTGACGTGTGTTGAATGTATATTTTTTGTACTCTTAATGAAATAGCACACTTAAATTTATTAAAGTTGATTTATCAAGTTGAATTTCGGGGAGTTAAGTGCATTTCCCCTTCAAAATCTGAATTTATAAATGTCATAACAGAACTTCACAATCCCAAGACGAAGCCACATTATCACAAAAATGATGCCAGAGATGAATTACAGAAGTAAAGTACTGTAACACGCCTCCATCAAAGCCAAATCTATTTTCATTCTGTTAAGATATATGAGATAATCACACCAAATAAGTATTATCCATTTACCTTTCCATGTCATTTCCCAAAGGAAGGGAAGAAATGACAACTTCAGCAGATTCATCATCCGTGGTACACATGCTACAAAAGTTAAAAAGTAGGAACCTTCTCACTCACATGCGTAATGTTATTCTGTTAGAATTAATGGGTTTTAAACATTAAAAGCCCAATATTATTATTAATTTTGTTAATGAGAACAAAATTATGGTAAGTTAATTATGAAAGGCAATTAGGCTAAAGAAATCCCACATTGAGTAATTGAGGCACTTATGGTTTGTTTATATTGAGATACAAATCATTAGAGTGTAGTTAAGTAGTAAAGATGGGTGCCCCTCGCGCGCCGTCCGTCCGTCCGCTCCGCTCGGCTCGGCTCGGCACGGCACGGCACGTCACGTCACGTCTCGCCTCGCCTCGCCTCGCCTCGCCTCGCCGCGTCGCGCGTGTCGCTGCCGCGAAGGCAGTCCTATCTTTTTACTACACGGATTTCTGAAATGACTTTTCACCTGCCTGACTTTTCATATTCTGCTGAGTATTAAGTTTGAGACTTTTCACCTACCTGCAGAATTGATGTCAGATTTAAGTGTGAGACTTAAATCCGAAATGAATCTGATGTTAAGTGTTGAGACTTTTCATCTAACCCACTATGCATTGTCATTTAAGTTGTGGCCTTTGGTAGGCCTGCTGTTGCAGCTATATAAGCTGCTCCAGCCTCATTCTTTATCTCATCCCGAAATTGCATTTCATATCATATCATATTATCTTGAGAGTACTACACACTGTTCAGTGTTCGAGTGAGTCTGTCTGGGTTTCTGCTTCAACCCATACAGAGGTGTTTGGGACGTTGTACCTTGGAACTCTCTTGTCCAGGAGGCCAGAAGTTGTAGGCGGGCAATTTAGAGTTTACGGGCACACAGTTTACTGTGGCCTCGTCCAACAACAAAGTTTCTGTCCAGTTTATTTAAACTGTTTGTTGTAAGTTTTTACTGTTTCAACAATTTTATAATATCATAGTATTTGTGATCTTCTTATGCTTTGTCTATTTGTTTTTAAGAGAACAGAACCAACAATCGTAAACTCTAAACCTTTTTGTTCTGTTTTATCAAAACTCAGCTTTCATATTTACTTAAGATTGTTCATGCTTTTTTCAAAGGTTTAAACCCACTGTTTCAAAAACTGCTTTGATATTATTTGTGCTCTCCTATTTGTGTTCTGTTTTAGCTAATGGCTGACCAGTTTACCCAGCCACCTGCTGTGAATAATGAGATTCCGGTGATCAAAGCTAGCGGTACTGAGGCCGCAATGCCAGTTTCTCAATTTGAGAAACCGGAAAAGTTCAAGGGTTCCAACTTTAAACGTTGGCAACAGAAGATGATGTTCTTCCTTACCACCTTGAACTTGACCAGGTTTCTGAAGGAGGAGAAACCGGTAGAGGACAAGGAGGATCCTCAATCTGCTGTGATAGTTGAGTCCTGGATGAGTGCCGAATACCTTTGTCGTAACTACATACTGAATTCTGTTGACGATGCACTTTTTAATGTGTATTCCCCCAAGGAGACTGCTAAGAATCTTTGGGAATCGTTAGAGATAAAGTACAAAGTTGACGACGCAGGCGCAAAGAAATTTGTAGCCGGGAGATTCCATGACTATCGAATGGTAGATGGCAAGAACGTTGTTGAGCAATGCGAAGAGCTGCAGCTGATATATCATGAGCTTGATGCCGAAGGTATGGGGCTAAATGATGCTCTCCAAGTGGCGATGATGATTGAAAAATTACCGCCATCTTGGAAGGACTTCAAGAGCTACCTAAAGCACAAGCGAAAGATGATGAGTCTAGAGGATCTTATCAGGAGGCTGCGCATCGAGCAAGACAACCGAAAAGTTGACAAGAAATCATTTGGAATGATTTCCAAGGCCAACGTGGTTGAAGTTGGGGACAACTCCCATGGGAATAAGCGCAAACTGTACTTTTGAACCCAAGGGAGATACTCAGACAAGGAGGTTCACCGGTGACTGTTATGTGTGTGGTAAGCCTAACCATAAGGCCAAGGACTGCACTCAACGTCAAAACAACTGCACTCAACGTCAAAACAATGACGGTAAGAGAAAGATAGTCCCTTACAAAGGCAAAGGCAAGAGGCCTGCACATGCCCACATTGCTGAGGACAATCTGAGCTCTGACATGGATGACATGCATCTGAGTGTTGTGGTATCGGAGGTGAATCTTGTTGGAGGGAACTCCAAGGAATGGTGGGTCGACACTGGGGCTACTCGCCACATTTGCGCCAACAAATGGATGTTTAAGACCTATCAACCGGTGAATGATGAGAACTGCTACATGGGAAATTCAGCAGTCTCAAAAGTTGAAGGCAAAGGGACGGTTGTGCTAAAAATGACTTCCGGAAAAGAGTTGACTCTTACCGAGGTGCTCCACGTGCCAGAGATCCGAAAGAATCTCATCTCCGGAGCAGTGCTGAACAAGAAAGGCTTCCGGCTTGTGTTTGAGTCCGACAAAGTCATTCTGTCCAAGGGTGGTATGTTTGTGGGCAAAGGCTACTTGGCCAATAACCTCTTCAAGATGAATGTAATGACTTTAGCTCCTAAGGCTAAGTCTAGTGTAGATGTTGAGGTTGATGTTAATGCAGCAAATGAGGCTAGCACAAGCAAAAATAATGTAATGATTGTTGTCAATGTGGCTAATAAAACTTTAAAGTTTGATTATTCTTGTGAGTCTTTACATTTGTGGCATGGTAGATTAGGACATGTGAATTATAAGTCCTTACAAAGGCTAATGTCTCTTAATCTATTGCCTAAATTTAACATCAATCATAAACACAAGTGTGAGACTTGTGTAGAGGCCAAATTAGCCAAGTCATCATTCCACTCAATTGAGCGAAGCACCAAACCGTTAAACTTGATTCATACGGATGTATGCGATCTAAAGTATGTACAATCTAGAGGCGGTAAAACTTATTTCATAACATTTATCGATGATTGTACAAGATATTGTTATGTCTACTTAATGAGAAGTAAAGACGAAGCAATTGATATGTTCATTCACTATAAGAATGAAGTTGAGAATCAACTTGATAAAAAGATTAAAATTCTTCGAAGTGATCGAGGCGGTGAATATGAGTCACCATTTGCACAAATATGTGCTGAGAGTGGCATTATTCATCAAACCACTGCGCCTTATTCTCCCGAGCAAAATGGTATTGCTGAAAGGAAGAATAGAACGCTTAAGGAAATGATGAATGCAATGCTTATAAGTTCCGACTTACCTAGGAATTTATGGGGAGAAGCTCTACTTTCCGCCAACTATGTGCTAAACAGAGTACCACATAAGAAGTTGGATAAAACGCCTTATGAATTGTGGAAAGGTCGCTCACTTAGCTACAAGTTTTTAAGGGTTTGGGGCTGTCTAGCAAAGGTACCAATTCCTCCTCCTAAACGGACTAGGATAGGACCTAAGACAGTAGATTGTGTATTTATCGGATATGCACAAGATAGTAGTGCCTATCGTTTTCTAGTGCATAAATCAGATAATGCAGAAATGCATGTAAATACTATCATTGAGGCTAGGGATGCTTCGTTCTTTGAGGAAATCTTTCCCCACAAAACTCCGACAATGCCTGAAACCAATGTTGAGAGAAATGTGGGGGATAGAGAATCTCAAGAGAATGTAGAATCGCCTAGACGAAGCAAAAGAGCGAGAAAAGAGAAATCTTTTGGCTCGGATTTTCTAACATATTTGTTGGAAAAAGATCCGACTACTTTCAAAGAAGCAATGTCTTCACAAGACTCTGATCTTTGGAAAGAAGCGGTGAACAGTGAGATAGAATCTATCTTACATAATCATACTTGGGAACTAGTGGATCTTCCTGCAGGTTGTAAACCACTAGGCCACAAGTGGATCTTCAAGAGGAAGATGAAAGCTGATGGTACTGTAGATAAGTACAAGGCTAGACTTGTAGTAAAAGGCTACAAACAAAATGAAGGTGTTGATTATTTCGACACATACGCTCCTGTATCCCGGAAAACGTCTATAAGGTTAATAATTGCATTTGCTGCATTATATAACTTAGAGATCCATCAAATGGATGTTAAAACGGCTTTTCTAAATGAAGAGTTAGAAGAGGAGGTATACATGGAACAACCTGAAGGGTTTGTAGTTCCAGGTAAAGAAACGAAGGTGTGTAAACTTGTGAAATCCTTGTATGGATTAAAACAAGCACCTAAACAATGGCACGAAAAATTTGATAGCGTCATGCTTTCAAATGGGTTTAAAACAAATCAATGCGATAAGTGTGTCTACGTGAAAGGAGACAATACAAACTATGTGATAGTATGTCTATACGTAGATGACATGATAATTGTTGGTAATAACGATAACATCAAAATTACCAAGAAAATGTTGTCACGAAATTTTGAGATGAAAGACCTAGGTCTTGCAGATGTGATTCTTGGAATGAAGATCACCAAACATGCAGATGGATATTTTCTCTCCCAGGGTCATTATGTCGAGAAGATACTTGACAAGTTTGACAAGGGAAATAATACCATCGCTAGAACACCTATGGAAGTGGTGTCAAATCTTTGCAAGAATCGCGGAGAAGGTGTGCAACAACTTGAGTACTCTAGAGTCATAGGCAGTCTCATGTACCTCATGGATTGCACTAGACCTGATATAGCTAATTCTGTCAATACATTGAGCAGATATACGAGTAATCCCAGTTATGAGCACTGGAAGGCAGTAGTTCGAGTTCTTAGATATCTAAGATATACTTCTAACTACGGACTACATTATACGAGATACCCAGCAGTAATTGAAGGGTATTCAGATGCGAATTGGATATCGGACTCCAAAAATATAAAATCTACGAGTGGATATATATTTATAATTGGCGGTGCTGCTATTTCATGGAAATCATGCAAACAGACATGCATTGCTAGATCAACTATGGAATCTGAGTTCATAGCTTTAGATCTTGCGGCAGAAGAAGCTGATTGGCTTCGGAGTTTCTTGGAGGATATTCCAATGTGGTCAAAACCAATGCCACCCATTAGTTTGCACTGTGATAGTCAGTCAGCTATGGGAAGAGCACATAACAATGTGTATAATGGGAAATCAAGACACATTCGTCGGAGACATAAATCTGTGAGAAATTTACTAAAAACCGGTGTCATTTCTTTAGATTATGTGAAGTCTAAAGAAAACATTGCAGACCCATTTACGAAAGGTCTGACGAGAGACCGAGTAGAGGTTTCATCGAGGGGAATGGGGTTGAAGCCCATGAAATTGATTTCCAACCATGATGGCAACCCAACCTGAATTGTAAAATCCAATTTGCAGGTTCAATGGGAAAACCGAATTGTGGGGGGGATCGAACAAAGCACTCGGGAAATTGAGTTCCTTACCTATTCCTGTGATGAAAGAGTGATAGACCTGTACTTTGGGAAGGCTGAGCTCATGCTCTTAATGATTCTTCTATCTCGAGATGATAAAGTGGGGTATTACAGGATACTATTTAGGAGAAATCACCTATGTCGAATGTGAAGGGGCCGCTTCTATGAGATGACCTGAGGGCTAAATCTCTAGAGCATTCGATGAAACATCCAAGGCAGTCCAGGGCCAAAATGGACAACAACGAAAGAACCAATAATAGTGTGGAGATGAAGCTGTGTGAGTATTGTTGTCTTGTTATACATAAAACGTCGAACAGTTCAAGGCATCGCGTCCACTGGTTGACAAGTATATCCGATGATACTTTACTAAGGAAGGTTCAAGGTTAATCACCACCTATCCTGATGCAGTGGATTCTCAAAGTACTCTCAAATCTTCATCTAGGTGCATTGTGTAATTTTTTCGCCATATTGCATTCATGTGGGGGATTGTTAGAATTAATGGGTTTTAAACATTAAAAGCCCAATATTATTATTAATTTTGTTAATGAGAACAAAATTATGGTAAGTTAATTATGAAAGGCAATTAGGCTAAAGAAATCCCACATTGAGTAATTGAGGCACTTATGGTTTGTTTATATTGAGATACAAATCATTAGAGTGTAGTTAAGTAGTAAAGATGGGTGCCCCTCGCGCGCCGTCCGTCCGTCCGCTCCGCTCGGCTCGACACGGCACGGCACGGCACGGCACGTCACGTCTCGACTCGACTCGACTCGACTCGCCTCGCCTCGCCTCGCCGCGTCGCGCGTGTCGCTGCCGCCAAGGCAGTCCTATCTTTTTACTACACGGATTTCTGAAATGACTTTTCACCTGCCTGACTTTTCATATTCTGCTGAGTATTAAGTTTGAGACTTTTCACCTACCTGCAGAATTGATGTCAGATTTAAGTGTGAGACTTAAATCCGAAATGAATCTGATGTTAAGTGTTGAGACTTTGCATCTAACCCACTATGCATTGTCATTTAAGTTGTGGCCTTTGGTAGGCCTGCTGTTGCAGCTATATAAGCTGCTCCAGCCTCATTCTTTATCTCATCCCAAAATTGCATTTCATATCATATCATATTATCTTGAGAGTACTACACACTGTTCAGTGTTCGAGTGAGTCTGTCTGGGTTTCTGCTTCAACCCATACAGAGGTGTTTGGGACGTTGTACCTTGGAACTCTCTTGTCCAGGAGGCCAGAAGTTGTAGGCGGGCAATTTAGAGTTTACGGGCACACGGTTTACTGTGGACATCGTCCAACAACAAAGTTTCTGTCCAGTTTATTTAAACTGTTTGTTGTAAGTTTTTACTATTTCAACAATTTTATAATATCATAGTATTTGTGATCTTCTTATGCTTTGTCTATTTGTTTTTAAGAGAACAGAACCAACATATTCGACATGGTGTAAGGACTCACAAACATTAGTGAATAGGATGATGACAATGAAGCAGAAACTCAGAACAGATGTGAGCATGATTGGACTTTGTGCAAAATGAAGTCTTAATTCTCATTTTTTCACTGCATCTATCATCATCCCGTTCAAATGAACCACGAGCCTGCAAAAAGTAAAAAATAATTATGTTTCAGAACATGAATGAAAACTACTTCGATCGAAACAATTAGATCCTACATCTTTAGTCCTTTTGATATTTCATATGCCTTAGTACGCATTGTACTTCTAATAACTACGCAAACATACAAAAAAATGAATATGATATTATTTAAAAAAAAAAATATCACTACATTTATGTATACTGAGAGTACAAGAGCTTACAAATTGATACGGCAGACATTGAGAGCTTTGCATTCTTGCATTATTTCATCCTCACCCAATAACTTCTCCAATGTAATGTTTTCTGTCTAAAATGTTTTCCACCTGAAATTTACATCATCAAGGGAAGGACTAACTTTTTTAAAACCTAATAAAACCTCACATATCCCTCAATCATAAGGAATCCGGCATTGACAAGAAGATCAATACAACGTTTATGCACGTCCATTGGTGAAACAAATTATCCAATCCTAGAGATAACGGTCTAAGACACTAACCGAATTCCCCGACCTGATGCAAGATCACAGATGATAAAATAAAACGACTGATACCCCCTAAATATGGAGACACCACCTGATGAGCCGACCTGATCCGACTTGTATTAATTGACCTTCCTCAAAAGACCTCGCATTTTGATCCGCGCTCTTTGATATGGCCGACCTGTTTGGCCGACGTATTTCGCCTCACCTGTTGCCCCTTCGCCAAATGGTCTGGCGACCTCTTTTGGGACCTGAGCTCGTTGGCCGAGCTCTACTCATTCCCTGCTTGATACGTGTGCACAAGAAGGAAACTGAATCCCCTAAACTAGGTAAGTCCTAGATCTGCAAAGCAATATCAGGGATTTGATTGTATTCACAAGTTAACATATCTGGGTAAGATTTGGGTAAACATGGAAGGAGTCCTTGCTGCATGGTAACTCTTGGGTCTCTGCCTATAACTACCAGGTTTGGGGTATCAACTAAATCAATCAATAATTTTCTTTCACTTACTTTACAAGTGTATACTTTCTCAGATCCTCACACCTGACTTGAGCGTCGGGGAGGACCCGCCGAAAAAACTTCCGGCCCCTTTCTTACGTTTGTTCAATGATTTCAGGATATGATCCTAAGTGATATTGAAGTTACTATTTGCATCAAAGAACATGGAGGTAATGTTCACCTCATATTGATATCAGAAGGTAATCACTCTTTTTAGTGATATCAATTGGCGCCGTCTGTGGGAATTATCTGAGTTAAGGCGTAGATATGGCTGGAAGACCGGGACGTGGAGTAAGGAGAAACATTGGGAGAGAGAGGAATTCCTGAAACTGAAAATCTTAATGCCCCTCCGCAGCATGATCAACCACCCCCTCTTGCCAGGAGCAAATCATAGTCGTTATATCTTGGTAGGCAATTTGCCAAAGTAAACTGTTAGCACCGTAGCGGGGCAATATTGTCTTAAGGACAGAGATTCCAAATCTCGCCTCGACATTTCTAATACAAAGTCATTTGTTGTTTTTGCTTGCTACTTTCCTAAGATACATACCCATAAATTTTGTACTACAATCTTAAGACAATATTATCAACAAATGGCTTCGTCGAGTGCAACAACGACTCCAGTTCATCATGGTGAAAGACTAGAAAAGTTCAATGGGAACGATTTCAAGTGATGGCAACAAAAGATGTTGTTTTATTTGACAACCTTGGGATTGGCAAGGTTCCTCAATGATGATGATCCTATTATTATGGAGGATGAAACCGACAACCAAAAGAGGGTTGCGGTTGATGCGTGGAATCAAAGCGATTTTCTGTGCAAGAATTATATTCTCAATGGACTAGACAACACATTATACAATGTGTATTGTCTATTGAAGACGACCAAGGAATTGTGGCAATCTTTGGAGAAAAAGTATAGATCTGAGGATGCCGGCATGAAGAAATTCATCGTTTGACGATTCCTCGATTTCAAAATGGTTGACACAAATAATGTGATAGCGCAAGTGCAAGATTTGCAAGCGGAGGGAATGGTTCTAAGTGACTCATTCCAAGTGGCCGCCATGATTGAAAAGTTGCCTCTATCATAAAAAGACTTCAATAATTATCTCAAACACAAACGAAAAGAGATGAATATTTAAGACCTTGTGGTTCTCTTGAGAATCAAGAGGACAACATAATTTCCTAAAGGAAGAAAATTGGCACCAACATGAAGCACGAGTGAACTTAAGTGAAAAACCCGCCGGAACAAAGTGCAAGTTTGACGGCATGGCCTCCAAATCTGGAAAGGCGAAGAAGTTCAAAGGCAAGTGCTACAAATGTAGAAAACCTAAATCACATGGCGAAGGATTATCGCAATAAAGACGATCGTGAAAAGGCTATGGATCAAGTTAATGTGGCCGAAAAAGATCGTCTCTCAAATGATTTGGATGATCTAGTGCTTACAACTTAATTAGATTGCGTATCTTTGAAAGTTGTAAACTCCAATAATGGAGTGATTCTAAATATATGTAATGACGATATTTGTTGAAAGCAATAAAATTTATGTTATTACTTCTTGTATTGAATCTTATGATTTGTGACATTATAGTTAGGATCATTTAAACCATAGTTCACAAAACAAATTGTAATGTTAAATTTATTGCTTGTATGGGTACTAAGTTAACAAAATCGTCATTCATTTGTTAGAAGAATCGTAACGTCTCTAGAGTTAACTCACAATGATGTTTGTGATGGAAAGATTGTGCAAACTAGAGACGTGATAAAAGTAGTTTGTTACTTATCAATATTTGCATATGATATAGTTGTGGCGTATTTCTTACGAAGAAAAACGAGGCCTTTGAGGTGTTAAATACATTAAGAATGAGATTGCAATCAAATTTAGCAAATGAGGTTTGCTATAGAAAATTGTGAGTAGATTATACTTGTGTGGTCTAAGAATTTGACGCTTAAGCTTGAATTTGTAGGATTTTAAAAATCTTGAATTCGAGTTTCTAAGCTTTGTACGCTTAAAACACAAGTGATAAATCGAAGCCACAAAATTTGAATAGACGTTGTAATATCTCAAATTGGGTCATTTTGAATTTCTAAGCTAGTACGCTTATAACATGAATTTGCAAGATTTAAAATCTTGAATTCAAGTTTTTTAAGTTAGTGAGCTTAAATTGCAAATTGTGAACCGAGTTTGAGAATATTATCCAATTTTCAATTTTTGTAAGCAAGTACACTTAAATCAAAATCTTCAAGAAATAAAATCTTGAATTTAGATTTGTAAGACGATAACACTTAGAACTTGAAACATGATAATTTGAACGCCAGTGCAATTCATGACTATCCCGAAGTTGTGGGGGTTGAAATTCTATGAGTCAATCACATACTAAGTACCACATTTAAGCAAGGATGAAAAACCTTGTGATTGAAGGAAAATAGAGTTTCATACAATATTTGAAATGTCGGGGTGCTTGGCTAAACTAGAAATAAAGGCCAAAGTAAAGTCATAACAAACGTCAAATAAAAGACGTGGAGAGTTTGACAGATCATGTTCTCAATAGATTAACGAGTGTGATAAATGTGTACACACCTAAAGCATAGATATGATTGTGTATTGATGATATGCTCTTTGGGGAAGCAATTTGAAAATCATCAAGTAACAAAGAAAAATGTTGAAGAGACATTTTGACGTATGTGCATCAAGAACAATGCTTGGAATTAAAGTTTCCCAATACATTTGAAGAATAAAATCTCAAGGATTAATCCGAGTTTCAAATTTTAAGCTTTGTTCTTAAATTTCAAGTTTACAAGAAATAGAATCTTGCCTTGTAATTTTTGAGAATCTATGCGCTTAAACAAGAATTGTGAATTAAAGTTGAGTATTTCCTCTGGTCTCGAATTTTGTGAGAAATAACGCGTTAACAACGCCTACAATTCGATGATGAAAATATCCTAAAAGGATAAGATGATGCAAAAGAGGTAATGTGATTACCAAAACTGAAGATATACTGTTGTGGAAAATTGTCTATGCAAAACATATAAAGCTTCTTCGACCGAGTGGCTTTATAAGTTGTTAGAGAAAAATCATGTGCATGCAACTAAAATGTGTTGCGATAATGCTATATGACAAAATGATCTCTAGTTGCATAATCACGAGTGATTATGTGAAACCGCGGATCCGCATATGAAAAGGTTAACCGAGAGATCATGTGAAAGTTTATCGAGGTGAATGGGGTTAAAACCTTATAACCAAAATCTCATAGTGGATACCCAACCTTGTTGACTGGAGATCCCAAGATCTAAGTTCAAAAGGGACAACTAAATAATGAGATTGTATAAACACCTTGGAGAGCAATCTCCAACCCATTCCTATGATAAGGGGTGTAGCCTGCAAAAAGGGTACGTTGATAGGCAAAATGTCTTTAATGATTCTTAAGACATATAAGAATATGTTGGAGTATAGCGGGATACTCTTCTAGGAGATCATCTACGTAAGTGCGAAGTGTGGCCGCTTCAAAGAATGAAAAGCACTTATGAAACCAAGCGTGGTCCAATGCCGGAATGGACACAACCGTGAGAAACCAATACGAATGTTAGAATTATTATGGTGTGGGTTCAATTGTCTTGGTTTACACCAACGACTAAATAGTTCAAGACTATAAGTTCACTATTAAGTCAAGTAAATCCGACTGAATACAACTACGGAAGATTCAAAGCCGCAAGCTATCTCTCCAGATGCCATAATAGTTCGTCAAAACACTCAATTGCATACATGCATTAATTTAGTTCATGTGGAGGATTGTTGGAAAAATAAATGAATTAATTGAATGCTCGATCGATCGAGCACTATGCTCGATCGATCGAGCTGGCCAGAAATTTTCTTATCTTTTGGAACAGTAGCTCAATTGATCGAGATCTTTGCTCGATCGATCGAGCACTGTGTCTGTTACCAAGAATGGTGTGTCCATTCATATTGTGATGCTTTTTTTCCTTGATGGGGTGCATCCAAATGGTGACTTTTGGACTCCAATCTTTGATTTATTACATATAAGACATTCCCCACTAGTTTTATTCACGAGATTTTCGAAAATCAACATCATACAAAGAGATTAAATTGAGAGCAATTTGTTTGTTCTTCAAGTTTCTTCTTTTGAGTGCTTTGAACCTTTGTGGTTTAAAGGATTTGTGATTTGGAGTACTCCTATCACAAATCATAGTCGTTGTATCTTGGGAGGCAAATTGTCAAAGTAAACCATTAGCACCGTAGCGGGTCAATATTATCTTAAGGACAGAGATTCCAAATATCGCCTCGACATTTCTAATACAAACTCATTTGTTGTTTTTGCTTGCTACTTTCTTAAGATACACACCCATAAATTTTGTACTACACACTGTACTAACAAATCCAAGCCTAAGATAAAACCAAGTCCAATATGTTGTAACCTGCTTACTAATTTTACAAATTATAATTCAATTTGAATTGTTAAAGATCCCGTTTTCATCTGAATGTATGGTGGCGACCGAGATTCCCTTGTACGGTGAAGCTGGAAGCAATTCAAAAATTTTCTTTCCTCTCAACCCTATAGCCGTTAACAATAGAGGGAAAGATAGCGTAACTCTATTCTAACCTTTTCCGGTGGTGAGATGTAGTTGAAACAAAAGATAGTTAGAACATATATTGAGGAGTGAAATAAAAAAAAAACTATGGCTTTAAAATCTTATGTGAGTTTAGCGAAAAAATAATTTATGTAATTTAAATAATTTTCCTAAATGATCCAACACAAACTAAAACATGGACACAAATACGCTTCAGATTCTTGTACAAAATGCTTGGCGGGTTATACGGCGACCTACTCCCACCGTCGTCTACCTCCGATGATAGCTCCACCTCCAATGTGTGGTCGAGCAGCGCCAAGATGGCGCCTCCCACCCTCCGAAAACCATTCGCCGCTCCCCAGACCATCCTCCGTGCCCAACCCCACAAACCCAAACCCACTAAACCCACCACCGCAACTCAGCCTGTCTCCGACACCACCACGGCATCCTTTCAGCCAGAGCTCGTCGGAGTAACCAGCTTCGTCATCGAAGACTACGACCCTACCCGGCCAAACGACTATGACGATTACCTCCGGGAGCGGAAGCGGAAGCGGAAGCAAGCTGAGGCCGAGGTAAGGAGAGAATTGGAGGAGAGAGAGAGAAGAGAGAGGGAAATGGAAGAGAGAGAAACGAGGGAAAGAGATCGCGATTTGAATATATCAGGAGAGGAGGCGTGGCGGAGGAGGGCGGCGATGAGCGGCGGTTCGCCATCACCGCCTGCTTCGGGAAACAATACGGCAGAAGGATTTAGCATTGGGAAGTCGGAGAGCGGCGGATTGGGATTGGGAGCCGAAGGTAAAATGACGGCGGCCCAGAGAATGATGGCAAAGATGGGATGGAAGGAAGGGCAGGGTTTGGGTAAGCAAGAGCAAGGGATTACAACTCCGTTGGTTGCAAAGAAGACGGATAAAAGGGCGGGTGTAATTGTGAATGCAAGCGAGTCCAGCAAGAAGGTCAAGAGTGTTAATTTCAATGGGCTTCCTGTGAAGACCCGGAATTTGAGGTTATCCATCAATTAAGGTAATTGATACAAGTTAAATTCTTTTATAAAATTATTAGGTATTGGAGTACAACTAGAACACTAATTAATTGAGATAGAATAATTAAGTGTTTTAGTATGATTAAAACTCTATTTAATAGATAGATAATTAGGTGTTTTAGGAGGTGTAAAACTCTAAAAGATGATTTAGAATTCTAGTGGGGATAGAAGTGTATCATTCATACCAATCTAAGCTTATTAAATAAGACCTAAGCTAATCACTTTTCAACACATTAAAGCCAAAAACTTCAGCCTCCATTCAGCAGCAATTTTCGAAAATTGATATTGAAGTTGCCGAGAATTCATCCACAAAATTTGATCAATATAATCCAAGAGTTTAGCCAACAAAAATCTGAATATTTGGCACCTACAATTTCGAAAATCTCCATCTCTTTATTTAAGAAAATCCAAGTCTTTCACCAACTTTGAATACCAAGATCTGCACCTATTTAAAAGCTTGAGTCATTGTCATCAAGCATAAACCTCCAGCCTTTGAATACATCACCCGAGAGGATTGGTTCCAACCATTAGTTTTCGATCACCAAGCCACCAGATTTCATAACTCCAAGTCCTTTGAATTGTAAACTTCCAGCCTTGTTCCAAGCCTATAAATTATCGAAAACTCTCACCACTCTCAGCATATATTTCTCAATAAACTCCAGCTCAATTCCTCGACCAATCTCAGAAAATTCCTTGTGAAACAGCAGCCATCTCTCGGGAATTTAAGGCCTAAACCATTCGAATTTCAGCACCCTTTTTCTAAACAAATTCCAGCCGTGAGTTTTCTAGAATTTTAGTCCCTTAAATCTGAAAAATTCAGCAGCTTTTTGTTCGAAAATTTTCAGCAAGCAATCTTTTCGACAACTCAGTCCAAAGTCAGTTATAATTCTGTCCAAAATTCCTTCCTTTATATCAGCAAGTTTCGAGATTGAAACCGAGCGATTCTTAGCCTTTATTCACAACTTAATCCACCCAAATACCTTAGCAATCTAGTTCGAAAAAGGGTTAAGCAATCTGTTCGAATTTCCAGAATCTGGTTCGAAAAGTTTAGACTTCTGATTTCTGTTCTTGGTTGGAAGATTTGAATCCGTTCGTTTCGTACCGTCGATTACTCAAGCACGTATCCAAGCACTGTAAGTGGGCTTTTGTTAAATATTCGTTTCGTTTTTTGAAAAATGCTTATGTATGTTTTTAAGAATCAATCGATATGGATTATGTGAAACTATGAAAAATATATTTTGTAAGCACCTTAAACTCGAAATCCCTCATGACCCTGATGCGGTGGGGTGTAACCGCTAAAAGAACCTTATACGGTGGTAATCCGTTGTTTCTGGAGTATCCAGACCCTTTATTGTGAAGTTTAGAGATTTGGGAATGCGAGTTACGATAACCTAGGAATTGAATTCCTCACAAGTGGACAGTAGTCTCGTGAGGTGTGATTCTGGTAGTTGCTAAGTTAGATTAATTTTTGTGTACCTTAGTTGAATATGTAATGTCGAGATGAATTGGAATTGGCTTTTTTGGAAAGTGTTATTGAAAATGATTAAATCATATTGGGCAAGTCTCTAGTTTATTATTCATTGGGTAGCAAGTTATATTAGTCTTGAATCATGGTTCGCGGTCGCGGTGGCCGCGCGTCAATTCCAATGACATTTCACATAACAAGGTGCGGATTTTTTTAAAAAAAATAATTAAATAATTCAGAAAAGTTTGGAAAAATAATGAAAACAAATATATATTGCATATAACTATTTCACAATCTTAACAGAGAAAAGTATTGTACACGTATTTGGTCTTACTACAGAAAATTAGCAGCTCGATAGCCTCTCTAGTCTAGTTCTCAGATTTTCTTGTATAAATCTCATCACTTAAACTTTTACGCTTAACACACGACTATTACGAACTTGAAATTTTAGATAAACAAATAAAAAAGATCCTGTATAATCAACGATAAAAATCCTCCATTCCCAGCTTAAGGACCTAAACATAACGTCAAAATAAATTCCAAAATGAGAAAACGAATGAAGGAAAATCCTAAGAAACTTTGAATTAATAAGCTGAGGAATCCCATCAACATTAGCCATCACATATGCTTTCACCGCCCAGGAGCCGCCCTGATTTTTTGTAAGTGGATTTTTGTCGTGCTGTCTGGCCGTTCCGCTGTTCCGGTCGCAGATTTTTGCACATAGAACGCAGTTCCAAGCATCATCCTTCACAATATGGAACTTTGACACGCCGTCCCGCTCCGGAACGGCCATTCCGACCGTTCCGTTCCCGTTTTTGCGAACCATGGCCTGAATAAACAATTGTGTAATTGGTTCGTACCGAAACTTCATATGCTTATTGGGTTGTCAACCTACAGTTTCGAAAGTTTGTTTCTTATAAAAAAGTGTTGGCTGCGCTCATTTGATTCTTCCGTGATGAGGTTTGGAGTAGGTTTACACATAACCTTTTCATCTTTTAGACATTTAGGGAGGGCCTGGTGGCACCAAATGTGTGTGGATGTCAAATGGATTGTAAAGTTTAATCTTCCCGACACTGTGAATACGTCTCTTTTCTCTGGGTATCACCTGACATGCTACTTCCTACCCTATGTATTTGATGGATTTTATTATATGGGACATCACAAACACTTGTTATGCATAAATATGCGCATGAATCAACACATCTAAACTTTTTTCTTGACTGTGTTAAGACACTATTGACACCATTGGATTCAACTATTGCTTTAAAAATATGTACCAATGTCTTGTTTATGTTTATTGGACACTTGCGGATGCATGGTACCAAACATATTTGGTTATTCTCTGCTTATTCTGTAGTATTCAGATTAACCCTTTCCTCTGCCCTAGGCTTCACCGATCTTAACTTTGAATCTGGATTCAAACTGTTCCTCTTAAAAACCTCAGTTTCCTTGCTGGTGGAGAGTATGGAAAAGCTAATAATATTACTTGATTGCAACTGTTTGTGTTACTTGGCTCGGAAAAAAGCTTTGCTGAGAATAGAATATGACTAAAAATATATATATATTAATTGTTTATTTGTCGACAAGAACTTACGCCGTAG
The DNA here is from genome assembly GCA_907163345.1 of Haberlea rhodopensis. NCBI lineage: Eukaryota > Viridiplantae > Streptophyta > Magnoliopsida > Lamiales > Gesneriaceae > Haberlea > Haberlea rhodopensis. Next base: position 7,314,181 of record CAJQUN010000004.1, on the reverse strand, counting down.
GCTAGCAACAAGGTATATTGAAACAACTTTTTTTTATTTGATCAACTAAAACTTGCATGAATTGTGCATATTGCACTTTGTGGAAAGAAAACACAACCCGCATCTTTAACTTTGGGTCTTGAACAGTAGAATAAATGAATAAATAGAAAACATAGCTGATTTTTTTCCGAACTGAAGAAGAGAAACACATTTTGAATGACACATCACTCATTTTCACATGGCTGGTGAGCTTGAATTTTAGCCAGCTATTTGAGGTAACAAGCAAATTTGTAATTTTTTGGTGAATTTTTTTGGTTGTTTGTGATTATTGCTTCTTAATATTGTATAAACTTAGAGCCCTCCCGAGTCCCACCGGAGTACTCAGGCTGTTAGATATGCTAGCCCATTCATCTCACTTACAAGATGGATGAGATGCATGATCCGTGTCCCAGCAATTTATTTTTTGTGCTTTAGCTTACTATATAAATGGTTCCCTTTAGATTGAAATGTTTATGCAGTATTTTACACGTTTTTGAAGGATTAAGGGATTTGAAATGGTTCCTTTTGCCCCTTTTTCCTTTCCATTTGTGATTCTTTTCTGTTCCCCAATCTGTACGAGTTAAGATCTGTGATCGACTTTTTTTGTAACCCATTATTAAGATTGGTCCTGGCGAAGTGGATGATGATTTAGAGGGAGAGGTCGCAGAGGAGTGTGCTAAGTTTGGTAAAGTGACTCGTGTTTTGATATTGAGATTACTGAACCAAACTTCCCCAAAGAGGAAGCTGTCAGAATATTCGTCCAGTTTGAGAAAGCAGAGCAAGCAACTAAGGCCATCATAGAACTTGAATGGCCGATTTTTTGGAGGTAGGACAGTTGGTGCTACTTTTTACGATGAGGAAAGATTTGGCAACAATGATTTAGCTCCTGAACCAGGTGAAATTCTTCGCTTCTAGCTTGTTCACTAGAAGATTAGGTGAAGATGCTGACTGTTTCTTTGGTAGAATTAGCGGATGTTGAAGCTATATGTTTAAATTGATTCAAGTCTATGGTTGTTTAACCCTTGAGAATGTCATTGATAAAGTTGCAATGTTTTCTTATTTTCGCTTGGATGTGGCATTTTGTAAATTTCTCTGGCAAGAATAAAAGCGGTTGAATTTGCTCTGGAGGGTGAGTGGTGTTAGCAACGTGTTGAATAAAATTGCTAGCATTAGCATATCCTGTTTCCATGTTCTTAGGATGAGTAAAATATATTTTGATTAAAAGAAAGCTATATCGTATGCATAATTGATTTTTGGTAAATGATAATCAATCAAACTGTTTCTCAGGAGTTGATGCGTAGGGTGTGTTTGTGATTGCTTATTCAAAGCACTTCTATGTTGCTTTCGCTTAAAGTTGGAAAAAGTTGATTTTAAGCAAAATCATTGAGTGTTTGTTATTTAAATAAAAAAGCAGCTTGATAAACTTAAATTAATTACGAAATTGCCACAAAATAACTTAAAGCAGTCAAAAGCATGTCATGACCTGCTTCTCTGCTTCTGCTTTTTTCTGTTTATTTTTAGAGAAGCATAAGCAGAAGCAAACAAATAAAACACCCAAAAACTGCTTTTTTATCTGAAAAGCAGATAAGCAGTTTTCATAAGCAATTGCAAACACCTACTTAGTCATTGTTATGATGGTACTGCTTCTTTCAGGAGCTTTCCTCTCTTATTCGATCCTCGATCTTGGTGTTTTTTTTTAACATAAAAAAACTTATATTAATCAAACAATTTTTACAATAAAGATACAGACAACAAAGTTGGGCAATGACTTATATCCGGTTCATACAAGAATTTCTCCCTATTATCAACAATTATTCCTCAGAAAATCATGAAGAAATTCTAAAAAAATTCTTCCACAGTACAAAATGGCTCCGATAGATATTCACATTTCATTTACTTCTTAATGCATTAATTTAAAACCGCTAAGCCAAATAAATATAATCTAGTTCTTTTGCTTACACAAGGTTATTATTATATATAATTTTCAAAGTATTTTTAATCGGACAATTATGAGTTTCAAAGGTTTTCAATTTAAAATGTTGTGAATTTGAGGTCGATGAGAAATTTTAAAATAAATGAACCGTTTAAGAAATAAAAACCAAATAAAGCCCCATATACACTGTTTAACTTAAATATTTTAATCGGACAGATTAGCCCTGCTGCTGACCAAAATACAACGTTAACAGATTTCTAACATGGGATGTTTTTAATCGACCCAAATGTACGAATGCTGTCATTTGTTTGTGACTTGACACTGATGATCCGGCGAGTCTTGATCTAGATCACATAAGTCCTGTGTGTGTGCGAATGCGGATGTGGATGCGTGAGTGCTTCAATTGTCAAAAAAATTGAGTGCGGGTGCGCCTTAATGCGCCTATTAAAAATTAATAAATATATATATATATGCATACACACTGATGAAATGAAGTTAAACATACATAATATACATCATATTTAACAAACTAACATCATTTTTAACAAACTCACATCATTATTATATTATTTACAAATTTACAATATGAAGTTCTTAACAACTTTTGTGTTTGCAGCTTTACAATTCTTAAAAGCATTAAAATTAGATTTTATTGAAGGATCTAACATTTGTAGCTTTGCAAAATGTTATAGCCCTTGATACAACGTAATTTGAATCTTGTATTTGATCGTTTTGTTCATATTTATTTCAACATGTTTGGTGATAGTATCAATTTATTAATGACTCATATTATTTTCGGAGACTTATATTATTACCTTATGAAATGACTAGCATAAACATTTGAATTAACTCAATAAAAATAAAAGTTTTATTTATAAAGTTCATTTTATTAATTTTCATGCAAAAAACTAAGATAACAAAATTTTTATTATTTACTCCGCAAAAATGTTACAAAATCACAGATTTATCACACTTTTTTTATCACATATTTTAATCTTTCATATGTTATTATGCCTTTTCATTATTCATTATCTATCTATTTACCATATGATATAATTTTCTTACCAACCAGAAATACCTAGAAACCATAAAAATTCATCTAAACCCAAAATCGGAGAATTTTTTTTATAATTACAAAAAAAAAAAAATCGGAGACTTAAGGAGGATTAACAAGACTTAGTAACTTAGTGCGCGACTTAGTAAATCTTAATGCGCGAGTTATGAATTCTTAGTGCGCGAATTATAAAATCTTAGTGCGCGAATTATAAAATCTTAGTGCGCGAACTAGAAATTCTTAAAGCGCGAACTAGAAATTCTTAAGTCGTCTTAATGCGGCGCACGCGTACCTAGTTCGCCAGTTCGCGGCCGGAGCGCCAGTGCGTGGAGGGGGGTAGGAGGATTATGTGACTTAGGTGTTGATAGGAGCCCAAGGCGAATAAAAGTGTTCGTTTGGTTATACACTATCCTCCGGAAATGCCTCCCAATTTTTTTTGAACATAGTTAATTCTAAAACTATAAATTAACCAATTGAATATTTTCCCACAATGTCAATAGAGGGCGCACACACACACTGACAATTGTGTATATATATATATATATAAGGTAGATGGTGTATAAAAACTATCATAGTCTCTTGATATATCGTGTACAAAATTATTATTTCAACCCTGTTAGTGTTCATTTTTATTACCCTCAACACGTTCTCCAAGTCAACTTCCATAAGCATTTTCTCTCAATCCATAGGAACGGTTTTATATCCCAAAAAATTCCTTTTTAAATTGATCTCTATCCCAAAATTAACTTCATATGCCAGTTTTTCTAATTTACTTTTCGTTGCATTCAGAAAGTTCATTTTTCCTTCTCCTTTCTCAGGCTTCGTTCGTTGTTCATTGGAGGGATCTCATGGGAGATGCACGACGTGAAGCTGAAGGACTACTTTATGCATAATCTTAAAGTCTTAATTCAAATTCAATGTCGATTTGTTGTTTACATAAATCATTGGAATCCATTTATCCGGTAATTCAAACTCTCTTATACAATAGGTCCTGAGTTTTTTTCCCTCTTTTTCATGATCTTTTGTTGCAATGCGTGGTTCCTTTCACATGAACTATTATTAAAAACTTAATTTCTCTCAAGGATAAATTGATTGTGATACTAGTGAGGATCATGATCGTTTGGGATATATAGGGTAGAGCTATTGGGTTTCCGTACCCCGGCGTCATATCCAAACGCGGCGGAATAAAACATAAACAGATCTGGACCCGGGGACGGAAGATTGCGCCTGATTCATATTTAAGCATTATCAAATAAATGCATGAAAAGAGAATTACCGAGAACAGCGAAATCAATCTGTATGATGTGATCCTCGAGTCCAACCAACCAACCTGACCAAATCTACAAGCACGACACTAGTGCTAGTGTGACGACGGCTTATGAGAGTGTATTGAATGGTCTAAGTAACCCTAGAGTGAACCTTATATTTATAGTGTTTATGAGATAACTAATTGAGCTAGGGCTCATAAAGCCCATCGGGCCAACATTTGGCTTGCTGGGTATTTTATCTCTCACTTGCCCAAAAGCCAACACAAAACAATAAAATCATAATCCAAGTAAGTCAATAAAATTGAACAACTTGATGTACAACCATTGTACATAATTATGAGACATAAATATATCAAATGACTTAATTTTAGAACTTTCTATAGATGAAACACTTTCAAATATAGAAACTCCACTAAAATGAGGAGCTTTCAAAAATTAAATTCATCTATTCTAAATCACTCAATTTGAGCACTTAACATTTAAGTCTCAATCCTCATCAATAGATCGACGGCCGGTTGATTGTGACCCAGCGAAGCTCAAGTGTATCATAGCAGTAGGATCACAACATTTGTGATTTTAGAAGTCAAACTTCTTTGGGTCTACCCTGAATTCCCTATTGTCAATTAAACTCCTTTAATAGACAATGACTAAAATACAATTTCAGCAACAACCTACCGATCGTGGGTAACGCCTAGCATCTGCGCTTCACGAAGACCTAGATACAACTGACTAGCAACGTACGAGAACCTGTCAGCCATAGTTAGCGTGCAGTACATTCCTTTCACTCAATATGTCCCGATTGAATCAAGGGCATTGGTTGATCGAGACCCATTATGATTTCAATAACTATGTATTTGTTTCACGTTATATGATTCTTTGTGTGCGTATATGAAAAACTCTTTTTCACAAGCACTACCCACTATGGCCAGAGATTCCTTGAATCATATACAGAAAAACACATAGGACATCCTGGTTCATCAAGACCAGTGGTGAATCCCTCATAGGCCTCTGACAGCATCACTGAATACCCAAAATAACAACTTTATGACCGACATGTGATCAGTCATTAAATCAAAGCACACAACTATCTGTCAAAACCTCAATGATGCCTCGGGTCATGAGAAGTAATGGTGCACAACTATGACTAGAAATTCTATACTCGACAAGTGGTAACCATTATAGAATTCCGAATAGGGTCGTTCAGTGAACTCATTCATAATGAGCACCTATTCATATGTGCTGACTTCTCCAAGCCAATGCCGATGAAACGCGGCGCACTACACTAGACACATCAGGAATAATAGTCTCTAACGAGCATATATCGATATCCCATTCTCGAAGGCTCATCGACCAGGAACATTTAGAAATCGCATTCGAGAATGTATTTTATGGTCACCATCATATGCGTAACCACATTCTATGGACTATAGCAATTTCAAGGACTTCATCAATACATCAAGATGCATGGGTAAAAAGATGAGGAATGCCATATATATTAATATTCAAACAAAGATTTGTCATAATAAGATTATAAGTACAATCAATCAACTATTGATTTACTTAATCACATATGACAACAATATCTTTCACTTTCCCAAAGCCAATTACTCATGTGTCTCAAGACCATCTTTCGAAGATATCTGACAGGCACCAATCGTTGTAAAGGCTTTGTCAGTGGATTCACTATATTTTTCTGTTGAAGCGATTCTCTCGATAATAATGTCGCGTCTACCATCTCTCTCATTAGATGATAATTTCTCAATATATGTTTGGATACTGATGAGATATTGGCTATTCATAACAGCTCAACTGTTGTCACAGTACCTAGAGACTGTGTCAATAGTACTAGAAATTACACACAACTCTTAGATGAAATTTCATATCCAAACTGCCTCTTTGCTGCATCGTATTTTGCAATGTATTCAGCTTCAGTGTGGAATCCAATGGTGTCTTGCTTGGAACGTTTCCAATAGACGACAGCATCATTTAAGCTTAAATACAAATCCGAACATCGATTTAGTATCATCTACATCCGACTAAAAAACCAGCATCAGCTTAGCCTTCAACTTTTATTTCTCCACTTACATATCCAAAAACTATGAACATATCATAAGTTCTTCATAAGTACTTGATGATTATTTTCACAGTTTTCCAGTGACCTTCACCGGGATCTGTCTGATATTTGCTCATTACACTAAGAACATACATCAGACCAAGTACATAACATAGCATACATTATGCTATTAAAAGTCGAAACGTAAGGTACCAATGTCATCTTTTCTCTCTCCTCATCAATCTTAAGACCCATTGACTCGAGAGATGAATACTATGACATATTATGAAGTTACTCATTTTTCGACTATTATATGCTAAACCATTTTAGCACAGTGTTTATGTACGTAGATTGAGAGATCTCAAGCATCCTTTAGATCTATCCCTATAGATCCTTAAGCTAAGCACGTAAAACACTTCTCCCAAATCTTTCATGGAGAAATTAGTAGATAATCATGTTTTAATTGATTAATCCAATACCATTCACAATGAGCATGCTATAATCGACTTAAAGCATCACAAATGTAACCATGCTCCCACTAACCCTTTTGCACACACATGTCACTTCCGGATTTTTAACAAAACCAAACATTTTGATGATGTTATCAAAACGGAAGTTCAAACTTTGGGATGCCTTCTTAGGCCTATAAATGAACATCTGGAGTTTGAAAACATTTGCTCACTCCCAATGTGTGGGGTCCTCGTTACTTAATCCATTATGTATCATATTAACATACATATGTGAGTATGAATTAAGTAATAACATGCACTAATTTAGAGTATCTTACTAGTTAAGTTGTTACAGGGTTTATAAAAACCTATCAACTACACATTATATGTACAACACAACAACCTACTACAAGATAACTCCTAGGCAATGGTTCAGCTCGCAGCGGAAAATGACTCACATCCCGTCCTCCCACGTCTATGAGTTCCTACAGAAACATTCACACAACGTGAGTATAGATAATAAATATTTCAGTGCGATATCAAAACACAATATCAATATCAATGATAAAGCACAATAAATCATCTAATGTGAATGTTCTGCAAATGCACCATGTCATGACATGTCTCAACAATTACCCTCTTATCACGAGACCAATACGATATGCCTATTCAGCTCAATATGTCAGTGGAACCACCTCACATCTTCATATTAGCAGCACATATCATTGTACCGTCCTCAAATGATAATAGCCCGAGCATATACCCAAAAACCGGCGTATATCTCTATATCGCATAACCGAGCATATACCCAAACCAAGCATATATCTCCATGTAACATAACCGAGCATATACCCAAACCAGACGTATATCTCTATGTAACATAACCGAGCTATACCCACACCAGGCGTATATCTCAAACACATGATATCCATGAATGTACATGCATATGATACTACAAATCATATGATACTAACATAACACAATTCATATGATATCAATCTCATCACATCATCACACAATATCTATACTCCGTACGTCAACACGTACCTGGTATACGACCTCAAAAGCGATAAATCAGGCGTTGATGGTTAATTGCCTCTTTGCCCCGTCCCCTGTGATGATGCTACAAACATATGAACAATATACCATGTTATAAGAGGCTTCAAAAATAAATGCTACAAAAATTTAACATTTTGTCTACAATCTGCCATCACCGATCGATCGCCCCAGATTCTCGATCGATCGCCGAACTGTTCACTCTTCACCGATCGATCGAACAAAAGCACCGATCGATCGCCACATGTACCGATCGATCGCCTCAAAATCACCGATCGATCGCCTCATGCTCAAACCGCCTTAAATTGTACTGTTCGTGGCGATCGATCGAGACCAATTTTTCGATCGATCGGCACGATCAGAAAAATCGAGACAATGGCGATTTTGAGCTTATCTTCATGGTACTTCTTCTCCTACCCATAATTTCACATGTAACCATGATTCATGCAATCCCTAGTATCATATAAACATGTTTCTATCATCCTAGAATCCAATTCTTGGCAAAGAAACAAGTTATGATTCTAAGCATAAACATTTGATATTCAAATTCACATACTTCAACACCAACTACACAATTCAAGTTCAAAACCATAAATTCCTTACCAAGAAGTTAGGAAATCACTTCACTCAACTTCCTAGCGTAAATTCTCTAGTGAAATCCAAGCTCAAACCAAGAAGAATCTTCAAGGGGTGGAGAGGAGCTTTGTAGAGAATTTTAGGTGAAAAGTGGTGTAGTATGTGATTCCACCTCCCTAATCCACTTGATATAGGTCTAATTGCAATGACATGCTAATTGACATATACATGAAGGTGAAATCCAAATTCAATTGCAAATGCAACTTTCCTCTTAATTGAATTTGTACATGACATCCAAATCAAATGCATACTCATAGTTGCTTGATATATCACTACACTGGATTGACTTCAAGTCATACATTGCCATATGTTTCATTCATTACCATATATCATTTTATACATGTATTAATTCATCCCCGGTTCAATCCGAACCCAATTCATATCATATCAAAATTAGTCATAAGAACGGTAGAATCATATCACACGTCTATAAAGCAAATCGAGGCATGACAATTCTCCCCCACTCAATGAATTTCGTCCTCGAAATTGCATATTCATAATATGAATCGTATATCATTTGAATCTCATACAGAAAGCCATAAGCTTTCAACCCTACTAACAACACTACAAGGAATAACAACATAGTGGCAAATAAGCTTTGCACAAACATGCATTATAAATGCAACATGCCGGAACAAATAATCAAAAGTAAATCTGCTACATACTCAACATGCTCAACTAGCAGATACTTACCAGACCAGCAGTATAAGAAACCAAAAGAAAACAAACCAGACATTGCACTTTGGATTCTCCTGCATACTCATGTTCTCGCATAATAGCTTGTTACCATTCGCTTTTGTCCACGTAGTCGTTTGCTCACAACACTCTACACTAGCCGGCATAGATAGTAGGTATGCATCGTTGTAGTATCATCAACAGACAAACATTTCACTAGTATCAGTGAACACTCACGAAATCATGTCCGGACGTTGGCACATATACATATCCTGTTATACACAACAGTATCCATCAAATTGACTTGATCTCATACAACTCATTGTACCAGTGGGTTCCCTTAACCAAGTCACTGCCCACTCCCATTTCTGCTGGATGTATACAAATGATCCCCAATGGAGCATCTGTTCATCTAATTGTCTAAGACATCCGGCCCTCCTTGGACAACTAACCATAAAGTCAGACAGTCGATGATTCACATCCTGGTTTTACACCTTTTCCATACACATTACGCCACACTTTAGAAACACAGCAACACACATACCCGCGTTGTATAGTGTATAACGGTCTACAATGGTTTCCATTCGTCTGTACTCCTGTGGAAGCCTACACAGAATATCGAGATCATCAAGATACTCTAAACCAATTACATCGGTCCTTGTCACATTCAGATTCTACACATCCAAATGTGCACAGAGCCATCTCTGCTCTAACATTTCACAAAGTTGTAGTATAGTATGTAATTACACAATATGGTAGATACAACAGATCCATCTATCGTTTGCATACTAATCTCCCACGCCAGATTTCTCAGTCTAGATTAAACACTGGACACGATACCAGTCCAGAACAAACACTGGGCACGAACTTGACCAAACCACAAGAATCAATCCACATCACACTCATATGTCATCAATGCATACTGTACACCAAAACCATGTACAATACATATGTCCATATGATTATATGGTTATCTCACCCAATGATTATGTTCTCATAGTATCTATCCACACCATTTGCGTGGTTCAAGAATCCTTGTCCTGACCCCTGTACCGGAAATGTCATTCTTTGCATCAACTGTGTCCCCCAAGACTACCATCTTGAGTATGACAAGCTTTTACAACAATTCATTTCTTTCTATTCACTGCTCCCTGTAATGATCAACACAAAATATCATGTAGCAGTGGAAACCAACACGTTTTCCAACCGACACGTTTTCCACGCATGTGTAATTCACTTGCTACATGGATTACGCCAACAAGTCACACACATCACAGGTACTTGATAACCCATTCCGTTCTGTTTCAAGAACCTATCCATACGGATTATCATATCACCCGGATAGATCATACAAGCGAAGATATCACCCAACTATATCACATGATCGAATATATCACTCAGATATATCACATGATCGCATATAGTACATAATCGAAACCAACAGTTGTCTACCTCGCCATATTCATTGAATCTTTTCTTTATTGGAATGCATTCCTGATAAACACGATTGCTCCCAGCAAATCGTTATCACTTTTGGTTCATGAAGGAATAACCAATCCAACAATACATGGAAGGTAACAAATTCCAACTCAATTGCAATCACACAATCCACACACTATTGTTGACATGAATGACAATCAAATTACCATACCACTCATGGTCATTCTGGCACTATGACTCTGCAATCGGACCCAAAGGAATTGCCATATCATTTAGCATTGCCAATGATACCTTCTCAATACTGTAACCGTATTATGTTACTAGTACACCTTCCGTGTACAATCAAAGGATATCATATCAGAATATTCAAGTACAACCATATAGCAAAAATACCATTCACCATCTGGTCTATGTCAAATCAGTCTCATATTGGTCGTACCACTATAACATGACACAAACTTCAATGCCATACACATATGTGTACTAACAAGCTCAAGAGATAATTCATTTCATGGACAAATCAAGTCCCATCACACTACCCCATACGTGTGAGCTTCTTCAGCCTTCTCATAACCATCTGCTATTCATCAACCATCACATGGTTTAGCATACCAACCATTACATGGTTTAGTATACCAACCATACTGTTTCCTCATGAAACATATTCGCAGACTGTCCATCAATAGATATCAACCCAACATCTATCGAGCACAAAATGCAAACCAATCAACTATGCAAACCAATCGCATGACAAGGTCGGCATATCACAATCACGATCCCATCAGTCATACATCTCCCGTCTTGACTCAAGAATATATGAATTTCATGTCAACTGCATAGTACAATCACAACACAACGGAAACTCTGATTGCATCAGTACTAAAATCGTAGTGTATAAGCAATCAACGGAAACTCCAACTTCCTTATCAATCTGGATAACTTGGACATTCAACATCAGACTTGTGAACCATACATCATAGCCACCAAGTTATGATATCATACAATAGCTCACACTCAATGCTTACCGGATACTCACATTGCCAATCAATCTCTGTTGGTCACACATTGCCAACCACTCTCTGTTGGTCTCACGTGTAAAGATCACTACTGTCATGCAATAATCCAGAATATGACAAGATGTCATACACAGTTCCACTAAAGAACCAGTTTACGGATGTCTATCATGACGTCCTGTTCTATATCCAGAAGCCATACAAGCATCTAATGCTCTCAGCAACAACATAGATACCCACACTCTGTTCAAAGCAGACCAACCAATTTCAACCTCATAAATACAGTTCACAAACACAGAACTAGATGTTCATATACAACATCACATACACAACTGTATGCACTTGAGGTATCTCGTGTCAATCAAAGACACCTATGGCTGCCACACATACCACATACATAGAGTCTCATACGGACAACCTTATAGCTCGGACGGAGTTCACATCAAAACAATGATATCTATTCCCATCTGTACTATACACTAACCAGATATAATACATGGCCACAGAGCACCATGTATGTCCCAGTACAACCACCACAAAGATCACATGTGCAAGCATCACAACAATCTTTGCCGGTGATCATTGCATCACTGCAATCTCCGCCGGTACTCATTTTCTTTCAATCTAAAAGACTTCCATGCTCAAATCCATATGATACAACAAGAACGAACACAAGAAGCTAATACACAGAAAGGATCAAACAGTCCGTTAACCAGTCACCAAAACTCAAGTGACTTAAACGACATAAGCTGATAACAGTCGAATAGTATAACTGTTACTACGGTTGTACCGCTCCATCAATACGCCTCAGCGTCACTATTGAACTCTCCCAATTTCATGTTCTTTGTCAACTCCATGACAACACACATAGAGTTCAACACACACATACACACGGGAGAACCATACACAGATGATACCCTGACAAGATAATCATCACCACGGTGATCTCACAAATCACCAATTACCGCTGTGGAATACAATAATAAAGAATACTATTATTGTACATGAATCTCACATTCGCTATATGTACGATCTGAGTATCACAAGTAACCCATGTCTGCATCATCTCCCAATGTAAACACTGCATTAGTCATACTATCCACAGATCAAGAGCAAAGTATTACATTCCATTCAGGCCATACATGTCGAACTGACAATGCAACCACAGATTGCAATATCAAGAATTGCCCCTGAACTAGATACATTGATCAATAACCTGTATCTTCACTGTCATTCACACATCATGTGTCAGCGGCCAGTCCATCATTAGGTCTGATACACAATCTCATGCAGGCTGACTTAGCACATGGAGCTGATACCAAGCTTTGCTTTTCACGCTCCAACCACTGTACAACTTACTCCTCCGATTCGGTATCGACCTACATACTATTACCACGGAATCAGTGGAATAACTACCGCGAAACATATCATGTTTCCCCTGCCAAATGATAGTACAGAAACCCGGTATACCAATCACGGGTACACCCACAACATCACTTATGACACGCATAAGGATTCATACCAAGTCATACTAACATCCTGCAAAACAAGGGTTAACAATAACAGATACAACTACTAAGCATGTTTCCAGACACTATATCATAAGTATCACATGCCTTTAAGTGATTAGGTAACTCCCTAACTCACTTCCTCTACCCATGTTCATCCCGTTCTCGAACCACTGCTCTGATACCACTAATGTGGGGTCCTCGTTACTTAATCCATTATGTATCATATTAACATACATATGTGAGTCTGAATTAAGTAATAACATGCACTGATTTAGAGTATCTTACTAGTTAAGTTGTTACAAGGTTTATAAAAACCTATCAACTACACATTATATGTACAAACAACAACCTACTACAAGATAACTCCTAGGCAGTGGTTCAGCTCGCAGCGGAAAAGGACTCACATCCCGTCCTCCCACGTCTATGAGTTCATACAGAAACATTCACACAACGTGAGTATAGATAATAAATATTTCAGTGCGATATCAAAACACAATATCAATATCAATGATAAAGCACAATAAATCATCTAATGTGAATGTTCTGCAAATGCACCATGTCATGACATGTCTCAACAATTACCCTCTTATCACGAGACCAATATGATATGCATATTCAGCTCAATATGTCAGTGGAACCACCTCACGTCTTCATATTAGCAGCACATATCATAGTACCGTCCTCAAATGATAATAGCCCGAGCATATACTCAAAAACCGGCGTATATCTCTATATCGCATAACCGAGCATATACCCAAACCAGGCGTATATCTCTATGTAACATAACCGAGCATATACCCAAACCAGGCGTATATCTCTATTTAACATAACCGAGCATATACCCAAACCAGGCGTATATCTCTATGTAACATAACCGAGCATATACCCAAACCAGGCGTATATCTCTATGTAACATAACCGAGCATATACCCACACCAGGCGTATATCTCAAACACATGATATCCATGAATGTACATGCATATGATACTACAAATCATATGATACTAACATAACACAATTCATATGATATCAATCTCATCACATCATCACACAATATCTATACTCCGTACGCCAACCTGTACCTGGTATACGACCTCAAAAGCGATAAATCAGGCGTTGATGGCTAATTGCCTCTTTGCCCCGTCCCCTGTGATGATGCTACAAACACATGAACAATATACCATGTTATAAGAGGCTTCAAAAATAAATGCTACAAAAATTTAACATTTTGTCAACAATCTGCCATCACCGATCGATCGCCCCAGATTCTCGATCGATCGCCGAACTGTTCACTCTTCACCGATCGATCGAACAAAAGCACCGATCGATCGCCACATGTACCGATCGATCGCCTCAAAATCACCGATCGATCGCCTCATGCTCAAACCGCCTTAAATTGTACTGTTCGCGGCGATCGATCGAGACCAATTTTTCGATCGATCGGCACGATCAGAAAAATCGAGACAATGGCGATTTTGAGCTTATCTTCATGGTACTTCTTCTCCTACCCATAATTTCACATGTAACCATGATTCATGCAATCCCTAGTATCATATAAACATGTTTCTATCATCCTAGAATCCAATTCTTGGCAAAGAAACAAGTTATGATTCTAAGCATAAACATTTGATATTCAAATTCACATACTTCAACACCAACTACACAATTCAAGTTCAAAACCATAAATTCCTTACCAAGAAGTTAGGAAATCACTTCACTCAACTTCCTAGCGTAATTCTCTAGTGAAATCCAAGCTCAAACCAAGAAGAATCTTCAAGGGGTGGAGAGGAGCTTTGTAGAGAATTTTAGGTGAAAAGTGGTGTAGTATGTGATTCCACCTCCCTAATCCACTTGATATAGGTCTAATTGCAATGACATGCTAATTGACATATACATGAAGGTGAAATCCAAATTCAATTGCAAATGCAACTTTCCTCTTAATTGAATTTGTACATGACATCCAAATCAAATGCATACTCATAGTTGCTTGATATATCACTACACTGGATTGACTTCAAGTCATACATTGCCATATGTTTCATTCATTACCATATATCATTTTATACATGTATTAATTCATCCCCGGTTCAACCCGAACCCAATTCATATCATATCGAAATTAGTCATAAGAACGATAGAATCATATCACACGTGTATAAAGCAAATCGAGGCATGACACAATGGGTGTGAAGCTCTATGGTTGCCTTGTAAAAGTCTTCACATCCATCTGTTATATCTCATAGTCATAATATGAAGATATAACTAATAAAATTTGAATAGACTTTAGTATCATAACCGATGAAAATTTTCTCACAAACAACTCTTTGCCTATGAGAATAACCGTTTCTCATCAGTCAAGCTTTGAAGATCAATACCTTCCCATCCATCCAAGCTTTCACTTGTAGATCCATTTGCATCCAATGAGAACAATTCCCATAGAGGATCTACTAAGGTCCATACCTTATTAGAGTAAATGAAGTCTATTTCAAATTTCATAGCATCTCGCCAATATCCCAAAACGATGTCCAACACCGTCTCCTTGAAAGTCCTAGGATCACATCCATGGTAAAAATCATTTTGACTACTTTCTAGGAGTAAATTCAATTTATCAGGAGTTCTTGAAACATTTTCAAATCTCTTTGGTGTGTGTAAATCAAAAGTTATGATTGACTCAATTAATTTCATCGTTTTCACTTTTCTAGTGGTTTGTGGTTCTTGAACCCTTTCAATTATATTATTTTGTCATTTCTTTCTAATAGAAACATTTTCTCTAGAAAGATTGCACTTGCGAAACAAACACTTTGCCTCCAATTGATAATATAAATTTCCACAAAACAATATAAGATGGATCAACTATCCAACTCATTTCCCACTGGTTGCTTCACATAAGCAGAACAATATCAAATCTATATTTGAATTATTTTTCAGTCCATATCATATATGGAGTTTTCGTCACTGTATTGGTATGAATTATGTTCAACAAAGATGTAACTTTAGAGAATTACTCAGAGAGAATCACATTCTCTTTAAGATAACCCAACATCCTCTTGCACTAACATCTAGTGCTCCCCATACGTCCATATGAATCAAATTCAATGGACATTCAGCACATGCTAAAGATACGTGGGATTTAAGTTTCATTCTTTGAACATAATCATACTAATCGTTCATAAGTTCATCAGATTCAATAAAACATTTATTCTTAAAAATACTGCAAATCACATTTGCAAATTTAAAGAATACCATTCTCTATCATAATATGAATAATGTCCATGATTAAATCTAGAACAAATAAATAATTGCTCAAACCAGTTCCCAACCAGTTCAAGATTTTTTATTAAATAAATATTTCAAGCAACATTTGCAACAACTCTTGCTACAATACTTAGCCTCAGGTAGGTTTCACCTTCCTCGGGCTCTCTACTTCTTCTCAACACATGCAACTCTTTTCAAAGATGCGAGCATAACTGACATCATATACCAAAGAAGTATAACCAATAGAAACATTTAATTTTAATATAAAACATACCCTTTCTAGAACGCTTATAGTCTAGGTATTCTTACAATTTTACGTCAGTGACTAGCAGCGAAAACATAGATGCCTATCCTTTCTTAGTTGCTACTATATCCTTTTTCGTCTTTTGAGGTTGGGAACCATTTCCCTTCCTCTTCTTTATTCTTCAATCCTTCTCACACATTTGTAGAAGATTCAACAAGAAGAACATGTTTCTCCTTTTGAATTAAGGATTCATGAGTTTTCAACATTTTGACTATCAGATCAAATCTACAATCAGTTAATGAGGTATTGTCACATTCAGATTTTCCAATTTCTCAAGAAGAGATATTTTTCTTACACCATGCTCATAGACCGAAGCCCCATCTTGCATACGAAATGAAAATAGCTCTTTGAAGTCGCGAGTCTCAGTAATCGCGTCCGTTCACCGAACAACATTTGTAGGTGTTGGAAAATATCATCAGTGTGAGCGAGTTTCTCATATTTGTGTTGAAACTCATTGGTGACATTGATGCTTTCATATAGCACCTAGCCAAGAGATCATCGTCCCACCACTCCTCAAGTGTGGCGATCTCTTCATGAGACGAACTGGGAGACACTTCAACATGAGGCTTCCACCAAGGGTATATAGCAACCTTTTAGAAGCAATCACTATTTTAAATTACGTAGCAAATCAAAATAATTTGGTTCGGTTAATTTGTTTGTATCGAGACTTGATGTAATCGAATTCATGGCAATCACAATACCGAGAATAAACAGAAAATAAATACAAACCGTTTGATTATTAACTAATTCAAAAACTATGGACTTTAGTTATTGAATGCTCCCACTAATTTTTTTTCGAACTCATCACCCTCGTGACAAATGAACGAAAAATCGTATTTTGTTAGTGAACTTGGAGTCCAACTAGCTCATGATGGCCCCGGGCGAGGGTCCAGCCGACCTCATGATACTAAATGTAGCTTACAATTGCATCATATGCAACCCCCAAGATATTTGTCTCGTGATTGGCATAACCCTACAAAGGCAAGCCAATTATGCCTTCTCACGTCAAGCTAACCCATCCCACGGATGATAATGTTCGCCAATAAGACCCCACGAGGGTGAGCACTCTTAAAGGTTAACAGAACCCTATCCATAATTAAGTGGCAGTTAAACACACAGCTTTCCCATGCCAGATGTCCCCCACGAGGGTGAGACAAGACACCTGACACAAGTAGCGTCTCATGGCTTAACTGTTGATGGAAGACAGGAAACAACAAACTCCTTTGAGCTCCCTTTACAGCTTGATATTAAATTTTTTGAATCATATTCAAAAAAGGGATTTAATAATTTTAAAATCTCATCATGTGTTTGTTTGTTTGTTTGTTTGCCGGATTCATGCAACTATATTTTATTCATGCAATCATATGTACTGATAAAACATACAAACAAACATTTATCATACATCATATGTATAATAAAAATAAATATGGACGATTACGACATTTTCCTAATTGATCCACGTGAGTCATACGTGGATCACAAGTCTGTCTAAAGTGATGCAGGTATATAATGCAATTTTGCTTCCATTATACATATCTTGATTCTTGATGCTCCATCTTCAATCTCGATCTCCCACTAGTATGAATTTACAATTAAATCGTGCAAACAAGAGAATATGGATAGAAATCCTGGGTGGGATACATCAGAAAATAGAGAAAGCAGGCTCCTAGGCCCGATAACCAAAATCACAATTATAATGAAACAATAAAAACCTAAACATTCACCTAAATACGTTGGTCAAGACTCGTAACATCCATCATGCAATCACATCATATGTAACTTAACATTAAACTAAACAATTGCATCATATGTAATTGTAATAATCACATCACATATAATTAGATCACAATAATTAATTTATTCTATCGTTTCCCACCAATCATATCATTAATTGAAAATAAAATTAACAAATTAAATAAAATCATTTTATTTAATTTAATTAAATTTCAATTAATTGGTAAAATCTCTATTTTATTTAATCATCTGAATCAAAAATAAATTTAACAAACTAAATGAAATAATTTAATTTAATTTCTAATTAATTAAATTATCAATTAATTGATAAAATTATTATTTTACCTTCAAATTATAATATTATCGAAAATAAAATTAACAAATTAAATGAAATACTTTCATTTAATTTCCAATTAATTAATTTTCAAGTACTTGATAAAATCTCCATTTTACCTTAAATTATAATATAATCGAATTAAAATTAACAAATTAAATAAAACACTTTCATTTAATTTTCTAATTAATTAAATTTTCAATTACTTATAAAATCTACATTTTACACTTAATAAATTAATTTTGACTAAATTACGTTTATGAGTTATTATTTCAAAAATTAATATTTGAATAAAATATTTAAAATGACCCAAAATAATTTATGGATTCCAAACAATTTGAATCCAAAATTAAAAATGCAATTTTCAACACCAAAATTATACTTATTTTTCGGATTTAACAAATTTTATTTTTTTTAATAAAAACGAAAATTGCAATTTGGGCTACTGTTTATCATCTTCCAAACAACAAAACCCTAGCTTCTCATAACTTGCACCGCCGCCGCCGTTTCTTGCCATGCCAGAATCGCGACCAACCACCTTCTCCTTCTCCGGCGAGATGACCGCACGGAGTTGCTCTCAGAAAATATCCAGATTTCTGGTCGCGAAACGAAGGAAATCTCTTGGTCGTATAGGCTCGCACAGTCAGATTACACAAGATTCATAAGCCGCGGAACTCTTCACGAACCGTGAAGCTAAGTTGTTCAAACCAGGACGTAAACCTTTCGCACGATGCACTGTGCGCAGACCCAGATTATTGAAGCAGATGCTAGCACAAAGTCTTCGGCGGTTCGAAAACAATTTTCAGTTTCTCAATTAAAACTCATTTTTTAAATTGATTTTCTATGTCTTCCGGACATCGTAATTTAAAATTGACCACGATCTGTATTACAGGAAACGATCTAACCAAATTAATTTTCAATATATGAATCAAAGCGCAACCTGACTCTGATACCACGGTTGGGTTTCCGTACCCCGACGTCATATCCAAATGCAGCGGAATAAAACATAAACAGATCTGGATCGGGACGAAAGATTGCGCCTGATTCATATTTAAGCATGCAAGAATCATCAAATAAATGCATGAAAAGAGAATTACCGAGAACGGCGAAATCAATCTGTATGATGTGATCCTCTTGTCCAACCAACCTGACTAAATCTACAAGCCCGACACCAGTGCTAGTGTGATGACGACTAATGAGAGTGTATTGAATGGTCTAAGTAACCGTAGAGTGAACCTTATATTTATAGTGTTTATGAGACAGCTAATTGGGTTAGAGATCATAAAGTCCATCGGGCCAACGTTTGGCTTGCTGTGTATTTTATGCTAACAAGAGCGCCTTATAAAAAAAGGGCCAAGAAATGTTCAAAAAGATTCAAATCGGATGAACCAATGAAAAAGGACTATTGTAGTTCCAATATATTATCCTCTATGTTAGTTTTTTAGTGAGTGCATTAAATCTTTTTAGAGAATTTCTTCTTTGTTGAATCCAGAAAAAGAATGTGTATCTTCATTATTCCATGGTGTATGACAATGAGATTGCAATGGATATCTTCAAATCATTCATAGGTATGTGGATTCTCCTTTGTTGCTCAAGCATGCTCTGAGTATTCTACTCAAATTTGATTTTGAGTTTGATGTTATGTTATATTTCAACAATTTGAGGTATGATTTGTCACCATGTTCACATTTTGAAACGAAACATGAATTATATATATTCCATAATTTTAGTGATTACCAATTTGTCAAAGTATTTTTTATATATAATCACGAATTTTATGTGCATTATAAGTCATGAAAATGCTCCAAACATGCTTGATAAAATGAGCAATGAGATGCCTATTTATCAATTAACGGTTTGCAGTTACCCATGGTTATTCTTTTCGGAGTCTGGAGGGTGTTGAAGAATTCTATTCGGGGTCTAGAGGGTGTTGGAGAATGTTTGTGTTTGAGGTAACTTTGGGGAAAGTGTTATTTCGAGAATGCATTTGTTAAGGTATACTATTAGGAATACTTGAATAAATCGTTGGTCATGTTAGAGTTAGGCATGTGATTACAATTTGATGACTTAGTACTAGTAGTTTATTAGAAGTGAATCAGTGATTAATAGTGGTATATGTTTGGCTATATTTGGAATGAGTAAGAATTATTACTTCATCTTTTTCTCTTGGCTCCTCTTTTTTTCTTTAAGTTCTTTGTATGTCATAACTAACTAAAAATTATGTTTATCTCTGTACTCTATTGATTTTTGTGTTTCATACGCATCATAACAATTATCTAATTGTTGTTTCATTGAATTGTAGGTTGTAGGTATGACGATGCCCGATTGTGAGCCTTTCTTTATCGATGCATGGTATGTGCTAGTAATTTTTGGTGATTTCAAGAATTATATATATTTTTAGGATAATGTTGATGCCTTTGCATTTATTTTGGAAAAATTTACTCATTTATTATGTTATATGTACGTCATATATTTTACGTTACATACGCAACACATGGACATCATGGCTAGTATATGTAGATTTCCAGCCCCTAATAGCAATTGTCTTTGTAAAACCAATTTTATAACTCCAAATTACCCTTTGTTCTAAGCTTTTATTGAACACGAACGAATTGGCACCACATTGCGCCATTAATATTCCTCCATCTCAACTGCCCTCATTCGTTTCCTCACGAGTCAATTTTCGAATACAAATTCAAAATTTTAAACTTCAAACTACTGTCATTCGAAAGTCTCTCCAAATTAATTTTCAATACATGAATCCAAATTTAAACTTCAAACTATGGAAGGGGGTTATATTTATGAGCTAATTGCCACCTTCTCCTCCACCAATCTCATCGGCAGCACCTATGTTCTTACATGGTAAAGTTTGTGTTGTGCATCGCAATTATTGACCATGGTGACACCCTATTTCCTCCTACGTGGGACTTGCTTATAAGTCATAATTTTTGACATAAATTTCCAATAAAAGTCACGGTAATAGTTGTTAATGAGCTTATCTGAATTCAACTATACTAATATACCCATATACGAGTCAAAACAAGCATATTTTAAATTTAGAGAGAATACACGATATTTCCATTTTGTTTGTACTCATTCTTAATTGAATCTCTATTGTTTAGATTAAAACCCGATTTAGTCCCTTTAATTTTCCAATTTGTCCTAATTCAGTCACAAAAGTTAAATAAACCGTTAAAACTAACGAAAAGACTGAATCGGATCACTTAAAACTCCGAAAACTGAATCAAGAATTGACGCAAACATTAGGGACTGATTCGAGTAATTTGTTACTGAATTAATTTTTTGTGATAAATTAATTTTTCGCAAAATTTTTATTGTTTGTGACTACATTTATCTAGAATATCTTCGAATATATATTTATATGTTTAGTTAACAAATTTCAATAGCTATTTTAATTTCATTTTTAAATTGTCAAATACTTTTTAACTGCTTTCGATTACTGATAATAAATTCTACATTATGATCAATAATATCAGTTATAAAAAAATAATATTAACACATTAAAATTATTATCCCAACAAATTAATTTTTAATTTATCAAAATATATTTTATATATCAATATATATTGAATTTTTATTTGTTTTATTTGAGTGAAAAATAAAATTATATAAAATTTAATATATCATATCATTATTTAATTATAAATAAAATAACCATATTAATTATTTTAATAATTAAAAATTTAAATAAGTTATTATAAAAAAATATAAAAATAAATCACCAGATCTTTTTAAATTACCTAAATTCATATTTAGGTAACTTCTCAATTCAGTCCCTTTTTGTTAGTTTTTTGTTAGTTTTTAAAAAATGAATGTAACGTTTTGATTTGAGATAAATTAGAAAACTAAAAAAACTTAATTGAATCAATAAAAACAATGGAGAAGAAATTAAAAATAAGTGCAAACAAGAAGACCATACAAGAAGACCATATCATGTATTATCACTTAAATTTATAATGAAATCAAATTTTCCATGCTTCACGTAGAAGCATCGCATGAGTAGCTTTGCCAGTACAAGATAAACATTTAGACTAAAATAGAGGTAAGCCAGGCCTCAGATAGTCGATCTGACATCAAAATTATGTTCAGACGGTAATTCCAGATAACATCAACAAGGTGATCCTCATCGGCCTCAATTATAATCTTCACTACATCAAGCAAATGTAACAACACAAATTGACCAAGCAGATGAACAAAAAAAATTTAAATACCACAAGAATAATTGTTTGTGCTGTTACATTTGATCATAATGATTATTTTAAAAAATAACATTTATTTGAGGAAATGTTTTAAATATAATATTTTCAATTTCTAACTGTTTATTTATTTATTTTAACAAGAACTAATATCATTTTCAAACAAAGAACCTCAGAGACCCGTTTCAAATCACACACACAGCGACAGTGCGGAAATCAAACAGTCCCGGCCGATGAACAAAATATGTCACAAAGACAAAGTTTGGACACGGCGGAAGGGAACAGTGAACCAACTGTAAAAACGCTGTGTTTTGAAGTGTCATACGGCACTTCCTATACTTTAGGGAATTCTTCCTCATTGGCGATTTGTACGAAAAAATGCAAAAGAGTGTAACTCTCTCCGTAAACAAAACTATTTTCTCAAATTCTATCAAGTAGTTTTTTCAATGTGGTTGAATTTGATCGATTCAAACTTGAGCAATTTAACATAAAAAAACATATTAAACAATGCCTTTAGATTTAAAAACAAAAACCAAGGGAAGCAATCACATAATCAAAATAAACATTCAGACACCAATTCAAGAGAATATAAACAAAGTGATCCTTATTGGCCTTACTGACTTTAAAGATCATTTTCATCTCATCAAGTAAATGTAATCGCAGAAATCGGCTCCATGAATGAACAGAAAATAATCAATTCACAGATTCCTATCAACATGCGAAACAATTAATCGATTTTGGTACAATCAAAGCATCGCTGGTCATTGCTGGTATTCAGCTACAAGCGACGTGGCATTGGACCATTAATTGAAAATCAAAAGAACAAAATAAAAATTGAGAAAGAAATAAGATCTTCATTGACCTAAACACCTTAAAGATAATTTTCGTTATACGGTAATTCCAGATAATATCAACAAAGAGATCCTTATTGGCCTCAATAATTAGAGACAAGTGGTGAAGATAGGAACATCAGGTACTGGAGGCGTCGGAGAGGCAAGGAAAGTGGCTTGGCTGGTGAATATATATTCCCGTTAGGGTTTGGTACTTTATAGGCGAGGGTTTACCTTATTACAGGCTTTGGGCTGAATATATGTCCACATATAAGCCCATTAAAATTCCGAAACAGGCTTTAAATTTCGGGCCTAAATCATTTAACAACTCATTAAATTTTCAACTAGAAAGGCTCATTATTTTAGATTTATTTATTCCGTAAAATAGTTTATATTTTAGTTTTCCTATACTTAACCAATAAAAAATTGTAAAATCTAAACACCAAAATTGTGAAGCATAAGAAAAATGAGGTGTCAGGAGTGGTTCATCGGTAAAATGATTCGCTTTCCATCACTTTTTAAATTTCAATTGCTCGGAGTCACTATTCTTTATATATATATGATAAGGAGGTTTACATGGGTCTTGATTCTTAAACAACACACAGAAGAGAAAATGAAAAGGCATGTGGGGCTTCTTTTGGGCCTATGTACTGAACTTTAGTTGGAGAGTTTGAGGCCCAATATTATGGTTTTATCGGCCGAGTAAGGTATTTCTCTGTCCGCATTGGCGACGAATTTCGTTGGGCCTAATACACATATCCCCTATCCAAGTGGAGCATTTATTAAGTAGTCATATGTTTCTTCTATTCTTATTTTTTCCTTGACGCAGTTGGGCCATTTTGATCTCGCCCGTGAAGTAAATCATCACACATACGATCCAAACAATCGGGAGAGAATCAATAGATCCATTTTCAAGAGCGATTCATCTTTCCCAAACGAAGCATACAACCCTTCGTTGTACTGTGTGCTCTCCAAGTGTGCTTGTTCCCCCTTCTTCTTTACCGTGGCAAGTCTTTGTGGTATGAGTAAGAAGGGGAAACACCTTTTTAAATAAATATTATTGAATAAAGATGAATTTCTTAAAATAATTTACTTCAAGTGGCGCCTTTATATCAATATAATATGTTTAGTTTTAAGTGTCCTCACCCTTTTATTAAAAAAAAAATCTTTCTAAAACTTATTATGTATATTCTTATTTATATTGTAAAAAAATAATTACAAATGTTAAAGGTATATATCAAATTACCATACTGAACTTTGTATTATCTAGAAAGGTAATGACATCTGCATATGATAATAATAATAATAATAATAATAGGAACAAAAAATGCGATAGTAACGAAACGTAGGAGAATAGGAGAAGAAGAAACAAAATCAACGGAAATATGATAATGCAATCTATATTACTTCAAATAATTGAAAACCTCGTCGAAACATTTCTTGCAGTATTGGTCGATTATATTACTGAAATTAAAGAAAACCCCTATAAGCTATTAATAATGATGCTGGTGCTGGTAAGTAAAATAAAAGAAGAATAATAATAATACTAGTACATAAATTTACAATATGAATCTCGAGCCCTATTATATCTATATCCTTACACATTGTACATATTTTCAAAATGATATTTTTTTCATACATACTTGATCAATAGTACAATTAAATTTTCAGCCTGTATTTGAACTATCAGATTGAAGGATCAGTTTGAAATATCATTCGTGCAAGTGATGAGGGTAATGTTCGAGAGGTGTTAATCATACAGTTGGTACTTCCAAAAATTGAAAAAGCTAAATCAGGAACATTTGGCCGAAGTTAAATGCTTCAACCAGAAATGAAAAATACAACGAGAAGTCGGTGATAGCCCAGCTAGCATTAACCAGTATCAATAACTGGAGAATATAGCGAGGAACCTTTGCAGGATGAACCTCAAACTTCAGTTCGAGTTATCTGAGGCTCAGAATGAAGACCATCCTGAATACAACAACATGATTCCAGATCCAACAAACCCAACAGGATCCGGAACAGACGAATAGGATGATAGAAACAACCTTTTGAGAAATAGAGCCAGATACTTCTAAGATGTCCCAAGATCTTAGAGAGATTCAGAAGATAGTACAGCGTTATGGATACCTACAATATCATATCACTGCACAGATCCATCAGATTCAAACTCATATGAAGATTATGATTAAACATCAGGAGAAAATTCTTGAAAACCTTCAAGATATTCAAACCCGAGTCAAAGAGTTGGAGTCACGACCTAGTCCTACGAGGAGATCCAATACTTCTTATAAAGTAATGGAGAGAATCAACCTGAAAGATCTACGTGATCTTGGGGATTCATTTGAGTGATTAAATCTCGTAGACTTTAAAACAAATCAAGTTTGCGGAATTCTTCTACTTCCAGCATCACAAGAAAGTTTCGGGTCAAATAATTCACACCGATGGAGATCAAAGAATGCCCCATCAAGAATATTTTACCACTGGAGCAAACTTAGATCCCTTAGTTCGAACAAGGAGTCGTTCCCGCAGGCCAGACATACATCAAACGCCTTACAGGAAATCTCAGTTGGATCTGATACATCCATACATACTTATGCTCAACATGGATATTTCGATTTAAAAAATCTAGAAGTACTTATGATGAATGTGCTTCTGCAGTGAGAATCACAGCAGGAACAATTGATCTAAACAAAGAATGATTCATACTACTCCTAATATGAGTCTAGAATGATCAGCCAAAATTACCTGGGAACTCAATGACCTAGGTACTAAGGAAGAAGTTCTAGCCGTAGAGTATCTAAAAGCAAGTTGACAAGTTGGCCAAACTTTTTAAAATATGTTTCATCGAAGTTGGATATTTCGAATGAATGGAGCTAGAGAAGATGAAAAAATATAGACAAACTGTGATGCCCGGATTAAATTATAATTAATAATCTGACAGTAAGTGTGATAATTATGATGTAATTATGGGAATAATTATGATGTAATCATGGGATTAAATTACTTGACAGTAACTGTGATAATTGTTTGACAGTAACTGTGATAATTATGATGTAATTATTTTAGATCTAAACAAGAGTTTCCATCCCCAAACACCATCTCACACCATCATCAACTATTGAAGAGCAAGACAATTCAAGAGAGACGGGACGACACAGCAGCGTAAGGAGTCATCTTCTAGCGTTATTTAGTATTTGTAAACTTTGGTATTATTTTATTTTCAGATTTTAATGTTTAATTTGTTGCAAGACATGATTTTACATTGTTATTTGAGGATGATTTTTGGCTAAGCTTTGTTGTCAAGACTGGGAGATCCCATGTTTCAACCCATAATTTAAATTTTAGTTTTTGATTAATTCTTATAATTCTTTGTGCATAATTTATTGTTATTCATGCTTTTAAAGGATTGATCATCTTTGAATGATGTTATATTATGATTGAATTGATCATAGGATATTGCAATACGATATAGTAAATTAGGCCGTGGATTTCAGACTGAGATCGAGAGATAAAGTCAAATACATGCGTGATAGCAATAAATTTACCAAAATCGAAGGCTAGTAGTGTTCACAAATCTTCATTAATATTGATTGTTCAATAAGGATACGGGAGTAGATACTGCAACATTAGTATTAGATTTGTTATAACTTGACCAAAGTATAACAAGTGCATTAGGTAAACTCGTCACCTTAGAATATTTGAATTTAAATCTTAACTAATACGCGAATTATGAGGGATTACATCGGTGAACCGAAGTTTTGATCATTGTCTATACTGATCGCCTACACTCTTTATTACTTGTTGGGTTAGATATTAAGTCAATAGTTAATTTAGTATAATTTTTATTACTAATTATCGTAGGCCAAATATAGTTAACTACTTAAGTTTGGTACTTATTTTCTAGTCCATGTGGGTTCGACAACCTTTTCTTAAAATCTATTATACTAAAACTTGACACCGTGCACTTGCGGTATGATCGCGACACTAGAATTTTCTGTTTAAATAAATAGCGATCAAGTTCTGCTCAAAGTAGAAAGCCCAAAGTTACAGTTCAGGGCAAAGATCGGGACCAACCAGGAGTAGAACCTTGTCAACAGGTTCTAATCGATAGCGGAGCACTGACGAAAAGAAATTTCAAACGCACTCATACTCGTGCGAATTTCAAAGATTGTAACTGATGGACATGTGGAGCAAGATGACATATTTCTACTGATTGTCTAGAGAACCAAAACCGAGGAGTAAGATAGTTCGAGCATACCAAGGAGTTCGAGGATGCTGTATATTTCAAGGATTTGGTGCATGTGTATCAATTTGAGGATATTCCCTAAGATGAAGCATTTACGGAGAAGAGATATATTCTGATCATGGAGGAGAATATATTTCATAATCAGAGTGAAGGAGAGTTCCTTCAACACATGATCAGAGAAAAATCGTCGGGATTTTTCTCTCATACCACAGTTTCTCATAAAAACTTATGAGGATCATGAAAGAATAGCCAAACTTCAGATGTATGATGGATTCACAATTGGAGCAATGGAAAAAACCATGAATATGATTGGTCTTCGAAGCAGGTAGTATCAGATTATCCATAAGGTAACAACATGTGAATTTATGATCCCGATGGAATTCACGGGAATCCAAATTTAGATGCAGTTAATCCCCTACAAAGAAATCTAGGAGATTA
This sequence comes from Haberlea rhodopensis, assembly GCA_907163345.1. Classification (NCBI taxonomy): domain Eukaryota; kingdom Viridiplantae; phylum Streptophyta; class Magnoliopsida; order Lamiales; family Gesneriaceae; genus Haberlea; species Haberlea rhodopensis. Next base: position 7,285,714 of record CAJQUN010000004.1, on the reverse strand, counting down.
AGAACAAGGTGAAAAGAGTTGTTGCTAACACACTCTAATGGATTCATATCGGAGCCATTAGAGTCATCATCAAAACAACTTTCAAGGAAAGAATTGATTCGCCACTCAACATGACAAACTTTGGCAAGAGAATCACAAACCTCAAAGACTCTTGTTTGGGAGCAGTTGCAGGAAATTTGTATGCTGGAAATATGGCCTTTCAACAACTATCCCAGAATTGCATACAATTTGGGAGATCGAGATTTCAACAAGGTTCTTATTCTGTATCAAGACTTTAAAAGGAATGATTTGATGAAAGAATGGAATATGCCTTACTCGATCACCTACAATGTATCATAAGCGCTCTCAGATACATATTATTCAGAAGTATTCTTGAGAAAGGAATTCATTGAAGATTTCACAAAAGCAGTGTTGTCGGATATTATTAATACTCCGACAATTGAAGAGATTGACATGATGATACATGACCAGTCTATTTTGAACAGAAGCAGGAGCCTTATGATCGAGACAAGAAGAATATGTTTTCAACATGATAGGTTAATCATCAACTATCCTGGAGAAAAACAAAGGCAGACTCAAGCAGGATTCAGAAAACCCGGATATCTTCAAAACGAAGGGAGTTCTGAAGTGTCCAGAAGGATGGTGAGAAATTGAAATAATCTTTGACATAACAGAAAATGGTAATATTTTTCCTTGTGATGTCTTATATTATTTACAAAAACCTACAGTTGGTAGTTATCAAGGAAACATCAAGATTGGTGAAATTGATCTAACAATTGCCGGGACAGCAGGAAGAATCCAGAACAGCTTATCTTGGGATTGAGTTTCTCGAGGAACATAAACATTGAGAAAAATTACAGGATGGAATGGAATTCACGGTGGACGGGAGAAGATATAGAATCCAATGACCACCAGTCCATTTTCGATATACATCTCAGTCGGGATGTTATACAAGAAATATCATGCAGAATATTTCAAAACATATATTGATTCAGGAGCTGGAATATACACGGTCAAACGAGACCTCTTCCCTAAAGAAATTAGTGAGAAATTATCGGTCATTGCCGGAAGAGGCTTTTTCAAGTGAATTATTATACTTGATGAAGGAATCAAGTCAGCGAAAATACTCATTGGAGGAGCAGGCGGTACCCCATGGTATAAAGTTAAGACTCCGCCTATCTATTTCCATTAACATGAGTTGATATGCTGTTAGGAAAAAATTTCTTACAGACATTCAATCGGTTCACATAAGGGAACGAGGCACGAAGACTTATTTTCACAACCCTTTGTGATAATAAGATCATTGTCTAGAGACTAAGGGAAGTATTTCACAGGCAATTTCCCATTAGTTTTAGCAGCAAGCGTGGTGATGATGAAAAACTTCGACACCCAATGATGAATGATCAACGAAAATTTGGTGAAGCGATTTTTCAACTTGGACAACAAGGGACCAATCAAAAGCGAAAGATGACTTTTGATGGTATAAATGTTTATTCGGAGAACAAAAAGAAGATGAGGATGAAGAAAAAAGTTAATCTAAACATCCAACTGTTGCTGAAAAAAGACATTACATGAGGAGGCCATGCAACCTGAAGCTACACTCGTAGAGCAGATTACTCTAGAGGAAGTAACAAGAAAGATTCAGAGGAACTACAATGAGGATCCTCTGGCATGGTAGGAAAGAAATGAGCTTACAACTTCTTTGAAAGTGAAAGCTGGAAAAGAGTATGAGTTCGTGAAGTACAAACCGATCCCCATGAACCAAGAAAATCGGAAAGATATGCAGATAATACTTAAGGAACATCTTGATCATAATTTAATCTCAGGATGTGTTTCTCCATACAGCAGTCCGGGATTTCTTGTTCGGAATCATGGAGAAATAAATGGAGGAAAACCGAGATTGCTGATGAATTACAAAGGCATCAACGAGATCTTGGAATTCGAAGGATACTATATCTCGAGCAGAGAACATTTGGTAAATAGCATCAAAAATGCCAAAGTGTTTTCTAAATTCGACCGCAGGTCTGGGTTTTACCAGATTAAGATGGAAGAAGCTAGTAGGAAGTTCACAACATTCTCCACACTTCAGTGACTATATCTGGAAGTTATACCAATGAGATTGGCAAATGCCCCCCAGATATATCAAAGGAATATGGATAATCTTTTCAATGATTACTTCAGCTTCATGTCCTTGTATATTGACAACATTCTCATTGCGTCAAAAAACATGAAAGATCATATTAAACATTTGGAAATCATTTCAGATGTTTGTTACAAGGAATGATTAATGCTCTCCGAAAGGAAGGCAGTGATTGCCATATGACAAATCTAGTTCTTTGAAATTGAGATTGGCGAATCATGAATAATCTTGCAGAATCATACTGTTGAGAAACTGCAAAGATATCCGGATGACCTCACGGATTTAAGCAACTTCAGAGTTTTTATGGGACTTGTTAATTTTGTTGGAATGTTCATCAACAACCTAGCAAGCCACATAAAGGTGTTCAGTTCTCTACTCAAAAAAGATGTTAAGTTCAAGTGGAATGGAGGTTACAAAGAAGCTGTCAAACAACTTAAAAAAGTTTGCGGACAACAACTAAAGCTTGCAATTCCAAACGACGATGATGAACTTGTATTATACACAGATGCCAATGATTATTGGTGGGCTGCAGTTCTTATGAAGGTCACAACAGAAGGAGAAGTACCATGCACATACTACATCAAACAAATATGGAATAAGAATTAACCTATATATGTCATTTTACTTGAAAGTGATATTAATAGGTTAAATATAATGGTATAACTTGGCTTAAAATCAAACAAATATGGAATAAGAATTAACCTAATAATGATATGATAAAAATTAAATAGGAACAACACCATTATTCAATATTTTTAGTATTTGTTGGGAAAGGCTTTGCTTTCTGATGGAGGGCATCGGTAAGTGTGTGTGGCCTGAACATGGAAAAGGGGTTCAAAATGCAGGCTGTCAGAGCCAATATAAAATAGCAAGAGAATATTTTTATTATTATAATCAAAAAAATTAATATTGATGCAGGCTCGAGGCTCGAGGCTCGAAGCAGCATTCTGGGGCTTTAAAAGTGAAGGCATCTTCTCTATACTTACATGTATTGGCTATACACATCATCCCTTGAATGAATTAAACATCCGCTTCTTCTAAGTTCTACGCACACAAAACAACACATGTATACTTTTTATCTTGTCTTAATTGGTTTCTCTCTTGAATATAAATATTACAAAGATTAATTAATTTTTACTCTGTTTAACAATAGAAAGAAAGAAAAAAAAAACAATCGAAAATATATACATATATTATAATTAATATTGAAGTCCATCTTTATCGACTGAATGAGCCTAATTGTCAAAAAAATAAAAAAAACTTATTTATTAAACCAAATATTATAATTAATTAATTCATTTGAAACAAAATTTTAATATATTTTATGGTGAATTGTAGAGCTGGCTGTATGAGCAGTTGTTCCTATTTCAAGTGCTAGATAAAGATTGAAAAGACGTTGATGGACATTAGAGGGCAGGTAGTTAATTAACAAAATTCATAGGAGGAAACCCCTACTTCTCCATTGCTACACTACTGCTCTATGCCTTCTGTAGTAATCATTAATCATTTTATGCACAGTGAAAGTAGTAATCGCTTTTCACAGTCGAATTACAAAAAGTCGCGTTTTACAAACAAACAACACAGCGACAAAATAGCCGGGTCATTCATTTACAGGTGATATACCAATCTTAAGAAAATATTATTAGTTATCCTATGGGTAATGTTTTATAAGATAAATTTATTTTTTTATTAGAAATATTATCATCATTTTATTAGGAATATTCTCGCTAAATATGAATGTGAATATTCATAATCAACAATTAATTTGAACATGTAATGTCTAACATTATCACAGTGTCCATATATATATATATATATATATAGATTAATAATTGAGGATAGTTTGAAAAACTTTGATCAAACAATTTTTTTTCCTGATTTGTCGCATTTTTTAAGATTATTATTATTTTTTAAATGTCAAAACACTTGAAAAAAAATAAAAAATTCAAACAATGATCCAAATTAAAAGATTATATTTTAAAATTATAGTTAAATAAATACCAATTATTTAAATAATCCCAAATTGAGGAAAAGGGAGCAGTCATATTAAATGTTGTAATTTTATCATAAATTCTATATTATTTTACTTAGGACGTGCATAGTTATTTTGACAAGGTCAAATGACATTAATTTAACAAAACTATAAGCATGCTTTATCTTTCAAATAAAAATATTATATACATAAAAATTAAAAATCATATGATAATAATAAATGACTATCTTGAGGAGGGAGAAAATATATTATGATTATGAATGGAAAAATGGTCATCTGCTATGTCGATTATTAATAAACAAAACAAAACCAAAATAGAAATTCATGATAGAGAATCTAAACATGTTGAAGGAACTAATAATAAAACAAAAAGATTCGAGATCCTATTCCTTCCATCCAAAATAGAATTCCTAGTCATAAAAGGAAGATGAACCGCAGAGAATAACATAACATAGACGAGACGACCCTTTTGAGAGTTTTGACAAAAGTAAGGGTACGTACGTACGTACACATAATAACTTAACGTTGTAGCTAGTGCATAATTGTCTCTTTTAGAATTACTGCAACTTAAACAAAAGACCAGTTCACAAACATGAAAGCTAGGCAGTGATTTGCATCTTCATCATTCAGCACCTTCCATGCGATGGCATGCTCGTATGAAACAGGCCTACCCATGCTAGAAACACAAACTCCAGACGGCAAATATGCATAACCCTGCACAGTTAACCCTCCTTCAGCAAAATTCAATATATATGTACTAATGTCCATACCACCGTTGTTGGGGTTCTCAATATTTCACCTGCTGCATGATCTTGGAGAATTCTGAAAGGAGAATCTTTCGACCAGCTTCATCCAAAATTTTATCCAGCATTATATCTTGAAGGGCCACCAGAGTTGTTTCGAGCATGTCAAGACCAGCCTGGTTTGCAAATGTAAAAACAGCTGATGTCTGCATTTCAATATCCTAAATTTATCAGTCATTCTCGAATCTCGGAAACACGGTCATACTAACGGTGAAAATTGAGGATGGCTGACTAACATTCATTTTGACAGAGCAGCACATAATAGCATCAGTGTGGTTCCAAAGTTGTTTAAGAACTGCTTCGCCTGCATTGGATTCAGGCTGAAAGAGTCCAGCACCCGTGTGCACCCTACAAACCAGCACGATAGCCACAAAGTCTTCGATAATAGAGGAAAAACACTAGAACTATAACAAGACATTTATAAGGGATTTCAAAAAATCACACACCCATAGCTCCTGAATATCCATCGTGCCAATGTTACCGCTTCAGGTGAACCAGGGAGTGGCTTAGGTGACAAATGGGTGCTGAGTCGAGATGGGGCTATTGCCATGGCAACTCTCTGTACTGAGCCCACTATACTACGAACATATTGACGGGCCATAGCAGCTACACTATCACGATAGTGACTTTCGAAAGTGAACTGAAATGCAATGGTCAAAACAGACCTAAGATTTTGACTGCTTGCATCACCTTCACCAGCACAACGAGCTCCACCAGGTCCTACCTCAAGGGCAGAAGCCAAATCAAGTGTTCGAGTTGTTGCATGCCCATCCTGCATCAGCCAAAGTATTTCTTTCAATTATTTCACATCATTTTTGAAGGTCAGATAAAGAGACTCCACTCAACTGATTTTGGATCCAACGGTATAACACGGAAACCAGAAGGCAGTAAAGGTGCATCATCACCAAATGATTCATCGATAGGTGCAAATACAAGCTGCGCGCATGCTCCATAAGTTGTTTCATCGATCCCATTGCACAACTGCGACAAAATTGAAGAAACAAAGTTCAAGTACTCCTTAGGAAAAGAGTAGAATTCCACTGAATCTAGCAATAAATAAGTAGAACCTGTAACAAGTACATATCCCTTGACAAAGCAATGTCCTCTGGAGAGAAGGCATGTCCCTCTAAGCGCACCACCTCCAGGAACTAAATCCAAAGCAACAAATCAGATAACAAATAACAGCAAAATCAACATAACATTTGCAAAAACATGCACAAGTGAATCGGATAGTAAATTTACCTCTTCATGCTCAACAGTCTGGGCAAGGGGTAAAATTACTTGGCTGCTTGGTGGAAACCCACCGGGCCTTGCACAAGGGACTGCATAAGGACTCGCTTTACGAGAAGCAGCAGCGTAAGCATCAACACTGTAATCAGCCCACTCTGATCGGTGCTCTCGAAGGAAACGAACAAGTAAAGCGGGAGGCACACTCTGACAAAATGTAAGTAAGAAATATGTAATCAAATCACAAACGCACAGTTATTAAAAAAAAAGAATGGCCCTTACAGTGAATACAATATAAAAAAATTCAGCTTCAATAAACAAAAACTAACTTGGAGAAGCATTGATGCCCGTGCGCATAGAACTCCCCCAAAACTGGGAAGCATTGACAATGTATTGTACTGGGAACCAAGAAATTTGCTTGGAGACGAATTGATGGCAATAGTTACATCTTCCATTCCATCGCTACTCATTATCGACCAACCATCATCAGCAAAGCCGTTAATAGCATCATTAAATCCCCTAAAGTCGCCCACAAAAAGTAACTATCAAAAAACTAACCGTATAACATATAACCAACTTAAAAGTCTCAAATTCCTATTTCGCAAGGGCATATATTTACATGCACCATATTTCACGAATAACATCCTCACCTACACAATTTCTGACTTAAGGCTCTAAGAACAGCAGGTTGGCGACCACCACTACACTGGATCTCTCCGTTGGTTTCTTGAGCTATTTGCCTAACATGACGCATGGCCTGAATGAAACGTACAAAATGCATTAGTCGAGCAGCAGGCACAAAAAGATATGAAGCAAACACATAACAATTCATGAGAGATTTCTCACAGCCATGGTCATCTTTTGCGCAAGAATTTTAGATGATTCATAAAGTGGCCTTATAACTTCTGGAACACTCCAAATCTGTGAAAGAATAAAAGACATCACAACGGATAAGACATAAAGGTAAACCAACAAAGACCTACAATAAACGCCTTACATTCAAGTCAACATGATCGACAATGTGGATAATACAGCCACCACCATCACAAGGCCGTATAAGATAGCCACTAGGTAACATTTCACCTCTAACAAAGCAAGTAGCAGAAGGACCAGTAGGGCCACCAGTAGTAGATGTCAATGACCTCTCACAAATCTGAAAAATTTAGTACTTTAGATATGTACCTATATATACATGCAGGTTCGAGAAAGATGTAACACATAGTTTAAGCCACACAGAATAGCCTGAATTCGATTGATTTAATCAACAGCGTCGTTTAGAGAATTGAAGATACAGCAAAGGATTAGCTTACCACAAGACTGCCATCTTCCAAACTTGTAGTATATCTCAATGTCCAAAAGTCACGAGCCGATGCCAGTGTTGTTGGTCCATAAGTCTTTGCGGAAAAAAGTTCATTTACATCCAGTCGAAAGCAAGAATAAATTCAAAATTTGAACTCCATAGCAGATCCAGAAAAGAATTTCCACGCAACTCACCTGCATATACATGAGCTCTATAGTCCCTCCATTTCCCGTTGGAATTACGCTAGCTACATCAACGGAGCGGCAATCACGACACCAAGAGAGGCGATCTTTGAGAAGTTCGGCGACCTGCAAAATCACAGCAAAATATAAAAAATTCTATCTCCAGATAAAATAGCATTAAACAACAAATTAAATCACCTTTGTGGGCTCAAGACTCACAAGGCCACAGGCTCGTGCTGCTACCCCGCTACAGTTGCGGGAAACAGCAACAATGCCAATAGAATCCGGACCAGGCTACACAAAGAATAATAAACGTTACCATATAAAAAGCAAAGACTTGATACAACTAAAATTTTAAAAATGTGAATAAAAAAAATGAACGCACCTTCATCCCAATCAGCTGGACCCAGTCGACAGCAGTTCCGGTAGCCTTTCCAAGGAACTCTGCCAGGGTCTCCTCAGCTATTGCAAGCAAACTGAAAATAAGATTCAAACAAAACAAAAGGCCTGTAAACTTTCACACAAACATTCTATACAACAGCTACAAAAACAAATAACATAATCAAGACGCCTCATGGTCAATTACCCAGCTGGGGTGTTAGCATCTCTCTGTTGATGCTGAGGTGTTGGGTTTTGCTGTTGCTGATGACCATTCATAACCACAGACTCACAGCTTATATCAGTGGTTGCACTCACCTATACGTTGAAGTATCGATGGATACATAACAACATTTTGTAAAACAATACAGCAAAGTTGACTTTTTAAGGGGTCAACTCAATAAAACACGCTTACAGTGTGTATTTGCTGACGCATGAAACCATTGTCATAAACCAGCTGAGAAACCTGCTTTTGTAGGCGGTCGTTCTCTTCCATCAGCAACTTGTTCATGGCACTCAGTTTCCGGTTCACAGACTGGAGGCGAGATGATTCCTTTCTCTGTTTCTCGCGGCATCTACATGTAGCAATCATAATATTCAAATGTACTATCGTGCATAGAAAAAAGGAGACAATTACTAAACACGTAATAGGAGTCTTGGAACTGAACTCAGGTAATATTAATATCCTACAATTATGTTTTATAACCAGCGTAGAAACACAATGACTAATTCCTATAAATCCCTGTAGATAACCGTCCAAGATCATAATTACAACAGGTTAGCGAATATTCGTAGCATGAAATTGCAATAACTGCACAAGAGATGCAAGTGAATTTATTTAAAGACAATAAACATGTACCACTTGACAAAGTAAGATAATCTGCACATGGAGAGTTAAGTCCGGATGAAACCAAATAAATTACTTCCATGTTATCCAATAACATAGAAATTTTCAATCTAAGTGAAATATAAAAGAATCCAAGCAACTAAACCATAACCAGAGAAAAAAGAGGCCATCAGTTACCTTTAATACCAACTAAAGCAGCCTCAGTAATGAAACTAAAAACGTAAACCAGGAAAGATAAATCAATGTACTTCGCAAATCTAAGTTTCAAGTTATAGCATGGAGTTTTTTTGAAGCTGAACCTCGAGTTAAAAAAGAAAAAAAAAAAAAAAGAAACAACACGCGGACCGAAAATTTCTACCCATACAAGCCATATCCACAAGCAAGAACTCCCCACACTCCCTAGTCTCATAATAAAACCCACAACACCAACTGTCTAAAAATTCTATTTTTAATGTAGAATAGGACCAAGCCCATATAGTTCTAATATCCTTGAGACTTATACCTGCGATTCTGAAACCAGACTTTGATTTGCTTGGGCTCAATGTTAGATAAAATAGGACACTCCCTAATGAGCTGTTGTCTTCTTAAAGAGCTAGGCTTCGGGCACTCAGCATAAACCCTTTCGAGAGCCTCCACTTGCTCTGGTGTGTAGCGAACATACTTGCTAGCATCCATCTGCTGTTGCTTGCTGTTACTGCTTCTGCAGTTACTCTCTCGGTACATAGAAAGGACAATTTAAGAAAAGAAGCAAACCCACGAAACAAAAGTCAAGCGAGAAAACCCTTGCTAAGATTGGTTTTTAATAGAAAAAAAAAGATGGCGTTTTTGATAGTTTTACGTGACAGGTAGGCTCTCTTCTCACAGAGAGCCTCCTCTTTCACTCATGAAGATGGTGATCTTTTGAACTTGGTGTGTGTATTTCTCTCACGAGGAGAAAGATATTGGAGAATTTGTGAAGTTTGAGGGAAGATGGAATGCGAACCCCGGGTCTTTATCTTAAACGCCAATCTCGAGAATTTGAGGGAAAGTGAAAGGTAGAGACTGAACGCGAGAGAGAGAGAGTTTTACGGAAAATGAATACATACAGACGCTGATACAGAAAGATGTATGTTTGAATAAATTAATAGAACTTAACCAACAGCGAAAAAAAGACAGATCAACAGTAATTAATCACTGTAAATGAAAACAGAACATGGATCCAGAAATTTCAAGATTATTTCATTTCTATTTCTATAAAGAAGAAAATTATATGTATTTGTTATTAAGTTAGGGAAATATGATAATTGAAAAATGTTATCTTCCAATCGAATCCTGTGATAAGAAGAAAAAAATTCCTTAATATTTCCTAAAGTATGTTCCATTAAGCCCAATCTTAAAAGGTATATTTAATCACATGAACTACTAGCCTTGCTCTTTACTTGTAATAAATAAATTAAAGTTAAACTGAGGGATCTAATGCATCATGTACATTACTGGCATTATCCACTGTCATACATCGAAACACAGTCCAAACAGATTACGGGAATTAAATACACCATGCATTTATTAGAAATTGGGAAAAAGAGTGCCAATATACCAAAAAAAATACAGCCACATGGAGGGGTGTAAAGATACACAAAACAGTGAAAAGATTGAAGATAATAAATGGATGGCAGAAGTGCTGCCTTTATTGGAATCAGACTGGCACAGTCATATTTTTAAGCCAAAAACAAGCTTTGCAGCTTCCTACCAATGGACAAAATTTTTTTAAAAAATTAAATAGCTGTGTATCTACGATTTCCTCTCTCCTGTCAAATTTATAATGATGCAATGCTTTCTTCTCATTTCTCTTTTATTTTTACGAGCAGCGTGCACATATATGTGGAGAGAGTAATAATAATAAATAATGTTTAAACAAGTATACTGGAAAAATATGAGTTTTTTAATCGGTAAATTGGGAATAAATTCCTAAATCCAATATTTGATTTATATTTAATCTGAACTCTATATTTCAAAGTTACAGTTCTCATTAACTTTATTATTTTTACAAATATATATATATATTTATTTATTTATTTTTTGCTAACATACGCACCATCTTCCTCAAATCTTCTCCGATCAATCCTCAAGAATTCTCAAAACTTCTCATACTCCTCAGCTCATTGTTTTTTTTACCCTAATTTAGAAACAAATCTTTTTCTATTTCATCCCGATGTCATTATTATAAGTACTAACCTGTTACAAAATATCTCCCAGTTAACTCTAATAGGAAGTTGATACATATGTAGATACACCCCCGGCAATCTCCTCTATACTTTACACAAACACACCGCTCAAAATTACTTCTTGTTCTTCGGAGTTGTATGCGCCGCCTCATCTTCCTTGTTGCAAGTACCTTTGACAGGAGATGAACCTCTGGCCTGCAGCTGCTGGTGGCACCGTTACGGCTGTCCTGGATTGGCTTCGTCGTTGATGGTAGTAGATATGATGGTGGTGGTGTAGGTGTTTGCGGTGGCCAGGGATATCATGGCTATCAGGAGAGCCGCTGAGTGCAAGAAACTTTGCCAAGGTCGGATCAGATTGTTGTTGTACTACTCATCATCTCATAGTTTAAAAATAAAGCCTAGATGGAATTATGTATTGGAATGTGGTACTAGTTAATCAGAGACGTGGTACTGAATAAAGTGAGACATATCATTTTTTGGACTGTGATTGATGCATGCCATTTAATTTCCCGAAAAAATTATAACTTATATCCTACAACTTATTATTATATTTGAATTGTTTTATTTCATTCTTGTTTTATTATAATAGTAAAAAGGGTATTTTAGTCATTACAACTATAGTTTATCACAATCCCATATCCATATCATCATATTACTTATCCTATCATTCATTTCAAACAGACCCATAGTATAACAAAAGTACCACAAATTTGATTATATAGTACCACAAATTAGTACATATAGTATAACTAATTAGCTTATGTAGTATCACTTATTAGATTATATAGTACAAAAAATTAACTTATATAGTACCACAAATCAGAATATTTAGTAACATGGAGTAGATTATATAGTGCATACCACAAATTATGTTATTTAGTACCAAAAGTATGTTATTTAGTACCACAAATCTGTTTATTTAGTACTACATATTAGGTTATATAGTGCCACAAATTGTATAATTTGGTACCACAAATCAGTATATTTAGTTCCACATAATAGCTTATATATACCAAAAATATATTAATTAGTAACACTAATCAATATATATGGTACAAATCAATATATATTGTACCACAAATTAACTTATATAGTATCATAAATTATATAATTTGGTACCACAAATCAGTATATTTAATAGCACATATTAGTTATATAGTGCCACAAATTATATAATTTTAGTATCACAAATCGTTATATTTAGTACAAAATATTAGCTTATATAGTACCACAAATTATATAATTTTTGCCTGTTATATAAAGATATATGACATTTATATACAAATCTATTTGTAAGCTTATCAAATTATATATATCATTACTATATACTTAATAATTGATAGTAACTATATCAGATTATATATCTTTGCCATATTTAAATGAAATAGTATATATATTTAATGTGGTACTGCTTATATGGGTTCATGGTGCCCTGAATATGTAAATGTGGTACTATTTAAGAAACAAATATGGTATCATACACACATGAATATTGTATTATATTATCTATGATTAGGTATAATGATAAAATAACATGTAATGCAATCAACAATTAAATTGATATAACATCGTCTATGAAATTGTTTATTTCAACATAATATGTGTTAGTAACTCGTAGTGACTCAATCAAATAGTATATATTTAACGTGGTACTAAATGTATTGCATACCATATACAAACGCATTAGTGACTATATAAAATAGTATAAATATAATGTGGTAGTAATTATATCACATCTTATGTATATAAATGTAGTAATAATAACATCACATCTTATATACAAATGTATTAGTAATCGATAATAATTATATTACATAGTATATATACTATTTTTTATAAGACAAAATTTATTAAATGGATTACAACCTTTTTACAAAATAAGCCTAAACGGCTCAAAACAATCCATAATTATCAGCCAAATAATAACCGTCTATGCACCAAAATCCCATACCAAACTAAAGGTCTTCCCAAAGAAGAAACATACGCATGAAGGAATGTAGCTCTGCTAACATATCCATAGAAGAACCGAGCAAAAAATATCATCACACAACCAACAAAAGCTGGACAAATTATGTTATTTAATACCACAAAACAGTTTATTTAGTACCACATATTAGTTTATATATTACCACAAATCAGTATATTTAGTACTACATAATAGCTTATATATTACAACCGATTATGTTATTTAGTATCACAAATCAATATATGTAATACTACAAATTAACTTATATAAATAACTATATCAGTAAATTTAGTACTATAGATAGCTTATATGGTACAACATATTATGCTATATAGTACAAAAAATATGTTATTTAGTATCACAAATCAATATATGCAGTACTACAAATTAGTTTATATAGTACCACAAATTATATAATTTGGTACAAAAAATCAGTATATTTAGTATCATAAAGTAGTTTATATAGTGTGCCACAAATTATATGATTTAATTGTGGTACTATATAAGGTAATTTATTGTACTATATAAAATAATTTGTTGTACTATATAATATAATTTATTGTACTATATAAGATAATTTGTGGTACTATATATACTAATTTGTGGTACTCCTAAGCTAATTTTTGTCACCACATAATCTATTTATGGTACTATATCTTACTAATTTGTGGTACTAGATTTTTTTTCGAAATTATGCTAAATCACAAGATAGAGCTAGAATGAGTATTGAATGATGATGATAAACACAAAACAATATCATGTGAATGAACATTTCATTCCATTTGTCGAAAATTCTGTGTGAATTATATTAAAACGTAACTAAAGAAAAGCGAATTTCGGATTTTCTGAGTGCCGGGATCGATCGGCGTGTGTTGCCCGATCAATCGCGACAAAGCAAATGAAAAAACAAATTTCTGCAAAGAGCGATCGATCGCCCATGGCAGAATAACTTTGAGCGCGATCAATCGCTCCCTGCACAGGGTTGCGGACTTCCGCGTGTGGTTGCATTTTTCATGATGTGACGCTTCTAAATGGTGTCTTTTGATGACACAACTTGGTCTAGTATAAAAAAGAACAACCCCTGAACGAATTGGAATTAGATTTTTTGAAAATCAAACACAAGATTAAAGCAAACTTCTTACAAAATGTATGCACAGTCATATTGTTCATCAATCCTTTTGTTGAGCACTTTTAAACCTTTGTGGTTTAAAGGATTTGTGAATTGAAGTGCTTCTTTCACAAATCGTAAGTCTCTGTATCTTGGAAGACAAATTGTAATTGAAACCGTTAGTACCAATGCGGGGCAATATTGTCTTAAGGACAGAGATTACAAATCTCGTCTCGACGTTCTTCGTGATAATCCATTTCATATCTCACTTGCCTTTCATAGACAAACTAGAATATTTTTTACTACAATCTTAAGACAATAACAACTATCAAATGGCTTCATCGAGTGCAACGACGACTCCCATTCATCATGGTGAAAGGCGAAGAAATTCAATGGCAACATAAAATGCTGTTTTACTTGACAACCATTGGGTTGGCAATGTTCCTCAATGAGGATGTTTCTACCATTGCTGTGATATCCCCGAAATAATTAATTACAATTTGGGCATTAATTATGTTTACGTGATAATTATGGTGATAATTGAATTATGTGTTGGAATTAATTATCTTGTTGAAATGCTTAGTCACATGGTATGCGTGACCCGGTAGTGCATTTTGGGATGCATGTTGTGCATGTTGGGAAATTGGGTATTAATTGATTTATTCATGTTAGTTGTTAATTATTTGGAAAGCGTGGATTTAATTGAGGTTTTGGGTGCATTTTGGTAAAATGCTTTTAAAATACCATGTTGGGGTATTTTATACATCATGCTTATAATTGGGGTACATGTTTTAATTAAACCCCCCCACCTTTATACCCCACTACCCCCACCTTACACACCACTTTACCTTTCACTTTTTACACAATCCCCAATTACTCTCCCAACCCTAACCCTCTATTCCATTTTCGAATTTGGCAAGAAAAGGAAGGAGAAATCTTTGCAAAAGCTCCATTTATGTGATTCTTGGTAAGATTTGAGGTCTATTAAGGGTATATATCCTTCTTGTTGTTTTTGTAAGGTTTGGTGTTGTTTTGGAGTTAATATTTTGAATTTTGAAATGGGTTTGTTATGGGTTGGGGTTGCTTAAGATTGGGTGTTAGATTGTTGGTTGTTTAAAGGTGTATGTTGAAGGTTTATGGTGTTTTTATGTTATGGGTTTGTTGGTTTATGTGTTGGTGAAGATGGGGAAGAAAATATGGTATAAAATGGTGGAAATCGCACACACAGCAGGTGGCGATCGATCGCTACAAACGGAGCGATCGATCGCCGAAGGCCGTGGCGAAATCTGTTGCGGGCGATCGATCGCTGGGAATAGCGCGATCGATCAAAGCGAGACAGAGAGGTCTGGCGATCGATCACTGTGTCGAAGCGATCGATCGGTAAGGCTCGCGATCGATCGCCTCGACACAGCGATCGATCGCTAGCAGCTGGATTGTGCGAAATGAATTTTTTGACAGATTTTTTGGTATTTGGCTATTATTTGGCTTCTAATATTGGGTTGTGTGATTGTGTAGAACCATCCCAGGTGGCGACACAACCAAGGAAGTGAAGTCATATCAAATCCCACTTTTGGAAAGGTACGTAAAGAGACGTACGGGCACCCAACGGTACATGTATCTATTATACTCATTGATTATGCATTGTGGATGCGAGTATATATGGAATTGTGCATTGTGGATGCAAATACATGTTGAATTATGCATTATGATTGTATATGCATATGATGATTGTTTGGTGCGCATCCCATGAGTCATGGTTATATAGAGTGATGATTTTAATGCTTTGCCGGTGTCACTTGAAGCGATGATAGAATACTTGCCGCTGTCATATTGTAGAGAGGAAAGAATATTTGCCGCCAAATGTTGAAGCGAGGGTATTGCCGCATGTCGCATTTGCGCGAGGTTATTCAATGCCGCTAATATGTCGAAGCGAGGGGTATTAGTGCCGCTGTCATGACAAGCGAGGTGCATTAAAATACACTATTATAACAGACTAGGGATTGGTGATTGGTGATAATGAAATGGTGTTATGTCATGACATGTGTAGAACCATTAAATAATCTATTGATTATACTCATGAGTTATGGTACAGGGGCAACCAAAAAGGGAGCGTTTAAAATGAATGGGAAAAACAGGAAGTGTTTTATTACGGTTTATGCATTTACGCCTTATATTCATATTGTGTTGGATATGGATTATTATATGCTCATGTTTTGGGGGTTGTCCTTGTAGGTACATTTTTGCATGATAAAGGGGCTAAGGCGGGTTGAGGCGGTGAGCTTGTGAAGAACGCTTTTGATAAGGAAGGACAAGATTATTTTGTATAGTGTCTACTCTAGGAGTAGTGTAAATCTATAGTGAATAACATTCATTTACTAGAAAATGTAATTAATCCATTTGAAAGTCCTTAACTTGGCATGTAATTCTTAAGGCTCAAAGTCTCAACACGAATCCTTATACTCTGATTTTGTACGTTAGCTCTAATTATGTCTTTAATCCACACTTAAGGAACTAGGGTCCTTACAATTGCAGAGGAAGAAATCGACAACCAAAAGAGGGTTGCGGTTGACGCATGTAATCAAGGTGATTTCTTGTGCAAGAACTGCATACTCAATGGACTGGACAACACATTATACAATGTGTATTGTCTAGTGAAGACGGTCAAAGAACTGTGAAATTCTTTGGAGAAGAAGTATCTATTCGAGGATGCCGGCATGAAGAAATGCATCGTTGGGCCATTCCTAGACTTCAAGATGGTCGATAATAAGCCCGTGAAGCCCGTGAAGTGA
This sequence comes from Haberlea rhodopensis, assembly GCA_907163345.1. Classification (NCBI taxonomy): domain Eukaryota; kingdom Viridiplantae; phylum Streptophyta; class Magnoliopsida; order Lamiales; family Gesneriaceae; genus Haberlea; species Haberlea rhodopensis. Next base: position 7,268,777 of record CAJQUN010000004.1, on the reverse strand, counting down.
TTATGCATGACATCCATGTGGAAGGAATGTGTCTAAATGATTCATTCCAAGTTGGCGTAATGATTGAAAAATTGCCTCCCAGTTGGAAGGACTTCAAGAATTATTTGAAGCACAAGCGCTTGAAGACCTTGTGTTCGTTTAAGAATCAAGGAGGACAATATAAATTTCGAGAGGAAGGCGAGTAGGTTCCAAATGAAACTAAGGGCTAACATTGTTGAACCAAGAACCGGATCAAAACGTAAGTTTGACGGTATGGCCTCCAACAATGGCAATGCGAAAAAGTTCAAAGGGAAATGCTATAAGTGTGGAAAGCTCAATCACATGGCAAGCGATTGTCATATCAAGCTCAATCGTGGGAAAGCAAATGATCAAGTTAATGTGACCGAGATGGGATAAGAAACGACATGAATGATCTAATGATAACCGCGGTAATCTTTGAAGCGAATTTGTTTGACAATCCTATGGAATGATTCGTCGATTCCGGTGCAACCCGACATGTGTGTTCGGACAAAGCCATGTTCTCCACATACACTCCAATAAGCGGGCGCCAATTCTACACGGGAAACTCCACTACATCTCCAATAATTGGGTTGGGGAGGGTGGTTCTGAAGATGACTTATGGAAAAGAGTTGACTCTGATCGATGTCCTACATGTTCCTTACATCCGAAAGAACATGATATTTGGATCGGCACTAGTCAAGGCGGGTGTTAGTTCCGAACCTTATCGATGAGATTTTAAAGATGACAAAACATATCAGACCGGATCGAGAGAAATCAGACTGACCAGATCGATCGCCCAAAACAGATCAAGCTGATAATATGACAAAGCATATCAGACCGGATCGAGGGTAATCAGACTGACCAGATCGATAGCTCAAAACAGAACAAGCTGATAAGACATATCACATATCAGACCGGATCGATGGATATCAGACTGACTAGATCGAAGCTTCAGATCGATCTCAATCTTTATCAGATCAGAGCAGTCAAGGATGTATAAAGATTGACTCTTCAATCCGAATCATTAACGGCTATTTATTGTAGCATTTAATGTCGTAATTAATGCTACAAAGGACCAAAGACTGAAGATTGCCATAAAAGGTAAGAAGACAAAGAAGAACTTACCTGACAGTCGCCGAAAGCATGAACCAGAACGGCAAGTATCCTGAAGAAGAAGACTGTAGCTTACTCAGAGAATAAGCAGAGTCAAGAGTTGCACATTAAGGGAAATAATGTCGTTGGTACATGCAACTATAAAAGGATGCAACAACAATACAGAAAGACGACACACAGACATACAAGGACACGAGAGACTGATCAATCGAAAAACGCACAAGAAAGCAAATCAGCACAAGCTTACAAGCTCAGAAGCTCTCGAGCTGAAATTATTCTTAAGCACGATTACTTTGTAATATTTGATCATTTAGGATCACTGTGCGCATCTTGTGTAGTCTGTATTGAAAAACAGAAGTGAGACACAAATTGTAACTGTCAGACAGAGAGTGTCTGAACAGATCGAGTGACTAGGAGTTTCAGACTGGTAGTGGGGTAAATCCAGCCTGAATCGGGTTTGTACAACAGGATTGTATAAATCAAAGTCTTCTAGTATAAACCTTCCTTAATTGGAAGAAGGGGAGACGTAGAAGGATTACACCACCTTCGAACTTCCAGAAACATTTTCTGTGTTCTTGTCTTTCTGCACTTGTTCTTTCATTCAAGCCATCGAGCCGCTCTTACAAATATAAGATCAGACCGTTCCGCACTTATACATTTAGTGGTCTGTTCTATAAAAAAGTTGATTAAGAAACAGATTTCTTTCACTAATCCGAAAGAAATCACAAGGGATTAAATTTTAGAAGGAGTGTTCATTCACCCCCCCTCTAAACACTCCGGATCGATCCTAACAAGTGGTATCAGAGCAGGTCATCTTAATCAGCACAAAGACACTTGAGCTGATGGCATCATTCAATAAAATTCCTATGTTCTCAAAGGAAGACTATGATGACTGGAGAATCAGAATGCAAGCTCATCTGGCAGCTCAGGATGACGATATGTGGTTCGTCATCACTGATGGACCAATGAAGATTCTGAAAGTCAATACAGCAGTCGCCATTACTGGTGGTGAACCACAAATGGTAGAGAATGACAGATCCCTCTGGACGAATGAGGAAAGAAAGAAAGCAAATCTCGACAACGTTGCCAAAGACATCTTGTTCAAGACATTGGACAAGAACATGTTCAGCAAAATCAAAATGTGCTATACTGCCAAAGAAATTTGGGAGAAGATAGCACAGCTATGTGAAGGCAACGACCAGACCAAAGAGAACAAGCTGACTGTTGCTCTTCAAAGATTTGAGGGCATAAAAATGAAGAGTGGAGAAACTCTAAACGAGTTTGATGAAAGAGTCACTGGAATCATTAATGAACTGAATGGTCTGGGCAAAGAATACTCAAACAGAGAGATCGCTCTAAAAGTTATGAGAGCCCTGCCTAAAGAATGGGATGTTAAGACCATTGCAATGAGGGAGTCCAAAGATCTGAACAAGGTTGAACTTCATGATATGTTCGCAGATCTTAAAGCATATGAGTTCGAATTGATAAGCAGAGGTGAAGCAGAGCCATTCATCTCTCAACCAAACAAAGCACTGGCAGCTATTCCAGACCAGATCGCCTCCACATCAGATTGATCTATTGAACAGATAAGTAATGATGCTATGTCATTATTTATTAAGAAATTTGGTAAATTCATGTCTAAAAATAAGAGGAACTTTAAACCCTCTCATCATTATAAGCCAAGAAAGGACGATGCTATTAATGATCAGGCTTGCTACAATTGTGGTAAGACCGGACATTTCATTGCAGATTGCACCAGACCGAAGAAAGAAGAACGGAAGGAAAAGCATCGCGATGACAGGAAAAAGAAGCACTACAAAGACCGCAAAAATCATGAAAAGTCCCAAAAGATCCTAGTAGCTGAAGAAGGAAACAGCAAGTGGGCTCAGACTGACTCCGATTCAGACAGCTCCGAATATTCTTCCAGCGAAAGCGAAGAAGATTCAATGTCTAATGGCAGATGAAGAGATGAGTCAGACAGACGAGGTATTTGACTTTGACTCAAATGAATTTACACGTGAAGAGCTCATGTCCGCACTGCAAGACATGGCTAATGATTATAGGATCTTAGCTGAATCATTTGAGAAGAATAAAGCTAAAGTCAGTGATCAAATGGATAAGCACAACAAACCAAGCTGCTCTGAGCAGGGTGAGTGCAACAATCTCCAGATCGAGATGAATAAGCTGAAAATCTCCTATGATCAGCTCCATGAAGAAAATAAGAGAATTAGCACACAAAATGCTAAGCTTTCTCATATATTCAAGACATGGACAAAATCCAGAACATCTTTGGAAGAATTACAAGAGGTACAAAGAAACGTTGGTGATTTCACCGGCATAGGCTTTGACACCAAAGAATCCACCAAAGATAAATCTGAACTGTTGTTGGTAAAGAACAAACTCAAACAAATGACATTTGTTAAATCCAGCACAGTATATGAAACTGAAGCACCCACGATTCAAACGGGAGTCTCTTTCATGAATCAAGGTTTGAGAAAAGGAATTGGATATGTCAACCAAGCCAAAGAAAAGGCACCAGCAAGCTTTGCGTCTTTCAGACCAAATCTAAGGGTGCAAGATCGAAGGCAAGGAAGACAATACAATTACTATAATTCAAAACTAGTTCAACGAAGATATAGACTACCTCATGAGAATCAAAGGGTTCCATATCGCACACATTATCACACACAACATCGAAACAGACCAGCTCACAGCACACCACACACACACAAGCCACTAAAGCTGATACAGGTGTGGGTTCCCAAGGGGCTAATCCGTTCTGGACCCAAATAGGATTGGGTACCAACAATAAATATGTTTGATGACAGGTACCGAAGAAACTTGCATCAGACTGGTACTTGGACAGCGGGTGTTCTCGTCACATGACTGGAAACATCGAGCTGCTGTCTGAAGTCACAGAATGTACTGGACCCAAGATCATTTTCGGAGATAATTCGAAGGGTAAGACCGTGGGCAAGGGTAAGATTGTCCATGGTAACATTATTATCAATGATGTGCTGTTAGTTGAAAATCTGTGCTATAATCTGATTAGTATAAGTCAACTTTGTGATAATGGCTATGCTGTAGAATTTCACAAACACACTTGCACTGTTAAATCATCAGACGGTATAACCATGCTTGTAGGAATCAGGAATGAAAATATATATAAGATTAACTGGAATCATGCTCAACCTGATAATCCTACTTGCTTCATCGCTAACAATGATAATAAACACTGGCTATGGCATAAACGCTTGAATCATATCAATTTTAAGACTATTTCTAGCCTGTGTAAACATGATTTAGTTATCGGTCTGCCCAAGATCGACTTTGCTAAGGATAAGATCTGCGAAGCTTGCCAAATGGGCAAACAGATCAGATCATCCTTCAAAAACAAGAATGCCAAATCCTCCTCCCATTGTTTAGAACTATTGCATATGGACTTGTTTGGTCCCATACCAATAACAAGTTTAGGGGGAATGCGGTATACTCTTGTTGTTATTGATGATTACTCACGCTTTACATGGACTATATTTTTGAGCAGTAAAGATCAGACCGGTCCGAAGTTGATCAAGCTGCTGAAACGCACTCAGAACGAGAAATCATCCAGCATAGACAGGATTCGAAGTGACAAAGGCACTGAGTTTTCAAATCAGAATCTTGAATCCTTTCTAGAAGATCATGGAATTAAGCATGAGTTCTCAGCCGCTCGAACTCCTCAACAGAATGGAGTTGCAGAACGAAGAAACAGAACGCTCAAAGAAGCAGCAAGAACAATGCTTGCTGATTCTGGAATCTCACAAAAGTTCTGGGCAGAAGCTGTAAATACTGCATGCTACACTCAAAATCGGTCTATGATTAATAAGAAGCTGAATCTCACTCCATATGAAATATGGACTGGTAACAGACCGTCTATTTCTCACCTTCATGTATTTGGCTGTAAATGCTTCGTTCACAACAATGGTAAGAATCATCTTACAGCATTTGAAGCTAAGTCAGATAATGGAATATTCTTAGGATATTCATCAACTAGCAAAGCTTATCGAATTTTTAATAATCGAACCTTAACTGTAGAAGAATCAGTTCATGTAGTTTTTGATGAATCTTTGTGTGTTGAGGGTAACAAAGAATCAATTCAAAATCAGATGGAAAACATCCATCTCGAAGCTAACAGTGATGATGAGATTGTAGCTAACAGGTCAAGAGACAACCCACCAGAACCTGAAGTACCAGCCAGATCGGATCAAGGCAATGAAGCTTCTTCAGATCGAGCCGATCCGGATGATCCAAACTCTCATATCAAAGCAGATGCTGATCATACCGCTACTACTACTCATCCGGCTGGACCAGACAATCCAGAGTCAAGCTATCGATGGACTAAGAGGCATCCACCTAATCTAGTGATTGGAAGTCCCTCTGCACCGATTAGAACCAGAGGACAGATGATGGATGAGTTCACTCATGCTGCTTTCATCTCAACTCTGGAACCTAAGAAGATCGATGAAGCTATGACTGATTTCAACTGGATTAAGCAAGAAGAGCTTAATCAATTCGAACAAAATCAAGTTTGGAGTCTAACCCCCAGACCAAGCGATCTGCCTGTTATTGGAACCAGATGGGTTTTCAGAAACAAGCTGGACGCAGATGGAACTGTGGTTAGAAACAAGGCCAGACTGATGGCACAAGGATTCCGACAAGAAGAAGGAATTGACTTCGATGAATCTTTTGCACCAGTCGCCAGACTTGAAGCAATCAGAATCTTTCTTGCATATGCTGCCTTTAAAGACTTTAATGTATATCAGATGGACGTCAAGAGCGCCTTTCTTAATGGTAAGCTTCAGGAGGAAGTTTACATTGAGCAACCTCATGGATTTCAGAACCACTCATTCCCTAATCATGTATATCTACTGAATAAAGCAGTATATGGTCTGAAACAAGCACCAAGGGCCTGGTATGACACTCTATCTCAATTTCTGCTGAACCATGACTTTCAGATCGGCTCAGTAGATAAAACTCTCTTTAAATTTATTAAGGGGGAACATACCCTGTTGGTTCAGATTTATGTTGATGATATAATCTTTGGGTCAACTAACCCCAAATTATGCGAGAAATTTTCCAAGTTGATGCAGGGACAGTTTGAGATGAGCATGATGGGAGAACTCTCATTCTTTTTGGGTCTCCAAGTCAAACAGCTCAGCAATGGAATTTTCATCAACCAAACCAAGTATACCAAAGAGCTGCTTAAGAGATTTGGAATGGAAACATGCTCAACTGCATCCACTCCAATGAGTCATACAATCAAGTTAGACAAAGACGAAGGGGGAACGGCAGTCGAAGTAACTATGTATAGAGGACTAATCGGATCGCTCTTATATCTTACAGCGAGCCGGCCTGATATTATGTTCTCAGTCTGTATGTGCGCCAGATTTCAGTCAGAACCAAATCAATCACATTTTATTGCTGCTAAGTGTATTCTGAAATACTGGAAAGGATCTCAGAACGTTGGTCTTTGGTACTCCAAAGATTCTAACTTCAGCTTGATCGGATATTCAGACGCAGACTACGCTGACTGTAAGATTGATCGTAAAAGCACCAGTGGAACATGTCAATTTCTAGGTGAAAGATTGATCTCTTGGTTCAGTAAGAAGCAAACATCAATTGCCACATCTACAGCTGAAGCAGAATATCTTGCCGCTGGAAGCTGTTGCGCTCAAATGCTCTGGATTCAACACCAGCTCAAAGACTATGGCATCCAAGCTGTTGACTCTCCGATATTTTGCGACAACACAAGTGCAATCGCTATAACATATAATCCAGTTCTGCACTCTCGAACAATGCATATTGATATAAGACATCATTTTATTCGAGATCATGTTGGCAAAAAGGAGATTCGGATCGAGCACATTTCAACAGAGCAGCAAGCAGCAGACATCTTCACCAAATCGCTCCCTGAGGCTAAGTTTAATTATTTCCGTCAAATTCTTGGATTAATTGACTTATCTTGATAGTTTAGATGTTCTCTTCTTCTCGCGCTTAAAGAATTTTGTTGGCACAGATCGATAATACAATGTTTAGAAAGACACAGACCGGTCCGAACTTTCAGACCGATCTATGTCAATCTGATGTTATCCTATGATCTGTCTGGACAATAAATCTTTTATTTTGTAAACAAAAAACACCCCGAACTGATTGCATTTTAACCGCCTTATCTTTCTTTTATCCTGACCGTTTATTTTGAATTATTTATTTATCAATCTTCGAGATAAAGACACGTGTCTTCTCTCTCTTATTTAGCGGGCTGAACATTTCATTTCATTCACTTTTTACCATTTACCGCCTGTCTGCTCTCTAACTTTCTCATCTTCCCTCAAAACTTTTCGTATACTTTTTCCATTTTACTCCAATGTCTACCATAACTCACAACTCTCTCTCCGTTGAGTTCAATGACATTTACAGGGCTGAAGATTCAGAGATGGTTTCCATTTTCCGAGCTTTGGAATCGTCTGGATTGAGAAACTTTTTGGAGTGTGGCACAGTGGTTTACGAGTCGGAGATTCGTGAACTGTTTGCCAATGCCGTAACCCAGAAGTCATTCATCTCCACATCTGTCAAGGGCAAAACTTTTGAAATCTCGCCGATGACGCTGGCCAAGACCTTTGGTCTACCCAACTCCGGACTGACTGAGTTTGGGCAGATTCCTCAAGCCTCTCTCACAGCTCTTCAGGGGAAGATTTCTATTTTTGGCCATTGCCTGCATCCCTCATTCAAAAAGAAGGAAATGCTATTTCATTTCCAGGTGCTATGCGAAATTGTGGGCAAGCCATTATTGGGCAAAGCTGGGAGTTTTGACGCCGTCACTGCCGAGAACTTCAGGGCCATGGCTGCTATTGTTTCCGGACAGAAGATGAACTGGTCCGTGATTCTTTTTGGAGTTCTGATGGAAACAGTGATCGCCTCCAAACAGGCCGTCTGCTTTGCTGTTCCTCTCAGCAAGCTCCTAGAAACTTTGGACATCGAGCTAGGGAAGCAGTCTGCTCTGAGTCCCTTCAAGATTCTCAACTCCAAAGGACTAGCACTGCTGAAGTCCAAGAGTGCTCCACCTACTCCCACCGATCTGGTGGCTGTCAAGATTGAGGAGGGAGAAACCCAGGCTGCTGCTCGCAAACCACGAGTCAAGCGAAAGTTAACCATCCAGACTGACTCTGAAGAAACTCAGTCTGCTCCCTCGCCACCAGCCAAGCCTCTTCCCAAGAAGCCAAGAACCCAGATTACCAAACCAAAAGCCTTACCCATATTACCTCCAACAAAAACCACCCCTGCACCCCAACCTACAACCCAAATCTCAACCACTTCAACCACTGCACCAAATGTAACCATCCGAGTCCCCTCTGCCATTCCCGTGGTGAAAGAGATTGTTATCACTGAGTTGGGAGACTATACCCAATCCGGGATCAAGTCCCCTCCCTCCATCGGCAAGGGCAAAACCATTCTCTCCGAACCACTTTCCTCTAAGCCCAAATCTGCAGCACATACAGCAATGATATTGCTATGGAGGAAGTTGAAGAGAAAATGAAGGAGCTCATTGTGGTTTTTGATGAGTACGTCGAATACAGAACGATCAACCACATTGAGATGTTCTTCGGCAAACTTAAACGCCTTCAGAAAATGGAAGAAGAAGTTCTGAAGGGGACAAAGACCGATGATGTTCGGATTGCTGTGCAGCGCAAAGAGCTATTCAAGGCCAATCAAAGATTCAGACTGGCGTCTCTGCTCTTAACTGCTAAGAAAGCGAACTTCGATCCGAATGTTCAAACTGCCAGAGATGATGGGGCTGTTATTGCTCAATTAGAGATGGATATTCATGCTCTCCAGTTAGCTGTCCGATTTCAACGACAGAAAATCAGCATATCCACTCCAGCAACCAGCCCAGATCATCCCTCTGCCAGCAAGACTCTGGCAGAACCTTTCATTGAGGTTATTCCATCTGGAGCAGCAGAACAGATTGCAGATCGAGCAACAGAACAGACTGCAGATCGCGAAGCAGATCATACTGCAGACATAGTAGCAGATCAGACAGCGGAGCAGCCATTGCCTAATGCTCCGTCTGCTACAGAAGATGAACCACTGAATGTTTTGTTGGATTCTCCAACAACATCTATTCCATTGGGATCGTCAGCCTCCCACGTTCACATCAGTCCAACCGCAGAACTTGCAACAGTTGGCGCACCAGAGTTTGTCGATCCGGATCTGGTGGTATCCACTGTTGTTGCAGCTCTACGACTTGAGGAGCCTTCCAGACCCAGCACTCCTCCAGTCCAATCCGATGAAGATATGGCTTTCCTACAAGAATTTTCTTCGGATCTGGTCACCTTGATCCGGTCCGAAAGTCACCAAGCTGTTGTATCTTCACTTGTGCCGATTGCTGAAGAAGATGATCATGCTTTGTCGTCATCAGGTCACTCTCCAAGCCGACAATCTGATGCACCTCCATTTCTGGCAAGGACTCTTCAGCACCTATCTGACAACTGCATGTCACTCTCTCACCGTGTTCTAGAAGTTCATCAAGGTCAGAGGCTTACAGCTTTGGACTTTGATTCATTCAAAGAGAAGATGACAGCCAGTATCGGCAGCCTTCAGTGAGGACTGAACGATTTGTTCTCTCAGCAAGCCACTTATAAGAACAGCCTGAGAAAAGAGCAGATCGAGCTGGCCACTGAAGTCAGAGCATCCGTCGCCAACTCCCTTCGCGCTCAAGATACTCGTCTTGACGCTATCAGCGCTCAGCTAGCACAAGTTGTGGATTTTCTCCAAGAGATTGCTGCTGACAAAAAGGTGGAAAAGAAAAAAGACTTCAAGCCGCATCAGTCTCAGTCTTCAAGAAAATAGATTGTTTATTTATTCAGACTGTCTGTATGCAAGACTGTTGATCAATAAAGAAAATCTTTCTTTGTTAAGTCCTTGTTCATTTATTTTGAACTAAACTAAAAGGCTTAATAATAAAAGACTTAATCGATCCAACTTAATTATGTTCATTTATTTTGAACAAGAAGAAGTAAACGATCCGAAAGTATACACTTCAGAGTTCTTATCAGACTGGTTAAAAAGACTTGGAAGCTAGGTTTTGTCATCATCAAAAAGGGGGAATTCGTTAGTTCCAAAATTTATCGATGAGATTTTAAAGATGACAAAACATATCAGACCGGATCGAGAGAAATCAGACTGACCAGATCGATCGCCCAAAACAGATCAAGCTGATAAGATGACAAAGCATATCAGACCGGATCGAGGGTAATCAGACTGACCAGATCGATAGCTCAAAATAGAACAAGCTGATAAGACATATCACATATCAGACCGGATCGATGGATATCAGACTGATCGAAGCTTCAGATCGATCTCAATCTTTATCAGATCAGAGCAGTCAAGGATGTATAAAGATTGGCTCTTCAATCCGAATCATTAACGGCTATTTATTGTAGCATTTAATGTCGTAATTAATGCTACAAAGGACCAAAGACTGAAGATTGCCATAAAAGGTAAGAAGACAAAGAAGAACTTACCTGACAGTCGCCGAAAGCATGAACCAGAACGGCAAGTATCCTGAAGAAGAAGACTGTAGCTTACTCAGAGAATAAGCAGAGTCAAGAGTTGCACATTAAGGGAAATAATGTCGTTGGTACATGCAACTATAAAAGGATGCAACAACAATACAGAAAGACGACACACAGACATACAAGGACACGAAAGACTGATCAATCGAAAAACGCACAAGAAAGCAAATCTGCACAAGCTTACAAGCTCAGAAGCTCTCGAGCTGAAATTATTCTTAAGCACGATTACTTTGTAATATTTGATCATTTAGGATCACTGTGCGCATCTTGTGTAGTCTGTATTGAAAAACAGAAGTGAGACACAAATTGTAACTGTCAGACAGAGAGTGTCTGAACAGATCGAGTGACTAGGAGTTTCAGACTGGTAGTGGGGTAAATCAAGCCTGAATCGGGTTTGTACAACAGGATTGTATAAATCAAAGTCTTCTAGTATAAACCTTCCTTAATTGGAAGAAGGGGAGACGTAGAAGGATTACACCACCTTCGAACTTCCAGAAACATTTTCTGTGTTCTTGTCTTTCTGCACTTGTTCTTTCATTCAAGCCATCGAGCCGCTCTTACAAATATAAGATCAGACCGTTCCGCACTTATACATTTAGTGGTCTGTTCTATAAAAAAGTTGATTAAGAAACAGATTTCTTTCACTAATCCGAAAGAAATCACAAGGGATTAAATTTTAGAAGGAGTGTTCATTCACCCCCCTCTAAACACTCCGGACCGATCCTAACAGCGGGCTTTAGACTAATTTTAGAATCTGGTAAAATTGTACTCTCCAAAAATGGAGTTTTTGTAGGAAAAATGCTATATAGAGAAAAGCTTATTCAAAATGAATATAAAGACGGTTATACGTCAATCTGAAAGCAATAAAGTGAATGAATCTACTTACTTGATTGCGTCTTGTAATTTATGACATGATCGTTTGGGTCAGTAAATTATGGTTCACTTAACGAATTAGTGAAGTTAAACTTATTGCCTCAAATAAATATTAACTTGAAACATAAATGTGAGATTTGTGTTGAGGCCAAGTTAACGAACCGCCATTCCATTCAATTGGAAGAACTACGACACCTCTTGAACTAATTCATACGGATCTATGTGATCTAAAGCTTGTGAAAATTAGAGGTGGGAAAAAATATTTCATTACCTTCATTGATGATTGTACAAGATATTGTTACATCTATTTGCTAAGAAGCAAAGATGAGGCCTTGGTAGTGTTAAACACTACAAGAATTAAGTTGAAAATCAACTTAGCAAAAAGATAAATAATGTTCGAAGCGATATAGGTGGAGAATATGGAGCACCGTTTGAAGAATTTTGCATTGAGTATGTCATTATTCACCAAACAACTGCAACTTATTCACCACAATCAAATGGTATTGCCGAACGTAAAAATCGTACTCTGAAAAAGATGATGAATGCTATGTTGATAAGTTCTGGATTACCCCAAAACTTGTTGGGGGAAGCAATCCGAACGGCGAACTTCATCTTAAACAAAATACCACACAAAAGTAAGGATGAAACTCCTTATGAGTTATGGAAAGGTCACAAGCCTTCCTACAAATGCTTGAAAGTGTGGGGGTGCTTAGCTAATGTAGAAGTACCAAGCCAAAACAAGTAAAAATAGGGCCAAAAATAATAGATTGCATTTTCATTGGATATGCACATAATAGTAGTGCATATCGATTCCTGGTTCACAAATTAGAAATAGATGATGTGCACAAAGGTACAATCATTGAGTCAAGGAATGTTGTATTCTTTGAAGATATGTTTCCTTCTAAAGAAAACAAGGACACAAGCCCTAAGAAAAAGGTGTATGAAAACGCTAACCGTGACTCTATTGAGGAAGTAGAGCCACAACGTAGTAAGAGAACCAAAGTGGCTAAGACTTATGGTCCGATGATGTGACTAGAAATAGACATATCTATTGCGCTTAATTGTCTACGATTTGGTATATTTTGATGGATAAATTGATACATATGCTACCTAATCGTATATTTGTGAAAATGTAGGAAAAGGTGAAGAAAACAAGTTAAAATGATGAAAGAATGAATAAAGTTGAAGAAAAGAGGAAAAAAACCAGAATCTAAGACACATGTCGCTCATTTCTCCTCACATTTCTATATGTTCAAGCCATGTTTTGGAAATTTGGTCCATATAAATGTTGTAGAACTTTCTGTTATCTTTGCGTGGACAGCTGATTCATCAAATTCGGAGTTTGTATGAGAAAGTTACGGCCAAAATACGAAACTCGCCAGAAAAATGAAACACAGGCGTAAATACTCCATTCTGAGGCGTAAATACGCCAATGCTACGGCATGTATAGGCGTAGCTACGCCATTCTGAGGCGTGAATACGCCATCTACACGAGAAGGCAGAAATTGAACACGTCATCAGGCGTATTTATGCCATTTTGAGGCGTAGCTACGCCAACAGAGTTTTGGAAAGTTTGGATTATTGATTTCTTTCCTCCCCACATGGATTCTACCTACTCCATCAGCCTCCCCTACATATAGAACTCGAAATCAGACCTTTGGACTACTAGGTAGAGTAGGTAGAATAGTTTTAGACTAGTTTTATATTTTCTTTTCAATTATTGTTGAAGAACGCTACAAAGATCGAAGCGAATGCGGGATTGACGACCTCGACGAGCGGAGATCGGAATATTTTTCTTTCCTTTGTTTTTATTTATTACTTTATCTTAGATTATGTCTAGTTAGTTTTAATTCTTGGTTGATGAAGACAAATCCTTGGATTTTATTTATCTTGGGGAGATTCCTACGCTTTTGTTTACCGATTTTATTGAATATAATTGTTTTTCTGATTTTGTTGATGTGATTGGTGTTTGTTTATTGGATTGACAACCTAATAACTTGCATGTAATCTAATGCTAAATTTGATGATTGTTTGATTAATCAAATTTACGAAGCAACTAAGATTGATAATTGCCTGCTGTTGGTGTTATTAAACTCTTAGGGAAAACAATTGACTAAATTTATATGAACCGCTTGTGTTTATATGATTTAGATTCATCGCTCACTAGTTTTGAATGGTGTCATGATTTTAATCTTGAATATGCATATAGAGATTGGTTGATTGATGAAAGTTAAATTAGGACGCTTGGATTAATTGACTATGAATAAGGTGAGGGAGGAATTAGATTTCCAATTGATGAATATATAAGTAAAATTGAGTCTTTTGTGAATCGATGAAATAGATGATAATATCCAAAGTAGAGTCGTCCGATACCAAGAATCCTTTCATTAGTTAATCTTTGTTTTTAATTTTAATTAGTATAACTCAACCTCACAACCCCATCCTTTATTATTCTTTTGTTTTGATTTTCATTAACACAAGAATTCACACCTCCTCGTGGGATGGATCCCTACTCACGTTACTACATTATTGTTATCAATCTTGAGGATTGAGTGAGGCTAATTTGGTCGTACACGATAAACGCTACCACCTGACTTCATAACATATGTGTTAGAAAATGAACCAAGATCGCTTAGTGATGCCTTGTCTGGCCCCGAGGCTCCTATGTGGAAAGAAGGCATCAGTGGCGAGATAGAATCCATAATGCAAACCACATGTGGGAATTTGTAGACCTTCCAACCGGAAGTAAACCATTGGAATGCAAATGGATTATTTAAAAAAAAATATAAGTCCGATGGTTCAATTGATAAGTACAATGCAAGACTCTTGGCAAAAAGATATAGACAAAAGGAAGGCATTGATTACTTTGTTACATATTTGCCAGTCACGAGAATTACATCAATTAGAGTGATCATCTTTATCGATGCTCTAAACAATTTAGAGATACATCAAATGGATGTAAAAATGGCATTTCTCAATGGGGAACTTGAGGAAGAAATTTATATGAAACAACCCCAGGGGTATGTGGTTCCCGGACAAGATAAAAAGGTGTGTAGGCTCGTTAAGTCATTGTATGTGCTTAAGCAAGCGCCTAAACAATTACATTAAAAATTTGACAAAACAATGTTGTCATATGGTTTCAAAATTAACGAGTGTGACTAACGTGTATATATGAAAAACACGCCTAAAGCATATGTAATAGTATGCTTGTACGTTGATGATATACTCATAGTGGGAAGAACCTTAGAAGTCATCAACGCGACGAAGAAAATGTTAATAAAACATTTGAAATGAAAGATATGGGTGAAACTGATGCGATACTTGGAATTAAGATCTCCAAGACATCCGAAGGACGAGTGTTGTCACAGTCTCATTATGTTGAGAAAATACTCGAGAAATTTCTCGTGAATGAGACGTCATCTGTAAAGACACCCTATGACCCGTCTACATTTGGTTAAAAACAAAGGAGACATTGTCATGCAATTAGAATACTCAAGGATAATTGTCAGTCTCATGTATCTCATGAACTGTACACGTCCTGATATTGCATATGCGGTTAGCAAACAAAGTAGATTCACTAGCAATCCAAACAATGACCATTGGAATGCATTGACGATGGTACTTAAATATTTAAGATACACCCTGAACTATGGATTGTACTATAAAAGATATCCTGTTGTATTGGAATGATACAATGATGCAAATTGGATATCAGACACTCAAGAAAGTCGACAAGTGGTTATGTGTTTACCATTGGAGGGGCTGCAGTGTCATGGAAATCTACTAAGCAAACTTGTATTGCTAGATCCACTATAGAATCTGAATTCATAGCCTTGGATAAAGTGGGAGAAGAAGCCGAATATCTTAGAAGTTTCTTGGAAGAAATTCCTTGTTGGGAAAAACATATGCATACAATTAAAATACGTGATAGTCAATCGGCTATAGGAAGGGCACATTGTAGCATATAATGACAAGTGTAGACATATACACCGTAGACATAATACCATTAAGCAGTTGATCTCTAATGACGATAATACCATTGACTACGTGAAGTCAAAGGAGAATATTACGGACCCGTTTACAAAAGGCTTGCCTAGAGATCAAATATATAGTTTATCGAGGGGAATGTGGTTAAAACCCTATAATCAAAATCTCATAGTGGATACCTAACCTTGTAGACTGGAGATCCCAAGATCTAGGTCCAAAATTGACAACTAAATTATGAGATTGTATAAACACATTGGAAATCAATCTTCAACCCATTCCTATGATAAGGAGTGTAGCCTGTAAAAAGGGTACGGGATAGGCAAAAGGCTTTTAATGATTTCTGAGACATATTATGATATGTTGGAGTATAGTGGGATACTCTTTTAGGAGATCACCTACGTAAGTGTAAAATGTGACCGCTTCAAAGAATGGAAAGCACTTATGAAAACCAAGCGTGCTCCATGGACGAAACAGACACACCTGTAAGAAACCAATACGAATGTTAGAGTTGTTATGGTGTGGGTTCAATTGTCTAGGTGTACATCAACGACTAAATAGTTGAAGACTGTAAGTTCATTATTAAGTCAAGTAAAATCGATTGAATTTTACTATGGAAGGTTCAAACCCGCAAGCTACATCTCCAGATGCTATAACAATTCGTTAAAGGTGCTCAAACATCATACATGCATTAATTTGATTCATGTGGGGGATTGTTGGAAATTATGTGTGAATTATATTAAAACGTAACCAAAGAAAACCGAATTTTGGATTTTCCGAGTGGCGCGATCGATAGGCATGTGTCGCTCGATCGATTGTGACAGAGCAAATGAAAAAACAAATTTCTGCAACGAGCGATCGATCTCGCATAAGTGGCCGATGAATCGCCCGTGGCAGAAAATTGAAGAAAGAAGGCGCGATCGATCGCGCATCTGAATGTTGATCGCACCCTGCACAGGGTTGCTGACTTTCGCGTGTGGTTGCATTTTTTCATGATGGGATGCTTCCTTATGGTGTCTTTTGATGACACTACTTGGTCTAGTATAAAATGAACAACCCCTGAATGAATTGGAATCAGATTTTTCAAAAATCAAACACAAGATTAAAGCAAAATGTATGCACAATCATCTTGTTCATCTTTCCTTTTGTTGAGCACTTTTAAACCTTTGTGGTTTAAAGGATTTGTGAATTGAAATGCTTCTTTCACAAATCGTAAGTCGTTGTATCTTGGGAGACAAATTGCAATTGAAATTGTTAGCACCATGGCAGAACAATATTGTCTTAAGGACGGATATTACAAATCTCTCATCGACGTTCTTCGTGATAATCCATTTCATCTCTCACTTGCCTTTCATATTCCAACCATAATATTTTGTACTGCACCATTTAGTATCCACAATGTAATATTTTCATTCCTCTAATGAAACTAAAAGTTAATTAACATATAATAAACTTTCATGAAATCACGATGTAAAAGCAATATTATAATCCTAATCAAACCATCTGAATAGCAAGTGAACCTAACAAAACCAAAAATGGACTATAATAATCTATTTATTGAATGATCAGCACAATTAGTACAATATCAAAAGAATTTATGGAAGAGTAAGCATTGTGACTTCAATAGGAACACGAATATCAATCTTATGAACGTAATAGAGGTCAATGTAATCAATTTCAAGTCGTTCAAAAGATCACTCCACATGAGGCTACTACCTATGCCGGATCACCACAGACTTCCATCTTCCCATCTTTGTGCCTTACACCAAACTTTGTCACAAGTTTGAGCTTTTTTCTCTGATTCCACCTTTCAAAGCCTACACCAATTCAGACAAAATAATGAACATACATATGTGCTTAGTTAGAAAAAAACTTGAAACAATATATGTTTCATTCAACACTACATTGCATCCTATTTTTGTTGTTATAAGTTGTTGGATATTACTCTATATTTCTTAGTTTTCACTTGTATTAATATGTTGAAAACCATTTGTTCGTTCAAATGGATAAAGAAATTGTTAAACTCAAACATGATAGTTTTTCACAAATTCTAGTAAAGAAAGAAATGAAATTAAACACACAAACACCATAAACAAAAAAAAAAATCGAAGTTAAAATTAAACATTTGCAAGCAAAAATCGTTGGTGTGGGGGGAATCATATGTCTGAAGTGTCGAGAAACGTGATCCCGAAGTTGAATAGCGTGATGAACCAGCGATCCATTCAAACTTTACCAAAATATTCCATTCATTCACAATAACTCATTTGCATTGCATATTTTATTCTGCAATCAATTGGAAAATAATGAGCTTCAAAGCTTCAAGAAGATGTGATTCTGAGTGGATTAAGTAAAAATATTTATTGAGTTCTTATAATGTTGTGTTAACTAGTAAATAAGAAAGATGTAAATAAAGTTTAGAACAAGATCAATCGATGAAAGAGAAACAATTTGGGAGAAAAAAAATATTTTAATGCAGGGACGAAGAAGACAAAGATATGTTTATATCATTAGGATATTTAATGACTAAATACAAAAAAAAAACATCCTGTCAGGAAACTCAAATATATTTTTATGATAGGGGGACTGAAGTTTAAAATGAAATGGATTTTAGGGATTTTTAATCAAGTCATTATTTTTTAATTTGAGTTGCAAAGTTTTAAATTATAAATTATAAATTATAAATTGTAGAAGTGATGGTTGCTATGTTCGCTCAGCATTTCCATGCCAAGATAATTAAAATTAAAAATAATAATAAAAAAGCAAAATAAAAGATTGTTATTTAATTATTAGATAGATGGTTAAGGCAACAGATGGGGAAATTGTTAATGGGGTGGGCTCCTATATTCTTAATTAATTAATTACTAGAAGGTGACACACACATGTTACGTATGTAATGTCATATATAAGGTATACGAATTGATACGTGTAATGAAATACATGAGACATAAACATTGGTTAATATTACAATTCAAAAGATGTAACAAAGAACCACAACAAATAATTGGAGTGGTAATTTGGTAAATTCAAATTTGCAATACCAAGATAGTTAGTATAAATGGTTAAATATTATAATATAGTAAGATTAGATAGACCGTTGTATATACATTACACCTAACATGATGTTTTTAAATAAAATGTTAATAAGATGATTATCTAAAAAGACTTGACAAACACACTCTCCCGATCGATCAATCAATCAACTAAACTTAATTGGCACTACAAAGACATCTCATCTTATTTCTAAAGAAAATAATAATAATAATAACACCTTGCCCTAGTACTTTAAAAAAAGAAGAAAACCCTATTGTCATGGTTTGTTAATTAAGGTCGACAGCCAACCACCATAGCTAAAATTTTGTATCACTCAATTAAAAAGTGTTTCCCACCACAAATTTGATATCCCTTCTTACAAAAGAAACCCAAAGAGGGAACAAATGTAATTGACTTTTGGATTTTTTACCAGTAGGAGGTTGACATTTTGTAATAAAAAGGGTTCAAAATTTGAAAGCATCCTAAGCTTATAAACTCTTTATATTTCTATTAATTCCACATCCATTGCGCTTGTGCATATTACTATACTATTCAGATCTTGTGTAATTACTAAATACATATAAGTAAATAATAAATTATCAGAGAATATGTTGTCCACAAATATATGACTATAAATACACACAAAAAATCAATAATTTGATGGGGATTATGAATATGATTCCATGTATGTATGTATGTATGTTATGTATGTATGTATGTGACACAATAGAAGAGTCAATGGACTCTCATTTGGTGTCTTCTTGTCTCCCTAGCACACCATGATAATGATGTGCATGGGCCCACCAGTGGGGCAGGTCCACTTGCGTGATTTTGCAAAATCAAACAAAAGCGGAAGCTCCTTTCCAGGCCGGGCCCATTTAGCCATGCACCAAAAGCTTGTGTGTGAGAGTTGTTGAGCCTATTTCAAGCCCCAGCATGTAATTTTCACTTTCTATTTCTCAAATTTACATGCCTTTGCTTCCATTTTACATCTCTCTTTTTGCCACTCAAATACGAGACACACATTATACATGCACAGTTAGTATGGTACATTTCATGGCAGGAACGGCCATGGTTGACCTTTTTGTTAGATTAAATTTTACATGGTACTTATTTCGATCAATAAATTTTTTTTTTTTTTTTTTTAAAAAATTTTCGATTTTGTGTGTTAAACTTACATCATAATATAGAGAGTCATCCCCCACCGGGTAAATTGAAAAGGGTTTCTTTCAAATATACAAATAGAATCAACCCAAGAATTTCAGGCAAAAAGGAAATGATTGGAGGAAGGAAAACTTTGGGAATTCAGATAATATATATATATTAAAAAAAAAACTGAAAAAGTAAAAGCAGATGTTCTTTTCGTTGAAATATGAGTGACAATCTTTGTTTGATTGAAAGATAATTAGCGTATGATGTATGTTCCTACATAAGACATTGGCTGAAACTGGACATCAGTATTTTGGCATTGGTCAACACCTGAAGCCCATTCTAATCTCGAAGCCATGTATCTAAGGCTTAATTGGCTTCAAAGAAGATTAACTATTGTTAGAAATTGATTAACAATATCACAACCGGAAATTTACTCAACAACAACTACGGATCGATGGACAAGACGAAGGAATAAAGAACTTGAAAGAAATATGAATTTTTATATAAAAAAATGGAAGAACAAATCAATACTCATTCACATAAAAGAAGAGTAAACATTTACACTGATTTTTAACCAATGAGACCATTTTACAAAAGAGTCTAGCAGCTATTTATACAAGCCATTCAGATAAACAAACTCTTAACAGCTAATTCAAGATTTGATTATTTTCTCTTCTATCCATCACGTGCTTTGATCCATGCTCTTTATCATCAGCTGCCATATATCTTGGTGTCAAATCCAAGCCATCCAATTAACATTTCTCCACCTTGGCCTTCTATTTGAACTCCTCAATTCGAAGTATACTTGGGCAATGACTGAGCTTTGTTCCAGGCAGTGATTTAGTGGTCATGTCCGCAGGGTTGTTCTCAGTTCCAACTTTCTCTAGTGACATTTCTCCTTTTGCAATAATTTCTATAAATGGTTCTTTGCGAGGTGTATTCCACTTTGATTGTCTTGCACCGACTGGTATGTTCTCCAACATTCTAGCCATCCCTTTCAACCATATTGCTTCCTTTGTACTTCTATCACAGCCATAAACTCCACCTCTGTTGAAGACAAGGACACTACATGTTGTAAATTGCACTTTCAGTTTACCGTAATCCCATGATATAAGAACACATAACTAGTCAATGATCTCCTTGTGTCTAGACATCCTGCGTAATCAGCATCAACATAGCCAACTATTGGATCAGTATGTTCTTTGTCCTTCTCATATGAAAGTCCTAATTCAGTCGTACCCCTTAACTACATGAGAATCCACTTTAATGCTTCCGAATGCATTTTTTCAGGATTTCCCATATATCTACTTACTAAACTCACAGCATAAGCAAGATCCAGACGTGTACAAATCATGGCGTACATCAAACTGCCCACCGCGTTTGCATACGACGCACCTTCATGTATTCTTTCTCCTCTGTGGTATTTGGTGCTTGTTCCAGTTAGAGTTTGAAATGTTGACCCAATAGTGTTAGCACAGGTTTAGCCAAGTGCATATTGAACCTCCTTAGCATTTTCTCGATATAATCACCCTATGAAACATGTGGTGATCCAATCTCCCTGTCTATGCTAATCTTCATTCCAAGTACTCTACTTGCAGGTCCCAAATCTTTAATTTCGAACTCACTTTTGAGTAATTTCTTCTTTCTTCGTATTTCTAATTTGCTCTTGGAAATCAGAAGCATGTCGTCAACATATAACAATAGATAAATCACAGTGGCTTCGTTTGTACCTTTCATCTAAACAAATTTATCATATTGACATCTAAGGATTTTATTTTTTAGCATAAAAGAATAAAACCTCAAATACCATTGTCGAGTGGACAGTTTCAATCCATATAAAGTTTCTTTTCAGTAAGCAGACTTGGTTTTCTTCTCCATTTTTAACAAACCTTCGGTTGGGCCATACATATTTTTCACTTAATTCTTCGTGCAAGAAAGTCGTTTTGACGTCAAGTTGCTCAAGTTCCATGTTCATCTCTGCAGCTAAGGATAACAATATCTAACGGAACTAAACTTGACCACATGGGAGTATATTGTTATAATCGACCCCTTCTTGTTGTAGGCAACCCTTGGCTACGAGTCTTGCCTTGTATCGGGCTAGTTCAATGTTGGGGATCCTTCTTTCACTTTGAATATTGTATCCAACCACCCTTTGTTTCTCTGGTTTGTCGATCAATTCCCACATGTTATTTTTATAAAGTGACTCAAGCTATTTCCATAGCCTTCAACTGAGTCTTTGTAATTCACTGCTTCAATGTAATTCCTTGGTTCGTCTGTTATAACAATGTTTGAGGCAGTGAGTGCAAATGCAACTAAGTCTGAGTAACCAAACTTTGTTGGAGGTTTTATAGTTCTTCTGGTCCTGTCTCGTGACAGCATATATCTATATGATGGTCCACATCTTGCAAGATCTCTTGTTCTATTTTGTAGTACAAAATATATGGGTGTGTATCTTAGGAAAGTAGCAAGCAAAAACAACAAATGGCTTTGTATTATAAATGTCGAGGCGAGATTTGGAATCTCTGTCCTTAAGAAAATATTGCCCCGCTACGGTGCTAACGATTTACTTTGACAATTTGTTTCCAAAGATACAACGACTATGATTTGTGATAGGAACATTCCAAATCACAAATCCTTTAAACACAAAGGTCTAAAAACGCTCAACCATAACAATGATGAAGACTCACAAAATTACTCAAATTTTGATCTTCAAATATGATGTGAATTTTGAAATTCCATGTCTAATTCATTCAAGGGTTGTTTCTTATATAGTATATCAAGTGGTATCATCAAGAGACACAATTTGGAAGCATCCAATCATGAAAAATTGCACCCCAACATGAATGGACACACCATTTAATTCGGAAGCATCCAATAATGAAAAAATGCACCCCAACATTAATGGACACACCATTTAATTTGATTCAAATTTCCAACAATCCCCTCACATGAATTATAGCATGTATGTAATTGAGCGCTTTTAACGAACTATTATGGCATGTGGAGAGATAGCTTGCGGCTTTGAATCTTCCATAGTAGTATTCAATCGGATTTACTTGACTTAATAGTGAACTTATAGTCTTGAACTATTTAGTCGTTGGTGTAAACCAAGACAATTGAACCCACACCATAATAATCTTAACCTTCGTATTGGTTTCTTATGGTTGTGTCCGTTTCGGCCATGGACCAAGCTTGGTTTCATAAGTGCTTTCCAATTTTGAAGCGGCCACACTTCGCACCCACGTAGGTGAGCTCCTAGAAGAGTATTCCGCTATACTCCAACATATTCTTATATGTCTTAGGAATCATTAAAGGTATTTTGCCATCCTCGTACCCATTTTGCATGCTACAACCCTTATCATAGGAATGGGTTGGAGATTGATCTCCAAGGTATTTATACAATCTCATAATTTAGTTATCCCTTTTGAACCTAGATCTTGGGATCTACAGTCAACAAGGTTGGGTATCCACTATGAGATTTTGATTATAGGGTTTTAACCGCATTCCCCTCAATAAACTTTCACATGATCTCTCGGTTAACCATTTCATATGCCGATCTGCGATTTCACATAATCACTCACGATTATGCCACTAGAGATCATTTTGTCATATAGCATTATTCGCAACACATTTTAGTTGCATGCATGTTGAGCCTTAAGCGCATTGTTGAGTTTAATGCTTAATTTATCACCGAATTATATATGAGTTTTGATGAT
Organism: Haberlea rhodopensis; assembly: GCA_907163345.1. Classification (NCBI taxonomy): domain Eukaryota; kingdom Viridiplantae; phylum Streptophyta; class Magnoliopsida; order Lamiales; family Gesneriaceae; genus Haberlea; species Haberlea rhodopensis. The sequence continues at coordinate 7,245,298 of CAJQUN010000004.1, read as the reverse complement.
CAACAAAACTTGCATCTGTTATACTAATGTGTCTACTTAGTGTACATGGTTAGATGGTTGAAAAGTGCACTGATTAAAGGGATCAAATCTGCAGGAAATGGGCGGATCGCCCCAGGCAATGAGGGTCATCGCCCCAGGCGATGGGTGACAAGCGAGGCATCGCCGCGCCCATCGACACAGGCGATTGTGAGGCATGCGCGCTACCGAGATCGCCCCAGCTGATGCTGACCATCGCTCCGGGCGATGGCTACCATTCAAGACATCGCCCCGCACATCGACTGAAGTGACGCCGAGGACTCCGCGCATGGTAAGATCGCCCGAGGCGATGCAGAGATCATTTGAGGCGATGCATGGTTCGTTTGAGGCGATGGAGAGATCGTTTGAGGCGATGCAAATTTCTGACCATTTAAAGCTACGACATTGTTTTTGGTAGACGATCGCCTGAGGCGATCCAGGGAACGCCTGAGGCGATCTGTGCAATATTGTGACCGTTGGTGCGTGGCGATGGAGATTGCCCGAGTCGATGTCCGAGGCGATGCAGGAGTGATTTATGCCTTATGTGTAGCAACGACTAGTATGAGCTTTGGGAGCCTTCTACACTATAAATATGGATGTTTGGGCTCAAGATTATGACAAGAAACAAGAGGCTAAACTACAAGAAAACTTTGTTCAATTAAAATCTATTTAGCATTGCAAACTTCATACATTTGTATTGTATTCAAGTTTGTAATTAATTTATTGTGTGAGAGCTTGTGTTCTTTGTGTTGTTACACCGTGAAGGTGTTTATTTGATTTATTGTAAGGTCCTCCAACACCGACGCAAGTTGGAAGTTGTATAAGACATCAACAAGTGAAGTTAGTGCAAAGTTGTGGCTATCCTTGGAGCCCTTAATGCCAAGAAGACTCGTGAAGAGTGTGTGACTCGGGAAGAGTTTGTGTGTGGCTATCCTCAGAGTACTTAAGGCCAAGAAGAATCGTGAAGAGTGTGCGACTCGGGAAGAGTGTGTTGTGGCTAACTTGGAGCCCTTAAGGCCAATATCAAAGTTGTTCTAGTGGAACCTCGGTTGGACGTTTTCTAGCCGGGAAGATGAGACGTAGGCGATTCATCACCGAACTTCTATAACAAATACTTGTGCCATTTTTCACTTTATTTACTTTACGCATTTACATTATTGCTTCATATTGTTTATTGTTCGATTGACATCAAGTCTTCCGCAGCGCAAACTCGACTATTTGCAAATTCATTTTAAAACGCTACAGTAGCCAAGGAACCTCATTCACCCCCCTCTTCGGTTCCAACAATGCACATGAATTTTCTCTAACAACTTATAAAATCACTCAGCCGAAGAAGCTTTATATGTTTTGCATAGAGAATTTTCCACAACAGTATATCTTCAGTTTTGATAATCACATTACCTCTTTTGCATCATTTTATCCTTTTATGAAATTTTCATCATCGAATTTTAAGCGTTACGCGTTATTTCGTACAAAATTCGAGACCAGATGAAATACTCAACTTTAATTTACAATTAAAAATTTTTAAGCACATAAAAATTACAAGTTCAAGATTCCATTTCTTGCAAACTTGAGATTTAAACACAAAGCTTAAAATTTGAACTCGAATTAATCATTGAGATTTCATTCTTCAAGTGTCTTGGAAACTTCATTCCAAGCATTATTCTTGATGCACACATGTCAAAATGTATCGTCAACATTTTTCATTTGTTACTTGATGATTTCTAAATTGCTTCTCCAATAAGTATATCATTAATACATAAACATACCTCTGCACATTTGATTTTTGTTATGACTTTACTTTGGCCTTCATTTCTAGTTTAGCCAAGTACCCCCACATTTCAAATATTGTAGGAAACTCTCTTTTCCTTCAATCACAAGGTTTTCGTCCTTGCCTAAATGTGGTAAGTGATTGAATCCTAGAACTGCAACCCCCACAACTTCGGGTAGTAACGAAGTGCACTGGCGTTCAAATTTTTCGTGTTTCAAGTTCTAAGCGTTATCGTCTTATATATCCAAATTCAAGTTTTTAATTCTTGAAAATTTCGGATTTAAGCGTACTTGCTTACAAAGTTGAAACTTGGATAATATTCTCAAACTCGGTTCACAATTTGCAATTTAAGCACACTAACTTAGAAAACTTGAATTCAAGATTTTAATCTTGCAAATTCATGTTATAAGCGTACTAGCTTAGAAATTCAAAATGAACCAATTTGAGATATTACAACCCCTAATCTAATTGTGGCTTCGATTTATCACTTGTGTTTTAAGCGTACAGAGCTTAGAAACTCGAATTCAAGATTTTATAGTCTTGCAGATTCAAGCTTAAGCGTCAAATTCTTAGACAACACTAATATAATCTACTCACAATTTCCCATAGCAAAACTCATTTGCTAAATTTTATTGTAATCCCATTTTTGAAGTGTTTAAACACCTCACTGGCCTCGTTTTTGCTTCATAGCAAAAAATCACATTAATATCATGTGCAAAAATTGATAAAGTAACAAACTACTTTTCTCACATCTCTAGTTTGCACAATCTTTCCATCACAAACATCATTGTGAGTAAACTCTAGAGACGTTACGATTCTTCTAACAAATGAATGACGATTTTGTTAACTTAGTGCGCATATAAACAATGAATTTAACATTACAATTTGTGATGCGAACTATGGTTTAAATGATCCTAACAATCATGCCACAAGCCATAAGATTCACTAGAAGAAGTAATAACATAAATTTTATTACTTTCAACAAATATCGTCATTACATTTATTAAGAACCACTCCATTCTTGGAGTTTACAACTTTCAAAGATACACAATCTAATTTAAGCGGTAAGCGCTAGATCATCCAAATCATTTGAGAGACGATCTTCTTCGGTCACATTTACTTGATCCATAGCCTTCCCACGATCGTATTTATTGCGACAATCCTTCGCCATGTGATTGGTTTTTCCACATTTGTAGCACTTGCCTTTGAACTTCATCGCCTTTCCAGATTTGGAGGCCATGCCGTCAAACTTCCGCTTTGTTCCGGCGTGTTTTTCCACTAAGTTCACTCGTGCTTCATGTTGGTGCCAATTTTCCTTCCTTTCGGAAATTTTGTTGTCCTCTTCGATTCTCAAGCGAACCACAAGGTCTTCAAGATTCATCTCTTTTCGTTTATGCTTGAGATAATTCTTGAAGTCCTTCCATGACGGAGGTAACTTTTCAATGATGGCGTCCACTTGGAATGAGTCACTTAGAACCATTCCATCCGCATGAATTTCGTGCATGATTACTTGCAAATCTTGCTTGTGCTATCTGTAAGGCTCCAACCCCTTAACTCGTCATTAGTGCATTTATGACGTCATAAGTATAAAAGCTTTTCATTCTTTAAAAGAATCATTACATGCTTCACATAATCCCCATGACTTCTATAAAAAATTTAGGCAGAGTCCCCCATAATTTGGGCTATCCGAATGTAACACATCACTAAAATAACTCCCAGCCAGGGAAAAACACAATACTAAATAAAATCATCATCATAAGTAAGTTCCCAGCCAGGGAAAACACAATAATAAGAAGATATAGACAGTGGGCTTCAACACCCTTATACAGTCCATATACATGCTTCCAGTTGCTCACATACGAGCAACAAATAAATGAATACCAATCTAAGTGAATAAATAGCGTATACTATTTACCCACACTCATATACACTTCTGGAAGCGGTATGATCCAACAAAGCTCGAACCAATATCCCAAAATAGCATAATACCTGTTGTACATGTTTCAACAGAAACAGCCCCCACACGGGTGAGCATACCCCATCACAATACTCATACTCATAACAATGCTTAATGGTTATAATGAGATCATAATATAACAGTTAAGATTATTGAAAATCCATATGAAGATGTACTCCCTGTAAAATTTTGAATCCATAGCTTTCCACGAACTGTCCCTGTTTCAATCTCACACACTTTCATAACAACAAGTTCAGTATCGTTATTCACATTATGATACTCATCAACACGATAATTTCAATACAACTAGAATCTAGTATATATGCTTAATCATGAATAATTCCATGATTCAGATAATCCTTCCTATCAGTCTATCACATTGTCAATATTCACATTGATCATGCCCAAGGCATCGTTACCCAACTTCGTATACTCGGATCACGTACAACTACGTATCCCCCTCAGATCACGTACAACTACGTATCCCACGTACCACATATATGTACATATTCATTTCTTTACTCATATATTCGGATTACATACAATTACGTAACCACCATACTGCATATGTCATACTCAACACTCAATCATTACATTCAACGATACATGATATACGAATATGTCATTATTTCATAGTGTATATATATATATACCTGCTCGTACGTCACTACGTACCTTAAAGACTGTGTAGAGCCTTCTTTGTCCGAGTGCTCAAGAAGGCTCTACATGAACTCAAATATTTAAGGGTTATATCATAACCAATATTTGATGCACAAAATCTCATATTCATAAAGTTATGCCCATAATATCACATAAACCCACCTCCCAACAACGAAACTCAATTTAAACAACTAGCATGTTACAAACATCCAAACCAACACCAAAGTGATTCAAAACGCGCCATGGAAGGAAGAGTCTATATCAAATTCTCTTAATCACAACATAAGATCCTATATTTGTTTAAATTCAACTTTAAACAATTTAAAGATACATTGAGTTCCATAATTATTGATTTAGAACTCACTACTAAGATTATTAGCTCAATAAAGTGACATAAGTCAATAATACATGCTATTTTATCCATTCAAGCATAAACATCACCATAAACTCTATTCCAGGTTATAACACATACTAAACATGTATTGATCGCTTATTTTTTTTAAACAATTATTTCTCAGTGTAGCGATTCTACCGCAAGTGCACGGTGTCAAGTTTTAGTATAGTGTTATATGAGAAAGGATGTGGAACCCACAGGGACTAACGTATAAGTACCAAATAAAATTATTAAATTGTATTTAGCCTACGAAAAAGATGATTAATTAACGAATTAAACTAAAGAATTAAAAACTCAAAACTAACACAATTCCTTTGAAGATGAGAAGGAATTCCGCTCGAGAAATCTACCAAGATGTTTGTTCAATTATGCGTCGTCAATGATTTGTTTGCTAAAACAATTTCTTATCAATATAAGGTGTCGGATTTCCGAATATAATCAATACACTCTCTCGAGCTGTGTTGAAACTAGCAGTAAATTGACACTAGTAACTCTCGTTCACTAATACCAATTTAATACCGAATAAATCTCTATGAAAATCGTTATTCTTTAAATCGTTCAATTTAAAGTGACCACGTATGTGATTTAATCTCTCAATCTAAATCTTAAACATACAACATGAATTATTTAAGCGTATTACAATTTATCTCTCGATCTCAATTGTAATTCACAAGTTCAATCAAAGGTAGCTAGACTTTGATAGCATGGAGCATATAATTCATGCACAAAAGATATTGATTCACTTAAACACAACCAAATCAAAGATTCAAACACAAAATCACTTAAAATTGATAGAATAAACCAGATTAAATTCAAATCAAATTCAAATAGATGTTCAATCGTTTCTCAACCTCAAAAACATCAACTAAATATGAAAATCAAATTAATCTAGAGTTTAGAAATACGATAAACGTAGGAGGACTCCGTGCGTTGAACGATCTTTCTTCTCTCGCTTCCTTCCTTGCACTTCAAAGTATTCTTCAACCTTGTTCTTCCGGAGATGAAAGGCGGCTAAGAAAAATGGAATTAGGTCTGATTATTTTTCAGAATAGGGATGCAAATTTCGTGCCTCATTTCCTTATTTATAGAGGAGGGGAGATATGTAATTGTTTCCATAAAATCAGACCAAATCAAGAGTTTAACTTTCTGAAAAATCTCCGTTTTAATCTTCATATCTTAATCAACAATGATACTAGCCAATGCACAAATCAACAATTCACTTTTAGCAATTAATCACTCAACAAAGTGAGTCGTAATTAGCTTCCAACATCAATAACATTTCTCATGCTATCCAATTCCCAATTACCATATTCATACTTGAATTATAGCCACATAATCGCCTTAACCCATTACACCAACCCAAGCTAACCTTCTACATTATCAAACACCATTCCAACCCAAGCCACAACATATACACACATATTTAGAAGTCTTATACATAAATCAATACATGATGGAATGCACATTTTCTTGTATAAACCTCACCTACACACACTGATACACGTTAAATACACACACACACACGCAGCAATACACACGCACACACAGTACACACAAATCTGCACACACTACTACACACACACGCTAAAACATCACCCATCAAGGTAATAATCGACTAACAGGAAATAAAAAGTCTTGCACATTTAACACAAAATTTGACAGCAACTAACGCCCAAGAAGTAGCAGAATTCGAACCAAAGGCTAAAAATTCCAAGGGGAAATGAACAATTAAGGAGCAATGTAGAATTACACACACAAACCTGGTGAAATCTTGCCTTAATTTCGAATTAAAATTTCCTCATCAGCTCATGGGCATGTCGCGTGAAGAAGAGGGAAATGGATGAGGGTTTTGATCGAGAAAGGTGAGAGAGAGATTGGTTGGTGTTTTTGTTGGGTCAAACCCTTAATTAACTATACACCATTCAATTTTTTTATCCCAAAATTACTTATTTTAATTTAAATCCCAACAACTTATTATTGCAAGAACTCCTTTCAATTTAATTTACGATACAAGTTCAATCCGAAATTATTTATCCCAACTCCGTTCCAAAATCCGATACTCAAAAATTAAATCCCGACATATCATACAAACATCAAAATTAAATCCAATAAAAATTATTAATTATTCCCGGACATCACACTATCACAGGCTTTGTATCAACCATTTTGAAATCCAGGAATTGCCCAACGATGAATTTCTTCATGCCGGCATCCTCGGATCTATACTTTTTCTCCAAGGATTGCCACAATTTATTGGCCGTCTTCACTAGACAATACACATTATATAATGTGTTGTCCAGTCCGTTGAGAATATAATTCTTGCACATGAACTGACTATGATTCCACTCATCAACCGCATTCATCTTTTGGTTGTCGGTTTCACTCTCCATAATAGTAGGAGCATCCTCATTAATGAACCTTGCCAACCCACCCCAAGGTTGTCAAATAAAACATCTTTTGTTGCCATCGCTTGAAATCGTTCTCATTGAACTTTTCAGGCCTTTCACCATGATGAACTGGAGTCGTTGTTGCACTCGACAAAGCCATTTGTTGCTTGTCTTAAGATTGTAGTACAACATTTATGGTTGTGTAGCTTAGGAAAGTAGCAAGTAAAAACAACAAATGGCTTTGTATTAGAAATGTCGAGGCGAGATTTGGAATCTCTGTCCTTAAGACAAAATTGCCCCGCTACGGTGCTAACGGTTTACTTTGACAATTTGTCTCCCAAGATACAACGACTATGATTTGTGATAGGAGTACTCCACAAATCCTTTAAACACAAAGGTCTAAAAACACTCAACCATAATAATGATGAAGACCCATAAAATTACTCAAATTTTGATCTTCAAATATGCTGTGAATTTCAAAATTCCATGTCTAATTCATTCAAGGGTTGTTTCTTATATAGTAGACCAAGTGGTGTCATCAAGAGACACAATTTGGAAGCATCCAATCATGAAAAATTGCACCCCAACATGAATGGACACACCATTTAATTTGGAAGCATCCAATAATGAAAAAATGCACCCCAACATGAATGGACACACCATTTAATTTGATTCAAATTTCCAACAATTTCTTGTTCGCTATCATCTTATATCACATGCCTGGAATCACAACTAATCCAGCGGGATCCAAAGTGACTAGTTACTCAACACTTTGGGAATATCCCTATCATGGATCAACTTTGGGCAGCAATCCTCCTCCCATGCACCCTCGTGCCACTGAAATTGTAACAGTAGTTGAAGGCAACTTTGAAGTGGGATTTGTAACCTCAAATCCAGAAAACTGTCTAATCACAAAAGTTCTTCAGAAGGGAGACTTTTTTTTCCCAAAGAGTCTTGTCCACTTCCAGCGCAACGTTGGATATGTAATGCTATTGCCATTGCAGGTCTCAGCAGACAAAACCTTGGTGTGGCCACTATAGTAAATGCAGTTTTCGGGTCCAATCCTGACATTTCTAATGATCTTCTAGCCAAGTCATTCCAAACAAACACTAGAGCCATTGATTCGATACAGTCCAAGTTCTAGATGGCCAACACCTCAATGTTTGTGGTTGAACATAAAATTTGATACTTGATTCTCATTGCCTAAATATTTTTGTTCATTGGATTGTTAATGTTATTCTTTTGTTCAATAATGTTGAAGTTATAAAAAAAAACGTATTATTTTCTATCAGAAAATTCGGTGGATATGTAGTTTTCTATGTTATAAAACATATTTTACATAACGTACACGGTATCTTTTATTGTTTTTTTTGTTTTTGTTTTATGGTACAATATATTAAAACCAAACATATAAAAAAAGTCACGTGTATGTATACGCACCATTCATGCTTCAATTTTCTAGCATATTACATAAATATAATGCTTTATAAAAATCTAAAGTATGCGAATTAGCCCAGATGGCTACATTTAAATGTACTGTCCATGAGTGCTAGCAACAAATAAACTGTGCATATGAAGCTTACAATCTCACAATCACTATGTATTTATTCTTGGATATGTAGTTTTCTATGTTATAAAACATATTTTACATAACGAACTAATGGTTTCGTGCCATGGCAAATCCCTTCTTGTAACAGTAAGATAAAAATACAATTGTATAATAAGATAGAAGCACAATCAATTTGAAATGAAAACCAATGTTAAAGAAATATCATGCAAATATCAAATTTTAATTTTTTTAAAAAACAATTATCTACAGTTAAAAATGAAAAAAAAAAATCCTCCAAAAAATAATCGGCAACTTGGAAATAAATCGCCAAATTGGATGTTTGATTGGTAATCAGTCTCTAGTCAGGGAAACATTTTTTCTAACTCCCTACTTCAAAAAAATATTGTTATTATGTTTTATAAACTTGAAAATCCTATTTTGTCCTTCATATATGGTTACACACTCTCAAATCCGACTCTCGATCTTCTGCCCAAATTCCATTTTGTTTTTTTTTTTTCATTTTCCTCCTCGTTCACTCTACTCCCAAATCTTACTCTCGATCGATCAATCTTTGAAGCTTACATTTTCGAAGTTGCGATTTCATCTTCGTTAAGTATCTTCGTCTTCAATAAATATTGATTTGCAAAGTGTTCTTGATTTTTCGCTCTCCGAAGTGCGAAGTGCGTGCGTGATTTTTTCTTTTATGGGTTTTCTTCTTTAAAGATTGCTCAAACATATGTGTTTCTGCTCCTGATTTTAGCGTTGATTGTAATTGGTTGACAGTTGGGTTTAGGATTGATTCTTGTGCCGATTATTCAGTTTTTAGTATGGATGTTGTTGATTTTTCTTGTTTATTAATGTTAGTTTTTGGCAATTGATAAGAATCTCTATCAAAAATTTGTATGTTGAATATTGAATAGTTGGATTATCGCGTGTTTGCTATGTTCTTTCAGCAGGTGTCAATCGTTTCATGACTTTTTTTCACTTATTAAAAAAAAAGCTAGATTGCTCTTAGGTGCCTGGATGTAGGGGTGCTTATCGGGTCGGGTCAATCCGGACCCGGCCCGAAACCGGACTGGTTAATCTGGTCCGAACTCGGAACCGGACTAACCGGTTCCGGTTCGCATTGGAACTGGTAAGATACCGGTCCGGACGGTTCTACCGTTCCAGAACCGGTATCTTACCGGTTCCAATCCGGTTCCTGGTTGAACCGGAGCCGGATCCTTTAATTTAAAAAAATTGTTTTTTTTTTAAATTTAGATAAATATATTTGAGATTAGTTTACAAACAAAAAGACCATTAGCACAGTATGTTCCTAATCGACTTGTAACTCCATCAAACCATGCCTTACTAATTACTTCATTTTTTTAGTGAGATTTTCGTACCGCATGTTGCTAGAAAAATAGGGACGATCGATTTCTTGTTCGATCGATTAGTGCTGGTGGGGGGTGAAGCTGCTTAATCAATGTTAAACTCTTTTTAATCATGCTTTAACTTGATGAATCATGTTGGGGGACTTTATGAAATTTCAATATCATTGTTGTTTGATTTCGGTCCCTCTTCCGTTTTGAGTTCAGGGAATAAATGCATGGGGTGTTAGTCGACGCATGTTTAAGGATGATGATTTTCATGCTTGAGAGGGTGAGGTGCTTTCATTCTTTTCTTAACCGTGTTTAGCATGTTAAATAAGAATGGAGAGAAATGCATGGAATTGTGAATCAATGAATGAGATAAAATGTATTATTAGAACTTTAATGATGATATACATCTTAATAATTCTAAAACTGAAGAAATAGCAAGAATGAGTATACGAGAATTAAAACACTTCTATCCTACATAGTTTAGATCTTATTAGTGGTCTCAAGTTAAAGAATAGCTTATATATGTTGATGTAACTTTAATGTTAAAGAAGTAATGAAAATGTGTTGAATGAATTTGATAGACTAATACACGGCATGTGAGTTTCACGAATTAAGAAGACCACATTTCAACTTCTGGAACAAGGAATAAGTATGTTGCGATCGGTAACATACGACAGGTTTTGATATATGATTTGCTGAACTTACGTGACTTACGTGGAATTACTTGGCTATGTGAATTTACTTGAATTATGAGCATTCAGAGTTGATATATCGATGTATCAAAATAAATGTTTTGTTAACACACATCTTTTTCAATAAATGTACATCGATATATGACTTTCACGTTGGACATATTATGTTGCATCATATGAGATTATGATATTGGCATGATGCATTGACACGCATGGACATTGAGCATGTCATGTTGATTCTACCGATTCCTTCGTTGATACCCTTATCCTTTTTCGTTGGTATCTGTGATGCGTATCTGGGGATGATGGGCACGCCGATGGCTCGACGGAGAGAGTGAGCTGAGAGATGCCGTAGCGACGAGTGTGCCGACGTCCCTCAGACACGAGGGATGATGGACCGCCAATGGCTCGACTGAGAGAGATGTCGTAGCGACGAGCGAGCCCTGCTCAAGCATGATATTTGATTGATGATACCTTTCTTTGGACTCCGATCCTTTGGTATCTTGAGATATTTGATAGCTTTTCCTTGGATTTAAGGACATTTGCTATCCCGAGATGATTTGTACCCTTCATGCGTCGCATTACATTGCATTGCATTGCATGACATTATATATCACATTTTATAGATGATTGTTGTATTTACTTGATAATTTCATATTGGGCTTTGGCTCACCCCCTAGGGGGCTGTTGCTGTCTTTGTGTGTGGGAAATGTCAGGTATTACAGGCAACCAGGATCCCAAAGAGGGAATGCTCGCTGGAAGTCTTACCAGATGTTGTTTTCTTTTGTTTTTTCCCAGTCGTAGGATATTTAAGTATACAAGGGTGTGTCCTGTATAGTATAACTATGTAAATTTAGTTTATTTCCATCCAGTCTAGATTTTTGGGGAATATATGCTGTTTCTTTCCTGCTGATGGTATTATGTAAATATTTTGAGTATGAAATGTGTGCTGGAGATATATTGTGCATGCTATGGTATGATGTAAATATTTTTAGTACGGCTTATGTGCTCGGTGCCTATGATGCATGCTATGGTATTATGTATTTACTTGCTGCACTGGGATATTGTTTTTGTGTTTTAAATTTTTCTGGTATGTCCCTCGTGCGCGGAGGTCATGCCGAAATTTTGAGAGCCACTTGTTTGCAGAAATTTTAAATAATCATTCCGCTGTTTACAAATAAATAATCATTGTGTGATAATTAAACACTTGATTAGGAATGTGTCCTCACACATGTTTTGTAATACCTCAATTACGGGCAATTCTTTTGATATATATGGTATATACAATTCTTTTGGTATAACTATTTTGTAATGCCTGGTGTATATGCAATTATTTTGGCTATTTTGACATTAGTTTGGCTACACAGGATTTGAATATATGGTCAGAATGTTTGGTACCACACAAATGTTATATACAAATAGTTCTGATGTTTTATTCTGTTCATTGCGCTTGGAAAGATGTGAAGTATACGCATGTTAAAACAAATTATATTTTTTAGTACCACAAACTGGCTTATTTAGTACCATGAATTTTGTTTTTTAGTACCACAAATTATATTTTTTAGTACCACAAACTAGCTTATTTAACACCACAAAGTTTCCTTGTGCAGCTCAAAAATATGTTTAGTACCACAAATTAGTATATTTCATACCACAAATCAGTATATTTAGTACCACAGTGTAGCTTATATAGTACCACAAAATATGTTATTTAGTACGAAAAATATGTTATTTAGTACCACATATTCACTTATATAGTACCACAAATCAGTATATTTGGTACCACAAATTAGTATATTTAGTACAATAGAGTAGCTTATAGTACCACAAATTATATTATTTAGTATAAAAAATATGTTATTTAATACTAAAAATATGTTATTTAGTACCACAGATCAATATATTTGGTACCACAAGTCAGTATATTTAGTACTACAGAGTATATAATACCATAAATTATGTTAAGTACCAAAAAAATGTTATTTAGTACCACAAATCAGTATATTAATACCACGTATTAGCTTATATAGTACAACAAATCAGTATATTTGGTACCACAAATCAATATATTTAGTACCACATAGTAGCTTATATAAGTTAATACGTGGTACTAAATAACATATTTTTGGTAGTAAATGACATAATTTGTGGACATCTAATCTTACTCAGAGGCAACAACTGTTACGACCATAGCCCTTTCAGCACATGCTATTCCACATGGGGTTGAAGTTTCCATGGAGTTAAGCAAGTTGAAAGCCCAAGAGATGAAGTTTCTGTTGAGTTTAAGCAAGTTGAACGCCCAAGTGATATAAAGGGGATCCAACATGTATACACAACTATATAAAGGAGTTTTGTGTTGTAAATTATCTATTGTAATCTAATGTTATTTAGTACCACATATTAACTTATAGTACCACAAATCAGTATATATAGTACCACCGAGTAGCTTATATAATACCACAAATTATATTATTTAGTACAAAGTTATATATATATTTACCATATATTAAATGTATGATAATGTGGTACTAAGTAAGATTAGATATGAACAATCTATTTCGTTGTTATATAACATAAAATGACATATTATATATAAATCTATTTGCAAATATATCAAGTTATATATATCTTTACCATGATAAAAAAATTTTCGTAATAAATAACATAATTTGTGTTACTATATAAGCTACCATGTGATACTAAATATACTGATTTGTGGTGTCGAATATACTGATTTGTGGTACCATATAAGCTAAAATATGGTACTAAATACAAGGTGACAAAATTTTCACCTCAAATGCAGAATCGTAGGCGCTCAAGCGCCTGTCAATCTGCCAAAAATTATAGTGGGCAGAACCATAGGCGCTCGAGCGCGGATTTATGGTACCAAATATACTGATTTGTGGTACTATATAAGCTAATATATGGTACTAAATATACTAATTTATGGTACTAAATATATTGATTTATGGTACTAAACAACATATCTTTTTAGTACTAAATAACAATGTGGTACTGTATAAGCTACTGTGGTACTAAATATACTGATTTGTGTACCAAATATACTGATTTGTGGTACTATATAAGCTAATATGTGGTACTAAATATTATAATTTTGTGGTACTATATAACATATAATCTGTGATACTAAATTATACAATTTGTGGTACTATATAAGTTAATATGTGGTACTGAATATACTGATTTATTGTTTTATATAAACAAGTTTATGGTACTAAATATAATTTGTGGAATACATGACTTGGTTATATTACACAAAAAAGCTCACATGTTAAGCTTCAAACAACATTCAACAAAACCTTCTCATTTTCAAACTCAGTTATATTACAACAAAAACACAATAATATTGTGATAGTATTACAAAATAAGAACGATATCTATGATTAGCCAAGAAGTAACATCTACAAAAAGAGATTGACCATATATGATATTCACACCGCCAAAAAAATCACCCCAGCTAGCTTATATATTACTTCACTGCGAGCAAGATGAAACTGATGAAGACGAGGCGAGCAAGGTGCCGATGCGATGAAGGTACTGAAATGATGCGAGCAAGGCGACAAATCTTGGCCACATGAGGACCAGGGGACAAAAGGTGCTGCATGAGAGAGCTTGATTTTAAAAAGAATTCATTTAAGGTCATTCCCCAAAATCTTTCCCTTCACATGCATATGAACAGGGGGACAATTGAAACAAAGTCAAGCTTCAAAAAAGGAATTCCATGCCACAAAGTTGCATCTTTAGATGGATTATATATTTTTAAAACAGAACAAAACTAACTTCATCAACACTCCCCAAAACTTCTTCAAAAAAGGAATTCCATGCCACTAAAGCGAGTAAAATAAGGCACTCTAAAGCCAAATATCTTTATCACGGGCTTGTTACTTCTCAAGGAGAGTGTGAAATAAGAAATATATATTTCTTGATCAATAAAAATAATTGTGCAGAAAGAGGTTTTTTTTTTTAAATTGAGAATCTCAATGCCACAATGAACGAAAACCATAGTATAAACTAAGTATAATTCTTGAAAAACACATTCAAGATCATTGAAATCTATAATCAACAAAGCAAAATAATCTCTTTCATATAAAGAAAAAATTCACCCCAAAAGTCAATAACTTGACACAAACCAAGTGTGATTAACAAGTCAATTACAGACAACAACGATTACGACTCAAAACAAAGATAAATTCTTTTTTCAATTAACAGTAAATACACCAACCAGTTCATTTTCCATGTCATTAGCATCATCATCGTAGACTTTCCTGTGGCCAGGCTGACTTCCACAAAACACATAAATCTTCTTGAATTTTCTACCCTTAGTTTCCATTCAATCAACAATTCTTCACACACAACATAATAAATGAACGAAAAGATCAAAGAGACGGAAAACATTAGCACAAAGACAATCTAGAGGATTCTCCCATGGAGTCGACGCCGTCTACTCCACATACCACTGATCCGCAAAACCCCAACCACACACCGTCTCAATACCGACTTTCACCAATGTTTCTATTTCTTCTCCTAACCCACAATCCCAAGAATCCACCCCTTTACAAACAAGGCTCACGTTCAATATCAGACCATGACAGCAACTCACCTCTCCGTATAGGCATTTAGAGAAGAATGTCAGTGTAAAAGATGGAATGAGAAAATTGGGAGAAGAAAGAGAAAAAGAGTTTACGTAAAGAGAGAGAGGTAGAGATTGGGAGGGGAATGTTATTGTAGTGAATTGAATAATATAGGGAGTTGAAAATAACCTTTTCCTAAAATAGGGAGTGCAGACTTCATCTTTTTTCATTAAGGACTTAACTTTGAAAGCAAATTGGCTTCGGAGATTTTTGGGCAAGTGTCCCAAAAATAATTCATTTAGATAAAAAAAAAATTTAAATTTGTTGGTAGAAAACAATAATTAGTAGTGGATTTTTAATGTTAAATTCAATTCTTATGTAACATTTTAAATTTTGACCAAACACCAAATGGAATTTCAAATCCATGGAATTCTAAATCCAAATCCAATTCCAATTCCAATTCCAATTCCAATTCCAATTCCAAATCCAAATCCCATTTTTTATTCAACCAAACACACCCTAACAAACAATTTCCAATAAATCTCCCTTTCTGAAGTTTCAATCTTTACTCACCAGAGAAAGTAAATGAGGAAAAATCCATCTTAAATGAAAACTTGAAGTAGGTGAATAAATTCCCAATTCCTTTTATCATTGTCCCCGAACTTTCTGTATCTATAATATAATCCTATCCCCAAGGGTTTCTGGATCAAGACAAGTGTCTTGAATTCTTTGTGCAGATTTTCATCGTTTTATTTCAAATTCTGCTTAATTCAACGTAGATGAATAACTTTTAGATTTTTTTTTATTTATTTTGATCACTAGATGTCCAAACCTTGAGGATGAGGGTTTTGCTCAGATAGTAGCCAAGATACAGAATTCTGTTTTACCCGTATGGTCTAAATGCTTCGGTGCTGATCTGAATTTTATGATTTACTGCTGTTACTGTCACCATGCCATTCCCATGGAAGAAGGTGAAGAGCACCAAAATTTCTCAATTGGTGAACCATCATCTGCACAAGCGCCGGGATGGCTCTTCGCTTGTCGTAGAAACCGGGTTTCCCACATCCCTAATCGATCTATTCATTAAGAATCGAGAAAAAATGAAAAAATCATCCAAGACAAAGCGTCAATCTTCTTTTCAGAATGCTCCAGTAATCGCAAGATCGCCTACTCTATTCCCCTCTCCTCCGCAATCACCGTCGCCCACGAATTCACCGGTAATCACTGTATTGCCTACAACTCCTTTAAATTGTTGTTCTCCCTTACGGAGCGCCTCGCTTTTTCACCTGCCTTCTACGGATGTGAATGAAATCGATGTGGGAGATCGTGATGGTGGTGGAGCTGGGAGGGCTGTGGATGCAAATGGAGTTATCTTGGTGGCAGTAAAGATATTTTTTGTGGCTGTTTTGGCGTTAGGGAAAAATAGACTAACAGTAGGAATTACCATGTCTACGTTCTTGTTGGTTTTCCTGGAGTATGCAGCGAAACATCTGCGTGGATTGTCGAAGCCATGTTCAAAGACGAAAGAGTGGTTAATATCGATGTTGCAAAAGGTTCCCGAATTAAGGTATAAGGTTGATAAAGTTGATCGGAAGAAAGATGGTGCATCATTGTCTTTGAAGTGCTGTGAATCAAGACATCAGATTCAGGAGATCGAAATTGGGAAACAAATCGATATCCAATTACACTTATTGATGCAATACAACCAGAGAAGGAAATAGTGAAAGATTCCTGTTTTAAAGGGAGATACATGAATCAAGAAAATGAATCAAAAGAGGTGGTGATCCGGAAAGAAGAGTCTATATTTGAAGTGGCAAAACTGATGAGCAAATCACGGAAAGATAAAATAAAATCAAAGATGATATTTGTACCTAAGAAATTTCTGAATTCAAGAAAAGAAAACAACTTTAGAAGGGTAAAACTCGTTAAAGAGGATACCATTGCCGTGTGTGAAGAACAAGGAACTGATGGATGAGAGGATAAATGGGAATCCGAGACTGCTTTAAGTGGAAGATTCAAACAAGAAGATGTCACAAATTCGAGTTATGCAGTTGGTGGTTTGCCAGAGATTGATGAGGAAGTAGCCATAAACAAGAAAGTGGGGGGCAAGGGAACAGAATCTGGAATGAGTTGGAGTTACTCCGTGCTCTGTTTAACTGTTCTTATCGGACTCATTGGAGGACGGGCATCTGCTCTCCTGCTCACTTTATCATGGTTTCTTGTGTTGAAATTAGGCAAAACAATACCTAGGCACAGAGAGGTGCCTATAATCAAATCTTTTATTGATAAGTCTGGTTAGAGTTTTTGGATCCCTTTTCTTAGAGAAGCTTTTTTTTATACTTCTTGTTCTTTGGTTTTTCTTTGTTTCCCTTGGATTTGCTATTCCGGCCTCAGATGGTTATTCGACCTTCTTCCGTTGGCCATTGAGTTCGGGTGTTGTGACTCTCACCTGTAAATTTATAGATAAAATTCACAATGCAACTTATTTGAAAAGTTCTAGTAGTTCTCTAGTATGTTTTCCTTTTTAATTTAATGACTAAAACTTACATCCTATGTTGATAACAAATACATTCTTGCTACCACGTGTTTAGATGGTTTTTTTAAGAGGAAATTACAAGAAGGTACCACTTTCCAAAACATCTTTCAACTAAATCTCCCAAAAAAATATTCTTTCAACTAAATACATTTTTAGAAAATTTATTTCAAATAAGTCTGTTTTGTCAAACCCTAATCTTATTAGTCTATTAATTATTAATAAAATACCCATTACTCTACACCTTCATCACCCTCACTCTGCTACAGACACGTAATTCTTTGACGCACATATAAACTATCAAAGCTTCCTTTTCTTGTACTCAACCATTCGAAAATTTCATGTGAAATATATTATACTCTCATCCACCTTTGATTTTCAATTACAATGTATTTATCTATTTTCACAAGGCAAATATGCCTGTCTGAATCTGAATCTGTGCGCAAGCCACGTACATAATACAAAACAATTTGGTTAATTTCCACGTATGGTGATTTGAATGTGGGCAGCAATTTACAACCTTTCGATCCTGAAAATCAATGCTCATGTCCATCATTACACGTAAGATCGATTTACTGATATCAAGAAATTTTCTCGAAAAATTTCCGTCGCATGGAGATGAATTATCATTGTTTGGGTCTATCGGTGCATGCAATTTACATGTACCGATAGACTATATTTTTTATTAATGGGGACAATTAAAAGGAAACACGTTCTATGGGAAAAAAAGATGAAGTTGATAGGTCGACATTCATCATTTCTTGATTATAACGGAATTTGCACCAATGGTTTCAACTCATGTAATAGACATGCACCGTCTAAGTTACCGATACATATAAATTACTCATGTAGTGCATGTAAAAATTACATGCACCGATTTAATGTTTATTATCATGAAGTGAATCTTAAAAAAATCATGTATATCTTCATTCAAGACAACTATTTGCTCCCACAATGATCTTAAACCCCAATTTTCTAATATATCAAATGGCAACAACCATATTCAAGCATGCACGTTTCACTTTAGAAAACAAAAGCAAGGAATATCGGTGCATGTAAAAAATTACTCATGCGGTGCAAATAAAACATTATTCATGTGGTGCATATAAAAATTACTCATCCGGTGCTTGTAAAATTGAGTCATGCGGTGCATGTAAAAATTACTCATCAGGTGCATGTAAAATTGAGTCTTGCGGTGCATGTAAAAATTACACATGCGGTGCATGTAAAATTGAGTCTATAGGTGCATGTAATATACATGCACCTCTAGAGTCATATGGTACATGTGAGTCATGCGGTGCATGTAATTTACATGCACCGGTAGACTCAACATTTGCATTAGTTATCAAATTACATAATAAATAAGTATCATACAATAATTGTTAAAGACGATCACAAATAACACTTAAAAATTAAGACACGTTGGTGTAATATATTATCATTTGAAAAATAATATACTTTTGTTATTTGATTAATCAATGATTTATCATATATTATATACTCATCCATAATAAAAATTTAATTTCTAAAATAATATATTGTATCTTTAATTTGTTATAAGATCAACAAGCAAGCAACACATAGTGGTGCATGTAAATTACATGTGCCCCTAGTTTACCGGTGCATGTAATTACATGCACCGTTAGTCTACGGGTGCATGTAATTTACATGCACCGATAGTATACCGGTGCATGTAAATTACATGCATCGGCAGACTCAACATTTGCATTTGTTCTCAAATTACATAATAAATAAGTATCATATAGTAAGTGTTAAAGACGATAACAAATAACACTTAAAATGAAGACATGTTTGTGTAATATATTATAATTTGAAAAATAATAGAATTTTGTTATGAGATTATGCAATAATTTATCATATGGTATATACTCATCCATAATAAAAATTTAATTTCTAAAGTAATATATTGCATCATTAATTTGTTATAAGATCAATCATAAAAATTATAGAATGAAAAATTAATTCACATTTTTTTTATTTGATCATTGTTATTTAGTACTTAGATAAAAAAAATCATATATGCATCTCCGCCTATCGGTGCATATAAATTACATGCATCGATAGATTTTAGCAAGTCGGTGCATGTGAATTACATGCACCACTGAGTCTATTTTGGTGCATGTAAATTACATGCACCTATAGACTTATACTATATTTAACCAAAAACATAGCCTTTTTTATATATATTTTGAATATGTAACATTTTTCCTCATTAATTTTTTTTAATTAATAGCAAACTGAAATAGAAGGCTCGAGATGTGAAATAACAAACTGAATAAGAAAAACAACACCTAAGTCTAAAGATGCATGTAAGTTACATGCACCAATGAGTCTATCGGTGCATGTGAATTACATGCACCGATAGACTCATGAACTGCCGGTGCATGTAAATTACATGCACCACTGAGTCTATCGGTGCATGTAAATTACATGCACCGATAGACTCATGAATTGCCGGTGCATGTAAATTACATGCACCAATGGTTTCAATATCATTACATTCTCAAAATTTTCATTCAAACAATTGATCGAACATCTCAAATACATTATAAATTTGAGTTTTACATTAAAAATCTACAAACAATCATTACAATAAAATTGAATTCATAATAAATATAGAATTTCCAAACAATTGATCGAACAAGTCAAATACGTTATACTTTTACGTTTCACATTACAAATCTACGTACAAACATTACAAAAAAGTTGAAATTCAGACATTACAAAAAAATTGAAATTCATAAGAAATATAAAACAAAATCAACACAATCGGTAGATGATAAATAGAAGAATGCGATGATTTTATCTTCTTGAACAACCTTTTTGTTTTCGTTTGACCAGTGCGCGCAGCTCCGACGCCATGGGAGGAGCGACAACTTCCGACGACGGCATTGGTGGTTGGGACATGTGGCTGATGTGAGGGTTGAAGACTAGGGTTTTGATATTGAAGGAGGTGATCCAAGGAAGGCAGAAGACTATTTTGGTCATTTTGACTAAAATTGGACCTAGTTGAAAGAATTTTTTTTGGGGTGACTGGGCCGAAAAATCTTTTACCAAATAGTACCGGCCCGAAATTTTCCCTTTTTTTAATTTGTATCCGGTAGATTCTCAAGGGTCCATCTATTTGTTATGCTTTTGTTCAAACTTTGATTGGGTATGTAAACTTTTTGAAGAAAGATTAATGACCTCATTTTTGTTTTTGTTCTGGTTTACCCCTCGCGTACTGATGACTTTTCTTTTCGTTTCTTTTCCAGATTATGCTTCCGTATTTGCGTGTGTTGGAAAATCTGGCATAACATTAAATATCAAAACAGGGTTCTTCGATATACATGTTTGCAGCGGAAGTCTGATTTTCCCGGATCGCTGAGCCCGCCTACAAGCCTTCTAGATCTTGAATCCTCGTTGGTATTCGGTAGATTACTACTAAAGTAAAATACATTCGATACACACTTTAGTCGTTGGTGATTCTCCAAGAGGGACCCTTGTGAAATAAGAACGAGAGATTTGTATATGGTGGTGTTTATGAGAAGGAGACCCCTATATATAGGGACCCAACCCTAACCTTAGGTGCGTCATGGGTCTTGGGCAACAAGCCCAACCCTAGATGCGCATATGGGCTTAGGGTTTTTACTTTGCGTCAAATCTGGATGTCTATTGGGCCTTGGGTCATAAGCCCAACCCAATGGATGCATATTGAGTCTTGGGCCATAAGCCCAACCCATATACATCTGCATCTCTCACTCGTACATATTTGAATCAATATCCAAATCATTTCTCAATCGTCTCTCGTGTCACGCCGCCCTCTCTCATACAAGGGAATAAAGCGTGCGACCAAGTGAGAAGCAATAGTGAGGAGAATTATATTAAGTCATCGCCAAAATAACATAATTCTACAACTCAGAAACTCACATATACCCCAAACTAGTGTGGTCGCATCAGACCAATCATCTCTGATTCCTCATATTATGATAGAGCATGTCTGTCTCTTTCAGTTATGTATCTATGGTCAGGACAATGTCAAAAACAAATTTCGACTTAGTCGGCTGGCCTATGAGCCATAGAACAAAATGATGTGTTACCAACTTGGCTCTTCCTCGGCCACTCATGCCAGTCAGTTTGGTCTTGATACCTTTCCCAGACATGCTCCGACAGACCACATCAATCATGGCCTTTGGATACATGCTAAAGTAGCGTCATCAAGCTTACACCTTGTGACATGGTCCAGAGTCCCAAAGAGTACATTAGAACAAATAAAGCGCTCACACAGTGACGAAGTAGGAATCAATTCTGTCACTCCACTTCAGTGGTCGTACTTACTGAACACATGTAGTATGCATACATGCTATGATGGAGCTCCCACTCAACTTGGGTATGTCACGCTCTAAACATCATACGAATCTGAGTCCAATGGCTACAAAAAAGCTCATGACTTGTGCTTTGCGAGATACCATCTATCATCAATTCACACATTCGGCTATAAACAGACTTTTATGGAGGTTGGACATACTCCATAATTGATCTAAATTGATCTCATCTTAGCCTCTTGCTAAGGCGACTATTATATTATCATTACAACATTTCTCGCTCTTCCAAGATCGAAGGGATCAGGTGATACATGATCTTCAAGTCTCATCCTGCTCGCTATCAAAGAGCCAGGGTGATTGCCCGTGTGAGTGGGCCAATCAAAGTCTGATGACATTCACATATGAACACAGTACATCAACAAACCAATTGTTCATAACAATTGTTCTAGCAGGCAAAACAAATCCTACAAAGCCCATAGGATTAACATGTCGCATGAACAAATCTCCGCGCAAGGGCTTGGTCCATAGGTCAACGCTCATATCGCTAGTAGGAATATGCCTGAGAACCACTTTGGCTTGTGCAACATAATCTAGAATAAAGATACAACAATATCATCTACATGCGCAAAAACTCGCAGTCTTTGTAGAGATCCTCTTAACCAGATTTATCTTATATTGTTGATGTGCAGACTATTACTTTGCTTCTAAGGTAGATAGAGAGATACAAGGCCGCTTCTTATCACTTCAAGTGATACTTGCGCCTTTAACTATAAATGCATATCACATAATGGATTTGCGCTCATCTCTATCAAGTGACCCATCAACATTATATCCATCAGTTCTCAAATCATCTTCATGGTAGCACATAGATAGATCATTTTGACTGCCATCTAATAGGCAACCTCAAAATAACTCTGATTTTACTCACCATCCAATTGTAAAGCACATGCCTGGTTGAATACACATTATTGTGTACATCAAACCCTCTACATCGCTTGCATATGGAACTTCATTCATACGTTTCTTTCATTTTCTGTTTTAGGACACAACTCTCTGCTCGTATAGCAGACACCCACTTGTTTTGCCTTTTGTGAAGTTACAACCTCTTAATATTTGGCTGGCTCATCAAAATCCATAAAAGCACGCATAAAAAATTCTCAAACAATGATTTATATCATTAGAGAATAATTTTGTGCTTCCTTTTATATATTCAAGGATTTTGAGAGACTTCCTTCAGTGAACCACTCCCACTGAATTTAAGATCGCTTTCATTTTCTCTATTACTTGTCAGACAAGGCCTTATAACCTCATCTTGGTTAGAGACTACATCGCAAACCACATGATTCATCTAACTCGTATAGTTTGATGCTCCCTTTTTGACTTCACTCACAAAATGCACATCTCGAACTCTATTTTAGCCATTCCTCAATTGGAATGTTCACAGTATATTAGAATATTTTCCAAAATTTAAGTTTTGAAGCTCTTGAATCAAGCTTTTAATGTTTGTAAATATCGTGAACAAATCATGCCGATTCCCAAAGGCATAGAACTTCCAAATAACTTTTTCTGCGATGCCAAAACTCAAAAGGTAATCGAAATGACTATTTAGAAGGCACATGGTACAAACTGTAGGCAACCGTCAAACGTTTCTTCTCCCCATAAAGATATTGGAAGATTCGCCGCGCCATCATTTATCTGGCAATTTTTCAGAAGTGTTTGATTCGTTTCTGTCTGCAACACTATTTCGTTGCGAAGCTTACGAAATCACTATTTATCTTGTAATTCTATGTTCTCATATGTTTGTCTAAACTAATCAGACATATATTTTTGCTTTCTATCACAACGTAGAATTTTAAATTCGTCTCTTTTTAATTCTCAACCATTGCAAGAATCGCTTTCTAAGTAATGAGAAGATACAAAACCAACTCTAAAAACACTTTATGTGCGCCATCTTTTGAAGCAAAATAGTGGCTGCATACTAGCACTTGATAGTAATCTACTAATCATACTCGATCCTTCGTCACATGTTTTGTTGCTCACGTATCTTCAATCCAACCAAAGAGAGAATTAGCAACAAAAATGTATTACGTACTACCAAAAGCATTAGGAGAGTAAGAAATGTGTTACCTTCTTTGGCTCAGTGCAATCACGAGCAAAGTGACACATCTTGTCACAGTTGTAACACTTTAGTTTGCTTATATCCCTCGCTTCACCCATTTTACCTTGGTGACACAATTTTTTCTTGCCACTCAGTGGGGTTAGGAATTGATTCTTGTTATTACCCAGTTTTGCACCCCTTTGCTTGTTACAACGTCCACCCTTTTGGGGTTTTCGTTGACTAGCACGTGCGACAAGAGCAGCCGTTTGTGCACGTTCAGATTCTCTTCGGTCAGCCTCAACTTTCAAATGACTGGCAACACTATCGTACGTTTTAATCTGCTCGTTGTGGGTCAAAACAAGTTTAACATTTCCCCAAGTCTGCTCAGGTAGCGACCTAAGGATTGACAAGACTTGTTCATCTGTGAGCTCAGTTCCAGCATTCTGAAGATCTTGAATCATATCCTTCACATCAAGATGTTGGCTCATCGAGTGCCTAGGGTCAAGTATATACTGTTTAAATTAGAGGGCAAGAGCCCTCAATCTTGTAGCCGATGTGCTACGGTACATGACCTTCAGAACTTCCCATAGCTCTTTAGCAGTGGGATGCTTCTCAAATTCTCTGATCAGATTATCATGCATGCAGCTTAGCATAGTAAAACACGCACTTTTATCATTGTTAGGATCGGTTCGGAGTCTTTAGGGGGGGGGGGGGGTGAATGAACACTCCTTTAAAATTAATCCTTTTTTGATATCTTTCGGGTTAGTGAAAGAGATCTATTTCTTAATCAACTTCTCTGCAGAACAGACCACTGAATATAATAGTGCGGAACGGTCTGTTCTAGACTAGGAAGAACGGCTCGATGGCTTAAAGAGTATAACGTAGTACGGAATGATAAAAGACAGAATATGTTTCTGGAAGTTCGAAGGTGGTGTAATCCTTCTACGTCTCATCTTCTTCCAATTAAGGAAGGATTCCACTAGAAGACTTTGATTTAAGGAAGGATTCCACTAGAAGACTTTGATTTATACAATCCTGTTGTACAAACCCGATTCAGCTGGATTTACCCCACTACCAGACTGAAACTCCTAGTCTCTCGATCTGTTCAGACACACACTGTCTGACAGTTACAATTGAATCTCACTTCTCTATCTTAGTAAAAATACAAAAGACAGACTGATCTTGTCTATGCACACAATGATCCTATGACGATCAAATATTACACTATGATGTGCTTATGAAAACTTTGGGCAGACTGGTAAGATGAATATCTTATGAAAGTGGTTCTGCTCAAGAATATCTGGACTTGTAAGCTTGTGCTGTTTTTGTTTTCTTTTCGTTTCTTGATTGATCAGTAGTCGTTTTTAGCTCTTTAGTTGCATCCTTATATAGTTGCTTATACCAATGACATTATTTCATTATCTGTGAAACTCTTGACTCTCCTCAATCTCTGAACAAGCTTCAGTCTTATTCTTTTAGGCACTTGCCTTTCTGGTCTATGCTTTCGGCGTCTGTTAGGTAAGCTCTTCTTTGTCTTCTTACCTTTTAAGGTAATCTTCAGTCCTTGGTCTTTGTCACCATTAATTGCATCATTAAATGCTTCAATAAATAGCCGTTAATGATTCGGACTGAAGAACGACGCTTATTCAACCTTGTCTGCTCTGCTCTGATTATTATTGAGCTGATCTCGTGCTTCGATCTGGTCAGGCTGATTTTCATCGATCCGTTCTGATTTTGCGATAGACCATATCGGCGTGATATGCTTTGACATGGTTTAGCGTCTTGATCGGTCTGATCCGTTTTGTCATCTTTAAAATCCGGAACTAACAAATTCCCCCTTTTTGATGATGTCACAACATAGCTTCTATGTCTTCTTATCCAGTCTTTTAAAAGTTCTGAAGCGTATACTTGTGGATCAATTAAGTCTTCTTGTTCAAAATAAATGAACATTGTTAAGTTGTAGTTCGGATCGATTAAGTCATTTTGTTCAAAATAAATGAACTAAGACTTAGATAAGTAACTGAAGAACTCTGATTTTATTGTAAAAATCTGATATACATTTACATGTCTGACTTTTATAGACATCTACTTCTTCGCTGAAGACTGTTGAGCTGACTTGAAATCCTTTTTCTTTTCCCCCTTTTGTCAGCAGCAATCTCCTGAAGGAAATCTACGATCTGCGTGAGCTGAGCGCAGATAGCATCCAGACGAGTGTCTTGAGCAATAAAGGATTTGGCTACGGAAGTCCGAACTTCAGTTGCCAGCTCGATCTGTTCTTTTCTCAGGCTGTTTTTATAAGAAGCTTGCTGAGAGAACAGGTCAGTCAGTCCGTGCTGAATACCGCTAATGCTAGCCGTCATCTTTTCTCTGAAAGATTCAAAATCCAAGTGTGTAGACCTTTGACTCTGATGAACTTCTCTGACTCGTTGGGAGATATAGAGACAGTTGTCAGAGAGCTGTTGAAGAGACTTGGCCAGAGATGAGGCTTCAGCAGGTAAATGGCCCGGAGAGTGATCAGATGGTGACGTAGTAGGATCATCCTCGGCGTCAACTGGTACAAGTGAAGAGACGTCAGATTGACGTGTATCGGACCGGATCAAAGTAACCAAGTCCGTAGAGAATTTTTCCACAAATGCCAAATCTTCAGCAGACTGATCTGGAGGAGTGATAGGTCTGGTAGGCTCTTCAACCTGTAAAGCGGCAACAATTGTTGACACCACGAGATCCGGATCGACGGAGTCTGGTGAGACAACTTTCGAAGGTGCGGCAGTTGGACTGTGCTGAATGTGGGAGACTGAAGACGCCAGAAGGATGGAAGTTTTGGGAGAATCCAGCAAGACATCCATGGCCTCAGTCTCTGCTGCAGACGGAGCATTGGTCAGTGGCTGCTCCGCTGTACCAGAAGTAACTGGCTCAAAGAATGGTTCTGCCACAGTTTTGCTCGCAGAGGGGTGACCTGGGCTGGGAACCGGAGTGGATATATTGAGATTCTGTCGTTGAAAACGAACAGCCAGGTGAAGAGCATGAATATCCATTTCCAGCTGAGCAATGACAGCACCATCATCTTTGGCAGTCGGATTGTTGGCATCAAAATTCGCCTTTTTGGCTGCAATGAGCAAGTTTGCCAGTCTGAGCCTGTGGTTAGCCTGGAACAATTCTTTGCGATGCACCGCAATCCGTACGTCATCAGTTTCTGTCCCTTTAAGGACTTCTTGTTCCATTTTGTGGTGTCTCTTTAGCTTGCCAAAGAACATACCAAAATGGTTGATCGTTTTGTATTCAACCCATTCATCAAACACCACAGTAAGCTCCTTTACTTTATCTTCAACATCTTCCATGGCAATGTCAATTGCAGTTTGAGCGGCTGACTTGGGTTTTGAAGAGAGGGGCTCAGCTAGAACTGCATTGCCTTTGTCTTTGCTGATGGGAGACGAGGGCTTAATCCCTGATTGGGTGTAGTCTTCTAATTATTTGATAACAATGCCCTTGACCACAGGGAGAGTGGAAGGGACTCGGATGGTGACCTTGAGTACAGTGGATGGAACTGTTGAAGGTTGAGTTGGAGTTTGGGTTGCAGGGGTGGCTTTTGTTGACGGCAAGATAGGTATGGTTTTGATATTGAAGGTTGACAGAGGCTTGGTGATTTGGGTTCTTGGCTTCTTTGGAGGGGGTTTGGCTGGAGATGAAGGAGCAGAGGCAGACTGAGTTTCCTCTGAGTCAGTCTGGATTGTCAGTTTGCGCTTGACTTGAGATTTTCTAGCAGCAGCCTGTTCCTGTCCCCGTTCAATCTTAACAGTCACCAGATCAGAGGGAGTGGGTGGAGCACCTTTGGATTTAAGCAAGGCCAAACCCTTGGGGTTGAGAATCTTAAAGGGGTTGAGAGCAGACGGCTTCCCCAGCTCGATGTCCAGTGTCTCCAAAAGCTTGCTGAGAGAAAAATCAAAGCAGACAGCTTGTTTGGATGCAATAACCGTTTCTAGCAGGACTCCAAACAAGATCACGGACCAATTCATCTTTTGTCCGGAGTGGATAACAGCCATTGCCCGGAATTTTTCGACGGTTACAGAGTCATAGCTTCCGGCTTTACCCAATAATGGCTTGCCCACAATCTCACAGAGAACTAGAAAATGAAACATCATTCTTTTCTTCTTGAAGGATGGCTGCAGTTTGTGGCCAAAAATAGATACTTTGCCCTGAAGATTGGTGATAGTGGCCTGAGGATGTGGCCAAAATCAGTCAGACAGGTGCTAGGAAGACCAAAGGTCTTTGACAGCGTCGACTAAGAAATATCAAAAGATTTGCCCTTGACGGAGGTGGAGATGAACGTCTTTTGAGAAACAGCATTGGCGAACAACTCTCGAATCTCTGACTCGTAAACCACCGTCCCGCATTCCAAAAAGTTCCTTAATCCTGAAGATTCCAAGGATTTGAACATAGAAACCATTTCTGGATCTTCAGCCCTGTAAATTTCATCGAACTCAACAGATAAAGAGTTGTGAGTGATAGTGGCCATTTGGATATGTAATGAAGAATGCGGAGAAATCGGAAATATTTGAAAGTTATAAACAGACAGCAGTAATTCGTAAAAAGTGAAATGAAAGTGAGATGTACAGCCCGCTAAATAGAAGAGAGAGGACGCGTGTCTGTATCTCGATGACTGATATTTAAGCGATTCAAAATAAACGGACAGGATGAGAGAGAGATAAGGCGGTTAAAATTCGATCAGTCCGGGTTGTTTAAACAATTACTATATTAAAGACTGATTGTAATAGAGCAGACATATCATAAGATAATATCAGATTTGACAGAGATCGGTCTGAAAGTTCGGACCGGTATGTGTCTTTCTGATTTTTTGTATTATCGATCTGTGCCTAGTTCACGGTCTTTAAAACATAATAAACGATGCCTCTAAAAGATCAAGATAGATCTATTAAACCAAG
Organism: Haberlea rhodopensis; assembly: GCA_907163345.1. NCBI lineage: Eukaryota > Viridiplantae > Streptophyta > Magnoliopsida > Lamiales > Gesneriaceae > Haberlea > Haberlea rhodopensis. The sequence goes on along the minus strand of CAJQUN010000004.1, from coordinate 7,216,024 downwards.
AATTTGACGAAATAATTAAACTTAGCCTCAGGGAGTGGTTTGGTGAAAATGTATGCTGCTTGCTGGTCTGTTGAAATGTGCTCAATCCGAATTTCCTTTTTGCCGACGTGATCTCGAATAAAATGATGTCTGATATCAATATGCTTTGTTCGAGAGTGCAAAACTGGGTTATACGTTATAGCGATGACACTGGTGTTGTCACAAAATATCGGAGACTCAACAGCTTGAATGTCATAGTCTCTGAGCTGATGTTGAATCCAGAGCATTTGAGCGCAACAGCTTCCAGCGGCAAGATATTCCGCCTCAGCTGTAGATGTGGCAATAGATGTTTGCTTCTTGCTAAACCATGAAATCAATCTTTCACCTAGTAACTGACAGGTTCCACTGGTGCTCTTGCGATCAATCTTACACCCAGCATAGTCAGCGTCTGAATATCCAACTAAACTGAAATTAGAATCTTTGGGATACCAAAGACCAACGTTCTGAGACCCTTTTAGGTATTTAAGAATGCGCTTAGCAGCAATAAAGTGAGATTGCTTTGGATCAGACTGAAATCTAGTGCATATGCAAACTGAAAACATAATATCAGGCCGGCTCGCTCCGATCAGACCTCGATACATGGTTACCTCAACTGTTGTTCCCCCTTAGTCTTTATCTAGCTTAATTGAAGGACTCATTGGAGTTGACGCAGTTGAACAAGTCTCCATTCAGAATCTCTTGAGAAGCTCTTTGGTATACTTGGTTTGATTGATAAAAATACCATTGCTGAGCTGTTTGACTTGGAGACCCAGGAAGAATGATAGTTCTCCCATCATACTCATCTCAAACTGTCCCTGCATTAACTTAGAAAATTTCTCGCAGAATTTGGGGTTAGTTGACCCAAAAATGATATCGTCAACATAGATTTGAACCAATAATGTATGTTCCCCCTTAATAAATTTAAATAAAGTTTTATCCACTGAGCCGATCTGAAAAGCGTGGTTCAGAAGAAATTGAGACAGAGTATCATACCATGCTCTTGGAGCTTGTTTCAGTCCATATACTGCCTTATTCAGTAGATATACATGATCTGGAAACTAGTGGTTCTGAAATCCAGGAGGTTGCTCAATGTAGACTTCCTCCTGAAGCTTGCCATCTAGAAAAGCACTCTTTACGTCCATTTGATATACTTTGAAGCTTTAAAAGCAGCAAATGCAAGAAATATTCGGATTCCTTCAAGTCTGGCGACTGGTGCAAAAGATTCATCGAAGTCGATTCCTTCTTCTTGTCGGAAGCCTTGTGCCACCAGTCTGGCCTTGTTTCTAACCACCACTCCATCTGCGTCTAGCTTGTTTCTGAAAACCCATCTGGTTCCAATAACAGACAGACCACTTGGCCTGGGGGTTAATCTCCAGACTTGATTTTGTTCAAATTGGTTAAGCTCTTCTTGCATGGCCTTTATCCAGTTATAATCAGTCAATGCTTCATCAATCTGTTTGGGTTCCAGATTAGATATAAAAGCGGGTTAGTGAACACTCCTTTAAAATTAATCCTTTTTTGATTTCTTTCGGGTTAGTGAAAGAGATTTATTTCTTAATCAACTTCTCTGCAGAACAGACCACTGAATATAATAGTGCGGAACGGTCTGTTCTAGACTAGTAAGAACGGCTCGATGGCTTAAAGAAGTATAACGTAGTGCGGAATGATAAAAGACAGAATATGTTTCTGGAAGTTCGAAGGTGGTGTAATCCTTCTATGTCTCCCCTTCTTCCAATTAAGGAAGGATTCCACTAGAAGACTTTGATTTATACAATCCTGTTGTACAAACCCGATTCAGCTGGATTTACCCCACTATCCACTACCAGACTGAAACTCCTAGTCTCTCGATACACACTGTCTGACAGTTACAATTGAATCTCACTTCTCTATCTTAGTAAAAATACAAAAGACAGACTGATCTTGTCTATGCACACAATGATCCTATGACGATCAAATATTACAATATGCTGTGCTTATGAAAACTTTGGGCAGACTGGTAAGATGAATATCTTATGAAAGTGGTTCTGCTCAAGAATATCTGGACTTGTAAGCTTGTGCTATTTTTGTTTTCTTTTCGTTTCTTGATTGATCAGTCGTCGTTTTTAGCTCTTTAGTTGTATCCTTATATAGTTGCTTATACCAACGACATTATTTCCTTATCTGTGCAACTCTTGACTCTGCTCAATCTCTGAGCAAGCTTCAGTCTTATTCTTTTAGGCACTTGCCTTTCTGGTCTATGCTTTCGGCGTTTGTCAGGTAAGCTCTTCTTTGTCTTCTTACCTTTTAAGGTAATCTTCAGTCCTTGGTCTTTGTCACCATTAATTGCATCATTAAATGCTTCAATAAATAGCCGTTAATGATTCGGACTGAAGAACGACGCTTATTCAACCTTGTCTGCTCTGATCTGATTATTATTGAGCTGATCTCGTGCTTCGATCTGGTAAGGCTGATTTTCATCGACCCATTCTGATTTTGCGATAGACCATATCGGCGTGATCTGCTTTGACATGGTTTAGCGTCTTGATCGGTCTGATCCGTTTTGTCATCTTTAAAATCCGGAACTAACAATCATGATCTACCCATTTATTGTATGCGTCCATATCGCGACGATATTGGGTAGTCGGTCCATTTTCTGGCTCAGCTAGTTTAGGCATATCATTGGTGAGATGATCATGCAACTTTTTTTGTGAAGTAAAACTGAAAATTTTCTATACTACATTGCATAGTTTTGACCATCAAGTTTGCCACTACCATGAAGATCAGAGAAAGCTATTTGGATTTCCATAACTATTTGCACAATCAAATAAGATACTTGTTCAACAACAATTTTATTTTAGATCCAAGTAATTTCTATTATTCTTTTTAATTAATTGGAATCGAATTTCGCACTCAGCTAGTAATCATCTCCCTCCGAATTAAAGATCCTAATAAAAAGTTACCAATCTCGAAATAAAATAGTCCATAATATCATGCATGACATAACAACTTCAATTTCATATCATAAATTGCACTCAAAACAAATGCAATGTATATAATAAATTATAAATTCATGAATACTTCTCAAATAATAATGTCATAAAATTGCATGCTTAAATAAATGCAATATATCATGTATGACATCAAATTATAAATCCATGAATGTATAAATGCAATAAGTCAAGCATGACAATCTAATAAATTGCATAACTAGCATAATCATTATATCATGCAATGTTCTTAAGCTATAATATTTTTTTCAATTAACATATGAACTAAAAATTATTCCAAGCTCAAGAAATATAAATACGCAATTTATTACTTATTTCTTATGCCATTTTATTGTCCAAACATATTTCATATAACGACTACTTGTTAAACACATTATCATTATGCGTTTAGCCACACAATTATAATTATAATGACTCATTAAAATTTTAGTAGGACCTAAACTCAAATATTAAGGTCCAAAAATTTTATTTAGTTAGATCTATTGATCATTTAATAAAATTATCATTAATCCAACATAACAAAGTTATGTATCCATTAAAATCAATTAATTATAGATTGAATCTCTGGTTAATCCATATCTTAATAAGAGATATAACTATATCATCTAATCATATTGGAGATCTACACATCGATTTAATCACATAAATTTATTCAATCAAAAATGCCATAGAAAGTCTATTAATCATCAGGCCCATTATAATTATCATCATCCTTGATCATCAATAAGGAATATGAACTTGATTAGCCATCAATAAAATTAAGAGGAAATTACACATAGGTATCATTTTTCAAAACTTGTTTCAACTAAATCTAGCAAAATATTTTCTTTCAACTAAATACATCTTGTAAGAATCTTCTTTCAACTAAGTCCATTTTTATGAAACCCTAATCTAATTAGTCATTTGCTATTCCTAAAACACCATTGTTCTAAAAACTAATTTATAACAGTTGAATTATATGTTCCTCGTCGTGAGAGTTGGTTATGGTCGCGTGTTCTGGGAAATCAGCAACGGTGGTTAAGCGACGAGTATGGAGCGGTGGCGCTGTTGTGGTGGAGGCGGCGGCGACTCCTTTTCATTTTGCCAAATGTCATTCTTCTCCAACCACGGAAAACCGCTGTTTTGTTTCAATTTTATTTGCTGTTTTATGATATTTTTGGATTTACGTAACATTGAACTTTTATTTCAATTTTGGTGCAGATTATGTGTTTAAAATGTCTCTTTAGGTAAACAAATTTTTTTTTGTAACAAATTTGGAAAAGATAAACAACATATCATCTATAAACAACATATCATCTCATTCCAAAAGTTTTGATTTATTTTTTTCCACTTTCATTTGTTTATGTATAACATACCAAGTAAAAAATAGACTCTAAAATTCCATTTTCATTTGTTACATATTGTTTTCATTTCTAAACTTGCAGACATCATGTCACTACATTAGTGGAATGATCTATAATAACATAAATGATGCGTATATTAAATTCCTGACAATATATCAGTGGGGTAACACAATCTTATCTTCCCAAATCAAAGTTGAAGAACTAACAATTTTAAACAAGCAAGCAACACATAGAGAAGCATGTAAATTACATGCACCACTAGTCTACCGATGCATGTAATTTACATGCACCTATACTCTGTCGGTGCATGTAAATTACATGCACCGGTAGACTCAAAATTTGCATTGTTTCTCAAATTAGTATCATTTACTCTTTTGTACAAGCGCAGAGAGAGTATAAGGTCCTTTCAGGTCTTCCTCACTAGTATATGGTATCTTTAATTTTTTATAAGATCAACAAGCAAGCAACATATAACGGTGCATGTGGTAGCGCTTATCGAGTACGCCCAAATTAACCCTTCTCAAGTTAATAGCAAAAGTATGTAGTAGCGAGAGTAGGGATCGATCCCACAGGGAAGGTAGTATTTTTTCGTGTCAATTTAAAAAAGGAATAGTAAAAAGGGGGTTTTAAGTTGAGTGATTACTACTAAGCAAATTTTAAGAATTAAACTAATTAACGAGATTAACTAAAACGGTTAAAACTTATGAGAGTGAAGCGATTCTTGGTTTTCGGTCAGCTTTACTTTTGGAAAATTCTCTCTTGATCATCAAATTACTAACATTCAAATTCTTTCAATTATTCATCGATTGGAAATTGAATTCCTACCCGCCTTAATCGTAGTCAAAGAGAAAACAGCATTCAATCCGACCCTTATCAAATCTCTAATCAAAATTACAGCCGTTAATGATTAAATCAATGATATATTTCAAAACTAGTGAGTTCGATAAATCTAATCAATAGAAACTACAGCCGTTAATGATTGATTACCCAATCGTTTCTCCTAAGAATTCAACAACACCTACAGCCGGTAATTATTAATCTTAGTTGCTTCTTAATTAGCTATCGATTATGCATGTGAATACTAGGTGATCAATCTAATAAACAACCACAATAATCATGGAAATCGATACCAAGAAACAGAATTGAAATCAAAATTAAATTCAATAAACAAACCAAAATGCTCACAAGAGATTCAAATCCAAAAGAAAGTATCCCTTAAACCAAGAATCTATGAGTTTAGCCTAGCATAATTGAATCTAAAAATAACACAAACTGATTCGAAAACATTAAATAAACAAAGGAAAAGAAATTACTAAGACGAATCACAATTCCGGCTTGTCGATTCCTGTTCCGTTCTTCGCGTTGTTCTTGACAAAACTTGAAAGAAAAATCTTCTAAAAACCTAAAATTCCTCTAAAGTCTCGAAAAATCTGTCTAAGAGGTGATAAAATCGAGTTCAAGGGTCTTGGAGGCTTAAAACTAGGTTACAATCTTTTAAACATGGTAAAAGACTTAATTTCCAAAAAATCGGACTCTTCGGCGAACGATCGCAACTTTTATAGCGATCGATCGCTTCGTTTATTTTTTTTCAGCAAAACGCTTGAGGCTATCGATCGCCACTTTATAGCGATCGATCACTTCCCTTCAGTAGCTGCAGGCGATCGATCGCCTAGAATCACCGTTAATTTTGTTGCTCAAGTTTCTATCAATAGGCGATCGATTGCCTCTTCCATGCGGTCGATCCCTCCTCCAAAATTATGTTTTTGCCCTTTTCTTGATCAATCTTGAGTCCTTGTCATGTTCATGTCTTTTCTTGGTCTTTACACATCATATTTAGCTCGTTTTCGTCGATTGTACCTACAATTACACAAATATACGATTAGGTAGCATACATATCAAATTATCCATCAAAACCTACCAAATCGTAGATAATTAAAAGCAATAGATTTGTCTATTTCTAGTCACATCAAACACCCCATACTTACTCTTTACTCGACCTCGAGTAATCAAATAAAACTACAATATTTTTGGTTAGCTCATAGGTTCATAACAAAGCAACTTGTCCTCACTTTAATGCCTCAACAATTTTAACATGCACAGTAATGAAAGGTGGTGAAAAGTTAACAGTGGAACAAGTTCAATCCCTATACATTTCATACTCAACAAAGCAGTGAACGTGTGTGTGTGGTCATAAACAAGTGTTGTGTACAAATTATAGATCCAAAATATGCAAAGCCATAATAGTTCAAGTCATACACTGACACAAGTATAAGCTCACTTGCACACTCTTCTCCACTATCTTACCCACTTTGCAAACATAAATCAAGTAGGTCTTTATTAGCTTGTAGCTTGGCCTAGGTATTGGATTATGAAAGAAAGGATAAAGATATATCAAACAAGAGAGTATGATGAAATGCACACTAAAACTTCTCTTCTTGCATGAATTTTTCAAACCTTGTTCATTTTTCAAGGTTTATTTCAACATTTTTTTCTTCTTTTGTGTGTCTTGGCTCCCATTGGAGTCATAGTTTTCTCAAATTTCTCAAGGCATTCCTTTTCTTTCATGTATTTCATTCTTTTGACAATAAAGTTCACAAATATAATTCAATGAATTCCCAAGTGCATGTGAATGAAATACATCATACTCCCTTAAAAGGTATGGATTAAGAGCATATTTAGGCTAAAAGGATAGGATGATAAGCTAGTCAAGGAATGTTGAATGGGGGTCTTTAGTATGCTTAGCATACTACCATTCTTTTACATTAAAGCTCAAAAAGGGTACTAGAGATTGATTTTGTTTACATGGTATGCTTGAAAGGCACAAACGCATCAAAGATCGTCTATTTCACTTTCATGTTCGCAAGTAGTCTAGACATACGCCTCAAAGAGCATGTAGTTAAGTTCTAGCATGTATTAGAGACTTCTTAAGACTATCACAAAATTCACACAATCTTCACTAAGCTATGCACACTTCACAAGCCATGACAATAATGTGCTCAAAATATTCAACTACTAAGTTAACGTAAACTTTGCATTAGAGTTCAAAGTGTTCCAAGGTTAACAATTCACCTATGTTCAAAAGCATGCATTATATCAACTAGGTTTCATCATGAGCTAGTGATTCTAAGCATGTGTTCATTACTAACTATGAGCTCAAAATTTTCAAAATTTTGATTTTTTTGTATTTTTGTAATATAAAAGCAATAACACACCACTAATCCATCCCCATACTTAAATCTTACATTGTCCCCAATTTAAGGCAAAAATACAAGAAAAGAGAAAAGTTTAAACTAAAAAATCAATAAAACTAAAAAGGTAAAAGGGAAACTAACTCCCCTTGGGTTGCCTCCCAAGCAGCGCCTCTGTTTAACGTCGGTGGCCCGACGCCAGTCCTCTATCAAGGTGGTGATGCGGTTTCGCTCTATCTTTCCTCTTCCACCTCAATATCTTCTTCACTCCTCGGTATTTCGGCTTGTTGATCTTTGAGTGGTCGTCCCCAGTCTTTGCTCCTTCGTCACTTGACTGACATGGTCGATCCGGAGGGTGCTTCTTTCCAACGGTATGATCCTGCAAGTGAGAAATAAGAGGGTCAGCAGTATCGTGAGTATATAATGCAGCAATAGTATGAACAATATGCACCAAGTTAGAATCCATACCTCTCTTGTCGACAAGGCCATCAGTAGCCTTTCCCCTTTCCCACAACTCATCATTATCAAAATCCGAATCATAATCATCATGTATGCCAATAGTGTAACTAGAATGCTCAAGAGTCTTAATGGGTTCATAGATGTGTAATTTTGCAACTTTACCATTAGACTCCAATGTTATCATACCGCTATTCATATCGATTACTGATTTTGATGTTTTCAAGAATGGCCTCCCTAAAAGGATTAGACGAGATGGATCACCATTTTCCATGTCTAAGACATACAAATCGGCTGGGAAAACCAAGTTCTCTACATGCACGATTACGTCCTCTATTATTCCCCTAGGTATGACCGTGGACTTATCAGCTAAATGAATCACAGTGTCATTTCTTTTTAAAAGTCCCGGTTTTAGTTGAGAATAGATTGAGTAAGGCATGACATTTATAGAAGATCATAAATCAAGCATAGCCTTCACAATCCTATTAGCATTAATCATACATGTGCGGGTTTTCTCCTGCAAGACCATGAAAAGCTGGCAATAAGTGAACTAAACCAGATTTGAGTTCGAAATTTACGTTATTTGCGAAGGCAGGGAAAGTGATGCAGAGAGGTTGTTGATCCAAGTTAGGATTCGCCAACTGCCTCAAGCTTTGATAACCTTGCTTCTCTTCTTCTCCGATGTAGTGTCCTCTCGATCTCAAGATCGTAGTAAAAATTCTCTTCGTGATCAGAGGGTTCACCTGTACACATCAACAAACCACAGTAGTAGTGCGGGATAACAACTAAAATAAAAAAAATATTTAACACGAAATTATACCAATGCCTTCCCCGGCAACGGCGCCAAAATTTGGTAGCGCTTATCGCGTACGCCCAAATTAACCCTTCTCAAGTTAATATCAAAAGTATGTAGTAGCGAGAGTAGGGATCGATCCCACAGGGAAGGTAGTATTTTGTTGTATCAATTTAAAAAAAGAATAGTAAAAAGGGGGGTTTTGAGTTGAGTGATTACTACTAGCAAATTTTAAGAATTAAACGAATTAACGAGATTAACTAAAACGATTAAAACTTATGAGAGTGAAGCGATTCTTGGTTTTCCGTCAACTTTACTTTTGGAAAATTCTCTCTTGATCATCAAATCACTAACATTCGAATTCTTTTAATTATTCATCGATTGGAAATTGAATTCCTACCCGCCTTAATCGTAGTCAAAGAGAAAACAGCATTCAATCCGACCCTTATCAAATCTCTAATCAAAATTACAGCCGTTAATGATTAAATCAATGATAGATTTCAAAACTAGTGAGTTCGATAAATCTAATCAATAGAAACTATAGCCGTTAATGATTGATTACCCAATCGTTTCTCCTAAGAATTCAACAACACCTACATCCGGTAATTATTAATCTTAGTTGCTTCTTAATTAGCTATCGATTATGCATGTGAATATTAGGTGATCAATTTAATAAACAACCACAATAATCATTGAAATTGATACCAAGAAACAGAATTGAAATCGAAATTAAATTCAATAAACAAACCAAAATTCACACAAGAGATTCAAATCCAAAAGCAAGTATCCCTTAAACCAAGAATATATGAGTTTAGCCTAACATAATTGAATCTAAAAATAACACAAACTGATTCGAAAACATTAAATAAACAAAGGAAAAGAAATTACTAAGACGAATCACGATTCCGGTTTGTCGATTCCGGTTCCGTTCTTCACGTTGTTCTTGACAAAACTTGAATGAAAAATCTTCTAAAAACCTAAAATTCCTCTAAAGTCTCGAAAAATCTGTCTAAGAGGTGATAAAATCGAGTTCAAGGGTCTTGGAGGCTTAAAACTAGGTTACAATCTTTTAAACATGGTAAAAGACTTAATTTCAAAAAATTCAGACTCTTCGGCGATCGATCGCTTCGTTTATTTTTTTTCAGCAAAACGCTTGAGGCGATCGATCGCGATCGCTTCCCTCCAGTAGCCTCAGGCGATCGATCGCCTAGAATCACCGATCGATCGCTGCTTCGTTAATTTTGTTGCTCAAGTTTCTGTCTATAGGCGATCGATTGCCTCTTCCATGCGGTCGATCGCCTCCTCCAAAATTACGTTTTTGCCCTTTTCTTGATCAATTTTGAGTCCTTGTCATGTTCATGTCTTTTCTTGGTGTTTACACATCATTTTTAGCTCGTTTTCGTCGATTGTACCTACAATTACACAAATATACGATTAGGTAGCATACGTATCAAATTCTCCATCAAAACTACCAAATCGTAGACAATTAAACGCAATAGATGTGTCTATTTCTAGTCACATCAGGCTGTAAATTACATGCGCCCCTAGTTTACCGATGCATGTAATTACATGCACCGCTAGTCTACCGGTGCATGTAATTACATGCATCGGTAGACTCGACATTTGCATTGGTTCTCAAATTACATAATAAATAAGTATCATATAGAAGTGTTAAAGACGATCACAAATAACTTAAAATTAAGACATGTTTGTGTAATATATTATCATTTGAAAAATAATAGAATTTGGTTATGAGATTATGCAATAATTTATCATATAGTATATACTCATCAATAATACAAATTTTATTTCTAAAGTAATATGTTGTATCTTTAATTTGTTATAAGATCAATTGTAAAAATTATAGAAGGAAAAATTAATTCACATTTTTTTGATTTGATCATTGTTATTTAGTAGTCGTATATTAGTGCATCTCCGCCTATCGGTGCATGTAAATTACATGCATCGATAGATTTTAGCAAGTCGGTGCATGTGAATTACATGCACCGCTGAGTCTATTTTGGTGCATGTAAATTACATGCACCTATAGACTTATACTATATTTGCCAAAAACATAGCCTTTTTATATATAATTTTGAATATGTAACATTTTTCCTCATTATTATTTTTTAATTAATAGCAAACTGAAATAGAAGGCTCGAGATGTGAAATAACAAACTGAATAAGAAAGCAACACATAAGTCTAAAGATGCATGTAAGCTACATGCACCAATGAGTCTATCGGTGCATGTGAATTACATGCACCGATAGACTCATGAACTGCCGGTGCATGTAAATTACATGCACCACTGAGTCTATCGGTGCATGTAAATTACATGCACCGATAGACTCATGAACTGCCGGTGCATGTAAATTACATGCACCAATGGTTTCAATATCATTACATTCTCAAAATTTTCATTCAAACAATTGATCGAACATCTCAAATACATTATAATTTTGAGTTTTACATTAAAAATCTACAAACAATCATTACAATAAAATTGAAACTCATAACAAATATAAAATTTCATTCAAATGTTTGATCGAACAATTCAAATACGTTATACTTTTACGTTTCACATTAAAAATCTACGTACTGATATTACAAAAAAACTGAAATTCATAAGAAATATAAAACAAAATCAACACAATCGGTAAATAGATGATAAATAGAACAATGCGATGATTTTGTCTTCTTGCACAACCTTTTTGTTTTCGTTTGACATGTGCGCGCAGCTCCGACGCCATGGGAGGAGCGTCAACTTCCGACGACGGCGTTGGTGGTTGAGACATGTGGCTGATGTGAGGGTTGGAGACTAGGGTTTTGATGTTGAAGGATTTGATCCAAGGAAGGCAGAAGACTATTTTGGTCATTTTGACCAAAATTGGACCTAGTTGAAAGAAATTTTTTGGGGTGACTGGGTCGAAAAATCTTTTACCAAATAGTATTGTCCCGAAATTTTCCCTAAAATTAAATCAGTCCAAAACCAAATTCAAAAAAAAGTTGGCCCAATTAATTTATCCACAAGACCAAGCCATATTATTTTGGCACACAGTCTTCTTCCTCAAACAATTACCCGCCATCACTCGTTTGATTCAACCCAAAATTAGGGTTTAGAGGAAATCTCCAGCGTCATCACTCTCAATCAACAACGTCACCTTTTTTTTAATAGATTTTTTTTCGTGTTTACAGATTTGCATTTTGAAACAAATGATTCATGCCCGCTGCCGCTTGCAGCGACGCTGCAACATCACCCTCCGACGTCCATGCAAAAGGACCACCGTGTGCAGATCCACTGCGAACAGGTCCACCATAGGCATATCCACTGCATCGCCGCGTGTAGAAGACGTGGTCCACTGCATCACCGCGTGTAGAAGACGTGGTCGCGACAACTTCCTCCGCGTGTTGCTTCGATACATCATCGGCGAACACCGCTGGACATCACTAACGCTGCCCCATTTTTTCGGACCAATACTCTCGCCATACGACACCCATATGTGCATAATCTGGCCTGTGGGTCGTGTTTCCAGCAGCTGTACATCGCCGCGCTTACGACACCGAGGCCTGCGTCCATCGGATTTTCAAGGCGATGCGTGTACCACTTTTAAATTTCAACAGATCATTATCTGTGACCAAAGAGTCGAGTTTCTCCCTTATATGTTGGAAAAAAAACCCAAAGAGCCTAATTCTGTAAATTATGTGAAAAGTCATATTCTACATGAAACCATATCAGCCCGTTAAATTTTAAAATTGATCCACCAATTGAAAAAACCAAAATTTAAAAAAAATGAGTTTTTTTTTCTTTTTAAAAAAACACGTCCTTTTCATTTTCAATCCTGGAGCAATCTTCTCCAAGAATGAGATTAGGTTTCAGTTTTTAAAAACAATTAAAGCCGCCGCCGCCACCTTCTTTTATCTTACTAGAAAAAAAAATTCCTTGTCCCTGCCGAGGAGATGCAACTTTGTGCGACGAATTGACAGAGGATCAAGGTTACGGCGAACGGCGCCACTAGTACTTCGTGGGTCAGGCGACGAGCGCGCACCAGGCGCCGCTCTCATTCTCCATAATCGTCGTCGGATATTGCCAGTGCTAGCGGCACAACTCGATGAGGGTAACAATTCATCTGTTTTTTTTTCGGACGATGGCGTCGCGGTTTCTTCCTCTGCGCAACCACCATTTTTTCCCGACCAGTATCTTTGTTGCACAGCACCCTCACGTGCAAAATCATAGCCTCGTTTCAAGTTTCCAGCAGCGGCGCAATTCCACGCTACGGCCTCACAAAAAAAATGTAAATCTTGTTTATTTGTTTCAAAGTAAAGGCCTTACACAATTCGGCTATGATATGAATCCTTTTCGATTCTTATTTTAATTTGTTTCAATAAATCCGACTTTGAATCTTTGACCACGTAAGTGCACGATAGCAACCTTTTATTTGTGTAATTGAAAATACATACGAAAACACAAATTTATATGGGGCTAGATCGAGCTATTAAAAGCTCTGATAACACTGTTGGAAAATCTGGCATAACATTAAATATCGAAACAATGTTCTTCGATATACCAGTTTGCAGCGGAAGTCTGATTTTCCCCGATCGCTGAGCCCGTCTACAAGCCTCCTAGATCTTGAATCCTCGTTGGTATTCAGCATATGGGCTTAGAGCTTTGACTCTGCGTCATATCTGGATATCTATTGGGTCTTGGGTCTTGGACCATAAGTCCAACCCAATGATGCATATTAGATCTTGAGCCATAAACTCAACCCATATATATTAACATGCTTCTTGCATATCATTTACTAGTTTAATTTTGCTCTATATCAAAACCAACCGAGTGTCTTTGTGATAGTGACAGTGGCACTGTCTGGTATGCATATATTGTTGAATGCAAATACTCTTTATCTGCTCTAACTCACTGTGTCTTTTATGTAAATTAAAAGAAAATTTTGATTCGGAAGCATTCTATGAATTATTATAATTTCTATATTCTCAAAAAAGGTGTGATTCTTTATTTATTGAAAGGGGAAAAATGCTGAGCCTCATGGGCGTGTAAGTGTTAGATGTGACATTCACAGTTGACAAATGGTTATTGTCGTATACGTGTAGCTTAGATGTTGTATGTATGAATTTGACTATGTTTTGAAGCGATGAATCCCAATTCTAAAGATTGTGGAGTGTCTGCTGCATTTTGCATTATGAATGCACATATAAAAATGTCTTTCATGTGTATTCATTTATTAGGGGTTCCTTAAATGTTGTTTTTAATAATTAAATTTCAAGAAGTATAACTAGTAGATATTTACGCACAAAATAATAACCATTATTATATTTGCAAATATATTCCAACAAAAAAAATCTTAATTTTGTACTATAAAAAATAAAAAAAATTAAAACTATGGTTTTAAAATAAATTGTTGGAAACACGACGTATCCTTTGTACACACATAGTGACGTATATGAAATGTTCATCATCGCCTATGTCATAGCAATCCCAATCATTGAAACACACATTGTGTATCTCATCATGTTTACTTGTCATTTAGTACGTGGCTTTGCTGTCACTGTATAAGGAAATAAATTCGTGACTCTGTTAACATGTATAGCTTTTGATCTAATGATAAACGTTTGATCATAACAATTGGTATCAGATCGATATCATTAGTTCGAGCCTACCAAAAGCAATTTAAGGGGATTCTTCTTGAGAATGTTGAGAATTACACAATACATCATCTGTGAGCTCATAGACAAAATGTTCATCACCGTCTATGGTATAATAAGTCTGTCCCATTGATACATTATGTGGTGCAACCCTTATGTCCACCTGTTGTTTAGTAGGCATTCAGTGTCACTATAAGAAAATAAAGTTGCGTCTATGCTAATAGTTATGATTATTGGTCTAGTGGTAAGCGCTTGATCCTAATATATGTAGCGATGAATTATGCCGTTGTATACGTAGTGATAGATTATGCCGATGTATATGTAACAATGGATTATGCCGCTGTCTACGTAGTGATGGATTATGCCGCTGTCTACGTTGTAAGGACCCCCGTGCCCTTAACCCGTTATTAGTGTATTAAGCCATATCATTAGTGCATATAATCATACTATCAGGGGAAAAACCATATGCAAGTGCAACACCATATGCTATCCGGAAAATTTCTTGCATTTAAACCACATAATATTCAAATTCCCCAACCATGATTATCCATATAACATGCACCCTCATAATACACTAACATACTCTTAGTTCATTTGGCAATTCTATATCTAATTGCGTGCAAACCATAAATGAACATAGAAGAGCCGTAGCCCGTTTATACATTCCATATACACGTAATATGTACTCACATAAGAGCACCCAATGAATGAGCGTGTATCTAATGTATAAAACACTATGCTGGATACCGTTACTGGTGCTTCGATCCTGGAAGCACCTCTCAAGCGCAACTCGATCTCGACTCTGGATCTGAGTGCCTGTCCATCCAGCTCTGGTACCTCAACCCTGGAAGTACTTCAATCAACAGCCCGAGCTCAACTCCAAAGCTGCTGCTACACGTGTACCACCTGCCCCAACAGAGACAGCCCCCACACGGGGTGAGCATACCAATATCCCAATCCAATAACCACAACAATACAATTCATAATTTACAACAATGTAAATGCTATGAAATACAAAATATACTCCCTGGATGACATCATCCTCATCCGGGGTTTTCTGTACTGTCCCTGTTCTCAAAACACTGAAACCATCAAATTCCCAAATGCCAGTTAATCATTTACATTGATTAACAATTCTATGAGCCATATACCAATGTCATAATCAATAACATCAAATCATTAAACAATGATTATAGACAATCCATGTTTCTCACTTATGGTTTCATAGCTCCATTTCATTGCTCGCTCTACAATAGCGGCATTCCATTTCCACGCATGCTCGATGGCAGCGGCGTCATAATCGATGTTCGCTCACAGGCGACAACATCCCAATCATTGCTCGCTCAAAAGCGGCACCATGCAATTCTCAATGCATATATAGACATTTGAAGCAAGTACAATAAACCATGCATTTCAATCTCCGTTTATTGCTAATACCATGTGTCATGCATTTCCACACACATTCATTGCAATACAGTGTACCAAGCACTCAACAATTGCAATTATATTAAAGGGCTATGCTCGTACGTCATACGTACCTTATAATTTCGTAGCTCGAGTCCAAACTTTGCTTGAGTTCCTTACCTCGAGAGATATGTGCTAAAACATATAAACAACTCACAATCAAGTATAAGCATGCAACCACGTGTCCAAGCACGTTCAAGATTCCCAATCATATCGTCAATCCATGACGATTACCAAAATAAAAGTCCCCCGGCTAAGCATGCATAATACCCAAAATAAACCATTAACAAGTTAAAAAGATAATCAAGAATTCAACCGGGAATTCCGTTTTATTAAACTTTGGCCTCAACCAATCCATTTTAAAAGCATAGCATTCCCATTGGAATGTAGACATTACCCCGGAAACGGCCCCTTTAAACCTCGATTTCAAAATCCCGACAATTTTCCAAAATTACAAAAAAATCAAACCTTACGGGCGGCGATCGATCGCCTCATTTAGCGCGATCGATCGCCCCTGTCCAGTGGGCAAAAACGCCTACACGCGATCGATCGCCACCCCTCGCGATCGGTCGCCAACATGCTCGCGATCGATCGCCTAAACCATGCGATCGATCGCCTGCACTGTTCATGGTCTTCGAAAATCTGAGCAGCTCGTCGCGATCGATCGCCTCTCCTTGGAGATCGATCGCCACCTGCAATTTTTCGGAAAACTCGAGTTTCTATGGTGTTTTTGACACCCAAACTCAAATCCAAGACCCATACAGCTCCAACACCTCAAATACACCATTTAAAACCAATAAAAACTCCCAAAAACCCAACATTGGATTTTAAGCAAAAATCCCCAAAACCCATAATCAACCAAAACCTCAACCAAAAACTACCACACCACAATCAAAACGAAGATAATGACGAGGGGAAGGTTAATACCTGATTATCTTCGAGAAAATCGGCTCCCGAGCCAAGCTACCAACGATTTCCTTCCCAAGAGCCAAAGAGAGGAAAGGGGGGAGGAGGGCTTATCGCAGGAGAGGGGAGGGAGAGAGAGAGAAATGGATTCCGAATGACGGAATCCCGAGTCCATCTGGTATATATAGCAAAAATGCTCCAAAATACCAACACCTCCACAAATACATCATGATTCATTAAAAATCATCTGTTCTCAAAAACTCTCTCTCCAACAACAAATCCCCATACTGGCCCCAACATAAGGCACCCGGGACACCAAGTCCCACTAGAAATCCAACTCATAGGTTTTCCACCAAAATGAGAATACAATCTCATCCTTTGGATCCATCGATCCCAAATGCCCGATTTAACAACCTCGGGAGATGCCAAACCGCAATTAATTCCTAATTGCCAATTAAAATCCATCAAGGATTAATACCACACCGGGATTAACGCCATAAATCCCCGGACATCACATACGTAGTGATGGATTATGCAGCTGTCTACGTAGCGATGATGTGATACCGCTGTATACGTAGTGAGAGACTGTACCACCATTGAGCGATGAGTGTGGATTGTGTTCCGCCATTGGACGATGAATAAAGATGTGATGCTATTGTATTATCAATGATTGTGGATGCCATGCGTTAGACATGTACTGTCACGAGTTGACGAGGATATTGTGGATGTCATGTGTTGATATGTACCGTCACGAGTTCACGAGGATATTGTGGATGTCACGTGTTGACATGTACCATCACGAGTTGACGAGGATATTATGGATGTCATGTGTTGACATGTACCATCACGAGTTGACGAGGATATAGTGGATGTCATGTGTTGACATGTACCGTCACGAGTTGACGAGGATATTGTGAATGTCACGTGTTGACTCACAACACTATGTTTTTAATGCTCACTTTCTCTCCACTAATACTATTCCTTCCAAGGATAAAATACTTTTAATAAATTCTAACACTCGATCTCACTTTTACCTCAATATTTTTATTTGTGAAAAAAAGAAAAGATTTATGTTTTTGGTATTTTTTAGAATGAAGAATTTGTGGGTATTTATAGGTGAAGATTAGACAAAGAAACAAAATTAATTACACCATGACTTACATAATCAAATATAGGGATGGTAACAGGGCGGGTCTGGATGGGTTTGGTCAAATCCGAGACCTTTGTAAAACTATATTTAAGCTACCAAATTTGCTCACATTCTCTTTAAAATGTCAAACTTCTTTAATATGAACATATACGTTTTGATATAAATTAAATAATGAAAATTTATTACTCAACCAAAGAAGTAAAATGTATATTAAATATTGATTTTTTGAAAAAAAATATGGATGGGAGTTGGACTGGGAGGGTTTGGCCAAACCCAGGACCCGCCTCGCCTCAAACTTGGTTGAAACGGGTTGAGTTTAATACGGGTTCGGGTTTAGACCCGTCTTATTACCATCTCTAATCAAATACATTAATTTAGTCTAAACACAAAACATATATTTAATATTAATCAAAAGCGTGTGTGTGAATTTTAAAAAATTGATGTTTGATTATTAAGAGTTCCTCAAAATAATATTGAGCTGTACACTTGGCCCACCAGCCTGGCAACCGAACGTGAATATCCGCTTGCCGATTCCCTCAAATCAGCGGTCACAATTTTTCCATCCACATACATTTTCTATATATTCTTATTCATCACAAACTTTTCTCATCTCTTTTGATTCTTTATTTTGAGAAAAAAAAAACAGAAAAAAATTAAGAAATTTATTTTTAAAGAAATAGACCCGTGTAGTGTGGTTCAACTTCCTTCTTCGCTGCTGCTTGCTGAGAGAACTCTCGGCTAAAGTTCAAGATTTGACCGGCATTGTATCGGTTTGTTTCTTTTCTTGTTTTTTCGGTGGAAGTAGTTTTTTTGTCTTGATAAATTTTTGGATCTGTGGTTGCTTGCGGAATTCTGGCTTGTTGGTATATTGATTTTCTATTGCCAGATGTTCATTATTTCTAATCGTAATGGCAATACCCGAATTGAGGACTGAATTAAATTTTGAGGCATTTGATTTTATCGAATGTTTTTTTTTTTTCGGTGGTCGGTGGTTGAGCATAGGGTATGACAACTTACGCTGTAAAATCCTTGATGGAAAAAGATAATTCACCATATCATCTGTACACAATGCTTCTCAAGAGGTTGATTTGTGTCAACTGTTTAAGGATGCGTTGTTTATGTGTGTAATAAATTATAAATCTTTCCATTGCTCCTTGTGTCAACAACACAGTTATCTATCTTCCCACAATTATGTCATTACATTCGACTTGATTTATTCAGCTGGTGGGAAAAGAACATATGATCTCTTTATGACGGAACCGGTCTTTATCACCATATATTCAGGATTCGATGGCCCTAATTTAGCATGCAGAAGATAATCTCAGAAAAAAAATTATATAATATGACATCACGTCTATGGACATTATCACTAAGCCTTTGCCCTTATTATTTGTTACTACCGCTGCTGGTCTTAATCTTTATTTTGCTTTGTTAACAGTAATATATCGAGGAACCAAGATGGTTGCACAGGGATTTACTGTGGACTTAAATAAGCCCCTTGTCTTCCAGGTAACTGATTTATATACTATCCAATCCAATCCATCAAGCCATTATCCCAATAAGCAGGTCGGCTATATGGATCCTACCAATCCATACATAAGAAATTTGCCAACTACCTAACGGAACCCTCCTCACCGGGCTTGGGACGGGCGATGACGGAGTTAACTGATGTATATAACTGCACATTATTTTTTCATGTATGCCACACTCTGGCTGTCTCATTTTCCACTTTATAACACAAAAAGTGTTGCCATTTCACAGGTTGGGCATCTCTGTGAAGCTTATCAGGACTGGGTTCACCAGCCAATTGTGGGCAAGGAACCTCGATTTTTTTCAAACGATATTTTGGAGGTATCATTTTTTTTCTTGTGCTTATGACACTGCCTCTTTGTCATTGTTTTCAAGTTAATATGTTGTCTGTTCTTCTTCAAACAGTTTATGACAAAGAATGAGTGGTGGGTAATTCCCCTAATTTGGCTCCCAGTGGTCGGCTGGTCCCTTTCAAGGGCCGTTAGTATGGGGAACTCAATCCCTCAGGTGTTGCTGATGGTAACATTTGGAATTTTTGTCTGGACGTTGCTAGAATATACTCTGCATCGCTTCCTTTTCCACATTAAGACAAAGAGTTATTGGTTAGTTTACACTTATGCTTGTCTCTTGCTCCAATTTGTTTTTCCTTTTGTGCTTGTTGTATTCAGCATGATTTCCCACCCTTATTACTACTTTCGAGACTCAATTTTTTGCTACTCAATTTTTTGCTACAGTATTCCCTTTGTTGTATCATCTCTTGATTAAATAGTTTCCTTGCAGGGGGAACACACTTCATTATCTTCTTCACGGTTGTCATCATAAGCACCCTATGGACGGTTTACGTCTTGTTTTCCCTCCTGCTGCAACTGCTATTCTCTTGGTACCAGTATGTATTCGTCCTACTGTTTTCTCAACAATCATTTGACGGTTCAACCGAATTTATCAACTAGAGGATTAGTTTAATTCATCTGTATGAGTTTAAAACTGTAATTTTAAATGACTCGGAAATAAAACAATCTGCAACCAATATATCCGTACGGAAATGGAAAGTAATATGAAGTTAATAAAAGTTATGGAATTTGTGGTGTCAATTTATATGTGGTTACTTATTGATTTTCGGCATGTTTACCTATGTGAATTGCAGTTTTGGAACTTGATAAAACTCTTATCTACTCCTTCAACTGCTCCGGCTTTTTTTGGTGGTGGCCTTCTTGGCTATGTGATGTATGATGTTACTCATTACTACTTGCATCATGGACAGCCAACCAGTGAAATACCAAAGGCTCTCAAGGTGAATCATATGATTAGCCATATAACGGTCATCTAATAGTAGGTGGGATTTTCGAATGACTGTATATTTTCTTTTCGATGCAGAAATATCATCTAAATCATCATTTCCGCATCCAGAATAAAGGCTTTGGCATCACTTCGTCACTCTGGGACAAGACTTTTGGAACTCTACCTCCATCAAAACAAGCTCAGAAGAGCAGATAATTTATTCTTTATATTCATGTCACGAGTAGTTATGAAAATTCCTGTGAAGCTTTTCATACTCACCATTTTTTTTACTCCATCTTTCGTGTGTATGTGTTGTTTCTGACGAAGTTTGGAATGTTGATCATGCGCACACTTCTGTGGGAATTGTACGTTATCTTGGAACTTTTGCCAAAAGTATGCAGCACACACATTTTACTGAGTGCCATGTCTTATGATCGGTTTCTAATCATGCATCCAGGCGTTACCAAATTATTGTCAAGAATTGCCTTTTATATGCTTGAAACTGGTCTTCTGCTTGCCATTGTCACCTCCATTATGAGCATGACGAATATACCCTGAACTTTTGTTTTTTTTTTTAATTTTTTTGATGTTATTATTTCACTTGATTCTTGTAAACGTCCCTAAAATAAAGGGTGACTTTTTCACTCTCTTCCTTGGTCAAACAATTTAATATCACAATCATCTTGTGTGTTGGTTTTAAGAGTTAAAGGTCTTGAACTTGTAAGTATGGTGTATTAAAAAAAATTATTTATTAGAATATAAATTTATCCTATCTACCAATTCAAAAACTTAACGAATCAAAAATCATAACTTAAATTGCAACCCTGTTTGCACATTGTGTCGCACCTTTGGTCGTCCTGTCCAGCCCAGGAGTGCAGCGCGACACGTCAAAGTTTTTCCATCAACCACATAAACACAATTTATGCCTGACCAGTAAACAACAAACATTAGGTTCAATCAACTTAAGAGAAGAAATGCTGATTTAAAAACCACGTTCAATTTTTTATTTTTTATTTTTGCATTTTTTGGAATATAATTCAAAATCCGCTTTTGATGGAACAAAAAAATAGTATATATGTCTCGAAAGCTAAGAGCATGATTAGTTTGTTGTATGTTTTTTCTATCTCAATGTGTATCTGGGAATATAGTAACAAACATAATAATGACTTTTTATGTCGAAGAGAAATTTGTAATCTCTGTCCTTAAGGCAATATTGCCCCGCCTTGGTGCTAACGGTTTGCTATGACAATTTGTCTCACAAGATACGACTGAGCACTCCAAATCACAAATCCGCAAGTCACAAAGATTCAAAGACTCAAAAGAAGAAACTTGATGAACAAACAAAATGCTCTCAATTTAATCTTTTGGTTTGATGTAGATTTCGAAATCTAATGATTAAAACTAGTGGGAAATGTCCTATATATAGCAAACCAAAGATATGAGTCCAAAAGTCACCATTTGGATGCACCCCATCAAGGAAAAAACACATCACAACATGAATGGACACATCATTCTTGGCAACAGACACAAGGCTCGATCGATCGAGCCTGATGCTCGAGCAATCTAGCACCTGTTTCCAACAAACAGAAAAAATTTGTCATGCTCGATCGATCGAGCACTCATTTTTTTTCTTCTCACTTTGATTTATTTCATTTTTCTAACAATCCACCAGATGAATTAAATTAATGCATGTATGCAATTGAGTGCTTTGACAAACTATTATGGCATCTATAGAGATAGCTTGCGGCTTTGAATCTCCCATAACAGTATCCAATCAGATTTACTTGACTTAATAGTTAACTAATAGTCTTGAACTATTTAGTCGTTGGTGTAAACCAAGATAATTGAACCAACACCATAACAATTCCAACCTTCATATAGGTTTCTTACGGTTGTGTCCGTTTCGGCCATGGTCACGCTTGGTTTCATAAGTGCTTTCCATTATTTGAAGCGGCCACACTTCTCACTTAGGTAGGTGATCTCCTAAAAGAGTATCCCGCTATACTCCAACATATCCTAATATGTCTTAGGAATCATTAACGACCTTTTGACTATCCTCGTACCCCTTTTGCATGCTACACCCCTTATCATATGAATGTTTCAGAGATTAATTCTCCAAGGTGTTTATACAATCTCGTAGTTTGGTTGTCCTTTTTGAATCTAGATCTTGGGATCTCCAGTCACATATTCTCCAAGGTGTTTATACAATCTCGTAGTTTGGTTGTCCTTTTTGAATCTAGATCTTGGGATCTCCAGTCACATAGGTTGGGTATCCACCACAAGATTTTCATTATAAGGTTTTAATCACATTCCCCTCAATAAACTATATACTTGATCTCTAGGCAAGCCTTTCGTGAGCGGATTCACAATATTTCCTTTGATTTCACGTAGTCAATGGACATAATGCCATTTGAAATTAACTGTTTAATAGTATTGTGTCTACGATGTATATGTCTAGACTTACCATTATACATGCTACTCTGTGCCATTCCTATAGCAGATTGGCTATCACAATGTATTTTAATTGCAGGCACAAGTTTTCCCAACAAGGAATTTCTTCCAAGAAACTTCTATGCCATTCAGCTTCTTTTCCCGCTTTATCCAAGACTATGAATTCAAATTCCATAGTGGATCTAGCGATACAAGTTTGCTTGGTAGATTTTCATGACACTGCAGCTTCTCCAATGGTAAACACATAACCACTTGTTGACTTTCTTGAGTGTCCGATATCCAATTTGCATAACTGTATCCTTCCAATACATCAGGATATCCTGTATAGTACAATCCATAGTTCAGGGTGTATATTAAATATTTAAGTACTCCCGTCAATGCCTTCCAATGGTCATTGTTTAGATTGCTCGTGAATCTACTTAGATTGTCAACCGCATATGCAATATCAGGACGTGTACAGTTCATGAGATGCATGAGACTGCCAATTATCATTGAGTATTCTAATTGCATGACAGGGTCTCCTTTGTGTTTCACCAAATATAGATTCGGGTCATATGGTGTTTTTACAGACGACATATCATTCGCGAAATTTCTCGAGAATTTTCTCAACATAATAAGACTACGACAATACTCGTCCTTCGGATATCTTGGAGTTTTAATTTCAAGTATCACATCAGCTTCACCCATATCTTTCATATCGAAATGTTTTATTAACATTTTCTTTGTTGCGTTGATGATTTCTAAGTTGCTTCCCACTATGAGCATATCATCAACGTACAAGCATACTATTACATATGCTTTAGGCGTGTTTTTCATATATACGCATTTGTCACACTCGTTAATTTTGAAACCATTTGACAACATTGTTTTGTCAAATTTTTCATGCCATTGTTTCGGCGCTTGCTTAAGCCATACAATGACTTAACGAGTCTACCACCTTTTTCTCTTCTCCGGGAACTACAAACCCCACGGGTTGTTTCATATAAATTGCATCTTCAAGTTTCCCATTGAGGAATGCTGTTTTTACATCCATTTGATGTATCTCTAAATTGTTTAGAGCAACGATATCAATGATCACTCTAATGGACGTAATTCTCGTGACTGGTGAATATGTATTAAAGTAATCAAGGCCTTCCTTTTGTCTATATCCCTTTGCCACGAGTCTCGCCTTGTACATATCAATTGAACCATCGGACTTATATTCCTTTTAGGAATCCATTTGCATTCTAATGGTTTACTTCCACTTGGATGGTCTACCAATTCACACGTGTGGTTTTGCTTTATGGATTCTATTTTGCCATTAATAGCCTTTTCCCACATTGGAGCATCAGGGCTAGATAATGTGTCACTAAACGATCTTGGTTCATTGTCCTATATGTCATGAAGTCAGGACCATCAGTCTTAGCCACTTAGGTTCTCTTGCTACGTCGTGGTTCTACTTCCTCAACAGAGTCACAGTTAGCTTCTTCATACACCATTTTCTTGGGCTCATTTCCTTGTTAGTTTGTAGGAAAATATTTCTTCAAAAAATACCACATTTCTTGATTCCATGATTGTACCTTCATGCACATCACTTATTTCAGATTTATGTACTAAAAGATATGCACTACTATTGTCAGCATAACCAATAAATACACAATCTATTGTTTTAAGCCCAATTTTACTTATTTTGGTTTTGATACTTCTACCTTAGCCAAGTACCCCCACACTTTCAAGTATTTGTAGGAAGGTTTGTGGCCTTTCCATAACTCATAAGAAGTTCCATCCTTACTTTTGTATGGTTTTTTGTTTAGAACGTAGTTGACCGACATGATTGCTTCCCCCCACAAGTTTTGTGGTAATCCAAAACTTATCAACATAGCATTCATCATCTCTTTTAGAGTACGATTTTTATGTTCGGCAATACCATTTGATTGTGGTGAATATGGTGCAGTGGTTTGGTGAATAATGCCATACTCAGTGCAAATTCTTCAAACGATGTTCCATATTCTCCACCTCTATCGCTTCGAACATTCTTTATCTTTTTGCTAAGTTGATTTTCAACTTCATTATTGCATTGTTTAAATACTTCCAAGGCCTCTTCTTTGCTTCTTAGCAAATAGACGTAACAATATCTCGTACAATCATCAATGAAAGTAATGAAGTAATTTTTTCTACATCTAGTTTCCAAAAACTTTAGATCACATAGATCCGTATGAATTAATTCAAGAGGTGTCGTAGTTCTTTCAACTGAATGGAATGTAGGTTTCTTTAACTTGGCATAGACACAAGTCTCACACTTATGTTTCAAGTTAACATTCATTTGAGGCAATAAGTTTAACTTAGTTAATTGGTTAAGTGAACCATAATTCAAATGACCCAAACGACCATGTCATAAATTACAAGTGTAATGAGCCACTTTGGTGGCCCAATTTTATTTAAAAAAAAAAGTTTATTATAGTTAAATATACAGAAAAATTGGAACTCTTTTATGTTATAGACTGTGAACATGGTAATATGATGCCCTTTCAAAATATAATCTACTTTTTTGGTGCCAGGTTGCTATGCATCTTGAAGTCTCGCGTATCATCTTATATGTAACTTACTCTCTCTTGGACATTGTTTTCAGTTTAAAAATATGGCTTTTTACCTCATTGAGAAACCTTCAATGTTATGTGTGAAATGATATCAGTAAAGATTAAGAAATGTAATTAAAAACTTAAAGTTTGAAGATGATTTTCTTTTAAGAGAAGCAGAACTAAGGTCTCGGAAATCACATAAAAATTTAAACCATTACTTGAACATATTATGATTAAGAAAAGGTTAATTGAGTAGTAATGATAATTAAGAAAAGAGAGTCAAGTGACATTCATGTAGATGTTTACGTGTAAAAAAAGAGGAGATGAGTGAATTTTTTTTATTAGTTTTCCCAACTAGACATGTGGACCTCAAAAAAAAAAAAAAAAAAACACAAAACCCTCCAACTATAATAGTAGGTCGAAGACTGTAAAAGAAAGAAACAACAAAAAAATGAGAAAAAGGAAAAAAAGAAGTTGCTGCTTTGGGAATGAGTGTACACGTGTTTTCAAATTAGAGAGAACAACAGATGAATCATTTTAAGTTTTAACAAAAAAATAAAAATAAAAATAAAATAGGAATAAGGAATAAGGAAAACCCACATTTGCCATACTTCTTCGAAACTTAGACTCCAAAACACTACAAAATCGAACAACCAGATGAGAGACTGAAGTTGTTATACTAGAATTTGGTTAACAAGATAATAGCAGCAAAAGTAGGTGGGAAGTCGAATATTATAATCCTTTTTAATTCTAAAAAATCATGTACGTTCTGTCTTAATAAGAATAATAATTTATCATTGAGTAGACATAGTGATTGAATATCATTAAATTAAAATGTTTGAGAATATATGATGAATTGATGAATTGAGGAAAAATGATGATGTGGATATTATGGTATATGACGAGTTAAGAAAGAATGATGATGAGAATATTGTTTTATAATTTATATCTGAATTGATGATTGTATATATGTTATAGATGTGGACCGATGAGTCCATGATGTGGGCCAGTGGATGTCATATCTGGTCCTGATATCATGTATATGGTGACTGACGAGTCTTGGACTGACGAGTCCTTGATGTAGGCCAGTGGATGACATAAAATGATGATGAATGCATTATGATGCATTTCACATATAGATGATGAGATGATATGATGTGATATATAATATCTTTTTTATATTATATTATTGTTGTCTTGTTTGACAGGATTAGTTTTGAGGTAAAGGACAATGTATTATTATTCGTTAAATTGTTAAGCTATTTCGATGAGATGTTTACGCTTTGTATAATTTCTATTTGTATTTTGATATGAACGTACTGGGCGTTAGCTCACCCTTTTATGGGTTTTGTTTTTCAGGGCAGGTACTAGTGGACAAGATCAGAGTTAGATTGATGACGGGTTAAAGGGGTAGAGCCACTAGTTATTAGTGTATGTAATTTCACTATGGAGATATATTAGGCTTTTGTTCTGTTTGTGAGTTTGTTATTGGGAAGTATTATTTTGGCAATAGTGGTCCTGTCATGATTTGATTAGGATTGTGATGTTTTTAATATATTTCGACTCTAGTATATTTTATAAATCATCATGTGGCCAGTCTTGGTTTTAAAGGGCCATTGTGTTTGATTAAATTTAATATTTATTTTAAACCCAATTGTTTTTTAGCCGGAAAATTATTGGTTAATTATTGATCTCGATTAAATGTATTAAGTGCTTGCTAATGTGAGGTTAACTCGAGGGGCCCTACACGTAGGTGGTCTCAGAGCATAGAACCTTCCTAAGACTACCCCAATGGAGATAGATGTTATGATACTTGCACATGTCTATGGTTACATGTGTACTTGCGACCATGATAATGTGCAATCGTGTGTTTATGTGCGATGATTTTATTTGATATGATAAGATTTGTATTATTGTTAAAGATTGTGGTTGTAGGATGATAGTTGACATATGGTGGTCTATGTAAGGTAAAATGTTCCTCGCTATACATATCTATGAAGAAGATAATAGTCTATGCGACATGGGTATGAGATGATTTATAAGATTATAACAAGGTACGATGTTATAAATTCGGTAAACATGTATGATTTTTTTAAAGAATGGATAATATTGTTAGTGTACGTTGTCCATGGTTGTTTATTTGACAACTGATTATGATTTAAAGCTTGAGGAAATAAATAATGTAAATGTTGTGTGAAAACGATACCGAGGATAATCGTGATGCTTACTTTGTGAGGGTTTACTTCGTGAGAGATTTGAAAAATGATTTCTGAGAATATGTCAGTGTTGTTTCCTAATGGTAGATAATATAATTGTTAAAAGACTGATAATGATACTATAATATGATAGTCGACAATATGTTGGACTATATTGTGGTATTAACTTGAAGATATAGACGCACAATAATTTACAACATAAGGAATCGAGTAGTGAAAGATTGTGTGTTAAACTTTGAGGGACACGATTAAAGTTGATTTGGTACTACTTGAAATATCCGACTTACTTTAAAGAAATACATAGCCATAGTATATTGTGATCAAGGATAGTGACGTTCTGACTTGACATGGGTGATCAATAGACATTTTATGGTAAGGGTGCTCGTATTCGTGTTCCTCTTATATCAGCAGTAAAAATGAGGAAATTGCTAAATCGTGAAGTCAAAGTACATGATTTATGCAGTTATTGTGACCGGAAAGGAAAAAGTGAAAATATTGGCCAATATCCCAGTAGTAGCATATTTTGTTGATGTATTTCCTAAAGAGATTCCTGGTTTTTCTCCAGTCCGGGAAGTAGAGTTTGGCAATGAAGTGATGGCTGATACAACTCTATTTCTCGAGCCTCATAAAAATACAATTATATATTTATGAGGTAATGGACACATAACCTAATGTGTCGCCATAGGGTGCTCTTGTATTGCTTGTCAAGAATACAGAAGGCACAATGAGATTGTGCATGGACTATCGACGGATAAACAAGGTAACTATAAAAAATAAATATACTATACTCCGTATTGACGACTCGTTTGATCAGTCACATGGATCATCTATATATTCGAATATTGATTTACGATCGGGGTATCACAGTTGAGAGTAAGAGAGGAAGACGTGTCCAAAACAACTTTTCGAACACAGTTTTACGGGAAAATTAATTGTATGCAAAATTGAGTAAATGTGACTTCTGGTTGAATAAAGTAGTATTTCTTGGTTATGTTATATCTCGAGACGTATATATGTTGATCCCATCAAGGTAGAAGAAGTATTGAAATGGGCAGCACCTACTTAAGTGCCTGAAATTAGAAGCCTTCTGGGGATGGTGGTTAATACAGAAGGTTTATTGAGGGATTTTCAAAGATTGCCCGACCTTTGACTGAGTTGATAAAGAAAGATGTCAAGTTTTTGTGGACTCCTAAGTCGAGGCTAGCTTTTGAGAATTGAAGACGAGGTTGACGACAATTCCAGTTCTTGCTATCCCTTTTGGTACAGGTGGTTATGTTGTTTATACCGACGCTTCTTTATATGGTTTGGGTTGTGTTTTGATGCAACACAAACATGTGATTGCATACTGGTAGCGCGTATCGCGACGCCCAAATTAACCCTTCTCAAGTTAATAGCAAAAGTATGTAGTAGCGAGAGTAGGGATCGATCCCACAGGGAAGGTAGTATTTTTTTCGTGTCAATTTAAAAACGAATAGTAAAAAGGGGTTTTTTGAGTTGAGTGATTACTACTAAGCAAATTTTAAGAATTAAACTAATTAACAAGATTAACTGAAATGGTTAAAACTTATGAGAGTGAAGCGATTCTTGGTTTCCGGTCAACTTTACTTTTGGAAAATTCTCTCTTGATCATCAAATCACTAACATTCGAATTCTTTCAATTATTCATCGATTGGAAATTGAATTCCTACCCACCTTATTCGTAGTCAAAGAGAAAACAACATTCAATCCGACCCTTATCAAATCTCTAATCAAAACTACAGCCGTTAATGATTAAATCAATGATAGATTTCAAAACTAGTGAGTTCGATAAATCTAATCAATAGAAACTACAGCCGTTAATTATTGATTACCCAATCGTTTCTCCTAAGAATTCAATAACACCTACAGCCGGTAATTATTAATCTTAGTTGCTTCTTATTTAGCTATCGATTATGCATGTGAATACTAGGTGATCAATCTAATAAACAAACACAATAATCATTGAAATCGATACCAAGAAAAAGAATTGAAATCGAAATTAAATTCAATAAACAAACCAAAATTCTCACAAGAGATTTGAATCCAAAAGCAAGTATCCCTTAAACCAAGAATCTAAGAGTTTAGCCTAGCATAATTGAATCTAAAAATAACAAAATCTGATTCGAAATCATTAAATAAACAAAGGGAAAGAAATTACTAAGACGGATCACGATTCCGGCTTGTCGATTCCGGTTCCGTTCTTCGCGTTGTTCTTGATAAAACTTGAAAGAAAAATCTTCTAAAACCTAACAAAATTCTAAAAGTCTCGAAAATCTGTCTAAGAGGTGATAAAAAATCGAGTTCCAAGGTCTTGGAAGCTTAAAACTAGGTTACAATCTTTTAAACATGGAAAAAGACTTAATTTCCAAAATTCCGGACACTTCGGCGATCGATCGCCTAAATGTGGCGATCGATCGCTTCCCTCCAGTAGCCTCAGACGATCGATCACCTAGAATGTGGTGATCGATCGCTGCTTCGTTAATTTTGTTGCTCAAGTTTCTGTCCATTGGCGATCGATTGCCTCTTCCATGCGGTCGATCGCCTCCTCCAAAATTACGTTTTTGCCCTTTTCTTGATTAATTTTGAGTCATTGTCATGTTCATGTCTTTTCTTGGTCTTTACACATCATTTTTAGCTCGTTTTCTTCGATTGTACCTACAATTACACAAATATACGATTAGGTAGCATACGTATCAAATTATCCATCAAAACCTACCAAATCGTAGACAATTAAACGTAATAGATGTGTCTATTTCTAGTCACATCAAACTCCCCCATACTTACTCTTTACTCGACCTCGAGTAAACAAATAAAACTACAATATTTTTGGTTAGCTCATAGGTTCATAGCAAAGCAACTTGTCCTCACTTTAATGCCTCAACAATTTAAACATGCATAGTAATGAAAGGAGGTGAAAAATTAACAGTGGAGCAAGTCCAATCCCTATACATTTCATACTCAACAAAGTAGTGAACGTGTGTGTGGTCATAAACAAGTGTTGTGTACAAATTATAGATCCAAAATATGCAAAGCCATAATAGTTCAAGTCATCCACTAACACAAGTATAAGCTCACTTGCACACTCTTCTCCACTATCTTAGCTACTTTGCAAACATAAATCAAGTAGGTCTTTATTAGCTTGTAGCCTGGCCTAGGTATTGGCTTATGAAAGAAAGGATAAAGATATATCAAACAAGAGAGTATGATGAAATGCACATTAAAACTTCTCTTCTTGCATGAATTTGTCAAACCTTGTTCATTTTTCAAGGTTTATTTCAACATTTTTTTTTGTGTGCCTTGGCTCCCCTTGGAGTCATATTTTTCTCAAATTTCTCGAGGCATTCCTTTTCTTTCATGTATTTCATTCTTTTGACAATAAAGTTCAGAAATATACTTCAATGAATTCCCAAGTGCATGTGAATGAAATACATCATACTTCCTTAAAAGGTATGGATTAAAATCATATTTAGGCTAAAAGGATAGGATGATAAGCTAGTCAAGGAATGTTGAATGGGGGTCTTTAGTATGATTAGCATACTACCATTCTTTTACATTAAAGCTCAAAAAGGGTACTAGAGATTGATTTTGTTTACATGGTAGGCTTGAAAGGCTCAAACGCATCAAAGATTGCCTATATCACTTTCATATTTGCAAGTAGTCTAGACATACGCCTCAAAGAGCATGTAGTTAAGTTCTAGCATGTATTAGAGACTTCTTAAGACTATCACAAAGTTCACACTTCACAAGTCATGATAATAACTTTTCTCAAAATATTCAACTACTAAGTTAAAGTAAAATTTTCATTAGAGTTCAAAGTGTTCCAAGGTTAACAATTCACCTATGTTCAAAAGCATGCATGATATCAATTAGGTTTCATCATGGGCTAGTGATTCTAAGCATGTGTTCATTACTAACTATGAGCTCAAAATTTTCAAATTTTCGATTTTTTTTTGTATTTTTGTAATATAAAAGCAATAACATACCACTAATCCCTCCCCGATACTTAAATCTTACATTGTCCCCAATGTAAGACAAAAAATAAAAGAAAAGAGAAAAGTCCAACTACTAAAGCAATAAAAATAAAAGGGAGAAAGGAAACTAACTCCCCTTGGGTTGCCTCCCAAGCAGCGCCTCTGTTTAACGTCGGTGGCCCGACGCCAGTCCTCTATCCAGGTGGTTGATGCAGTGTTGCTCTATCCTTCCTTAACCACCTCAATATCTTCTTCACTCCTCGGTATTTTGGCTTGTTGCTCTTTGAGTGGTCGTCCACAGTCTTTGCTCCTTCGTCACTTGATTGACATGGTCGATCCGGAGGGTGCTTCTTTCCAACGGTACGATCCTGCAAGTGAGAAATAAGAGGGTCAACAGTATCGTGAGTAGACAATGCAGCAATAGTATGAACAGTATGCACTAAGTTAGTATCCATACCTCTGTTGTCGTCAAGGCCATCAGTAGCCTTTCCCATTTCCCACAACTCATCATTATCAAAATCTGAATCATAATCATCATGTATGCCAATAGCGTAACTCGAATGCTCAAGAGTCTTAATGGGTTCATAGATGTTGAATTTTGCAACTTTACCATTAGACTCCAATGTTATCATACCGCTATTCATCTCGATTACTGATTTTGATGTTTTCAAGAATGGCCTCCCTAAAAGGATTAGACTAGATGATCACCATTTTCCATGTCTAAGACATAGAAATCGGCTGGGAAAACCAAGTTCTCTACATGCACGATTACGTCCTCTATTATCCCCCTAGGTATGACCGTGGACTTATCAGCTAAATGAATCACAGTGTCATTTCTTTTTAAAAGTCCCGGTTTTAGTTGAGAATAGATTGAGTAAGGCATGACATTTATAGAAGATCCTAAATCAAGCATAGCCTTCTCAATCCTATTAGCATTAATCATACATGGGATGGAAAACATACCAGGGTCTAGCGGGATGCTTCTTTGGATGTCCGCCGAACCATTCTCACCTAGCTCGACCTTGGGCTGCCCTTCGCGTTCCTTGCACTTATCATCTTTCTTGACTTCCTTGAGTGGATCTTTTCCATTACAGCGTGGGGACATCTCGTAGAGCCTCTTGAGACCCTTGTCCTTCAAATTCATCTTCAATGCAAGGGGGAATGGGGGTTCACTTTTATATTCAGAAAAGTTGGGGAACTTACCTCGTGGTTTCTCCTCTTGCATGGGTTCTTCAACTTCTTTCTCCTTCTCCGTCTTCTCCTCGTTATTGGGTGGCGTTAGTACCACATCTTCTTCAGCTGTATCTCCACTCACATTCACAGTGATCGCGCTCACATTCTCCCTGGGGTTCACCTCCGGTTGCGAAGGTAGTCCATTTGAGATTCTTGCTTCAATCTTGTTGAGAGAAGTTGCTAGTTGTCCCATTTGCGTAGTCAAGCTCTGGATGCTCGCCCTCGTCTCCTGTTGAAATTGTAAGCTATTTTCAGCAATAACTTTAATACTATGTTCTAACCTGTCAGAAGGAGGGTGTGTTGGATGTGGTGGAGGTCTTTGATATGGCGGTCTATAGGGTGGAGGTTGGTGCATCTGTGAGTTTCCATAACCTTGGTTCGGATGATCCTGCCAACCTTGATTGTAATTGCTCGATGGAATACCATAGCTCCTTTGTGGGGGGCCTGGGAATCCTCCCGCGGCATTCACGTTCTCAGCGGCTGTCTCTTGTAGTGATGGGCATGCGTCCGTGGGATGGTTCGCAGCCAGACAGATTCCACACGGCTTTATCTTCCCTACATTTCCACCTGCAAGACCACGCACAAGAAAAGTTAGGTCTATCAGTTGTTGTTCCAGGTTTAATACGTTTACCTCTTTTCTTTGCGGTTGTCCATGGCGAACATGTCCAAACTGTTGGGAATTGGCCGTCATGTTAGCTATCAAGCTCCTCGCCTCCTCCGCTATCTTGTCGATAAATGCTCCTCCGCTTGCCGCATCCACCAAGTTCCTGTCACCAGAAAGCAAACCTTCATAGAAATATTGAATCAACAGAT
Organism: Haberlea rhodopensis; assembly: GCA_907163345.1. Classification (NCBI taxonomy): domain Eukaryota; kingdom Viridiplantae; phylum Streptophyta; class Magnoliopsida; order Lamiales; family Gesneriaceae; genus Haberlea; species Haberlea rhodopensis. Next base: position 7,181,992 of record CAJQUN010000004.1, on the reverse strand, counting down.
GTTCACTTATCTGATGTTGTGGACAACTTGCACACAACTTCTTGAATCGTTCCCAGTACTCATGCAGTGACTCCTCGTGGAACTGCTTTACGCCACAGATCTCCTTCCTTATGTTAGTCGCCCTTGAAGCAGGAAAATACTTCTCCAGGAATACTCTTTGTAAGTCCGTCCACGTGGTGATCGATCCGGATGGTAAGTAGAATAGCCAGTCTTTTGCAGCGTCCTTTAGAGAAAATGGAAAGGCTCTTATCGCGTACGCCCAAATTAACCATTCTCAAGTTAATAGCAAAAGTATGTAGTAGCGAGAGTAGGGATCGATCCCACAGGGAAGGTAGTATTTTTTTCGTGTCAATTTAAAAACGAATAGTAAAAAGGGGGTTTTTGAGTTGAGTGATTACTACTAAGCAAATTTTAAGAATTAAACTAATTAACGAGATTAACTGAAACGGTTAAAACTTATGAGAGTGAAGCGATTCTTGGTTTCCGGTCAACTTTACTTTTGGAAAATTCTCTCTTGATCATCAAATCACTAACAGTCGAATTCTTTCAATTATTCATCGATTGGAAATTGAATTCCTACCCACCTTATTCATAGTCAAAGAGAAAACAGCATTCAATCCGACCCTTATCAAATCTCTAATCAAAACTACAGCCGTTAATGATTAAATCAATGATAGATTTCAAAACTAGTGAGTTCGATAAATCTAATCAATAGAAACTACAGCCGTTAATTATTGATTACCCAATCGTTTCTCCTAAGAATTCAATAACACCTACAACCGGTAATTATTAATCTTAGTTGCTTCTTAATTAGCTATCGATTATGCATGTGAATACTAGGTGATCAATCTAATAAACAAACACAATAATCATTGAAATCGATACCAAGAAACAGAATTGAAATCGAAATTAAATTCAATAAACAAAAGACTTAATTTTCAAAATTCTGGACTCTTCGGCGATCGATCGCCTAGAATGTGGCGATCGATCGCTGCTTCCTTAATTTTGTTGCTCAAGTTTCTGTCCATAGGCGATCGATTGCCTCTTCCATGCGGTCGATCGCCTCCTCCAAAATTACGTTTTTTGCCCTTTTCTTGATCAATTTTGAGTCCTTGTCATGTTCATGTCTTTTCTTGGTCTTTACACATCATTTTTAGCTCGTTTTCTTCGATTGTACCTACAATTACACAAATATACGATTATGTAGCATACGTATCAAATTATCCATCAAAACCTACCAAATCGTAGACAATTAAACGCAATAGATGTGTCTATTTCTAGTCACATCACATACGCTTCAAGACAATTGAATCCATTTGAGCTGAAATATCATGTACATGATTTGGAAGTGGAGGCCATTGTTTTTGCCCTTAAGATCTGGAGGCATTATCTATACGGTCTGTTTGACATCGTCTGCTTAAGAGAAGAGAATCATTTGTGAAAAAATCGGCTGTTAGAGAATGCGCTTCTAGTTTTACCAGGTCTGGGACTTAAGGAATCTAATAGGCTTCCTGACTCATCTCTGCCAGGTTGGCCACTTGAAGATGGTAAACTCGGCCTCTTCAAGGATTCAATATCGTTCTTTACCATGGATGCACCAAAGGGGAGTGCTGATCTTGCAATTCTTCCTGAGGATGTTGCATCTTTGTTGATATGTATAGTGATCATAAAAGTTCGAAGTATTTATTTACACAGGCTGTGTTGTATATGAAACAAATACGGAGGCTTGATCTGTTGAAAGATTACGATTGTGAAATCAGGTATTACCCGGTTGCTCAAATACTGCTGCTGATGCATTGAGCAGATAAGTTTGTCAGAAGGCTGTTATTTCTTGTCCGATTTCTACTTTGATTGCTGACTTTTGTACCTCTGGTTATAACTTTGACATATCTCATAGTCTTGTTAGAGTATATACTGTACAGTTTGACCCAGAGCTGATTGCAGGTATGAGAGAGAGACAAAAATCTGATCCTGAGATTAAGAGATGGAAACGATTAGTGACAGAGGGAAATATATCTGGTTTTCATATTGCTAAGGACGACACTATTCGATTTCATACCAATTTAGTGGTTTCTGCTGATTCTGATTCGAGGGTGAAATATTACAGCAGTCATTCATCATGGAGTTAAGAAGATATATCATGATCTTCAGACTCATTATTGGTGGAGAAAAAATGAAGGATGTTACATTTGTGAAAAGATGTCTAACATGCCAACAGGTGAAAGTAGAAAATTAAAGCCAGGAGGCTTAATGCAAAGTCCAGATGTACCATAGTAGAAAAGCACATAACGATGGATGTCGTTACTCATTTACCACGTACCCCGATGGGACATGATACAGTTTGGGTCATTGTAGATGGATTGACAAAGACTGCACATTTTTATACCCTGAAGATATTCAAGTTGGACAAGATGGTGTAAATTTATATCCAGGAAATAATGAAATTACACGTTGTTCTATAGTCGATAGTTTCAGATCGTGACCCACGATTTGCTTCTGGTTTTTTGCTGGAATCCCAAAATGCTCTGGGAACTCGGTTGAATGAGTACTGTATATCATCCACAAACTGCGAAATAGTCTGAACGCACTATTCAAATTTTGGAAATCTGTTGAGAGCCTATGTTATGAATTTCAGACCTAAATGGCATTTATCTCCACCATTAGCCGAATTTTCATATAATAACAGTTATCAATCTAGTATTGACATGGCTCCATTTGAGGCGTTTATGTGAGAGAGTGTCGACCATCCCTGTATTGGGATGCTATTTCTGATGCTAGTAGTGGGCCATGATATATTGAGAGAGGCAAAAGAAAAGTTGCAGATGTCCAGCAAAGAATGAGAACGACACAAGACAGACATGTATGTTATGCTAATCGGAGACATAGACAGTTAGAATTTGCTATTGGGAATCGAGTATTTCTGAAAAAATCACCATTCAAAGATGTGGTGCGGAACAAAAGGAAAATTATCTCCCAGGTATAGTGGATCGTATGAATCCTGGAATGGATCGGTACTTTTAGCATATAGGTTAGCACTTTCACCTGCACTGTAAAAGATTCATGATGTTTTTCACGTCTCAATGCTGCGAAAATATGAACCTAATAAGTCACATGTATTATTAATGGAAGAAATAGAACTTGATCCGAATATGACATACGTGGTACCTGTCGGTATTCTTGATAGGGCTGAGCGAAAATTGAGAAGTAAAATTATGCCAATGGTTAAAGTACAATGGCACAGACGAGGGATTAAGAAGGCTACATGGGAGACATAAAGCAAATGCGCCAGTTATATCCTGAAATATTTTGGTGGTATGTTTTTAAATATATAGATATTGACGTGTGAGTTAGAAACACACTTGAATTTTGTGGATGAAATTAAGTAAGGTGGGAGAATTGTGACGCCCATAAAGATTAAGAATGTAATTAAATACTTAAATTTTGAAGATTATTTTTCTTTAAGAGATGCAGAACTAAGGCCTCGGGAAGCACATAAACCATTACTTGAACATATTATGATTAAGAAAAGTTAATTGAGTAGTAATGATAATTAAGAAAAGAGAGTAAAGTGACATGCATGTAGATGTTTACGTGTAAAAAAAGGAGATGAGTGAATTATTTTATTAGTTTTCTGATTGCTATTATTTTAAACAATATTTTTCAGTGTAGCGATTGTGTACCGCAAATGCACGGTGTCAAGTTTTAGTTTTAGTATAAAGATATTAGAAGTACTAGTGTCGAACCCACGAGGACTAGGAAATAATTTCCAAACTCAATTAATTTAACTATATTTAGTCTACGATAACTAATTGTGATTAATTAACTAAATTGACTAATTAACAACAACAATCAACCCAACAAACAATGGTGAATAAGAATAAGATCAATAGAAACAATTATCAAGACTTTCGGTTCACCTATGTAATCCCCCATAATTCACCTATTAGTTAAGAATTAAATTCAATCAATCTAAGGTGACGAGTTTTCCTAATGCACTTGTTATACCTTGGTCTGACTATAACAAATCTAATACTAACGTTAAGCCACTCTTGTATCCTTATTGATCAATTAATATTGTATGTCGATTTATGAAAACTTCTAGCCTTCGATTACTAGATATCTATAGCTATCACACATGTATTTGACTTCATCTCTCGATTTCAGTCTGAAACCACGGCATAAATTACTATATCGTATTACAATTTTATCTCTCGATCTCAATTGCAATTAATTATCATTCAAGGGTGGCCAAACCCTCAAAAGCATGAAAAATAATGATCTATGCACTTAGATAAATAAGAATCAATAAAAAACATTCAATTTAAATCATGGGTTCATACAAATGATCCCCTTAGTCTTAACAACAAACCTAGCCAACAATCTCCATCAAATAACAATGCATAAACATGTTTTGCAACATTCTAAACATTAAAATCTAATGAAAATATAGAACTAGATTTAGAAATACGGAAATAACGAGAGGCGTTGACTCCTTGCGCTGCACCATCGTCCCGTCTCTTTCGATGCGTCTTCTCTTCAAATGAATTATGGTGTATGGATGGTTGGGGAAGATGAAGAATGAAGGAGGATGAGTTTGTAGGGTTATTTTATGAGCCAAAAGTCCCAATTTCGTCCATGGTAAGTCTCACAAATAGGTGGGAGGAGTTTCACCAAGTTTGGACACCAAATATCCAAGATGGAAATAAGTCCCGAATTTTTCGAGTCCTGGTGATCGATCGTCTGTATGAAGCGATCGATCGCTTAATGATTCTGCCTCGAGGCGATCGATCACCCAAAATGAAGCGATCGATCGCTTCCTCTGAAATTTCAGCAAATTGTGATTTCGTCCCTCCTTTTCCGTGTTTACTCGGTTTGGTCATTTTTCATCATTTTAAGCTTCTTTCCTCCACTTTTATGCATTTGGACCTGGATTTCTGAAATATACAAATATATACCAAAAAACATAATATTTTCCAGGAATCACTACAAAAACGCCCATAATCTTATATCAAATTAAGTGTAAAAATCATAGTTATCAACTTCCCCAAACTTAAACTTGATCGTCTCGAGCAAGAAATAAGATGACAAAGTAGAGTTCAATATTGAAGATTCAAATAAACCAATTCGTAGTCAATCATGTAGCTCAGACATCTCACTTACAGACAAACAACAGTCAATCAGAAAGTTCAACATGTTGTGTTTTCTCCTCGATCAATCAACATGTCTCCAAATCAGAACGTGAGTGTGTGATATTGTCATTTTCATGTTCCATGCAAATTTCATAGATAAAAAAATGTTAGTCAATGAAAAGTAAGATTATCGTTGAGCATCCCATAGTCCTATTTTCAAGCACTTCTCCACTAATGTAGTCACTCCCTGGACTTGGATCAATGTCTTTTTAAGCTTGAAATGCTAGGCCTAGGTGTTTGGCTTCAAAGAAAAGATAGGATAGCACAAAGAAGAGTGTATAAGCATGTAATGTTCATATTTTTAGCACAAAATTGAGATTCTCTTATTTTTCGTCTAGCATTGGCCACTTTGGGTCTTATTTAATCATTTTTTTCACAAGGATTTATCTATTTTTTCTTTTCTCATTCATCAATTTTTTTTACAATAACTCATCAAAATATAGCAATTCATGTGCATCTAATGAGATTCATTATACTCCCTTTAGGTAAGGATAATTTTTTTCAATTTAGGCTCATAATGTTGGGTATAATGAGTTGCCAAAGAAATTTGTTGAATGGGGGGCTAATAACATGTTAAACATACTCCATTCATTTTCAATTAGGCTCAAAATGGGACACTTGAGATTGATATATATCATTGTAATCTTGAAAGGCTCAAATGGTCCAAAGATCGCCTAAATCATCTCCTAATCAAGTTCATGACTATAAAATTTTGCCTTGAAGTGTCATCAGCAAATAAGTACTAAGGTGCTCTAAGATGCTCAAAACAATTCATCAAGTTCACAATGATTTTCACTACTACAAATGCAATTCACAAAATTATGACTCAAATGTGCTCTATATATTCATCATTTTTGACATGCTAACTCAAAACAAGATATTCACAACAAGTCTTTAAAAAACAAAACAAAACTCAAGTTGACATGCATAGCGAGATTAATATCCTCATGGAATAGAGACCACTGTTATGATTCATTCTTTTATCTATAATTGAACTCATTTTCAAGAAATTTTTTTTGTTGGTGCTCAAAGAACGATACAATTCCAAAGAAAAAACATGACACAGTAATGCACTCTCCAAACTTAATTCATGCAGTGTCCTCAATGTAATAGGCATGGAAAATAAGACAAAGTATTTACCTTTGACAACGACCGTGAGTGATCGTTGTTCAATTTCTCGTCAGCTCATGGGGCAAAGTGTTGGAACATGACATCACGCATGGAGTCTCACCAAAAACAAAAACAAAAACAAAAACAAACCAAAAACAAAGCTAAGGGATGAGAAAAGTTTTTGATTTATAGTCCAAAGCTGGACTTTTTACCATGTAAGCTCCATTGCCGCAAGGGCCAGTGAGGGACGATTTTCCGTCCTCCATGTGGTAACGTCGTAACAACTTCTCTTTCACAGTGAACAGTGCCCCGTATCTCTCAAATTGATGGTGTCGAATGGTAGAACATCGACAACTTTGAACGGTCCAGCCCATAGCGAGTCCGCATTCCATGGAAAAAGTCTCATTATTTCCTATTCATTTGCACCCATTCACCCTCACGGAATTTGCCTCCTATTTGATGGCCATTCGATGTGACTTCCACCTTCTTCTTTCTCTTAATCTGCATCGCATCAACAGATAATGTATCATTTATATTGACGCTAAAACATCGATGCTCAGTGTGTGTAGTCTTCAAAGCTTTGAACATATCATAAACAACTTGATCCCCCCTACTCGGAGGATCAACTTCCCTTCTTGGACATCAATCAATGCCCTTCTAGTAGCTAGGAACGGTCTTCCTAGAATCAGAGGCATGTCTGCATCTTCCGTTATGTCCAACACAATGAAATCCACCGGAATGGTGAATTTATCAACATTGACTGGTACATCATCAATTATCCCATGAGGGTACTTGATGGACTTGTCCGCCATCTGTAGTGAAACATTGATCGCTTTGAGCTCTCCTAAGCCCAGCTTCCTGTACAAAGACAAATGCATTAAATTAACACTTGACCCCAAATCACATAAATATTTCTTAAACGAAGTAGAGTTGATCTTGCAAGGTATAATGAAACACCCTGGATCCTTTAACTTCTGAGGTGAATCATTTTGTATGATAGCAGAACACTCCTCGGTTAAGTTTATCATCTCGTGCTCTCCTAGTTTCCGCTTTTTTTTCTTCAGAATTTCCTTCAAAAACTTAGCATAATTCGGCATGCGCCGTATAGCATCAATGAAAGGCATCTCAATATGGAGATTCTTTATCAATTCTAAAAACTTAGCATCTAATTAAAACCCTACAAGGGCATACTTACAATTCACCCATCATCCTTCATGGCTTCACAATCGGTCCTTCACTCATCTTCATCGGCTCACCATCATCCATCCAATAATCAGTGAGTCAGGTAAGATTTCTTCAACTTCAAGGTAAGATTTCCCAAAAAAATTTGAATTTTAAAAATTATAAAATTATTTGCCAGAATACATTGCTTTGAGGTTGAGAGTTCAAATCTCATTTTCCTTAAAATAGTTTTGAATTTACTTATTTATCCAAAAATATATTGATTTAAAAATTATCAAAATAAAAAAAATAATTTTATATATTAACATAGAGTTCCAATAAGAAGTTTGGTGAACCCATTTTTTTTTTACAGTAGGAAATGAAGTGGGCCGAATGGGCCATTGACAATGGATCTCCAAAAATTCCTTTCGGGGGCTGCCACCCCTTTGACCCACGAATCGCCTACACTTACAGTCCCCAAAGCAAAATTCCTAGTTACTCCCCTGGGTGAAGGGAATTGAAGTCTAGTAGAAGGAGCAACAAAGACATTGAGCAAATAAGTTTTTGGTAGAGAAATTTCGAAACAACTGTTGATTTTAGGCGAATATTATCCCACGAATTTTCGAAAGTGAGAAGTCCCCACAAAGATAACGTAATCTGCTCCTAAAATTGCACGAGGTACCGGCGTCTCCTTCTCCCTTTTTCTTCATTTCAGTGTTGGTTTAGTTGAATTAATATTGTGTGAATTTGGAAGAAAAAAGTTTAAAACACTGTTTCATTTTGTGTTTGAAGGGATAAAAATGATGTGTTTCATTTCCAAAGATGCAAACTGTTAGCATAAATGCTCAGCAAGCCAAACATTGTCCAATGAGCTTATGGACTCTAGCCCAATTAGCTAACTCAATACAACTATAAATATAACATTAATCTTCAGGGTTAAAGTAATAACATTCAATACACTTCATCTCATAGAATAATCGGCATCATACTAGCACTAGTGCTGAGTTTGAAGATCTGGTCAGGTTGGTTGGACTCGAGGGTCACCGCTATTAGATTCACGTCGTTGAACGATAATCCTATTCGTGCATTTATTTTGATATTTGCATGTTTGTACATGAATCATGCGCGAACGTCCATCCCCATGTCAGATTCTGTCCATGTTTGTTTTTTCGTTGCGTTTAGATCCGACGACGGGGTAAGGAAACCCAACAGTGGCATCAGAGCCAGGTTGCACTTTGATTCATGTATTAGATAACTAATTTTTATTAGATTGTTTCCATCGATTAAAATCGTGTTTGAATTGTTTCAAAAATAATTAGGATCTGAAAAAAATAGAAAATTGGACCAATCCGAAAACTGTTTCGGGCATCCACCAATCACCATCAGCAGTCGGCGACTCTAGCAGGACAGAGACGTGTTCTTCGTGACCTATTCTTGGAGCTGTCGTGCAAGTCTCTTTCTAGCCAATGGCAGGTCGAACTATTTCAAACTATGTTTCCGGCTCTCCATTATCGCACCACCGAGATTGAAATCACGCGTGAACCTCTGTAACTGTTGCAGACAAATTCATGGGAGCCAATGGCTGGTCGAACAGCTGCGAAATCGCGCGACCCTATTGTGAAAAATCTTCTGGATTTCGCGATGAGTTTGGGTTCGGCTGCCGTTTATGGCTGGATGAAACCATCGGCCATGAAGTGTTCATGGCGGCTGGTGCAATGACTGAAGACGATGAGGTGCACCGGTGAACAAGGTGACGGCGACGGTGCGAAGAGGAGGCTGGTGCTGCGTGGCGGCGACAAATGTAAACCTAACCCTAACCCTAATTTTCGAATTGTTAGGGAAGATGAACAGTATCTTCCGTGAACAGTAAATTTTCGAAATTAAAAAAAAAATTCTAAAATTTCGATTATGTATCTACTTTTTCGAAAAATACATTTTGGAAAAAATTGGTTTAGAGTCCATTAATTTTTGGGTCATTTTAGATGTTTTATCCGGATATAATTTTTGAAACATTAAATCATAAACTTAATTTATTAAAAATATGATTTTTAATTTATTAAGTGTAAAATGGAGATTTATAAGTAATTGAAAATTTAATTAATTAAAAATTAAATGAAAGTGTTTCATTTAGTTTGTTAATTTTATTTTCAATTAATATTATAATTAAAAGGTAAAATGATGATTTTACCAAGTATTGAAAATTTAATTAATTGAAAATTAAATGAAAATGTTTCATTTAATTTGTTAATTTTATTTTTGATTAATATTATGACTTGAAGGTAAAAGTAAATTGAAATTTAATTAACTGAAAATTGAATGAAAATATTTTATTTAATTTGTTAATTTTATTTTTGATTAATATGATTATTAAAGGTAAAATATAGATTTTACCAATTTATTGAAAATTAATTAATTGGAAATTAAATAAAATTATTTTATTTTATTTGTTAATTTTATTTTCAATTAATGATACGATTAAAGAAAACGATTAGTGGAAACGATAGAATAAATTAATTATCGTGATCTAATTACATGTGATGTGATTAATACAATTACATATAATGTAATTGTTTAGTTTAATGTTTAATTGCATATGATGTGATTGCTTGATGGATTATTACGGGTCTTGACCAATGTGTTTAGGTGAATGTTTAGGTTTTCATTATTATTGTGATTTTTTGGTTATCGGGCCTGCGAGTCTGCTCTCTCTATTTTCTGATGTATCCCACCCCGGATGTGTATCCATATTCTCTTGTTTGGACGATTAAATGTAAAATCACTAGAATTAGTAGGAGATCAAGATGCAAGATGGAGCGCACCAAGAATCAAGACTTGTATAATGGAAGCAAAAATATAATAGGATTGCATTGCATACCTGCATCACCTTAGACAAATTGTGATCAACGTATGACTCACATGGATCAATTAGGAAATGCCGTAATCATCCATATTTATTTTTATTATGCATGTGATGTATGATAACTGTTTATTTGTATGTTTTATTAGTACATATGATGATGCATGAATGTAAGGACCCCAGTGCCCTTAACCCATTATTAATGTATTAACACATGCAATTAGTGCATACAACCATGTTATCAGGGGGAAAAGACTACATGCAACCATGACATAAAATACCATCTATAAAATTTCTTGCATCATTTCATTAAATATCCAGCTTTTCCCAACCAAGTCCATTTAACATATCATGCACCCTTGTAGTACACAAACACGTTCTCAATTCATTTTGCAATTCCTAATTAATTGCGTGCAACACATAAATGAAAAGAGAAAGGCCCTTGCCTTTTTATACAAACCATATACACATAATAGTGCTCACATGCGAGCATCGAATAAGTATACGTGTATCTGATGTATAAATATCATACTCAATACCAGCTCTGGTACTTCGATCCTGGAAGTACCTCCAATCAACTGCTCGAGCTCAACTCCAAAGCCATCGCTGTACCTGTACCACCTGCCCCAACAGAGATAGCCCCCACACTTGGTGAGCATACCAATACCATCGATCCAATAATCACAATATCACAGTTCATAATTTACAGAAAGTAAATGCCATGAATTTTAAAAGATACTCCCTGGAAGGTATCATCCTCATCCGGGATCCCCTGTGTTGTTCCTCTTCTCAAAATAACCGAAACTATCAAATTCCCAAAAGCCAGTTAATCATCTAACTAAATCCATTCCTTCCATGCCAGTTTCATAATCAAATAAGATTAAACCATTAAACAAATGACCATAGATATCACATATATCTAACCAATGATCCATAGTTCTATTTCATGGCTCGCTCCACAATAGCGGCATTTTAACCTCACGCACGCTCAATAGTAGCGGCGTCATAACCGATGTTCGCTCAACATCGACAACATTCCAATCATTGCTCGTTTAAAAGCGGCACCATATAATTCCCAATGTATATCCATTTACTGCAAATACCATATACCATGCATTTCACAGTTGCAATAATATAAAAGGGCTATGCTCTTACGTTATACGTACCTTATAATTTTGTAGTTCAAATCCAACCCTGCCTTAGACCCGCGACCCGGTGAATTATGTGCTACCACATAAAATAACTCACAATCAAATATAAGCATGCAAGCACGTGCCCAAGCACGTTCACAACCTCCAAATATTTAGTCAATCCATGACGATTTACCATTTTAAAAGACCCCGGGCGAAGCATGCATACTACTCAAAATATTCCATTTTAAAAGTGTAGCATTCCCATTGGAATGTAGACATTGCCCCGAAAATCGGCTAATTAAACCCCGTTACCAAAATCCCAACTTTTAATAAAGGTTTGAAAAAAAACCCATTTCTTCGAGCCACGATCGATCGCCGATTTTATCGCGATCTATCGCGCGAACCAGTGGCCAACAGAACCCTCTCGCGATCGATCGCAAGTCTCCGCGATCGATTGTCAAACCCCTCGTGATCGATTGCCGAGACTTAGCGATCAATCGCCAACACTGTACATCTCCTCCAAATTTCAGAATCTCGTCGCGATCGATCGCGACCTGCGATTTTCCGAAAAACTCGAGCTTCAATGTTGTTTTTCACACCCAAACTCAAAACCAACACCACATACATCTTTAATACCTCAAATACTCCATTTAAAACCAATAAAAACATCAAAGACACAACTTTGAATTTAACCAAAAAATCCCCAAAATTCCAAACCCAACACAAATCTTAACCAAAATCCACAATACCATAATCAAAACTAAGGTAAAGACGAGGGGAATAAGATTACCAAGTTTTCTTCAAGAAATCCGGTTCCTAGACGAGCCTCCAACGATTTTTTATCATGTTAGAAATGAGGGAGTGGTTGGGGAGTGGGGGGAAAGAGACGTGTGAGAGAGAGAGAACAAATGAGGAAACTGATTGAACACCGAGTCCATCTGGTATATATAGTACCAAGACTCCAAAATCTCAAGTCCTTCACAAATACATCACGACTCATTAAAAATCATCTGCGTTCAATAATTATCTCTCAATCTCAAATTTCATTACCAGCCCCAACTCAAAGCACCCTGGACCCCAGATTCCACCAAAAACAAATTCCAAGGTTTATCACCGCGATGAGAATATAATCTCAACCCTTGGATCCAACGATCCCAAATACCGAATTTAAAGTCCTCGGGAGTCCCAATATCGTAATTAATTCATAATTGCCACAATTAAAATCCATTAAGGATCATTACCACACCGGGATTTACACCAATAATTCCCAGGCACCACAATTATCCCCCACTAATAAAATTTCATCCTAGAACTTTGCATAGGCGTACCCCATGTACTGCCAAAACCATACCATCCAAACGGATTCACGTTGTCGAACCATGAACGCATCATGAACGACACACCAACTGCGATGACACCAACCTCGCACCAAATCTCTGGAATGGAGTAGACCTCCCAAACCATCATAATCGCAAAAGAACGTCAGCATGCCTCGATGCTAACCACCCAAAAGCAGTCAGTCAACCCTAACTGCTAACCAAACGAATCATTCGTGATTCCAACATAGATATCGCCCCAATGATATCTCTACGACGTAGCCCACGATGTTAAACGTACATCGTTACCAAGGAAACTGCCAGTACACTACCGTGTAGTGACACTAAACTCGCCTTCCGCTCTCCAAATCCATCTCCATCAATGGAGCAGTTGCACTACTTTGCAACTTGGATCGGGCAACACACGGCCACCGAATCAACACAAAATATATCTCCACAGATATCAATATCTGTGTGTTCCAAGAAATCCATCTTGGTCCAAACACGCTATCGAGACTCCACAAGGTCTCAAGTTTCCATAGAGAACATGCAAGACAAAATCGATTGCATTCTCGCCACCTGTGTCGACAACGACACCCACAAGTCCAAAACCTGGTCATCCCTCGTTTACCCTAGGATTCAACAATCCTAACATAGGGATGCTGTTAAATTACCCAGTAATGAATTACCATGACCCCAAAATACGACTTTCCCTCCTCAGAGGAAATCGACCGAACCTCACGATCATTCTTCAGAATACATTGTGCCATTGAGATTACCAATCTCAAGGTGCCACAATCTCTCACCAGAGATTCATCCATCCAAGCATACTAATCTGATGCTCGACAAGTACCAAAATGCTGGCATTTGTACACACACATCGGTATACATGCCTATGCACCAGCACCACATGCATACTCAATGCACTCGGCTCGGGTATCTCCAATCATACCCACCAGCCCCAAATACAACTGTCAATCCTCAGTTATTCTCACACCGTGGAGAATGATGATTGACGAACCAATGACCAATGGTGTGATTCCAACATCAACACCACCCAACCGACTCAACGAATCTCCCAAGGATTCCCAATAGGTAGGTATATCAATACCGCCTTCCTCACAAGGAAAAATGTCATGAACCCATGACCCTCCATTCCTCCAACCTCGAACCACCGTTCGGAAAACCTGGATATATATTTATACCAAAATATATCCCGGAATCAATAAATATGCACTGGTTCAAAATAGTGCATCCTTGCCACTATTACCAATGTAAGACCCAAATACATGACGTATATTCATACTAATGATGCTCTATTCTAATGCCATAGTACTCCACATCTCGAGCATCTCCCCAGAGACATATCCTCGTACGTCTCACCAAAAATATAAAACCATTACCTAGTCCAACACTGGTAATGCTTACCGTGGCTGATTCACAATCAACCTTGATCAACACCGGCTGTCTCCATGACAGTATGTTCCAAATCACTCCAAGAGATACAATCAATATAGTAGTGTCACTCCACTAACTATATCCCACAAATCTGACCGTGTCTCCCATTGTATTCCATATGCAAGGATTCTCAACCAGAGCTAACAACGACTTGTTGACACTCATGTTGGTACGCCCAACAAAATTGAGCTGTCACAGTACAAGTCCCTCAAAGCATTTAACGTATAAACGTTCTCGTGAGGAAATCCCTACCTCAATCCTCATGCCACATACTGACTACAAGAGTCCACCATAAACCCTCATAGGATCATTATACGATTCACCAAACTCGGTTCCAACGAGCAGTATAATGGCTACAGCAAGCACACTATAACACTGCAACAATACCTGGATAGCAGATCGCTGCCTCCTTAGGTTTATACCAAACCTACCAACGTATTACACTTTCCACCCCTGCATACCATACCATACAATCAATTAAAGTAGTGTGCCATCACCCAATATTTCTCTAATACCAATGTATCCAACTGCAATGCAATCCTAATCCATTAGGATTTATTCCACACTTTCATGTGTGGGTGTGACCATGTCTACCATACGTCACATCGGTATATGCAAGTAGTTTCCTCAATAACTACTCTTACCACCAGTCACTTGGCCATAGCCATCCCAACGAGTATACCCAAAGGCACCACTACTCGTAAATTATTTATCTCAAATGTGTGCTGCGGTATACTTCCTGTACGACGCATCCAATAATTCATCGAGCAAACCTGCTCAGCATAATGGTCTCGTCAACCAGTGACTCAGAAACTACCCTGCGCCCATCATTGGCACTCAAACCATACGACTAAATACATACACCTAACTGTATTTTCATCGTAACGATGACATCCGTCCACATAGATCATCCCCTAGGTCATCGTCATCATGTGACGTTACATGTCAACACATGACATCGACAATATCATCCTCAACCCGTGACGGTATATGTCAATACATGACATCCATAATCTCATAGTCAAACACGTGATGGTATAGGCCAATACATGACATCCATAATCTCATCGTCAAACACGTGATGGTATATGTCAATACATGACATCCACAATAACACTAACAGAATAGTACTCTACCATAACTCATTGCTAATAAGATAACGACAGACCTGTACCCATTGCCCAATAGCGGTACGAAATCAGTACCCATCGCTCGAAGGTGGCACAATCCCGAGCTATAGAATCAGCGGTATGAACCCTCGCTATATAATCAGCGGCATGAAACATCGCTACATAATCAACAGCATGAACCATCGCTATAGAATTAACGGCATAAATCATCGTTATAGGATCAGCGGCATAAACCGTCGCTATAGAATAGCGGAATAGATCATCGCTGTAGATATCCGACGGTATGAACCATCGGCATAGATGTAGCGGAATGTACCATCGCTACCCGGCGGCATGAACCATCGCCATAGATGTAGCGGAATGAACCATTGCTATATATACCCGGCGGCATGAACCATCGCCAATAGAATAGCGGAATGAACCATCGCTATATATACCGGCGGCATGAACCACACGAATAGCGGAATGAACCATCACTATATTTATACCCGGCGGCATGAACCATCACCAATAGAATAGCGGAATGAACCATCACTATATATATACCCGGCGGCATGAACCATCGCCAATAGAATATCGGAATGAACCATCGCTATATATACCCAGCGGCATGAACCATCGCCGATAGAATAGCCGAATGAACCATCGCTATATATACCCGGAGACATGAACCATCGCCAATAGAATAGCGGAATGAACCATCGCTATATATACCCGGCGGCATGAACCATCACCAATAGAATAGCGTCATGATATCCCTCGCTATAAAGCGGCAAATATCCCTTTTCGCGACCTCGCTTCGACATACTAGCGGCATAATATCCCTCGCTTAAGCGACAAATATTCTTCATCGCTATCATATGACAGCGGAAAGCTCATCGCTTCGCCAAATTAGCGGTATAATATCCCTCGCTATAAGCGGCAAATATTCTTCATCGTGATGGTATGACAGCGGCACCAATACTCCTCGTTTCGACATACCAACGACAATTAACCCTCGCTATAATATGACAGCGGTCGTGTTCTTCGCTTCTACATATTAGCATCAAATATTCTTTCATCGCTACGGTATGACAGCGGTAAAGTATTTCATATCCCAATACACATAGCTATGAGTGTATTTTAATGCACCTCGCTTCGTCATGACCGCGGCACTAATACCCATCGCTTTGACATATCAGCTGCATCGAATAACCTCGCTTCAAATGTGACATGCGGCATTTACCATCGCTTCAACATTTAGCGGCAAATATTCTTTCCTTGCTATGATATGACAGCGGCAAGTATTCTATTATCGCTTCAAATGACAGCGGCAAAACATTAAAATCATCACTCGAATATACATGCAACCACAATGCATAATCCATATCCCATACGACCCTGCAACCACCATGGTTAGCAACAAAATATTCCATATGAACACATATCATAAACACACACAAGCGACATAGTTGTGTCACACAACACTAACTACCATCATGCATAAGTATGTGCTACCCATTTCTTTCAACATGTTCCTAGGCCTCAACAGCCCCAAAGAGCAAACCACTGCTCTGATACCACTAATGTAAGGACCCTGTGCCCTTAACCCATTATTAGTGTATTAACCCATGCAATTAGTGCGTACAATCATGTTATCAGGGGGAAAAGACTACATGCAACCATGGCATAAAATACCATCTATAAAATTTCTTTCATCCTTTCATTAAATATCCAGCTTTTCCCAACCAAGTCCATTTAACATATAATGAACCCTTGTAATACACTAACACACTCTCAATTCATTTTGCAATTCCTAGTTAATTGCATGCAACACATACTGAAAAGAGAAAGGCCCTTGCCTTTTTATACAAACCATATACACATAATAGTGCTCACATGCGAGCATCGAATAAGTATACGTGTATCTAATGTATAAATATCATACTCAATACCAGCTCTGCTACTTCGATCCTGGAAGTACCTCCAATCAACAGCTCGAGCTCAACTCCAAAGCCATCGCTGTACATGTACCACCTGCCCCAACAGAGACAGCCCCCACACGAGGTGAGCATACCAATACCACCGATCCAATAATCACAATACCACAGTTCATAATTTACAGAATGTAAATGCCATGAATTTTAAAAGATACTCCCTGGATGGTATCATCCTCATCCGGGATCCCATGTGTTGTTCCTGTTCTCAAAATAACCAAAACCATATTCCCAAAAACCAGTTAATCATCTCATTGATTAACTAAATCCATTCCTGCCTTCCAGTTTCATAATCAAATATGATTCACATATATCTAACCAATGATTCTATAGTTCTATTTCGTGGCTCGCTCCACAATAACAACATTTTAACCTCACACACGCTCAACAGTAACGGCGTCATAACCGATGTTCGCTCAACAGCGACAACATCCAATCATTGCTCGCTTAAAAGTGGCACCATATAATTCCCAATGTATATCCATTTATTACAAATACCATATACCATGCATTTCACAGTTGCACTAATATAAAAGGGCTATGCTCGTACGTTATACGTACCTTATAATTTCGTAGTCCAAATCCAACCTTGCCTTAGACCAGCGACCCGGTGAATTATGTGCTACCACATAAAATAACTCACAATCAAATATAAGCATGCAATCACGTGCCCAAGCATGTTCACAACCTCCAATATATCGTCAATCCATGACGATTTACCATTTTAAAAGACCCCGGTGAAGCATGCATACTACTCAAAATATTCCATTTTAAAAGTGTAGCATTCCCATTGGAATGTATAAATTGCCCAGAAATTGGCTAATTAAAACCCGTTACCAAAATCTCAACTTTTAATAAAGTTTTGAAAAAAAACCCATTTCTTCGAGCCGCGATCGATCGCCGGTTTTATCGCGATCTATCACGCGAACCAGTGGCCAACAGAACCCTCTGGCGATCGATCGCGAGTCTCCGCGATCGATCGCCGAGACTTAGCGATCGATCGCCAGCACTGTACATCTCCTCCAAATTTCAGAATCTCGTCGCGATCGATCGCGGCCTGCGATTTTCCGAAAAACTCGAGCTTCAATGGTGTTTTTCACACCCAAACTCAAAACCAACACCCCCTACACCTTCAACACCTCAAATACTCCATTTAAAACCAATAAAAACATCAAAGACACAACTTTGAATTTAACCAAAAAATCCCCAATTCCAAACTCAACACAAATCTTAACCAAAATCCACAATACCATAATCAAAACGAAGGTAAAGACGAGGGGAAGAAGATTGCCAACTTTTCTTTGAGAAATCCGGCTCCCTATACGAGCCTCCAATGATTTTTCATCATGGGAGAAAAGAGGGAAGGGTTGGGATTGGGGGGAAATAGACGTGAGAGAGAGAGAGAGAGAGAGAAAATGAGGAAAATGATTGAACACCGAGTCCATCTGGTATATATAGTACCAAGACTCCAAAATCCCATGCCCTTCACAAATACATCATGACTCGTTAAAAATCATCTGTCTTCAATAATTATCTCTCAATCTCAAATTTCATTACCAGCCCCAACTCAAAGCACCCCGGACCCCAGATCCCACCAAAAATAAATTCCAAGGTTTATCACCGCGATGAGAATACAATCTCAACCCTTGGATCGAACGACCCAAATACCGGATTTAAAATCCTCAAGAGTCCCAATACCGCAATTAATTCATAATTGCCACAATTAAAATTCATTAAGGATTTTTACCACACCGGGATTGACACCAATATTCCCGGGCACCACAATGAATAAAACATAGTTGCATGAATCCGGCAAACAAACAAACGAGCACTTGATGAGATTTTAAAATTATTAAATCCCTCTTTTGAATATGATTCAAAATGTTAATATCAAACTGTGAAGTGGAGCCTCCTGTTGAAGTGTCTCCATCTTCGTCTCATTAAGAGATCACCACACTTGAGAAGTGGTGGGACAATGATCTCTTGGCTAGGTGCTATATGATAGCATCAATGTCACCAATGAGTTTCAACATAGATATGAGAAACTCACTCACATTGCTGATATTTTCCAACACCTACAAATGTTGTTTGGTGAACGGACGCGATTACTGAGACTCGCGACTTCAAAAGAGCTATTTTCATTTCACATGCAAGATGGGGCTTCGGTCTATGAGCATGGTGTAAGAAAAATATCTCTTGTTGAGAAATTGAAAATATGAATGTGACAATACCTTATTAACTGACTGTAGATTTGATCTTATAGTCAAAATGTTGGAAACTCATGAGTCATTGATTCAAAAGGAGAAACGTGTTCTTCTTGTCAAATCTTCTACCAATAGTAGGAAGAGTTCAAGGATAAAGAAGAGGAAATGGAATGGTTCTCAACGTCAAAAGACGAAAATGGATATAGTATCAACTAAGAAAGGAGAGGCATATATGCTTTCACAGCTGGTCACTGCGCAAAATTGCAAGGAATACCTAGACTAGAAGCGTTCTAGAAAGAGTATGTTTTATATTAAAATTAATGTTTCTATTGGTTCTACTTCTTTGCTATATGATGCTAGTTGTGCTCACATATTTGCAAAGAGTTGCATATGATGAGAAGAAGTAGAGAGCCCTAGGAAGGTGATACCTACGCGAGACTAAGCATTGTAGCAAGAGTTGTTACAAAGGCTGTTTGAAACATTTATTTAATATAAAATCTTGAACTGGTTAGGAACTGGTTTGAGCAATTGTTTATTTGTCCTAGATTTAATCATAAACATTGTTCCTATTTTGATAGAGAATGATATTCTTTTAAATTTGTGAATATGATTTGCAGTATTTTTAAAAATGCATGTTTTATTGAATCTGGTGAACTTATTAACGATTAGTATGATTATGTTCAAAGAATATAAAATGAATGATAACTTAGATCCCACATATCTTTAGCATGTCTTGAATGTCCATTGAATTTGATTGATATGGACGTATGCGGAGCACTAAATGTTAGTGCAATAGGATGTTGAGTTATCTTAAAGAGAATGTGATTCTCAATGAGTAACTCTCTAAAGTTATATATTTGTTGAACATAATTCATACCAATACAGTGACCAAAACTCCATATAAGATATGGACTGAAAAATAATCCAAATATAGATTTGAGATTATTCTACTTATGTGAAGCAGCCAGTGGGAGATGAGTTGGATAGTTGATCCATCTTATGTTATTTTGTGGAAATTTATATTGTCAATTGAAGACAAAGTGTTTGTTTTGCAAGTGCAGTCTTTCTACAGAAAATGTTTCTATTAGAAAGGAATGGCAATATAATATAACTTGAAAGGGTTCAAGAACCACAAACCACTAGAAAAGTGAAACTGTGAAATTAATTGAGTCAGTCATAACCTTTGAACTACACATCCCAAGGAGATCTGAAAATGTTTCAAGAACTCCAGTTAAATTGAATTTACTCATAGATAGTAGTCAAAATGATTTTGACAATGGATGTGATCCTAGGGTTTTCAAGGAGACGATGTTGGACATCGTTTCGGGATATTGACGAGATGCTATGAAATTTGAAATAGACTCAATGTACTTTAATAAGGTATGAGTAGATCCTCTTTGGGAATTGTTCTCATTGGCTGCAAATGGATCTACAAATGAAAGCTTGGAGTGGATGGGAAGGTAATGACCTTCAAAGCTTGACTGGTGGGAAACTGTTATTCTCATAGGCAAAGAGTTGTCTGTGAGAAAATTTTCATCGGCTATTGTGGGGTCCTCGTTACTTAATCCATTATGTATTAGTTCATTATACATATGTGAGTAAGAATTAAGTAAAACATACACTGATTAAGAGTTTACTAATGTTAGGTTGTTACAATACTTACACAAATCCTATCATAATATACATCATATGTACCGTAAAACAACCTAGACTAGTACAACTCCTATGCAGTGGTTCAACTCGCGGCGGAATAGACTCACAATCCCGTCCTCCCACGTCTATGAGTCCCTACAGAAACAATCACACAACATGAGTATAGATAAATAACCATCCCAGTGCGATATCAATACAAAACATAAACGATAAAGCACTATAAACATCCAATGTGATTGTCATGTATCATGCATCATCAAATGCAATTATGTCATGACATGTCTCATTCCTCATCCTATTATAATCAGACCAATATGATATGTCTATCTCAGCACAATATGTCAGTGGAACCTCATCACATCTTCATATTAGCAGCACATATCATCGTATCGTCCTCACATGTTATAACATCCAGAGCATATACCCAACCGGCGTATATCTCTCATGCCAAAGCATATATGGCATACCTATCGTGGCAACAATCCCAGCCAAAGCATATGCCCAACACTGGCATATCTATCGTGGCACCGATCTCAGCCAAATCATATGCTACACATCTATCGTGGCATCCATCTCAACAATATAATATCATGAATGCACATGCATATGATGTCACTAATCATATGATACCATGCTCACATCATCATCACAACAATATCATATACTCAAAACGTACCTGTTCTACGACACAAACGATATCAATTAGGAGTCAATGTCTAACCGCCTCGTTGCCTCGTTCTCTGTGATGATGCTACAACATTATGTACAATATAACATGTTACAATAGGACCCTGGCGATCGATCTCATGTTTTGACGCGACCGATCGCCTAAAGGTTTGGTCATAGGCGATCGATCTCCTATTTTCACGCGATCGGTCGCCTACCCCTTTGGAAAACATTCTGCCTTGAGGCGATCGATTGCCTACTTGAAGCGATCGATCGCTCAAGCACCGCCATTCTCATGTTTAGCCACAGGCGATCGATTGCCTCAAACGTAGCGATCGATCGCCTCCTTTGTTTTCTGAAAAACCATGGCGATTTTCTACTTCTTTTCTTGGTTCTCCTTCTACAACTCAATTCCAACCATGGAACTTTGCTCACCACAATACCTAGCATTATATAAACATCTTTCTAGCATAGTTCCAATCATTCCTGTACATGATAACAAGTTTCAATTCAAGTCATAGAAGAATAATGACCATGCTTCAAATTTCCATCAACTAAGCACATATACATCATATGCTATGAAATTCTTACCAAGAAGATATGAGATCACTTCACTCAACTTCCTAGCTTAATTACCAAGTAAAATCCAAGCAAAAGATGGAAGAACCAACAAGGGTTTGGAGAGGTGCTTGTGTAGAGATTACTAGGTGAAATTTGGTGAATTGTGAGTTTCAAAATCTGATTTTGAAGTTAAATCACAAGCTTGTCAAATTCACATGAAATTCATCTGAAATTCAACTCTCATGTACATCACATGCTAACTCAAATTCAGGTACATATCAAATTCATATCAACTTACATGTAGTGTACTACATAGTCCCCAACCATGTAGTTCTATGTTCTACCATAAGTTGATGTATCAATGAGCAACTACTCTACTATGCTTCTCATACATACAATGGTGCCATTTCATAATATAATGAAAGTTCATAACATACTCGGTTCCACCCGAACTCGAGTACACATCATACTGCAATTAATCATAATTACACCATAACCATATCATACATGGATACGTCATATCGAGGCATGACAGCTATGATGCTAAAGTCTATCCAAATTTTATTAGCTATATCTTCACATTATGACTATGAGATATAACATATGGATGTGAAGACTTTTATACAAGGTAGCAAGAGGGATTCACAACCATTGGGAGTGAGCAAAAGGTTTGCAAACACCATAGGTCCATTTATGGGCCTAAGAAGGCATCCCGAAGTTTGAACTTCCGTCCTGATAACATCATCAAAGTGTTTGGTTTTATTAAAAATCCGGAAGTGATGTGTGTGTGTAAAAGGGTTAGTGGGAGCACGGTTACATTTGTGATGCTTTAAGTCGATTAATCATGCTCGTTGTGAATGGTATTGGATTAATCAATTAAAGCATGATTATCTACTAATTTCTCCATGAAAGATTTGGGAGAAGCGTCCTACGTGTTAAGCGTAAGGATCTATAGGGATAGATCTAAAGGATGCTTGAGATCTCTCAATCTACGTACATAAACACTGTGCTAAAAGGGTTTAGCATGGAATAGTAAAAAAGGAGTTACTTCCCAATATGTCATAGTATTCATCTCTCGAGTCAATGAGTCTTAAGATTGATGATGAGAGAGAAAAGATGACATTGGTACCTTATGTTTTGACTTTTAATATCATAATGTATACTATGTTATGTACTTGGCCTGATGTATGTTCTTAGTGTAATTAGCAAACATCAGGCAGATCCCGGTGAAGGCCACTGGAAAACTGTGAAAAATAATCCTCAAGTACTTATGAAGAACTTCGTATATGTTCATGGTTTTTGGATCTATAAATGGAGAAATAAAAGTTGAATGCTAAGCTGATGCTGGTTTTTCAATCGGATGTTGATGATTCCAAATCGATGTTCAGATTTGTATTTAAGCTTAATGATGGTATTGTCTCTTGGAAACGTTCCAAGTAAGACACCACATCGGATTCCACAACTGAAGCTGAATACATTGCAGCATATGATGCATCAAAGATGCAGTTTGGATATGAAATTTCATCCAATAGTTGGGTGTAACTTCTAGTGCGGTTGACACAGCCCCTGTGTACTGTGACAACAGTTGAGCTATTACGAATAGCCAAGATCTCATCATAATCCAAACATATATTGAGAAAATACCATCTAATGAGAGAGATGGTAGATGCGACATTATTATCGAGAGAATTACTTCAACAGAAAATATAGTGAATCCACTGACAAAGCCTTTACAACGATTGATGTCGGTCAGACATCTTGAGAAGATGGTCTTGAGACACATGAGTAGATGGCTTTGGGAAAGTGAAGGATATTGTTGTCATATGTGATTAAGTAACTCAATAGTTGATTGATTATACTTATAATCTTATTATGTCAAATCTTTGTTTGAATATTAATATATATGGTACTTCTTCATCTGTTTACCCATGCATTTTGATGATTGATGAAGTCCTTGAGATTGCTATAGTCTATAGAATGTGGTTACACATATGAAAGGAATGTACTGCACGCTAACTATGGCTGAAAGGTTCTCGTACGTTGCTAGTCATTTGTATCTATGTCTTCGTGAAGCGCAGATGCTAGGTGCTACCCATGATCAGTAGGTTTTGCTGAATTATATTTTGGCCATGGTCAATTAAAGTAGTTTAATTGACAATAGGGCATTCAGGGTAAGCCCAAGAAGTTGTTTACTTCTAAAAATCACAAAGGTTGTGATCCTAATGCTATGATACATTTGAGCCTCCCTGGGTCACAATCAACCGGCCGCCGATCTATCGATGAGAATTGAGACTTAAATGTTAAGTGCTCAAATTGAGTGATTTAGGAGAAATGCATTTAATTTTTGAAAGCTCCTCACTTTAGTGGAGTTTCTATTTTTGAAAATGTTTCATCTATAGAAAGTTTTAAAATTAAATCGTTTGATATATTTATGTCTCATAATTATGCACATTGATTGTACATCAAGTTGTTCATTTGGATTAACTTACTTGGATTATGAGTTTGGAGTTTTGTGTTGGCTTTTGGGCAAGTGAGAGATTGTTAGCATAAATGCCCAGCAAGCCAAACGTTGGCCCGATGGACTTTATGGACCCTAAACCAATTAGATAACTCAATACCACTATAAATATCACATTCATCTTCATGGTTAAATTGATACCATTCAATACACTCCATCTCATAAAATAGTCGTCATCACACTAGCACTGGTGCTGAGGGTGAAGATCTGGTCAGGTTGGTTGGACTCGAGGGTCACCGGTATCAGATTCACGTCGGTGAACAGTAATCCTATTCGTGTATTTATTTTGATATTTGCATGTTTATACATGAATCATGCGCGATCGTCCGTCCCCAGGTCAGATCTGTTTATGTTTGTTTTTCCATTGCGTTTGGATCCGACGCTAGGGGAAGGAAACCCAACACAAACTCCATAAATTTTGTATAAAAACTCCTAAACAAATTAGAGGTAGTAGGGAAACTCTTGTTTTTTCATCAACACTTTTGTCTAGAAATTTTGTATAAAAACTCCTCTTTTTTCGTCAACGCTTTTGCTCACTTCACACATTTTCTCCAGAGGTAAGATACAGTCCTCAGTCTATTTCTTTCTGTACATATGGCTATGTTGGAAACTAATATATTCACGTGTCTATTCTGCAGTTTAAGGATGTATACTTCATTGGTGGAAAGATTTTTCACCAATCGTGTTGACACTTTCCGTCGCAAAACTCTTGACAAGCAAGAGGAAACTTGTGTTCGTAGATGTGATGAGAAGTTCCTGAAACACTCTATGACTGGCATGAGATTTGCAGAGCTAAACCAGGGTGCTGCTACATAAGATTAGGACATATTTTACATGTGTAGCTGCTCGTTTTCAGAGATGTTGGTTGTGTGTTTACTCCAAACTTCGCGATACAACATTATTTAGTAACCTAAAGATTATTTTACATGTGTAACATGTATAATGCATGAGATTGTGGATAAAATTTGGAGAAGAGAGAACTTTAATTAGTGTGAAAAAAGAAGTTAAAGCAGAAGACAGTACTGGAGTTAACTATGGCATTGCTGGAGATCAATTTTGGTTGCTACATCATTTCTTCAGTCTTTGGTGGTGGTTTTCTTTGAAAAAAATTAAGGGTCCAATTTGTTGTCTTTTGAAACCATGAGTTGTAGCTTCTTTGCTGCAATCTTCAATGTCGACTGGGCAACTACACAAGTATCACACATGTAATGGAAGTCTTTGATCAGATAGTGAATTTTCTTCTGTCATGAAAAATATGAACTTCGTTCAAAAAAATTAAAGAACTAATTTGTCGTAATACTTTGTTGGGTATTTGAGGGTTAGATTAGGTATTTCAACTAAATTGTAAATATAATCCCTAACCAATCACTTACACCAAACAAAAAATTAATTATAATGCATCCACCATCTCCATATGAACCTGATTCATAAAATACATGACAATATAGCTACCAGTGTATATAAGAAAAGGGGAAGTACCCTAACTCTATGAACAAATAGCTAAGCAATCCTGAGAAATTATCAAATTATTAGCAATCTATACTTCGTTAACAATGTTTTAATCAGTATTATTTTTTACAGTCATGTTTGGTGCCACCTAGAAAATTGAAACTTGTCATCCATCTTATCTGTCAATTTTTTAATATTGCACCCCCTTTTATCTTGACTAATAGGTCCTTAAATATATACCATTTTCCTTACTTTAGCTAGCAGACATCTGTGAATTGTTTTGTGGCAAGATGTTGAGTGCTTGTCAGCTGCCATCCTTGATATATGTTGTTATAATGCAAGAAGTCCTTCCAATACCTGATTATTTATCCTTCTGATAAGGATTCAACAAAAGAAGCATATTGATAGTCATTGCGCTCGACAACAACCACCAGCTTCCCCAACGAGAAGATCGAGAGATAGAATCTCACCTGTATCACCTACCATACAAAGGAGCCGGTGATGAAAGGCCGGAATCAACCTAGGTAAGCCCCCCTCTAGTTGAATGAAAAACTCCGGTCCACACAGTTGTCCATGTACCAGTAGAAGATTCGGCAGCTACCGCCGAATTGTAATGTTACGCTCCACTTTAGCATTTGGAAAGATGGCTATAAACTAATGATAAAAACACGTTCTTCATCTTGTTTAGTAACTCAGGTTAATGTGTGAAGGTCTGCATTTGAACTTGCAGGACAATGTGCAGTTGAAAAATGACTACCCAACAATCTAGCAACTGGCACCAAAGTACACATAGAAATTAATCCGGAAAGTACTTCCGACGAGTTGAAGCATTCTTTCTAATTCATGATTTTCACTTTCCCTAACGGTCCTTACAAAACTTTTTTTTTCTAGAGAAAATTGCATAAATGTACTAGTTAAAAAAACATTTTTTAACTAAATAAAATATTTTCTTTTCAATTAAATACACATTTTACTTTTTTTAAATAAGTCCCACCTTTTAATTTCCTTTATTTACAAGTATTAAATCATTCCCCATTTATCCCATTCACACTCCTCTCTCCATTTTACCATTAGATATCACCCATCTCGTGCTCTTGATTTGCAAATCGTGAGATTTTTTTTGGGTCTTTGGTTTCATGCATCTGTTCTTCGTGGGAATTTGGTGGGGTTCGAAAATCTCCTAATTTTCTGCGTTTGTTCTTTATCTTTACGTCTCTTTTGTTTTGGGGTTTGGAAATATCGTGGATTGCTCTGGTGTGCAATCTCTCTTCGTCCCTGTGAAGACCGTCCCTATGCGTAATCTGTGCAGATCGTCCGTATGATTTCGGCGCTTTCTGTTTGTTCTCTAGGCCAGAGGATTTAAACATCGTCGCTCATGTGCATCGGGCGTGTTGGAAGAATTGTGATCGGATTTTATTGTGATGGGAAATCTCAGTGCTCTGTGAAAAGGGCTTTGGCTTCAAAGGTTCATCATTCGGGAGTGCACCATGCTTGGTGCACGTCTCGATTACAGAACAACGGTGTGCATCGGTGGGAAGATATTGTTTGCTCAAAATTTGAGGTGTACTGCCAAACAACCCACGTGCACCAGGGGATGAATTTGAAAGATTTACGTGTATCATTATTCTACCCGCTTCTCACCACGTGCACCGGTAATAAGTTTCACAAATACTTTTTAAAAAACACGTAAATGTGCACCGAAAAAACCCTAAGTCCACTAGTGCATGCAAACCCGTCACTGGTGCATTGTGAGCATACACCAGTTCCAGCCTGTGATGAACCGGTTCACATAAACCTTATGTGTATCATAGGCGTGCAACCGTGCATGTAGGGTTAGAAGGCTATTTTTGTAAGTTTATTTGAAAATAAACTTAAATAATTTGAATTTTTTTGCCTAATTTATTCTTCTAATGGACCGACATGCAAGTCTATTTTTTTTTTTTTTAACACTTGGTTATAGATATCGCCTCAAACTGAAGGGTCAGATTATACAAACCTAATTCAACCGAATAGAGCTAGCAATCAATCATATTATATCCTAATCGTTGTTGCCACTAAAGGCCTGCCTACAAGTGCAATTCAACCAGGTCTTAATTAACCAAAAAGAAATATATAAAGTACAACAACAATTAGATGTATATATAATAATAATAATATAACTAAAAACAGAAAGCGGAGCAACCAAAGATGGCCGTACTCTCTTGGCTACTACATACATTTGACTAATTTTCATACCGTAGCTATAATGAGAAGAAATTTTTTTTAAAAAAAAAATTAATCCAGCCCTTTATATAGTGATAATGATGAAGAGGGCCCTGTGTTGTCGTGGATGAATTATTTATCCCACTTTCCAATGATGCGATCAGTCCCATCCAGAACAATATCAATCCCCTCACTAACCTTTCCTGTCATGTCTGATGTATGTACTTTATTCAACTGTTAGTAATCTTCTGTTCCTCAGCTTTCTGTCCCGTCCACTAGGGACTGTTCCCAGTTAACCGGGACTGGACATCACTCTTTTTTTTACCATGTGAATATTAAATTCTTGGAAACCAACAGTAGTTTGAAAAAAAAGTAAAAAATAAAGAAAACAACTATCAACGAAAAAACACTTTCCAAATAAAAACTCGCATGCACTCACATTGGGCGGTGATTTGGGGTTGCGCATGTGTCTGAGCTTGAATATAGGAACTGTAAAATCCTTCAAGAATCCGTTTTGGTTTCTGCATAAGACGGGGTCGTGGAAGTGGTGGCGGCGGAGGTGTTAATACTGCTGTTTCCTGCCCAATCATAGAAGGTGAATGGATCCAACGATTTGTTTTCACGTCCCACATCACTGGAAAATCCAGCCTGCGTTAACAAGAGATTCAAAGGGTCCGCCTCAATTTCTCCTAAATCCACAAAGAAACTATGTTTGGAGTGGCTGGAGTCTGGCATGGTAGGCTTGTATCTCTGTGGAAATCCTCCATCAAAATCTGTATCTTCTAGTTCTAAATTATTATCATAATCTTCATCCATATCCTCTTTTACAGATACAGGGTTCTCTTCAACTGTGGACGAGCGCAGTTCTTTATTTTCTATAGTTATTTTGTTCTTGTCTTCTTTAGGGTTTGTATATTTTTTAGCTTGAGAATTGAGTGAATTCTTTGAAGCAGAACTGTTCTTGGATGTCTGAGATCTTGTAGAACCCGGAAGAGCATTTCTTTGGGTCGGCCATGGGTGATTATGCTCCGAAGTGTAGGTGATCACAAGCATACTCGGGTCCGTTCGGCTCCGCTCCACTTGTTTCCTAGCCGAACAACCCTTTGAACTACTGCATCTATAGTAACCCCTGGATTTATGCATCACATCACAAAAGTTGTTAATACACGAAGAGATGGTAATAATGAATGGTTACTATGAGCTTAAAGTACGTTAAGTTGGCCAGTTCAGAAAAATTGGCAGAAATTATAATAACTTAATATCATAATTAGTTAAATGTCAACAATCAGTCAAACTTTACAGACAAAGCGACAAATAATTGTTCTTGTCAAAAACAACACATACACAAAATTCATGATTCAGTTTCAGAAAATCAATAATCCCGAAGGACTAGTGATTTGTGTGTCAGTAAAAATTCTGTAGAAGCAGAAGAGTTGCAGTCATCCCTGGACATGAAAATTAATCCCTTTTAAACTGGAATGAAAAGAGGATACCTTGGATAAGGGGATCCTTTAATGGGCTTCTGACCATACTTTCTCCATGCCCAAAGATCAGATGGAACAATTTCTCCAGTGGGTCTGCTGTTTGCAGGTGCTGGAGCCGGTATACAGACAACCTTCTTCGCCTGGCTTTTCCTGATACTTATTAACATGCATGTTTGCAAAATCAGATTTTTGTTTTTCTTTGGGGTCTGATAAAATAAATCATAGCACTAAAAATGATTTATCTGTCTGGGTATATTACATAACTTGGGTACGTGCGTATAATTAATTATGGGAACTATAATTTCTGTATATATGGAACACATAATTAATAATTATATGTTTGCGGTGTTCGAAACTGCTTATGTGCGCGAAGTACCTTTGTTCTTTTTCTATGAGAAAAAAGCCGAAAGTGATAAAGGATGTGAAAGACACAACAGATGAAAAAAAACTAAGTTAGGTTTCAGAGAACTCTTCATACAGATAAAAATAGTTATATGGAAGCCAAGTCTGATTAACTTGACAGAAATTTCATGGAATTTTGCAGGTTTTAGGAAGGCCGTAATCTCAACTTTTAGCATTCATTAATTTTGTGCTGAGAAAAAATAGAAAGAAGCTAATTAATCCGGAAATTCACTCAATAATTATGGTTGATTATATAGGAACTTTTCCTGGTGCCTAAAATATAAGAATTATTATCAGTAGAATCAAAACTGTAGAGATAGTGTTTAGACATTAATCATAGAACCCACCTCCTCTTGATGCCCGTATTTCGCGGAGAAGAGATGCGCAGAGCAGCAGAGGTCTCCACTAAGCAACCTTTGGAACTTTGATCATTAGATACTAACAGAGGAGGACCCTTCAAAACCCTCGGAGAAGAAGAAGCTGCCGCCGGCGGAGAACCACATGGCAACACCGGCAACTTTTCATCAGGGCAGATCTGCAGCATCCTTGAAAACATATTCGAAGGTCTTTTCAACTCATCGCCAAGTATTTTGTGAGGAAGATCATTATACTCAACTCCAATATTACCCAACCCTCCGTTATTTCCAGAGTCACCCTTGATGATATTGGAGTCATGAAAGAATCCTGGTACTGGCGTGTCCATATCGTAGAGGAATGGATCTCTTATGTCAGTAAACGGATACCCAAAATACTCAGAAGGGTCGGAAGAATAGTTTATCAGATTGCTTGGAAACTGCCATTCTTGCAGAGCCGCGGAGGCCGCCACTTCACTTGATGCCGTGTTGCCACCGTCGATACTGCAGTCGTTTGTTCGGATTATGTCGGTTAAATCTCCTTGATAATTCTCCATTATCTTCAAGAAGTAGCTGCACATACTTTAAAAACAAACATGCAACTCCTAAAAAAGTCCTTTATTATGGCAGTTCTGGCAGAGAATGATAATGATCACTTGGTTTTTTTCAAAGCTCAAGATTTTATTTTACTTGGTTAATTTGAACAGAACAGAATGAAATGGTTTTTTTTTTTTTTTTGTTTGGGGTGTGGAAATAGAGGGAGAGACGCGCTGACTTTTGGTAACAGCTCCTCCCTAGCTATACGCAACTAAGAAGAGAAAAGAGGCCAGGAATTGAAGGGGAAAGAGATGTGAAATAATATTTTAATAATTAGTTATTGTTGTGAATTAATATATTAGGGTTTTGAGCTGGTTTTTTTTATTATATATATTTATGATGAATATGCACATAAAAAGGGTCAAATCTGTGCAACTGTTTATGTTAAATTTATACTATCTTCGAAATAAAAAAATTGAAAGAATCTTAGCTTCTGTTTATTTTTTATTTATTCATTATATATATCAAAATGTCTAGTTAATCATACTTGTGAAAGGAATGCATTAGTTTTTAGATTACTTCATTATATTCCATGTTCATTTAATGAATCAATTGAACTTCAGATTATGAAATTTCTTACTAAATAATTATAATATTTATAAAGATGTTTTTCTAATGAATTCTATTGGTAATATTTCTATATTACCAATACAATCAAAATGCAAATTGAACACTCAGAAGTAATATATTATTAATCAAAATGTTTATGTACTCTTGGGGTGGTGGAAAAAGCCAACTGTGATGGGAAAAGTAAAGAGGTTGGCAAGTAGCCGCAATTCTCGGACAAAGCTTCTAAACTTTTTCTAATTAATTTATGTTATTACCCGAAAATTAATGTATTTTGTTGCATCCTTCCTAAGGAGTATAGTATATATTTATGCTTGTTCAGAGAACATAATATCTAAGCTAATTGTTCGATTCGATTGTGTTACGTTAGTTTTAACTCATAATTAATATTTTTGGGACGTACTCTATTAGTTTTTATTCAACATTGTTATTCTTATAATTTGCTTTTAGATATATGATTCGCATTGTACTCACTAAACCAAAGTTTTTGAGACAATGGACGTTGTGAAACCACTCTCTCTGCTCAATTTTTTTTTTTTTTTTATAAATATATTGACATTAAGAAAATATATATCTGCTGGTGAATTATAATTAACTAACTATTAAGATGAGATCTTATTAAAGTTTAAAAATATGCTATGTATGCACTGTTTAGGAGTCAGTCATATTATTATTATTATTATTACTTTTTTTTTTTTTGTTTTGAACAAGAGTCAGTCATATTTTGTTTGGTTGTTAATTTTGGTTACTATTTTTTTTATATATACTTAATAAAAAAAATATATTATCGGTGTCTAAGACGCATTAATAAAAGGTTGGTCCATAAATTTGAGTTAAAATTTAATGGAGACAACACATGAAAACCTAAAACAAACAAATTAACACTGGGATTCTCCCAGTATTAATCATCCTATCAACAATGGAATCAGAAGCATCCTTCCATGTGATACATAATTATTGTTTTAATCTCATTACTAACGACAACCCTGACTATCAAGGAATTAACAATTTAATTCCATTA
The DNA here is from genome assembly GCA_907163345.1 of Haberlea rhodopensis. Taxonomy (NCBI): domain Eukaryota; kingdom Viridiplantae; phylum Streptophyta; class Magnoliopsida; order Lamiales; family Gesneriaceae; genus Haberlea; species Haberlea rhodopensis. The sequence goes on along the minus strand of CAJQUN010000004.1, from coordinate 7,148,985 downwards.
ATTTAATCCATGCCAGAGATTATATTAAAATTAGTTATACGAGATAGTTGACACATCCGGGTCTTAAACATTTTTTCTTGTTTATGTATGACTCATAATATTAAAAATATCTATTATTTTTAATTTATTTAAAATAATATATGAGGCACCACTTCATGTCAACCGCCTAGTTAGCGACCACTTCACCTATCACTCAAGCACTTTCGCTCTGAAAACCTCTTTTTGTCGGGTAAAGAAAGAAAAATGGGAAGAAACACCTGTCAAATAGCCAGTGGCCTTAAAAAATATCAAACGATATAAGCCTTGCGTGGGTCGGATGGATTGGTGCATTTCGACAAGAGTTGGGTTGGAAGTAATAAGTCAAACGCGGGATCCATGACTTTTGCCCAAATCCATGGGTGCTTATTGGCCTGACCCGGTCCGGTCCGAACCGGAACCGGCCGGTTCCGGGTCCGTTAAGGACCCGGATCGGTTCCGGTTCCAACCGGTTCCGGTCCGATCCGGTCCGCTTCAATTTAACTTTTTTTTTCCGAATTTTTTTTTTTAACATTTTTCAAAAAATTTTGTTTATTTTTTATAGAATGTTGTAAATGTTTCCCCAATATTCATCACAAATTCAATATATTTCTTCTTCATTTCATAATATAGATGCATATAAATAATTGTAAAGAGATGGCAATTAAAAAATAAAATAAAAAAATATTGCTGTTTAGCAATCTTCATAATTGATAAGTATTGTTTTTGCGTTCTCTTCTTCTTGCTCGTCATAATGGTTTACGAATTTGTCAACCGCCCCATCTCTTCTATTCTGACATTCTGCTTCAAACAAATCTTTAAGTAACGTGAGCATGCATAACAAATCAGGGGAGAGACTACTTCTGTATTCTCCAATAATTCGGCCACATGTTGAGAATGCATATTCAGAAGCGACGCTTGCAGCTTGTACCACATACACGTCTCTACCCATTTTGGCTAAGATAGGGAATTGTGCCGCATTTGACTTCCAACATTGTAACACGTCGAAGTTGTCTTCCGTTACAAATTGATAATTCAGATAAATTTGCAACTCAGTCGACATGCTAGTAGAAGGTCCTTTTCCCTTAAGTTTTTTCCTGCCCAGCATCCTAAGCAAATTGATGCCCCCACCTTTAGTTTGAGCTTGGGGTTGTTCTTCAGCAGGCCTTTGTTGCGATGATTCACTTGCCTGTTGATTATAATACAACTGAAACATATTTTGGAGAGATTGCATTGTAGACGTCTTTTGATCGTCAATAACCTTCCCCAAAAATTTAGCATAATATTCAAAAGATATCTCAAATGAAGATAAACATTGACTAGGATCTAGCAATGTTGTGATGCAGTGCACGTGTGGATTTGTTCCCAATATTTTATAAATTTAGTTTCCATTGCACTAATAAAAGCATGCAAGTCATAGTCATCTCTAAATTCTATAAACTTATCAAGTAGTATTCAACTTGACTTTTTGAAATTATATACAAGTCCAATGGTGTCCAATATTGCAATGATTTTCAAAGATTTTAATAGAATTGTTTAGGTACAAATTTTGAAACTATTTGTACAACTACAAAAAGTAAAAAAAGTCTTCAATCCTCCCATAGATTTCAATAGACTTTTATCGTGTAAAGAAGTAAGAAGAAAGATAAAAATGGAAGGTGGAGCCCTCGACAGAGAAGAAATGGAGAGAACTGGAGAGAAGAATACTGAAGAAGGTTGGTGACGTATTTGTCGTCGAGGGTAAACCAGTGTGCTATTAATTGATGTCATTCCATTGATCATTGGAAATGTTACTGTATCAGAAGCGGTGAAACTTTAATTTTATGTTATTTGATGTAGTGATGTGGAGATGGAAGTGGTGAATATTTCCCCAAATGATTCGACGCTGAAACAACTGAGCGCCATTTCGTTTTTCATCTTCTGGGAGAAAATCCAAGCCAGATGTCTGATCCATCTTCGATTTTGATTATGAGTTGCATTTTTCCGATGATGTTGCTCTGATTTAATTGATTGAGGGAACATGTTATCAATATGGGTTCCGAAAAATGACTTTTTTCCCTTTCTAAGAGATGTATTATCATTCATCCAACTGAATGAATGTTGGCTATAAGTAAGTTGTGTTGTAAACTTTATGATGATTGCACGAATGGTGATACTTTTCTATTACAAGGAGGATGGCTTGTGTTCGAACCAATTTTGATCATCATGCTACTTTGTTCTATACTCGATGAGTTTCGAGCATTCAAGATTGGATTATGGAAAACAGTATGGTTCTATATTTATTTTTCTAATGTTCGACAGTATGGTTCTCTACCATAAGAAAACACGCCATTCTACGGTTGGGAAGAGTGTAACAATTTGAATATAATGAGGTTTTCTTACTGCCACAATTTAATGTATTCTATAATGATATAAAACTATTTCTTGTTTTGTCCCTTTTTTTTAAGACACTGATTTCATTAACAACCCAAAATATCAAGTTTTATTTTGTTCGATTTTTGTTGCTAGCATGAAATGGTAAAAAAATCAATATCATTTAAAAAAAGTCTCTAAAAGTCATTATTGAAGTCTATCATTTAAAAAAAAAAGTCAATAGAAGTCTATAAAAATCTTTTTATAACTCTGTTGAATTCTATAAAAGTAAATAGAAATCCATTAACTCCACAAAAATCTATCATTTAAAAAAGTTATTAAAAGTCACCAAAAATCATTATTGAATTATCTTGTGATTTAACCTTGTATTATTCCGAGTTTGAACATCCCTAAAACTCCTATTATAAATTTTGATAAACGACAAAAAAAAAAAAAAAATACATTGGAGATATTTAAAACTTAATATAATTTTACGTGACAGAATATATTTATTAGCTGGAGACAATTCTTCAATTGTCCTACTCGCGAAGATTAAAAAATAAATCTCAGTTCCATTTTAATAAATTCCAATACAAGACAATAATTGCCCTCATTTCGTGCCAACCATTTTCATTCACATAAATACAAGTATTGCATGTGATGGAAACGTTAATATATTCCATAATGATCATATTTTCGAGAAGATAAGGGGGGGCATTTAATTTAATTATATATTAAGTATAATGAAATGCTTAAAATAATAATAAATAATTAGGGGCTACCAAAGGCGCGTTTCATAAAAAAATTAATTGAATTCATATAAACATTGCATGTGAATTAATTAATTATATATAATTAAAGGATAAACATGTATAGTCCCAAGGATTGTGTGGCAGCTAGGTTTGCCTAATTGCATGTGACCAATTACAACTTCCATAAAGTCGAGTGATTTTTGCCATTATTTGGGGGATTCATTTTTGGGATCTTATGCACACGACCTTCTTTAATTTTAAGCCTCTTTTATACATATCATTTGTTATAATACTCAGAAATGCCGTGTATCAATCGCTTGCCATTTTACTAAAAATTATAGCTGATGGTAATAGTGCAACTCAAATATTTTAAACTGTATAATAATCTAAACACCATGTTTCAACCGCTTTCTATCAAAATCAATGATTGTTTTTCAATACACGTTAAATTAACCAATCAACCAACAAATAAATTTAGAATATATATATATATATATATATATAGATTTGGAGCAGCACTTATGACTTGCATTTTGCATATTATTCAGCAACAACATAATTAATTTTTATATATTATTATACAAGAGATTGGAGGTGCCAACATGGATTTGGTGCACGACAGAGGCCGGCATGAGTCCTGGCTTTGTGTCTTCCAACTTGTAGATATAGAAAAAATAAAATAAGATATATGACATATCTTTTTTTATTAAAAAAAAAAACATAGCTAGAACATGACAGCAAGTCTCTAAAATAGGAAAAAACGAAGCGTTTAATATTCAATTGAATTGAACCAAAAGACTCGTTGTATAACCTGCCTAATTCTGAAAGTGAAGCATTAAACAAAGAGTTACAATAAAGTTCCACGAGAATGATTGAGGGGGGTCGTTTTGTAATTAAATTTTAGTTATTATAGTTCAAAATTTGCCTAGTTTGGTATAAATATTCTTGCCCCACCGATTGTTATGAAAAGCGATGAGATAAATCCATAAAAGGAATAATTATCAATGAAAGAAAATCTCTGAGCATAATGAAAATATTTAAAAAGTTTGCATATCTTTTTTCACCCAAAAAGCAATAATAAGTATGTTGTATTATAATTAATGAAATGTGCAGGGAATTGAACTTACATGGGAGCCCCGTCCATGGTTTTTTATCCTATTCAAGTTTAAACAAATACAAAAAAATATCCAACCTCCAAACAGATTATAAAAACATGGTCCTAAAAGTAAAAAAAAAAAAAAACTACCTATTTCTATTATCTAATTCTACCTTTTAAAATAATTATTTGATTGATACGTATACTTTCTTTATACTAGCGACCGACGCACACGCGTTGCGTGTGTAACGTAATACATTAATAATATGTATGGTCTTCATATATCCCCAATTTACAACATTATTGCATATTTCTGTACAATATAATTGAAATCCTATTCACTCACTCTCAGGAGAGAAATCCTAAAATCAAAATGTTTCATCACTCATAACCAACACCTAAGAATTCAACATATAAAATTGCAATTAACATTCAATTATAAAATGTCAAACAACGTGGAAATGTGCTGCCCGAATGAATAAGTAGTTGGAGAATATGGAAGTGCTAATCAACTTCTTAGACCTCCATTTGTAGTAATAGCTAAAACCTTTAGTAGTTGCGAGGGGAACGTTTCTTCTCAGTTGCACAACAGCCACACAAAGGAGGCGTCATCTGATGGATGTGAGTTTGAGAGATTATTTTGGTTGTAGGATCTTTAGTATATTGCGATTACCTAATGGCACAATAAACGAAAATGGATAAATAGGGCATTAGACACTTATGAACTAATTAATAACCGTTCTCTACGTAATTGAAGTTCAAAGAGATAGATAATGTCTTGCATTTTGACGCTCATGCAACAGAAATAACAAAACTCAAGGAGCATTTCTTAAGAAGGATGATCCTAAGGTACTTGCATTGATGCAGCAAGCCGAATTGCTCAGGTGACTTGTGGTATAATAATGACTCACAGTTTTAGTGAAAATAGAAAAGTTAGCATTAAACTATGGTTGCTCAATTTGTTCCTTAACAAACAAATTTCAGAAACATTGCATGAATATGAGGAAAGTCGTTGTTTAGTACATGCACAGTAGTTAAAGAATCTTGGAAAACACATCAAACTGCATGAGATAGAACTTTGCAGAAAAACACCCACAAAACTCTTCTCATAGAAGTTTACATGATAAGCAGTAAAAAAGTTTTATCATATAGGAAACACAAAAATTATGATTAATCTTACACAAAAAAATCTCTTTATATTATTACTCAAAAGTAGAAAAAAGCATATCATTCACTATAAAATGGATTATCGGTGTATTATCAGAGAGTATTAAGCAACAACTACAACATCAATCAAGAGAAAATAAGACCCACACATTCAACAATAGAGTTATGGTTCAATGAATCACAACTAACCAATTTTATTCAAGGGTAGCGCCATCATTTCACATATACATATTTATCCAAAGTAATTATTAAGTAAGGTGAATACGCATGCAATCCCACATATAATCCAAATGGAAATGACCACATCAACAAATAAAATCAAACCGAAATATCAACCAATTCTTAAAGTTAATCATCATTGTAGCAATTAAATGATGATACCAGATGTCTCAGAAAGTAGTGAAAGACTTTCATTGATACAAATCACACAAAATAGATGGTCAACGTGGAAGTAAAGGTAACGAACTGCATCCTCATTTTCGTAACAAAAAATTCATTCGCCGACCATCTCTCAACCAATTACAATTTGAGAAATTAGAACTTTGCAGAAAGAAAATTTGAAAGGCCGAAAGATGAAAATAGAGAAATAAGGGATAGTGAAAACTACTCCCTGCACAAAAAACCATACATACCAAGATGTTTTTTAAATTCTTCAAGAGTGCAGTTGAGATTTTTTTTAAACGGGAAGTTTCAAATGTGGTATTGGTGAGGTGCAGATGTAGTTAATTAAATCTCAGTAAATACAAAAACACTATACAGTGACAGTGACATAGCTCATACATAAGTATTAACAAAAAAATTTCCCCTTTACTACATGATTAGGATAATCGATCGATCAATATATTGAAGTGAGGTACTGAATTCCAAACAAAATTATTAAATTAGCAAAAATGCGTTGGAACTTGCCATTTTAAGCTCCTTCGGCTTAGTATATAGCCATTGTAGAGACAGTGGAATGGTGTTCCATGGAACATAATTATCTGTAGGCAAACATGGACACGTAAAAGTAAGAAAAAAATACAGTAAAGTGAGTGTTCAACAACAAATATTCAAATAGTGATAGGAAAAAACAAATACTCTTGAGTCATCTGTCATTTCAACCAACCCATTGTCTTCATCATTTTCCAATGGACCTACATTGCGAGAACATATCAAACTTCCAAAACAAAATAAGATATCATAAGTGTATTCGATAAGTTGAACTGCAACCCAATTAATGTCATTGAATTGAGAACCATAGTACCTACAATTAACAAACTTGAAAGACACCCAGACAACTTGGAATGAAATTCAATTTAAACTCCAACTATCATGGAAGGCAACAAATTAGAAAAACCCAGTTTCCCAAAAGGAAAAAAACATGATAAAAGAAATTAATTTTGTCAAGGAGAGCGGAATGGTGTTCTCTCTCTCAGAATGATCTGTAGTAAACATGGACCAGACAATTCAAATTGGTAAATAAGGTTGCCAACCTAAAAGATCATTGATATTCATATTGTAATCATTTTCGATATATGAATGTTTTAAAATGTAAACAAACATAATATTTGATTCATTTATATATAAAAAAAAAGATCAACCCACATTGTTGATATTTAAATTATTAGTTCACATTAACATCTTCAGAAGTAATTGCTATATCATCGTCAATGTTTGTGGAATTAGGTTGGTGGTCACCTGCAAATAAAGATAATTTACATTAGCGTTATAAATATTGATAAAACAAAGTTTTTATTATTAAGTCAAAGATCACAATGTCTCACTTTTTTATGGTCCATTATTTGGCAAAAGAACATCCTTGTAAACAACATTTTTAGTATAAACACCGGATCGTCGCTCTAATTTTCCATCTTTTACCAAGATTTTTGTGCATTGCTGCGATACTCCTCTTGAAAGTGCCACGTATAGTTGGCCATGACTGAATACATGATTGCATAGAAATATGCCGACATTTGGTATTGTCTGGCCTTGTGTTTTGTTTATTGTGAGAGCAAAACTCAATCTTATTGGGAATTGTTTGCGTGTCAACTCAAATGGCAATCCAGAATCATCTTCACTTTTCAAAGGCATACGATGCAAAAAATATCTTATACCTTTGTGAGGTCCAGTTATGATTTCTGCATCTATGAAGTTTTTTCCTAGATTGCGACATATTAAACGCGTCCCATTACATAGACCAAGTTCGGGTGCAACATTTTTCAATAGCATAATAGGGCAACCATTTTTTAATAAAATTCTATGTGGTGGCAAACCGCTTGGAGTAAGAGAGTTCAAAAACTCTTCTTGGAACAGGTTGTTTTTGTCTTCTTCCACAGAATCCCAAGACGTGTACTCTCTTTCGTTACCAGGAAATATTGAAATGAGGATCTCATTGATTTTGTCCACGTCAACATTCTTGGGTGTAATAATAGCTCTATCAACCATATAATTTGCATCATTCACATGTTCCGTCATTCTTGGAAAAATCGAATCTATCAACTGGTAAATTGAGTGTTCACCTTCCCAAAGTATGATCATCGATTCTGGTAGTTTTATAAAATCACCATTTACTGATGGTTGAAGACCATCGCCAATGCGTAGAAGTAATTGTGAGAAATCAATATCTTGTGCAGCTCTCATATTTTGTCGAAGGTTAATAATATTGACACAATTCCAAAATGTCGATCTCGAAATGGTTGCAGCAATTTGATCCCGTATCGATCCTCGTTTAACAACCGGCAACACTTGGCGAAAGTCTCCACCAACAATCATAGTTTTTCCTCCAAAAGGCAACGTGTTTTCCATAACATCTTGAAAAGTTTTGTTGACAGATTCGAAAGCATAACGATTAGCCATAGGAGCCTCATCCCACACTATAGCTGATGCACATCTTATTAATTCAGCAAGATCTTTTTGTTTTTCGATTTTGCAAAGCGTTTCTGATGTTGGCCTAAGTGGAATTTTGAGACGTGAATGTGCCGTTCTTCCACCCGGTAACAATGTTGCGGCTATTCCAGAGGTTGCTACAGCAATCACAATTTTACCATCTTTTCTAAGGTGGGCTAATATTGCTCGGTATAAAAAAGTTTTTCCAGTTCCACCTGGACCATCGATGAAGAAAAGTTTTGAATGATTGCACGTAACAGTTTGAATGATTGAATCAAACGCCAACCTTTGTTCAGAATTCAAAGATTGAACAGAGATCAAATCTTCCTCTGCAATTGGAACAGAAAGCTCGTCCTCAATTGTCCGAGGGAGTGGCAAGTCGTCCAAAAACTCTACACTTATTGAGGGCAAGTCAAACTCTTCGATTTTTTTTATGATGATGTAACAACCTTCGTAATTCAAGCAACAATTTATTTGTAATGAAACCATTATTCGATGAAGTTGACCGACCATAATCCTCGGACATGTATGAATGGAATTCATCCCAAAGTTCTCGAACTCGTGTTGGTTGACAGAAAACCAATATTGAGACAAATAATCTTCGCAGTGACGATGGCATTTTTATGGAACATGCTTCTTGAAGACATTGACGAACATAATCATCATGTTGAAGTATTCCTCGTCTTTCAGCAGCCTCTTTAAATGTTAGACACACGATGTCGTTCGTGGTCTTCAATTCTTCAAATGACCTAGGTCCTCTGATATGGTTTAGAAGGATACGCAAATAGAATCTTTCACCTTCTGATGGTGACACAACACATACCCGTCCTACAACTTTATTCATCCCTGTTCGTGGAGCCTATTTCTTTTGATTTTTTATCCATCGATAGTGTTGTGAGAATTCACGATGCAAATACTTTCCTCTCAAGGCTGGATCAACTTCATGCTGAAAAATTCTGTCAGCATAGTCTTTGAATTGTCATCGTTTGCAAGTTTATCACTTACACGTTGAACTGAGTTGAAAGTAATTGGCTGATGATTTGGTAGATGTACTTGTAATCTGAATACAGAAGGATACATCCTGCTAAGGTCAAACGAATAAATTCTCCATAGTGCCTCAGGTGCGCAAATCCACCTTCCATTTACGTATTGTTGTATTCATCAGAGTTATGCCCATTACGCAATTCCAATGCCACCCTATCAGGTCCTTTGTGAATATATTTGTATATATATTTGACACATTTTATCCCACCACAAACTTCAACATTTATATGACAATCATACTTCATCAAGAGCCATGGATTGTATGGGACAACCCAACCATTATCAATTGTTACTTGACCATCAGCGGTTATCGGCACTGGAGGTCCTTTGCATCTTCGATATATAGGGTATGAATCACTTCCAAGAGTAGTGTACGATGCAAATGGTTTTGGGAATTTCTTTTTATAGATACCATCTGACATACATGGACTCTTAGGATTGAATGATCCGCATGATCCATGTATCATGTGGTGGGTAACTGATTCGTAAAGTTTGGATTCCTCGGTACCTGATGGAATTTCAGCAGACACAACTGCATCGAAATCATCTGGAGTACGAAGCTTATCAATGTTTTCTAGTATTACAAACATGTGTACATGAGGTAATCCCCTCTTTTGGAACTCGATAACATAAGAATATGATAGAACCTTTCCTAAAATTCCTCTATCCACGATATCCTTTTTAAATTCTTCGAATTTTGATTTGAACACCCTTGTTATTAGATCAGGATGATCCTGAGGTAGTTGACCATGTAGTAGTTGATCTTTTATCTCATTCCAATGTGGATTGCATGTCATGGTCAACATAATGTCGGGTTTTCCTTATGTTTGGACCAAAGTCATTGCATCCTGATATCTTTGATACATATCACGTGGACTACCAATGAAAGATGATGGAAGTATAAATCTTTGACCGATATTTCCTGCATTATGTGATTGTTGTAACAATTTAATAACAAATATTATATAAACAAACATAATGTATTGATAGTTAGCTTATCAGACCTGCATTGTTTTCACCTCTATCTAAACAATCTTGTAGCCCTTGATAAAGTTCTGATCGAATATTATGTTGATTTGTGCGTATCCATCATAGTCTGTGTGTTTCGATCTTGACATAGTTGTCCACGACATATTGTTGGAATAAGCGACCTCCACGTATTAATAGTGATGTAGAATTTCTTCTTATCTAAAAGTAAATTTTATTTAAACAATGAAGTTAGTAATATATTTAAAACAAACATTGTTTTCTAAATATATTCATAGTTTAATATAATATTTTCAATACATTGTTGCTAACCCGTAAGACAAAGGTATAATAGTCTAAACATGTCAGTCGAGTTCCATCATTATTCCGAATATTAATATCCCAGCCATATGTACCATACGGTAGAAGAAGAGGATATTGTAAAGGATCGTAATAGCCTGCTATGTCTTGAATTTTCGTAAGACGTCCGTTGACACCTTCAACAACAATATCCCTAGCACTCAAGTTTTCAATTCCGTCATTGTCCACAATAACTGCTGCAACTTCAGATGTAGTTGGAAGACTATATTGATGTTGATTGGGTTTTTGTTGCTTGATGATTAGTCTACAATTACTTATGTCATGACGTTGGCCGATTTGTCTGAACATGTGAACAAATGGATTGTACTTGTCAAGAATGTTTTGAATCTTTATCAACAACTCTCTTCTAAGTTCTCGATTTTCTAGAAGTCTGTTGTCTATTTCATGATCTGTATCAACAATCCAAACCTGCAAATATCTAGGTCTACTATTTATATTTGGCAGAAGACTTCCAATAGAATGGTATATTGTACCTTGAGCACGAAATACATAAATCTCATTTGCACCAGTTGCTAATGTTTCGTCTATGTTAACCCCCATTGATGTGAATGAGAAAACATGATTGTAAGACCTTATGTATTGTCTAAAATGTCTGCCTTCTTCATTTTCCAAACTAAACAATTCCTGTAATTCGCTTGGTGATTGTACTGGATCCAATTTTGTACGTCCATTTCTACAACAGAATTGAGACGTTTCGCCGTGAAATAATACAGCTTGACATTGTGGGCAATTAGTTGGATGAAGCAAAATGAATTGATCATGTAGTTGAAGCTCTTCAAAATTTCTAGCTAAATTATGATATCGTCGGGGACGTGAATGTCGGACAATATTATTTCGAATAATATTTGGAATAAGATCATTCCCTGCACTTGTGTAAGATTATAGAATGAAATCTCTAATTGTGTGTGAATTGGTATCATTGGTACGACATAATGTAAGAATCCTACGTAATTTTAGTTAGTCAACTATATGTTTGAAATATGTGATTATTGATTATTGATTTAGACATGGAAAGAAATATGGTGAATATATGAGACTTTAATATTTTAAAATTTGAGGAATTAAATTTTTAATATTTTACGTAATGATATGTACAAATTTAATAGAGTACTAAGAAGGAAAATTAATTTAGTTCAGTTTTTACATAATAATTAAGATTCGAATTTCATATTATTTATGTTCTTTATGTTACAATGAAGAAGCAAAATTCAGTTTATATAACAGTTGGCATATTGAAGTTAATTATTGATAATTTTAATAAGAACATAATATATGTGATGATATCACATGAATATTAGAGAAATTATTAAAATCTAAAATAAAATGTATGTTATGATCAAGTATATAACTTTAAGAAGAAATTACCTTCTTCTCGATGTGGAGCTCGAATATGATCTGTGATTGTGTTACCGATTTCGAACGTTGAGTTATTTGCGTCGTATGTTATTGGGCATACTCGGGATGTTTGTGGTAATGAACTCGAAGCATGAACTATGAATGTCAATAAAATTTAATTCAAAAATGTTGTGATTATAAAAAAAAATTTAAATATTGTAAATATGAAGCAATGTATTAAATTTATCACCTTCCATGGAAGAAGAGATGGAACTTTGAGTCCTTCTTTGATAAGCTGCTCTTCGACGTACCAAGTACGTAGTCCTTTCATCATTATTCATTAAATGTCGTCTATGTCTATCTGACATCCTTCGTTGTTCTCGTCGTTGGGAGATGGCTTTTCCACCTGCGAAATGTTCTTATTAATTTTAGTAAAATTTAAATAAGAAAATATTATTGAAATTTATGAATTAAAAACTGTTGCAGACAATGACCAAGCGAATTGAGAGTAACATTGGAGACATTCATGGTAGAGTCATCTGGAGATGTTACGGGTATAATCACGTATCTTCGTCTTTCATAGTTTGATCGGCGCCGGGAAAGATTTTCTTGTCGACTTCTTCAGTCATTGATTGTCTTCTTATTCTTTGAAGCGTTGTTCTTATATGACGTCTATGATTTTCGTTCTGAGTAGCATCAGTTGTAGCATGTGGATGAGAAGACGCCATTGAATCTACAATAGTTATTTATATATGCATTGTTTCACATAATATAGAACTCTCGTAAGCAGATCTGCGATCAACATGCACACATGCGACGAAAGCAAGCATAAAAAATATGTAGTTGGAATAACGCCGGCCAGCAATAACATGTAATAAAATATGAAGGTATATTCATTCCAAGTCATTGCAGATCTGAGAAAACAATAATGATACGACAATTTGGAAAGGATCATTTGTCACAGAATTTGAAATATTGGAAAAGTGTAGAAAATTTATTCTTCTTAAACTCTTTTTCCTTTCTATGCTTGAGTTTTATTCTCGAAAGTGGTTAAAGAAAGGGTGGGAGAAGTTGAAAACCCACCAATCAAGGATAAACATATGTTTTATTTCTTCTACTATATTTCTGGGAATTTCCACAAATTAATAATTTTTAAGATTTATTTTTTAACTTCGATCAATCATCTATTCACTTCCATAATAAGATTCACTTGAAATTTAATTCCGAAACTTAGTTAAGTACATAAAAGGAGATCCAACACGCACCGAGAATCACGTAGATGCAAGACTTACATCTCCTTGTAACTTTTAAGCCTCTCTACCAGGAATTTCGATCGTGCTCTACTGAGCTATTTCTTCCGCAAAGCCCAACAAATATAATGCAATGAAATAAAACACATAAAAGGATTCCAAACAAAAAATAGATAAAACAAAATAAAAGTATATCAGAAATCATAAAAAAAAAAAAAAAACAAAGCTGCATTTATGTACCCATGACTGTTAAATGTGGAGGCGAAGGAGGATGAGGAGCCATAGAAAGGAAAGAGGTAAAATTAAGGTAACAGAGTTCCACCAAAGGCTAAGTGTAAGTTGGAAAATTATATTATGTTTTTTTTTCTCAATAAACACGACCATACAATGAAGAACCAAATACGTTTCTTAAAAAAAATGAGTTAACTCAAAGAGATTTCGCAAAAAAGTGAGTTACTTATGCTAATCTAATAGAAGCCTTGATTTACAAATGCATAATGCATCAAAGTTTATATTTGGGGCAACGCAGGGAGAGCAAGGAGGGGGAATTCTAGTGCTTCAATAAAGGGACCGAGAATGAAGAGTTGAAGGTGTGCGTTGGACATGACAACTTTGAGAGGTTAAGAGACGAAATGGCAGTTCAAATGCCATGTATATCATAAGGAACAGGTGGACGAATTTGTGAAGCATTTTTTTTTATTTTTACCTTTTTGCCCAGTGACAATTGGAAGCAAATATAGTTTTTTGGGTTATATATGTAATTTCATATTGGTCTTGTTGATGGGTGAGGAAAGTTACTGTTTATGCGGTGGGGAAATTAGACTCAGTTTATTGTCCCAAGCATTGGTAGTTATTATTTTTTTCAACTCATAAATGTGAAAAAAAAAAAAACAAATCAATCATCAACTATGATAGCTCAAATATCAGGAAAAAAAATCATAACCATCCAGATATGCATGATAGTACTTGAGTGAAGATGACTGCAGAGAGGTGAGATCTTCCTTTAGCTATATTCTGATATCCTTGAATTGAAAAATAGAAGTAAGACACAAACAATAAATTTAACTAAGCAAAAAAGGGAAGATAAATAATGGAAGAACGTATTGGAGTCAACAACCATGTGGTAGGAAAAATCAGAGTTGTTTGTCCCTATTGTCTTTCTTCGATCTTCGTCTATTTTTTTACCCTTTGAAGCAAAAAAAAAAAAAAACCAAAGCTGCAAATTTTTTTTTCTTCCTGAAGCTATCAATTCGACATGGAAAAATAAACAACCAAAATGGTGTAACTCACAACTGCTTAAGTAGACAAATTTTGATTGATTCTCCACAATGAATTATTTCTCACTATTTATAGTTTGAACCTCATTGCCCAAAGAATGGATTTTAAATGAAGGCCTTAAAGCAATTGAAATTCAAATTGCCATGCTCACACCAGTTTCATAGGATATATCAGGTCTTTATAGCAAAAAATCATAGTTGCAAATATCTATATTTCAGTATACATGGAAACCTTTTCAAACAAAACAACAGAATATAGCTACAATCATTCGCCAAATAATTTTCATGCCGATGCATTATGTGAAACAATTTGTGGATAACTGGGTTTATATCCATACCTTTATCAATGCAAGATTTTGGTTGACAGGTGGAATAGACAAACAATAACTTGATCAAAATTTTTTACAACAAGAGAGTATGAAAACAAACTCAACACAACAAAAAAAGAAAAAATAAATTACGTAAACGTGACAGCGAAAAGAGATTCAACCTCGGCCATGAAAATGTAAGCAAACATTAAATCAAAATTTTGTATTCGCTGCAACTAACAATCTAACCTCTGAAAATAGATCCAAATATTGTAATTCCGAAACAAAATTGGCAAATAAACATGATCTTACCTTTTGAAGCATAGCAGCCAGCGAGGAAGTAAAAATAGAGCGACAACTGTGACAAATTAAAACAAAAAATTATCTTTCACACAAAATCGGGAAGAAAAAAATAAAAACAGAACATTATTGAATTACAAAAAAAAACAAAATGAAAGGATGCAACTTTTAAAGAAACAGAACATTACTGAGCAATTTATTACGTGAAAAAAAATCATATACCAGCAACTAAAAATTCAATTATTAGTATTAGAGTTTGTGAAAGCCACTTCTATGAATTTACAGCAACAAATTTTGAACATAAGCAGGCTTGATCAATAACTTACAGATACGATTAATCGCAATAAGAGAAGATGGAAAGAAGAAAAATGGGTAGAGCAAATCAGAAGTTGAAATGCAAATATGAGAGAACAAATTGAGGGAGGACTTAAAAGTGGTAGCTTTTATTTAAGAGGAAGATCAAAACTTGATAAAATTAACACGTAATTAAAAATTTATAAGGTGCCATTGTTGACTCCTCCAGCATCCCTGTCTCTCGCTTTATGTTTTTTTATTTAAAAAAAAAAAACAGAAAAGAATATAACCTAGAGGAAGTGGAACCAAAAAGTGTCATTTTAGCCTTACCCTCTCCTTTAATGAAGCTTTAATTCCCACCACCAGATTCCTCGAAACCCAATTTCATTCTGGGCTGCTGATTAAACTGCACTATTTTCAATATTCTCCAACTTTCAATCCATTTGTTCTCATAGCACAAAGGAGAAAAAATACGGGATTATGCGGCTAAAGAAAAGAAGATAAAGTGGATAGAATTTTTGGTTGATAAGTGGTTTCAGTTGAAATTGGAGATGATGAGTGAACGTGAAACGCGGAGAGGATTGGGGAGTGGAGTTGAGTGATTGTTGCGTGACGGGATTTGTCATTTATGCCCCGTAATCATGGGAAGCAAAGGGATTTTTTTTGGTTAAAAATGTAATTTCATATTGGTGTAACCATGTTGTACCAAGTTAGTTACTATAGGATGCTTAGCCTTTACAATATAGTAAAGATACGAAAATAAACTATATGTATTTGTTAATGGATAAAATAAAAGAAGAAGAAGAAGAAAATACAACGAGAATGAATCGATATGTAGATAAAGATATATAAAGCATGTCAATATAACATCATATCAATACTCTAAACATGCTTTCAAGTGATTAGGCAACTCTCTAATACATTTCCTCTACCCTTATTCACCCCGTTCTTGAACCACTGCTCTGATACCACTAATGTGGGATCCTCGTTACTTAATCCGTTTGTATCAGTTCATTATACATATGTGAGTAAGAATTAAGTAAATCATACACTGGTTAAGAGTTTAGTTATGTAGGTTGTTACAAGTTGACAAAAACCATGTCATAATATACATCATATGTATATCAAAACAACCTCAACCAATAACTCCTAAGCAGTGGTTCAGCTCGCAGCGAAATAAGACTCACAATCCCGTCCTCCCACATCTATGAGTCCCTACAGAAACAATAACACAATATGAGTATAGATAAACAACTATCTCAGTGCGATATCAATAAGAAACATAAACGATAAAGCACTATAAACATCAACCATGATTGTTCTGTATCATGCATCATCAAATGTAAAGATGTCATGACCGCAAGTGCACGGTGTCAAGTTTGAGTATAGTGATATAAAAGAAAGGATGTCGAACCCACATGGACTAACGTATAAATACCAAATAAAATTAGCAAAATTATATTTAGCCTACGAAAAAGATGATTAATTATCTAATTAAATTGAAAACTTAAAAACTCAAAAATAAAACAACTCCTTTGAAGATGCGAAGGAATTCCGCTCAAGAAATTTATCAAGATGTTGGTTCAAATGTGATATCTTCAATGATTTGCTTGTTAAAACAATCACTAATCAATCAATTCTTAAGGTGACGGATTTCCAAATATAATCAATACACTTTCTCAAGCTGTATTGCAACTAATATTAAATTGACACAAGTAACTCTTGTTCACTTAAACCAATTTAATACCGAATAAATCTCAATGAAAACCGTTAACTTCAAATCTCTCAATTCAAAGTGATCACGTATGTGATTTAATCTCTCGATCTAAATCTTAACATACAACATGAATTATTATAGCGTATTATAATTTCATCTCTCAATCTCAATTATAATTCACAAATTCAATCAAAGTTAGCTACGCTTTGATAGCATTAAGGTTATAATTCATGCACATAAGAATTAATTCACTCAAGCACAACCAAATCGATGATTCAAGCACAAAATTCTCTAAACTTGATAAAATAAACTTAATTAAATTCAAATCAAATTAACAAGATGTTTAATCGTCTCTCAACCTCAAAAACATCAAATAAATCTAAAAATCAAATTAACTAGAGTTTAGAAATACGATAACGTAGGAGCGAATCCGTGCGTTGACCGATGCTTCTTCTCTTGCTTCCTTCCTTGCACTTCAAAAGATTTCTTCAACCTTCTCTTGTTCTTGGAAGATGATAGGCGGCTCAATAATATGATTTAGGTCTGATTGTGCTCTGAATATTGGCCTCAAATTTAGTGCCCTACTTCCCTAATTTATAGAGGAGGGTGTGTATGGAAGAGTTTCCAAAAATCAAACCAAATCAAATCTTTAATTTTTTGAAAATTCTGCGTCTCGATCGATCGGTGTATATGTCTCGATCGATCGAGCGTTTTCAGCTTCCGGATATGATTTTCTCTGCCTTGCTCGATCGATCGAGGCTAAGTTGCCGATCGATCGAGCTTTCTTCACTTTTTCTTGCCCAATTATCTGCCATGCTCGATCGATCGAACACATATTTCCGATCGATCGAGCTCCGCTTTTCTTTGTTGGCAAAAACTTCTGCCTCCTTCGATCAATCGCCCTCCTGTTCCGATCGATCGGTCATGCCAGAATTCAGATTCTTCATTTCTTGCCTTGATTTGACCCTTTTTCTTCATTCTAGTTCAATTCTTCCATTTTTCACCTAGATTCCTGAAACAACCAAATAAATACAAAAAAGCATAACATCTTCCCGGAATCTACACGAAAATATATATAAATCAAAGCACAAATACAAGTAATAATCAACCCTATCAACTACCCCAAACTTAGATTTGATCGTCCTCGCGCAAACATTAAGATCAAAATGCAAAGTTCATCATCAATACTTTGAATGAATTAACTAAGCAACTCAATTGTAAAAGCTCAGAAATCCCACTAACACTTCAACCATAAGTCAATCCAAAAATTAACAAGAAGTGTTTTCTCATAAGCCAAGCATTATATCGTTAAATCGGAACGTGCGTGTGTGTTCATGTCAATCTTGAGTTTCATATATACTTTTAAGATCAAATAATGCTATTAAACTCAAAGTCAAGATTACTTTTAAACACTTTATAAGCCTACTTTTCAAGCACTTCTCCACTAATGTAATTATTTCCTATACTTGGATTAATAGGTCTTTTAAAGCTTGTAATGTTTGGCCTAGGTGTTTGGCTTCAAAGAAAAGATAGGGAAACACAAAGAAGAGAGTATAACTTATAAAAGTCACTTTTTAGCACAATTTATCGAGCTCCTCTTCTTTTTTCTAGCATTGGCCACTTTGGGTCTTATTTATTCAATTTCTTTCTCAAGGCTTTTTTTCTATCTTTTTCTTTTCTCATTCAACATTTTTTCAACAATAAGCTCATCTTAAATGTAGCAATTCAAGTGCATCTAATGAGAATCATTATACTCCCTTAGGTAAGGATGAATTCTTTCAATTTAAGCTCATAAATGTGGGTATAATGAGTTGCCAAAGAAATTTGTTGAATGTGGGCTAATAGTATGTTGAACATACTCCATTCTTTTGCAATTAGGCTCAAATTAGGGAACTAGAAATTGATATAAACATGGTAAGCTTGAAAGGCTCAAACGGTCCAAAGATCGCCTAAATCATTTCCAAGTCTAGTTCATAACTATAAAATTTTGCCTCAAAGTGCTCTCAAATAGGTTCTAAAGTGTTTCAAGATCCTCAAGACAAATCATATTTAACAAAATTGTTCCAATAGATAATTCCCTCAATCATGACTCAAAAGTGCTCAAAATGTTCCACAATTTTGGAAATATTAACTCAACCAAAGATATTCACTAACAAGTAAAAAATCTTCAATACTTAAGTTGAGATGGGGATTAAAATCATCATGTAATACCATTGCAAGTCTAATTCATTATTTCTAAATGATGAACTCATTTTCAAGAAAATTTTTTTTATATGCCCAAAAACGACCTAATCTTATGATAGACTAATCATGCAATGAAGTAACACACAAGATAGCAGAAACCTGTAAACACCCCCCAAACTTAGTACATGCATTGCCCTCAATGTATAGTAAACAATAAGTGTAAAAGCAACACAAATACCTCGACGACGATCGTCAGTGATCGTCGTCCTCATCATGCTCCGGCGGTGGTACTGGATAGTACGGCTCCTATGGCTGGTACGGTGGGTATGGCGGAAAATCTGGTGGTGGTGGCTGGTATGGTTGGTACTCAGGTGTTGGTGGTTGGTATGGCGGAAATGGTTGAAATTGCGGCTCAGGCGGGAACTGAATAGTTGGGAATCCTTGGGCCAAGGCATTGTTCCATGCACATTGATACTGCAGGAACTCCGTTTGTTGCTGACTTATCTATGCTTGGCCCCACTGTAGTTCCCGTTGCAAATTTAGGATGCCCTGCTGCTCCAGGCGGATGTTTTGGAGATCCCTGTGAAGGGAGCCCAAAGTAATCGATGAATGCTCTGCAGCGGAAGATGAGGATGGCCCAGCTTGTCTGCTGCTCGAAGGCCGTGGCTCGGCCCTTCATCCGCCTGTAGGAGGTTGTGGCCCATCAACCACAATTGGTCCTTTAGGTGGTAAGAGTTCCTCATCGGCGTCCCACTTCACTCTGCCTCTCTTGCAAAGAGCTGTGATAGTAGATGGAAAAGGTAGTGCGGAGGTGGGTGGACTCCTGCCGATGTCACAGATGTGTTCATTGATAATGTGCCCCAAATCCACCGTTTGCCCTATGAGTATGACAAATACCAGGGCAGCTCTCTCATTGGTAACCTCAGAAGTGTGGGTCGATGGCATGACCCGGGAGGCTATGAAGGAGAACCATGCTTTTGCCTTTGGTTTCTTTAGGACCAATTGAGGCTCTCCATTGTTGTTTCTTTGCCAGTCAGTCCCCTCAATACTGATTACTAATAGTACCTCATAATAATTGATCTGGCTCGTCTTGAACGCTTGGTAATCACTATTCTTTATTGAAGGCATCCTAAAAATCACATTTAATTTGAATCGATCATATTCAACATCTTTACCCCTTACAAATACAACCTCCATTGAATTTGGGTGGGCTGTCCTCAAATTAGCATAGAATTCATCACAACAAGGACCACCACTGATAGGCTTAGATTTTGAGTGATTTTAACTGTAATTTCTTCCCATTTTCCGTACTTTTTTCCTGGATGATATTATGCTTTTTGGTGTTTATTCGTTTGTTTCAGGAAATTAGACCGGAAGTGGAAGAAATGAGCTTACATGAAGATATCGGGCGAAATCGAGGCGTAAAAGAAGAGAAAATGAAAGAAGATGGATTTCCCAAATCTCGATCGATCGAGATTTATTCTCGATCGATCGAGCCAGCCAGAAGCGAGAATCAGATTTTTTGAAGGCTCGATCGATCGGTGGAAATCTCGATCGATCGAGCGAGGCAGTAACTTCAGCAACAAATTTTGAGAAATCTCGATCGATCGGTGGAAATTCTCGATCGATCGAGCGAGGCAGTGAGTGCAAAAGGCTGACGTGAACAGTGCACCGATCGATCGGTGAAAATCTCGATCGATCGAGACGCGAAATCTGAAGATTTTATTTTCCTTTTTTATCGTGATTTTGGAGGGCTTTTAAGGGAGATCTCTGCCACAAGTAAAGAGGACGATTTTTGACACACGATATCAGACGTTTTTAGGTCAAGAGCAGCCGCCCTAGCCGCCGCCCAACGCCGGAAGAAGGAGATCCAATCTCCGTTCTTCGTCCAAAGTCGAGCCAATCTCTTCCGGAGTGCAAGGAAGGAACAAGAGAAGAAATTACGGTGCAACGCACGGATTCATCCATCGTTTATCGTATTTCTAAACCTTAATTTATTTGATTTTCATTTTCATTTGATGTTTTTGAGGTCGAGAGACAATTAAACTCATCTGTATTTGATTTGAATTGAATTTGGTTTATATTATTGAAGTTTTAGTTCGTTGTGTTTGATATATTGATTCATTGGTATTTGAGCGCATTGATATTTATTGTTCATAGATTGATTGCATGTGTAGATCAAAGTCTAGCTAGCTTTGATTGAATTTGAGAGTTACAACCGAGATCGAGAGATAACGTTGTAACACGCTCCATTAATTTATGATGTATGTCACGATTGAGATCTAGAGATGATATCGCATACGTGAGAACTTGAAATCGAAAGATAGAGTTATAAGGTTTTGATAATTTAAGCAACTTTGAATTAGTAAATAGGTGCACGAGAGTGACTTGTTCTAATTTATTGTTAGTTTCTTTACAGCTCGAGAGAGTGTATCGAATAAGAGTGAAAACCTTTCACCTTTAAAATCAATTGAGTGATAATTTGAGAATTCCGTTGAATCAGTAGAGATAATATAATTGAACGACGAGCTTGGTAATTTTCTCGAGTGACTTACCTTCGCATTTCCGGAACCGTTCTATTCTTGTTTCTAGTTTAATCTTTATTCTTCAGTTTAATTTAGATCTAGTTAATCAAACTCCTTTTATCGTAGGCTAAATATAATTTTATTAATCTTATTTGGTACTTATACGTTAGTCCCTGTGGATTCGACAACCTGTACTTAATTTTCACTATACTAAAACTTGACAACCGTGCACTTGCGGTAGAATCGCTTAAAACCATTCTTTGAAATATCTTTTGTTTAAAAATAAAGCGGTCAAGTTTTTGGCGCCGTTGCCGGGGACTAATCTGTATAATATCATACGAGACTAGTTAATTGTAATTTAGCCAATTTTATTATTGCGTTTTTGTTTTCTTTTTCTTTTTGTTATTTTCGAGAAAAAAAAAATTTATTTAAGTATGTTATTTGTTTTTCTTGCGAGGTACTTGTGATGCTTCATCAACAAGTCTTCACAAGATTTGCCCAACAATTTTCAGAGCCGTTTTATTCGGCGTGGGAGAGATTCAATGAACTGGCAGACACATTCAGGTATCACAACTTTTCAAACTATACTCTTCTGCAACATTTCTTCAAAGGTTTGGATGCACAGACACGAGGATGGGTATTCAGAGGAGCACTGGTGACTGGGAGTCCCCTGGTTGATAGAGTTGAGGACAGTGTATTACACCTGTTCAATGATATGGTGGACTTCGATTACCACTGGCATTGTGATCCTTCCTTGCAAGGTTGGAGTCACCAATACCCACCAGAGACCCACTACCCTAATGATACGCACCAAACCTTTGAGCATCACGGCGAGAAGAAAGATAGTTTTGTAGAAGGAACGGCTCAATCAGAGAATATGTTATTTAGACTCATGGCATCAAATGAGCAACGTTTAGAGAACCAGACCAATTATATACGTCATCTAGAGCAGCAATTTGCAATTCTAGTGGAAACCATCTCAATGAGCTGCCAAGAGGAGGAGACGAGATCTACAAATCAGGCCTGGTTACATGATGATGATCACTCAACCAATCAAGTTTGGGGGAGTGATCCGACTCATGGGGAAGAATCAAGGGAAGTTGAGCCTATGGAAGTGATTGAGCCTACAGTGGAAAAGGCATCTGAGGAGATCCTATGGGACAACGAGCCAAGAGTGAAGTTGGATGATGAGATTTTCGAGAAATTTGATATCCACCCATCGATGAAGGCATGTTATGGGCCATATGTGGATACGTATTCCTCATCGATGCCACCAACTTCACCGCACTACGCCATCCATGAGATGAAGCCAATTCAAGAATCATTCTCCCATGCTCACTATGTCATGAAGAAAGTTGTTGGAGCAACGAGCTTACACCGTTACACTCTTGCCAAGCTTGAGGGCATACTATATGAAGACCCATTAGTAGTATCATACGATACTTACTATGGGCGGCAACCGCTCTTTGATGGTTGCTTCTGATGGTCAAGCCGACGACTAGAAATCAGCGCTTCTTGGGAGGCAACCCAAGCGTATCCTTTTGCATTTCGCTTTGTTTTTTTTTCAATTTTGCATTTAGTTTGTTTTTCTCTCTTGTCGATTTTTTTTCTAGCATCCTTCTTTTGCGAGGTACTCAAGTGGAGCGATGAACCCCTACAGCAGTGGAGCTTTCAAAAGCCAAACTTCCTCAACCCTCATGCAAGCGTCTTGATCAGGGGAGTTTACTTTTTCCCTTTTGATTCTTTTAAACATTGAGGACAATGTTTCAGTTAAGTTTGGGGGAGTGGCTTGCGTGTTTAATGTGTTTTATCCACATGTTGTGTGCTTAATTGTCACTTGATTCGTCCTTGAGCACTATAAAATTTTTTTTTAGTGATTTGAGTTATTATTGAGAATTGATGAGTTGGAATTGCAACGGTAATACATGATGAAATTAATCCTCATCTAGATAGGAGTCATGGAAATGCTTAACTTGTTTGTATATATCCTTTGTTAACTATATGTCAAAACTGAGGAATAATTTGAGCACTTATTGAGTCATGATTGAGTGAAGTATGTATTGATTAAATTGAAAATTTGTGTTAACCATGATGAGTCTTGAGTATCTTAGAGAACTCTACAGTTTAGTTGAAAGCACTTTGAGGCGAAATTTATAATTAGGAACTAGACTTGGAGATGATTTAGGCGATCTTTGGACCGTTTGAGCCTTTCAAGACTACCTGTTATATATTATTCATTAGTGTCCCCTTTTGAGCCTTATTGAAAAAGAATGGTATATGCATTGCATATGATTAGACCCCCATTCGACATTCTTGGCAACTCATTATACCCACCTTGGTTTGAGCCTAAAAGAAAATTTTTACCTACCCCTAGGAGAGTATAATGAATCTCATTCATTGCACAGAATTGTTATATGCAAATGAGTTCAAAAAGAATGAGCAAATAAAAAGAAAAGATGTAGAGAAAAGCCTTGAAAAGAAAAATTCAAAATAAGACCCAAAGTGGCCAAGGCTAGAAAAAAGTTGAAGAGAAGCTCAAAAATAGTTGAACTGATTTTGTTATACTCTCTTTGTTGAATTCATCCTACCTTTTCTTTGAAGCCGATACCAAAAGGCCTAACGTTATAAGCTTTCAAGACCTTTTGATCCAAGTCTAGGGAACAATTACATTAGTGGAGAAGTGCTGGATAGTAAACTTGTAGAGTAATTCAAAGTAATCTTGACTAGGAGTTAATATGGCACATGTTGATGTTAAAGATATATATGTAACTCATGTTTGACAATAGCACACACGCACGTTCCGATGTTGCGATGTATTGTTTAACTTAGGAGAAATTGCTTCTTGTTAAATGTTGATTGACTTCTATTGATGTGTAAGTAGGATTTCTGAGTTGTTACGTATGTTGTAAAGATGATTCATGCTTAGTATCGAGTTTAACTTTTCTTTTTGAGTTTATTGCTTGCTCGAGGACGATCAAGTCTAAGTTTGGGGGAGTTGATAGGCTTAGATTTTGAGTGATTTTAACTGTAATTTCTTCCCATTTTCCGTACTTTTTCCTGGATGATATTATGATTTTTGGTGTTTATTCGTTTGTTTCAGGAAATTAGACCGGAAGTGGAAGAAATGAGATTACATGAAGATATCGGGCGAAATCGAGGCGTAAAAGAAGAGAAAATGAAAGAAGATGGATTTCCCAAATCTCGATCGATCGAGATTTATTCTCGATCGATCGAGCCAGCCAGAAGCGAGAATCAGATTTTTTGAAGGCTCGATCGATCGGTGAAAATCTCGATCGATCGAGCGAGGCAGTAACTTCAGCAACAAATTTTGAGAAATCTCGATCGATCGGTGGAAATTCTCGATCGATCGAGCGAGGCAGTGAGTGCAAAAGGCTGACGTGAACAGTGCACCGATCGATCGGTGAAAATCTTGATCGATCGAGACGCGAAATCTGAAGATTTTATTTTCCTTTTTTATCGTGATTTTGGAGGGCTTTTAAGGGAGATCTCTGCCACAAGTAACGAGGACGATTTTTGACACACGATATCAGACGTTTTTAGGTCAAGAGCAGCCGCCCTAGCCGCCGCCCAACGCCGGAAGAAGGAGATCCAATCTCCGTTCTTCGTCCAAAGTCGAGCCAATCTCTTCCGGAGTGCAAGGAAGGAACAAGAGAAGAAATTACGGTGCAACGCACGGATTCATCCATCGTTTATCGTATTTCTGAACCTTAATTTATTTGATTTTCATTTTCATTTGATGTTTTTGAGGTCGAGAGACAATTAAACTCATCTGTATTTGATTTGAATTGAATTTGGTTTATATTATTGAAGTTTTAGTTCGTTGTGTTTGATATATTGATTCATTGGTATTTGAGCGCATTGATGTTTATTGTTCATAGATTGATTGCATGTGTAGATCAAAGTCTAGCTAGCTTTGATTGAATTTGAGAGTTACAACCGAGATTGAGAGATAACGTTGTAACACGCTCCATTAATTTATGATGTATGTCACGATTGAGATCGAGAGATGATATCGCATACGTGAGAACTTGAAATCGAAAGATTTAGAGTTATAAGGTTTTGATAATTTAAGCAACTTTGAATTAGTAAATAGGTACACGAGAGTGACTTGTTCTAATTTATTGTTAGTTTCTTTACAGCTCGAGAGAGTGTATCGAATAAGAGTGAAAACCTTTCACCTTTAAAATCAATTGAGTGATAATTTGAGAATTCCGTTGAATCAGTAGAGATAATATAATTGAACGACGAGCTTGGTAATTTTCTCGAGTGACTTACCTTCGCATTTTCGGAACCGTTCTATTCTTTGTTTCTAGTTTAATCTTTATTCTTCAGTTTAATTTAGATCTAGTTAATCAAACTCCTTTTATCGTAGGCTAAATATAATTTTATTAATCTTATTCGGTACTTATACGTTAGTCCCTGTGGATTCGACAACCTGTACTTAATTTTCACTATACTAAAACTTGACAACCGTGCACTTGCGGTAGAATCGCTTAAAACCATTCTTTGAAATATCTTTTGTTTAAAAATAAAGCGGTCAACCACATCAATAGGTTGTTGAATGAACTCAAACCAACCCTGTCGCCTAGCTTCTTGAATGACCGGGCATTCAAGTCGATCTAAATTCATTCCCCTTTCGCGACTGAGGGGTTTAATGTGATAGCTGGGGTACAATTCCGCCGCTACGGAATTCACAAAGCTCCGCTCATCATAATCTGCAGACGAAGTGGTGGCTTCGACTTGCTTTTGCTTTCTCTTTGGCGCCATTGATCAATTCACAATTCTTAATTCTTCAATCCCAACCACAACAATAATTCACCAAATTTACCAACCACAGCAAGAATTCACAAATCTTACCAACCAACTTTTTTTACTTCCCCAATATTGAACTACTCAATTCCCAAATTCACCAAAACTTCAGTCCTTATATATCCAAAAAAAATATTCACAAATTCATGTATATATAGAAGAGTTGAAACCGAATTACCATGAAAATCTAGGTGATGTTTTGGAATTTGCTTGAGTTCCTCCTTTTTGATGAAATCTCCCAATTTCAGCTTTGGAAGCTTTGGAACTTATATTGCAAGATTTGAAAGTGTGTGGGAAAGATTATAGGAAGAAATTTGGGGGTTAGGTAAAGGGACGATTTTTTTGCTGTGAAAAATTTGGAAGGGTTGTGAATGATATCTGCTGAAATCGATTTAAAAACAAATTATCTGTCTCTCGGTCGATCGAGCGAGACAGAAAAATTTTCTTCTTTTGATAACCTTCCTCGATCGATCGAGGGTAATCTCCCGATCGATCGGTGACTCCAGAAAAAAAAAATTCTTTTTGCAACCCATGGTCGATCGATCGAGCTTTAATCTCAATCGATCGAGCCTTCCAGACTAATTTTTCACCAAATTTTTTTGAATGTTCGATCCGCCCCACCAATTGGACTCATTCCATTTTTCTGCATTTGAAAATTAACGCATGGAGTTAGGCTCGAAAAAAAATTTAAAATAATTAGAATAAAAATAAAGATAAAAATAATAACAAAATTAAACTAAAAATGAAAAACAAACAAGGGATATAGGAAAGTTCTTAATTTATAGTCCCAAGCTGGACTGTCACCTCCGTCTTAGTGGTCCATTTTTGCTTGCTCCTTCGGGTTTTTCACTGTATCAGTAGGTAGTCTCCCTTGAGCTCGTCCATGAATTATAGCTGCTAGTTGCCCCACTTGAACCTCCAAGTTTTTTATAGATGCGTCCTGATTTTGCATCCTTGTTTCTGTCGATGAGATTAACTTGGTCAAGAGCTCCTCCATACTCGGCTTAGGTGCATTTCACGGTTGTTGTTGTGGGTTCAACACATTGTTTTGGTTGGACCATTGCAAATTCGGATGATTCCTCCATCCCGGGTTGTAAGTATTGGAGTATGGGTTGTTGGGCTTCCTGTTTCCTACATAATTAACGGACTCATTAGACTGTATGAATGGATTACCTGCCTGGCACTCAGTGCTTGGATGATTGCTTCCACATAATTCACAAGTGATAACTTGAGCTTGCATTGTTGTTGTTGGGTTTTGGAAACCGAATAATCTTGGTTTTGATGTTAACAAAACTTGTTATTGTGTTGCTAACATATTTCATCAAGTGTGCAGTTCATAGATCATAACTTAGAAGCTTGATGAATTACAAAGATGTAGCTTGGAAATATCAAGCTGGATCAAGACTGAAATCCTGGCAGAGCGGATTGTTTCGATCATATCTAATAGCCCGGTTATCGAAATGGCGTGCTTCCAAAGAGATTGAACAGCCAACTCAAAATACTAAAAGTCATATTTCACAACAGATTGGCTAGTTTGAATGTTATCAAGGAAAAAAGACGCCTCCAAGATCGAGCTGTACCACGAAGAAACAGCAAGCTATTTCAGCAAGCAACTGTCAGTCTGGTGGGCATAACTCTTAGCTCGCTTATTGGAACGGAACGATTCAGTATGGGTTGGAAAGCTAAGACAAAGATCTACAAGTCATCTGTGGAAGTGAAATACTGAATCGGACGTTAAGATGGCCAAAAAGCTTCTGCAAGTCATGCCATGTGCTGCTGCATCCAGCAAACAGACAGCAGGAGCATTGCCTCGTATTTCGAGCATAACTCTCTCATAAGAACTCGAAATCGAGCGATTCTTAATTACATGGAAAGCTAAGAGAAAGGGCTACAACTTTCATGTGGATTACGTTGCCCAGAAATCAAAGAATTAAGAGTTACAAGCAACAGATCCAAGAGCAAGTTTATCAATCTGTTTTTGTATCAAGCTGATTGTTCAGACTGATCCGGACCAGACTGATCCGGACCAGACTGATCTGCCCTTGCTGATCTGGACCAGACTGATCTGCCCGTGTTGATCTGCCAGACTGATCTACCATGCTGATCCAGCCAGACTAATCTGCCCAAGCTGATCCGGCCAATCCGGTCCGAAATACAAATAGCCCAGAAACCAGAATATGACCGTTGCAAGCTCGGGAATGGCGCAGAACCTTCTCCAACGGGCATATTCTTGTGTCTAACGTATATATCATTACTTGGGGCTATATATACATGATTTGGAAGCTCAATAACAGCTGATTGAAGATCAATCCAAGCCTTCCAAAGCAAACCCACTTGGGATTCAATTGAGGAACTTAAAAGACAAAAGTTGCTAAATGAAGAGCACTTCCCAAACCTTTGGCACCTCTTACCTTGCTGTATCAGATTCAATATGGAATCATTTGTGCCTTTGTATTCACTCTATTAATTGTATTTGTGAGCTAAAATAGAAGAGTGAATACCATTGTAACGGTTGATGATTTATCACAATCGATGAAAGGTCTTTGTATGTGAGACATTAAAGAACATACATAGTTGAGTTGCTAGGAGTTCTAGTTGGATGGGGAATTCCCAACTGGATCGGGTTTGTACAACGGGATTGTATAAATCAAAGTCTTCTAGTGGAATCCTTCCATGAGGTGGAAGAAGGGGAGACGTAGAAGGATTACACCACCTTCGAACTTCCATAAACAAATGCTTGTTTATTTACTTTACTTGCATATCTTTAAAATGCCTTTCAAATGTTTAATCGGTTTTAGAGCGGGTTATGTCGAGTGTCTTCCGCTCGATTTTGTAATCGAACTCGATATAATCTTTCGGTGCATTAATTCAAGAACACGAGCTATTGAAGCTCAAGTTGGTTGAATTCGGGTGTGGAATGGCAACCCACCCCCGGAATCGATCCTGACAGTTGTCATGCTCATGCTATCTATCTATTTGTCCAATGCTTCCAACTGTGCCGAAAGAGCAGTGATGTCGTCAATTTGATGAACTCCGCTCAGTTTCTTTGACACATTCCTCTCCGATTGCCATTGATAGCTATTAGAAGCCATCTCTTCCAAGAGTTCATAAGCTGCTTCCGGTGTTTTGCGCATAATGGATCCTCCTGAGTCTGCATCAATCATAGAACGGTTAGATGAAAATAAACCGTTATAAAAAGTTTGTACCTGGAGCCAAATAGGAAGACCATGATGTGGGCATCTCCTAAGCAAGTCCTTGAAACGATCCCACGCCTCATATAATGTTTCAGGATCATATTGCCCAAACGTGGTGATATCGTTTCTCATCTTCGCAGTTTTGGAAGGGGGAAAATATTTAGACAAAAATGCTTGTGTCATCCCCTCCCAAGTGGTGATAGATCCTGCAGGTAAAGAGTTCAAACAAGCTTTAGCTTTATCTTTTAATGAAAAGGGAAATAACCTTAACCTGATGGCGTTGTCAGAAACACCATTATGTTTGAAAGTGTCACAAATCTCCAAGAAGTTGGAGATGTGAGCGTTCGGGTCATCAGTGGCTACTCCCCCAAACATCACTGAATGCTGGATCATCTGTATTATAGCCGGCTTTATCTCAAAATTGTTGGCTTGAATACTTGGCCTTGTAATGCTTGACAATGATCCATGGAAAGTTGGTTGAGCAAAATCCATCATAGACCTTGGATTCGGTGCTTCATTGTCCGCGCCCCCTTCTTGATTGTGTTAAGCCATTGCTCGAGCTTCCCTAATTCTTCTTAGACACGTACGCTCGATTTCTGGGTCAATCGGCTCGAGTGTGGGGTTGCTACTTCTTAGCATGCACCGAGAAGATGACTACCTGTAAATATCAACCCAAAAGGAGAAAATGCGAATGTAGTAAACCCACGGTCAAAAGTGAC
The DNA here is from genome assembly GCA_907163345.1 of Haberlea rhodopensis. Taxonomy (NCBI): domain Eukaryota; kingdom Viridiplantae; phylum Streptophyta; class Magnoliopsida; order Lamiales; family Gesneriaceae; genus Haberlea; species Haberlea rhodopensis. Next base: position 7,118,414 of record CAJQUN010000004.1, on the reverse strand, counting down.
AAACAAAACAAAAACAAAAAATAATGGCTAAATTACAATTAACTAATCTCGTATGATATTATACAAATTAGTCCCCGGCAACGGCGCCAAAAACTAGATCTCTATTATTTTAAACAATAATTCTCAGTGTAGCGATTTTAGACCGCAAGTGCACAGTGTCAAGTTTTAGTATAGTGATATAAAAGAAAGGATGTCGAACCCACATGGACTAACGTATAAGTACCAAATAAAATTAGCAAAATTATATTTAGCCTACGAAAAAAATGATTAATTATCTAATTAAATTGAAAACATAAACTAAAAAATAAAACAACTCATTTGAAGATGCGAAGGAATTCCGCTCAAGAAATTTATCAAGATGTTGGTTCAAATGTGACATCTTCAATGATTTGCTTGTTAAAACAATTACTAATCAATCAATTCTTAAGGTGACGGATTTCCTAATATAATCAATACACTTTCTCAAGCTGTATTGAAACTAATATTAAATTGACACAAGTAACTCTTGTTCACTTAAACCAATTTAATATCGAATAAATCTCAATGAAAATCGTTAACTTCAAATCTCTCAATTCAAAGTGATCACGTATGTGATTTAATCTCTCGATCTAAATGATTAACAAGTTGTTTAATCGTCTCTCAACCTCATCAAATAAATCTGAAAATCAAATTAACTAGAGTTTCGAAATACGATAACGTAGGAGCGAAGCCGTGCGTTGACCGATGCTTCTTCTCTTGCTTCATTCCTTGCACTTCAAATGATTTCTTCAACCTTCTCTTGTTCTTGGAAGATGATAGGCGGATCAATAATATGATTTAGGTCTGATTGTGCTCTGAATAATGGCCTCAAATTTCGTGCCCTACTTCCCTAATTTATAGAGGAGGGTGTGTATGTAAGAGTTTCCAAAAATCAAACCAAATCAAGTCTTTAATTTTCTGAAAATTCTGCGTCTCGATCGATCGGTGTATATGTCTCGATCGATCGAGCGTCTTCAGCTTCTAGATATGATTTTCTCTGCCTCGCTCGATCGATCAAGGCTAAGTTGCCAATCGATCGAGCTTTCTTCACTTTTTCTTGCCCAATTCTCTGCCATGCTCGATCGATCGAACACATATTTCCGATCGATCGAGCTCCGCTTTTCTTTGTTGGCCAAAACTTCTGCCTCTTTCGATCGATCGCCCTCCTGTTCCGATCGATCGGTCATGCCAGAATTCAGATTCTTCATTTCTTGCCTTGATTTGACCCGTTTTCTTCATTCTGGTTCAATTCTTCCATTTTCCACCTAGATTCCTGAAACAACCAAATAAATACCAAAAAGCATAACATCTTCCCGGAATCTACACGAAAATATATATAAATCAAAGCACAAATACACGTAATAATCAACCATATCAGTCTCCCACGTTGCCTCCTCGACACCCTGTAGATCCCACTGCACTTTTACCATTGGTATAACTTATTTCTCAATGTCCGCTCTGCTCTATCCAGAATTTTCACAGGTCGTTCCACATAAGACACGTCCGTATCCAACTGTACCTCAACATCAAAACATGAAACACATCATGGATACTACTCAATGTTGGCGGTAATGCCAATCGATAGGCCAACATACCAATACATTGCAACACTTCATAAGGACCAACATACCGTGGAGATAACTTTCCACGTCTACCAAATCGTACCACACCTTTAAAAAGTGAGATTTTCACAAATACTCGATCACCAACTTGAAATTCAAGTGGTCTACGTCGCGTATTGGCATAAGCAGCTTGTTGATCCTGAGCAGTTTTTAATTTCATTCTGATCAGTTAACTTTCTCCTCCATTTCACGTAGCATCTCTGGTCCATGGAGTGCAGTTTGATCAATGTCCTCCCAATATAATGGCGATCTACATCGTCGCCCATACAGTGCCTCGAAAGGTGTCATCTATATACTAGTTTTATAATTGTTATTGTACGAAAATTCCACTAATGGCAACGACTCTTGCCAAGAGTTATCAAACTCCAACACACAGGCCCGTAACATATCCTCAAGCGTCTGTATCGTACGCTCTGTCTGTCCATCTGTTCGAGGATGATAAGCTATACTTAATCGTACTTCTGTTCCCAGTGCCGACTGTAATCCTTCCCAAAAATGAGAAGCAAATCTCGGATCTCTGTCTGATACAATGGATACTGGTATTCCATGTAGTTTCACTACATGCTGAATATATAGCTGAGCCATTTTCAAATAAGTGAATGTGTATACATACTGTATGGTATGAAATGAGCTACTTTCGTCAGTCTATCAACAATTACCCAAATCGCATCAAAGCCAGAGGAAGTCCGTGGCAAACGAGTAACAAAATCCATTGTAACATGTTCCCATTTCCATTGAGGAATCTCCAAACTCCTCAATTCACCTCCTGGTCTTTGTCGTTCTGCTTTTACTTGTTGACAGATCAAACAACGTTTCACAAAGTTCAGCACATCCTGTTTCATGCGTTTCCACCAAAATTGAGTACGCAAATCTTTATACATTTTCTTTCCGCCAGGATGTACTACACTGAGCATGTTGTAGTATTTCTTGGCGTAGTCCTAATGCAGCAGGTACTACCCAACAGTTTCTATATTTCAAAGTTCCATCACTGGCGATTACAAACTGAGATGTTTGTCCTTGACATAACATTTCTTTCCAGTGTTGTACCTCATCATCAGTAACTTGTGTCGTTCTAATTTTCTCAAAGATATCGGGTTCAACCAACAATGTTGATACCCGTACTGGTACTGTTTCTACATGAAATTCATAACCCAAGGTACAACAAGAAGTCATCAAGGCTAATAAATGCATCATATCATCAGTAGTATTATGGACTTTTCGATTTAAGGCATCTGCTGTGAGATTAGCCTTTCCTGGATGATATTCGATCTCACAATCATAATCCTTTAAGAGATCCATCGATCTCCTTTGCCTCATATTCAACTCTGCTTGAGTGATTAAAAACTTTAAACTTTTATGATCAGTATATATGGTAAACGACGTACCATATAAATAGTGTCGCCATATCTTCAATGCAAAGACAATGGCTGCCAATTCCAGATCATGCACTGGATATTTCATTTCATGTGGCTTCAGTTGTCTTGATGCATAAGCCACTACATGTTTATCATGCATCAATACACAACCTAACCCAAGTAATGATGCATCAGTATAAAGAGCAAACCTGTCATGCTCTGATGGAATAATCAACATTGGAGCAGTAGTTAACCGATGTTTCAATTCCTGAAAACTATGCTCACATGCATCTGACCATCTAAATGGTACTTCCTTCTGTGTCAGTTGTGCGAGTGGTTTGGAAATTGCTGAAAATCCTTCAACAAACCGTCTATAGTATCCAGTCAAACCCAAGAAACTACGAATCTCTGGCACAGAAGTAGGTGATGACCAATTCAACACCGCTTCTATCTTTCTCGGATCAACTGATATACCATCTTTAGATATCATATGTCCCAAAAATCCTACACTGGTCAACCAAAACTCACACGTACTGAGTTTGTCATTTAACTGATGTGTTCTTAATAGTTGCAATACCAGATGCAAATGTTGGACATGCTCTTTTTCACTCCGAGAATAGATCAGTATATCATCGATGAACACAATGACAAATTGATCAAGATACTCCTGGAAAACTCCCTTCATTAAACTCGTGAAGACAGCTGGAGCATTCGTCACATCAAATGGCATCACTAGGAACTCATAATGTCCATACCGAGTTCTGAATGTCGTCTTCGTACATCTCCTTCCCTCACACGTATTTGATGATAACCAGATTTCAAATCAATCTTAGAATATATCATAGATCCCTGTAACTGATCAAACAAATCATCAATACGAGGAAGAGGATATTTATTCTTTATCGTTACCTTGTTCAACTGTCTATAATCAATGCACAGTCGCATTGAACCATCCTTCTTCTTGACAAACAATATCGGAGCACCCCAAGGCGATACACTAGGACGTATGTACCCCTTGTCCAATAGGTCCTGTAATTAAGTTTTCAACTCTCTTAATTCAGATGGTGCCATTCGATATGGTGCTCGTGAAATTGCAGAAGTACCAGGTACCAATTCAATGACAAATTTCACTTCTCGACTTGGTGAAAATCAAGGAATCTCATCTGGAAATACATCTGCATACTCTGCAACCACTGGTATATCATCTACTCTTCTTTCTACTTTCCTATCTATTACATCAACAGCATAAATCACATATCCCGTATGTCTACGCTCTAACAAACGGGACATTCGAAGAGCCGATATCAATGGAATCTTGGCATGTGATCCTTGTCCATAGAAGATCCATTGATTTCTAGTATCAGACTGAAATCTTTATGTCTTCTGACAACAATCTACAACAGTTTTATATCTGTTCAACACGTCAATACCAAGAATACAATCAAAATCCATCATATCTAGCACAATCAAATCGGCATGTATCCCATACTCAGTATCAAACTAAATAACACAATCAGACACATTCTGACAAGTCATCACAATAGTTCACATGGGTGTCGAGACATACAGAGGCATCAACAGTGGAGACGAGCATATATGATACTGGTCCATAAACTTGTGCAATAAAAGAATGTGATGCACCAGTATCAATCAAAAGTAAAGCGGGATAAGTAAATAAAGTACACTTACCCGAAATCACATCATCAGGAGCTGTCTCTGCTTGCTCCTTGTTCAGTGCATACACCTGAGCCTGAGGTGGTCCTGCTCTCTGTCCTCCACCAATCCGTGGAACACCCTGTGGTCTCTGCTACACTGTACTTTCTGACATATTCCCTCTCATCTATTGTCCCCCAGCTTGAGGACAATCTCTTATCATGTGTCCTGCCCTCCCACAGCAAAAACAAACCAAAGTATCAAGTTGTGGACAATCTCGTTTAAAATGTGGTCCTCCACACTTAAAACATTGTAACCCTCGACCATTGCTACTACTACTGCCTTGGGACTGTCCGTTGGTACCTCGTTCACCACCATTCCGCATAACAAACCGCTTTCCACTAAATTTATAGGAAGACGCACCTCCTCGTGATGCTTTAAACTGTTCTCCTCTAGGTCTCATGCTCTCTGATGTATGTGGTTGAGATTGTCCTACATCCTTGTACACGCCAACTGCAATCTCAGCCATCTCAGCTCTAGTCAACGCTTCCTCATATGAAGCAGGGTTATTCGAAATCACCCTATCAAACAACTCATGCCTCAAACCCTTCACAAACTGTCTGATCTTTGCCTTTGTATTTGCATTGATGTGCGGTACATACCGTAATAAAGAAGAATACTGCAAAGCATAATCAGACACTATCATGGTTCCCTGTTTCAAATTAGTAAACTCATCTTCTTTCCTCTGCCTCGCAACTACAGAGAAATAGTGATCAAGAAAACGAGTTCTGAAGACATCCCAATCTACAGTCTGTCCTTGAGCTCTTAGCTCAATCAATGTGGCTTTCCACCACATCATAGCTTTCTTCGCCAACTGGAACTCAGCCAAAGGTAACCAGGCGGACTTGGCACATGGAGCTGACACAAAGATCTGTTCAACACGTTCCAACCATTCCTCTGCTTGTTCCCTGATTCAGTACCCTCAAAGCGAGGTGGCTGATAACTCAGAAACTGTGTCAATGTTAATTCCCTAGGTAACAATACATGTTCTACGGGCCCTTGCTCAAATGGTGGTGGTGGCACAGACATCAACCCAACACTAGCGTTGCCACTCATGGCATCCCCAACATCATCATGAGGTACTCTGTCTGCCATTACTGCAAATACAGGTTACCAACAACAAACAAATATATAAAGCATGTCAATATAACATCATATCAATACTCTCAACATGCTTTCAAGTGATTAGGCAACTCCCTAATACACTTCCTTTACCCTTATTCACCTCGTTCTTGAACCACTGCTCTGATACCACTAATGTGGGATCCTCGTTACTTAATCCGTTATGTATCAGTTCATTATACATATGTGAGTAAGAATTAAGTAAATCATACACTGATTAAGAGTTTAGTTATGTAGGTTGTTACAGGTTGACAAAAACCATGTCATAATATACATCATGTGTACAGCAAAACAACCTAAACCAATAACTCTTAAGCAGTGGTTCAGCTCGCAGCGGAATAAGACTCACAATCCTGTCCTCCGACATCTATGAGTCCCTACAGAAATAATCACACAACATGAGTATAGATAAACAACTATCTCAGTGCGATATCAATAAGAAACATAAACGATAAAGCACTATAAACATCAACCGTGATTGTTCTGTATCATGCATCGTCAAATGTAAAGATGTCATGACATGTCTCATCCCTCATCCTGTTATAACCAGACCAATATGATATGCCTATCTCAGCTCAATATGTCAGTGGAACCTCCTCACTTCATATTAGCAGCACATATCATAGTATCGTCCTCACATGTTATAGCAGCCAGAGCATATACACAACCGGCGTATACCTCTCATGCCAAAGCATATGTAGCATATCTATCATGGCAACAATCCCAGCCAAAGCATATGCCCCACACTGGCATATCTATCGTGGCAATGATCTCAGCCAAAGCATATGCGACATATCTATCATGGAATCCATCTCAACAATATAAAAATCATGAATGTACATGCATATGATACCACTAATCATATGATACCATGCTCACATCATCATCAGAATAATATCATATACTCGTACGTCAACACGTACCTGTTATGCGACACAAAAGATATAAATTAGACGTCAATGTCTAACCGCCTCGTTGCCCCGTCCCCTGTGATGATGCTACAACAATATGAACAATATAACATGTTACAATAGGATTCAAAATCAAATGCTACAAAAATCTAACATTTTTCAAAATCTTAACCCTGGCGATCGATCGCCACTTCTATCGATCGATCGCCAAACTGTTCTATTTTGTAGAGATCGATCTCCACTATCTCGCGATTGATCGCCAAAGTGTTCTGTTTCCTCGCGATCGATCGCCTGATTTTAACCGATCGATCGCCAATGTTCAAAATTTTCAGAACATGGCGATTTTGAGCTTATCCTCATGGTTCTCTTTCTCTACATCACTACAAACATCAAAACTTGTTCAAAGTCATACTTACTAACATAAACACATTTTCATAACTTCTACAACTTATTTCATTGAATTCCATCTCCTATGACATCAAGACATTGAAATTACAAGTCATATCTTCTCATCTATGAACTACCAACACATACACATCAAATGTTATGGAATTCTTAACAAGAAGGTATGAAGTCACTTCACTCAACTTTCTAGCTGGTTTACCAAGTGAAATCCAAGCAAAAAGATGCAAAAACAAGCAAGGGTTTGGAGAGGTGCTTGTGTAGAGAATTGTAGGTGAGAAATGGTGTACTATGTGATTACAAATCTGATTCTACCTTCATATAAGCTCCTCTAACATAAACTCAAATTCATATGAAATGCAACTCACATACACACCACATTCAAATTCAAATTCAAATGCAAATCCCCTCAAATTCATGGCAATCTAGGACACATCCAACTATGTGATGTATTTCCATGTTAAGTCCATATAGCATATGTCAGTTATGAACTCACCTTCTTTGATTGCTCACATATACATAGTCATGTTATTCCTTTTTAACTAAATTTCATTCATACATGGCTTTACTCCTGCTCGGTTCAACCCGAACCCGAGTCCACATCGTACTGTAATTAATCATAATTACACCATAATCATATCACACATGTATACGTCATATCGAGGCATTACACCAATGTGTTATGTTCTACAGCGGGATGCTGAATTCTTTGCCAGATGTATTGCATTATGACTATCACTATACAAAACATCCTTCGCCTAGTTGAATCTCAGCTCTGTTAACAAACCTTGAAACCATATCAACTCTTTAATGGCTTCTGACACTGCAACATACTCAACCTCTATAGTGGATAAAGCTACAATCTTTTGTATCTGTGATATCCAACTAACAACTGTAGTTACAACATTGAATACATAACCTGTGGTGCTTCTAGAATACATAACCTGTGGTGCTTCTACGGTGATCGACATCACCTCCATAGTCTGCATCTACATAACCTTGTACATTTCGTTCTCATTTGCCAAAGTACAAACACTTCTTTGCAATGCCTTGTAGATACCTTAAAATCCACTTAGCTGTTTCCCAATGAGCCTTTCCTGGATTTGATATAAACCTGCTGACAACTCCCACTACATGGTTAATGTCTGGCATTGTACAAACCATCGCGTACATCAAACTCCCAATGGCTGAAGCGTATGGAACTTTAGCCATGGATTTTTTTTCTTCCTCCGTCTGAGGACACTGGTCCTTGGATAGGCGAAAATGACTAGACAAAGTTGTGCTAACTATCTTGGCGTCGCCCATGTTGAATCTCTGCAAACGTGATTGATGTACTCTGCCTGAGATAACTGCAAAATTCCCTTTTGCTTATCTCTTATGCTTTGCATTCCAAGTATCTTTCATGATGGACCCAAGTCCTTCATGTCAAATTCTTTTGACAACTGTTATTTCAAGTTTATGATCTCGTCCATATCAGGACCAGCTACTAACATATCATCGACATAAAGTAGCAAAATGATATAACTGGACTTATATTTCTTGAAGTATCAACAATGGTCAACGTTGCACTTCTGGAAACCTGTCTTGTGCATAAAGTCGTCTAACTTCAAGTACCATTGCCTTGGAGCTTGTTTTAGGCCGTACAAGCTCTTTTTCAATTTGCACACCATATTCTCCATCCCTATATATGTGAAACCTTCTGGTTGAAACATATAGATCTTTATCAATGTCGTCGTGAAGAAATGTAGTCGTCACGTCTAATTGCTCGAAATGGAGGTTTTCACTAGCAATGATACTCAATACAGTCCTAATAGTATTGAGCTTCACAACTGGAGCAAAAATTTCTGAGTAGTCAACTCCTTCTTTTTGTTGAAATCCTTCGACGACCAGTCGGGCTTTGTATCTCTTGTCACCATCATGCTCTTACTTCACCCGATACACCCATTTGTTGTGAAGTGTCTTCTTATTCATAGGTAACTCAACAAGTTCTCATGTCTGTTTGGACATCAAAGACTTCATCTCGTCTTTCATGGCAAGTTCCCACTTGCTGGCATCTTTGGTCTGACATGCTTCCTCGTAGCATTCAGGCTCACCTGCATCAGTTAGCAACAGATAATTCATATACATTCTGTTAGGTACATGATGCTGAGAACTCCTTCTCAATTCAAGCACTGGAGCAGGAGACTGTGATACATTAGACTGTTGCTCGCTGTCTTTATCAGTTGATACTCCCAACTGAGGAATCTCAACTATCTGCTCCACATGACTTTCTGGGACATCGTCCACCTCTGCACATACTGGATCACTCTATTCTGAGTCGTTGACAACTATGTTATGCCTATCCTTATGCATCACTCATTCATTGAAGATTACATCTCTGCTGCGGGCCATCTTCTTGTTTTCATTATCCCAAAAGCGGTAGCCAAACTCATCTTCACCATAACCAATGAAAGTGCATTTCTTTGATTTGAGATCAAGTTTATTTATGTGTACACCATGATATGCACATATGCTACACAACCAAAAACTTTAAGATGTGAGAGGTTTACCTCTTTTACGCTCCATACCTCTTCTGGTATTCTGTGCTCTAATGATACCGATGGACCTCGGTTGATCAAGTAAGCTGCTGTGCTGACTGCTTCTGCCAAGAACTGCTTTGGCATGCTTGATTGTACCGCCATACTTCTGGCTCGTTCTGTCAATGTCTGGTTCATACGTTCAGTTACACCATTGTGTTGAGGCGTACCAGGCACGGGTTCTCTCCATTCTTATCCCGTCTTCATAGCAGAACTTCTTGAATCTGGTGGCTTTCTATTCACCACCATTGTTGGTTCTAAGCTTCTTTATCTTCAACCCAGTCTCATTCTCAACCATCGCTTTCTAAATCTTGAAAGCCTCAAATACTTCAGACTTATGTTTCAGAAAGTAAACCCATACTTTTCTGGATTGATCATTAATGAAAGTCACTAAGTAGTGTTTCCCACTAATGGATAAGACAGTCTTTGGGCCCCAAACATCAGAGTGAACTAGTTCAAGTTTATCCTTCTTTGGGGTTCTGGTATTTGTCTGAAAACTAACTCTTTTCTGCTTTCCAAAAATGCATCCGTCACACGTGTCAATATCAATTGACAGAAGAATCGGAACCTTCATTCCTTTTTCACTCATGTGGCCAAGTCTCTGGTGCCACAGAGTAGGACTTTCTGTGTCTGCTGCAACTGCAATTGAACAGCGTGCTCCTGCTGTCATACAAAGAGTACCACTCTTATTGCCTCGAGCATTTATCATTGCATTTGAGATCTTCCAAGTATTTCCATGAAAGACTATTGTATAACCTTCACTGGCCAACTGGCCAACTGAGATTAAGTTCTTTCTCAGATCAGGAATATGCTTGACATCCTTCTGTTTTCATACATTCGCGATCAACTTAATCTTTACGATACATTTGCCAACAATCTCGCAAGATTGTTCATTACCAAGGTAGACTTTACCAAGGTTTCCGGGGACATATTTCTCAAAGAGTTCTCTCTGCGAAGTAGCATGGAATTATGCTCCGGAGTCTAACACCCAAGACTCTTCCTTACTCTCTAAAGAACATATTAATGCATCATCTCTGGAAGCAACATTTGCTTCTGCGTTCGTCTCCTGATTATTCGATGCATTTTTGAACAGATTTTTATAATGCTCGGGCTGCCCGCATTTCCAGCACTCAATAGTCTTCGAGTTCTGAGAATTAGGGGGATTCCTAGATTTGGACATCCCATCCTTTTGTTTGCCACGTCCACCTCTTTTGTTTGATTTTCTATGTAATATTCCATATGTCTCATGTTTAATTAATAACGGACTAACAAATTGAGTTGGTTTAGACTTTAAGAACTCATGTACAAATTGGAACATTTAAAGATTAAATTGAAATACAGGGAAGGTGAAATTGGTGAGAAGAGAAACTTGAAGGACTCGTGAGCAATTATAGAATCATTATCTGAAAAGTTAAGGACTAAGAAGCAATTTATGCAACTTGTTCAAATAAGAATTGAAGAGGAATCACAAATCGTTAAAAACATCAAAACAGATCTTCTTTTCTTTACATTTTCTGATTATGGACAAATCCTTCATCATCTTGTGTGTCAAAGTGCAGGAAAGCTTTGGGTAAGTCATTTTTATCTTCCACATATGTTTAAGAAGGAGAAATAGATGTTTTATATGGTGTAAGTTTTTGTGTGTTTAGTGTTGATAAATTGTGGTGACTTGTGGCTAAAATTGATGCAATTTGATATGAAAATGAAAGATAGAAGTAGAGTAGGCTGGGTTGATGTTGTATAGATTAGGGAATTCATATATCATGAGCCATATGTGAGTAAAGAAGGAAGAATATGTAGAAATGGTGAAAAAGGAACGACATTCGCGTATACAGTGTTCACCGATCGATCGGTCCCTTACGCCGATCGATCGGCGAAAGAAATTCAAGTTGCTGCCTCAGTCGATCGATCGAGCGTATTGGACGATCGATCGACGAGCGTTTAGCGATCGATCGGTGATTAATACCGATCGATCGGTGAGTGTAAAATATGGGGTTTTCGTTTCTTGTTCTTTTCAAGTTCTTGTGTGGTTACATATAGGATATGGTACATGTTTCTTTAAAATTTAATGAATGTTGATGGTAAGGAAACTATAACATGATTCTAATAGCTTATTTGTGTGTAGAGTCGTCACATACTACTGGACATCGAACAGGGTGAAGATTTCATACGGGTGGTTGCTTACTTCTTTTGGATCTTAACAGGTACGTGGGACGTACGAACATTTGTGTTATCGTTCATACCTTGTTGTGAATATTGTATGAAGTAGAATGGGTGAATATCAACGTATTGAGGCGTGTTTTTGTTCTAATGCGAGGCATGCCATAATATAATATTTGGGGTTCTTATATGGAGTTGAAATGCAATATACATGGCTACTCTTATGATGGAATCATAGTGAGCATAATAGCAATGTTATATGTGCTACTCATATAAGAATAAATATTATATGTAGCCTGAAGATTGGAAGATGGTATTCACTGGTACGATTGAAATGAGACTATGACATGTCATGACATTTACATTATATATATTTGGTAGAAATTATATTATGTTTGAGTATGCTACAGGAACAACTAAAAGAACCCAAGATACAAATGAGATACATGGAGTTTTTATAACTATTGTATTGGTGATTTAATTGGATTATTTGTTGCTTATATGTTGATTTCATAATGTATAGTACAATGGTGTTCATGTATCTTTTGTGGGTTGTTCTGTAGGGACATTTTGGGCGATGGAAGCCAGGATTGTGGGTCCTTTTTGCTGCATCAATGATGATAGAGTAGTCGATTAGAGAAGAGAGAAGGCGTGTCTATTTTGAATGTATTTAAACTATGGCATATAATCAACGAATACATAGTTGTATTACATATCGACTTAACTCTAGAAGTGCAAATATAATTAATGTTCATATTCTTATGTCATTACGATTAAGGCAGTGAGGACCTTACATTCTACTTGGCTATGTGAAACTACTTGGCTATGCGATTTTAATTGAGTTATGAGCATTCATAGCATCCTATTTGGCACATCGATGTATGGAAATAAATGTTTTGTACACATCATTTTGATAAATATACATTGATATATGACATACATATGGGCATAACATATTGATCTATCTACTTCTTTGATATCCATGATGATGACTGAGTTGACTTACTCTGAGTGTCGGGGACGATGGGCATGGTGATGACAGGCAGCTTAGGTAGCGACTGTAGTCACGCGCGTTGCTACCGGACCTAGACACGAGGGATGACGAGAACAACACATGATGATTCTCCTAGAGCAAAGTGTGTGTGCTATCACCCTCTGCTCGAGCTTAATATTGTTGATGATACCTTTCTTTGGACTCCGATATTTTGGGTTTCTTGAGATTTTGATTCATTGTACATTATATGCATTGCATTACATTGCACTGCATTATATCATATATCACATCTTATAGATGCATGTTGTAATTACTTGATAGTTTCATACTGGGCTTTGGCTCACCCCCATGGGGGCTGTCATTGTCTTTGTGTGTGGACAATGACAGGTATTACAGGTAACCAGGATCCCAAAGAGGGAATGCTCGATGGAAGTCTTACTTGAGGTTGTTTTCTTTTGTCTTTTCCCAGTCATAGGATAGTTAAGTATACCATGGTGTGTCCTGGATAGTATAACTATGTCAATGAAGTTTAGTCAATTGAGTCTTGAATAACGGTGTTTAGTCGGTGTTCTTTTTCTGCTGATATCATTGTGTATGTACTTGTTATACTGGGATTTGTTTATTGTGTTTTCATTTTTTCTGTTATGTCCCTCGTGCGGGAGGTCATGCTGAAATTTTTAGAGCCACTTGTTGGCAGAATATAGAATGTAAAAAATAATAATTCTTTCGCTGTTTACAAATCAATAATTATTGTGTGATAATTAAATACTTGATTAGGAACGGTTCCTCACAGTTGGTATCAGAGCATAAACTAGAAATGCTCTACTTTTGAGTTTTGTGTACACTTTGAATAAGCATGAATGAACATGTGCGTATGTGTTTGAAACTTATTTGATTTATTTGCTCTTACATGATTTGGAGTGAAATAGTGGATATCGATATGTGGTTTATATTTGAGTATGCTGAGTCGTGTCGTATTGATATTGACCACGATATCGATACATTAATGCATATGTTTGATAAAACTTAGTAGGGAAAGAGTTTACACTCGAACACCTACAAAACCTATTATTATTGAACGAATACTCCATTAGGTTGAATAAATTAAGAACATGCATTTTAAATGAGACATTTAAACTCTTTTATGAAATTTTAAAGAGTATGAGGTCATTGAGCAATGACGTTTCTCTGGAACCTGTTGAGAATAACATTAATGAGAGTCCTTGAATGGGATTGAGATATCTCCGTGATATAGAGCCATTTCAATTTCGGCAATGAGATGCCGGAAAAGAATGAAATGTGGCTATATTGAATGAGATTTGAATATGATTTATTTTTACAAAAAGTAAAAAGAATGAACTGATGAATACGGTGAATAAAACATAGTTAGATACTAGTTTTGATAACATGGAATATAGGTGCGATATTGTCACAAGAATGAATTGTATAGCAACATCATGAAATGTTGAGAAAATACAAAAATATGAGATATAAATCGAGAATTTTTGGGAAGTCTTATCCTTTGGATAAATTCTCATGTATCTCAAACTTATGAAATGAAATTTAATGATGAGATGGTTATTTTGATGGAGAATCGAACCTACATAAGACGATGTTCCTTAAGTATTTCAATGTTAATTGATTACTATGAGTAGATGGAATTTTAGGGCAGGATGTCTAAGTCGAAATTCCTTATGGGTTGCGATACTTCATAATTTGACTGAGATGAAGTAATAAATTAGGAGTAATGAATTAGCTTTTACTTAATCACAATCCTAATTTAAGAAAATGATTGAACTTCTAAGTTGTTATTTGTTAATAACATAGATGAAGCACAAAAGCTGTGACTCATCAGCATACATAATAAGAGAATGTACATATGTACATTCGGAACATGAATTGATCGATGCGCAATGACATAATTATATACGAACCTTACGTAAAAGTACCATAGAATATGTTTCAAGCAAAGTTGAATTTTCTGAAAATGTAAAATTGGTACGAACCCAGACCTGGAGATCGTACGACAGTAGTGTTGAACGGGAACCCGTGCTCGGGACTATTACGAATCTCAGGATAACTGAAATGATAAGTTTGGGTATATAAGAATAGTGGTTGCATGGACCCGAATATTAACTCAGAATAGTCTCCATGCATTTGTGATAAAGTTTTGAAAAAAAAAATGTTAAAATGGTAGAACTTTCGATGATAATTCCAGTGGAGATTTGTAAGTATACCGATATAGAGACTTTGACTAGGTATTGAATTTGGACAACTGAAATGATTGTCTCATGTTAAGGATTTACCTGATTCATTATCTTAGGACGAATTTGTACGTCTACGAAAAGATCTGCACTCTGAATGGTATCAGGTGTCAATCCAAAACCAAGAGCTACCTATATCTATCTTGTTTGCTCGATGTATGATTATGTCATACGAGTATTCTAGTTCTTGATATTCTCTCGAACTCGGTGAGTCGAATCTTTTGCCATTCCTAATCGACTTGTGATTCTCCTATTAGTAATATATTGGTATTTCAAGATGAAAATAAGTTGTGTTGAATATCCGAAACAGATATCTCAGATTTCTTACGTGAAATATTTCTGATCAATCTGTCTAGCCTGGATGTGGATTACACAGGATGGTAATCTTTCTATCATGTTATTTAGCGGGATTGACATTTCCCGTCGATAGTGAAGAATATGAAAATCTCACATCTCTTATGCGATTAACTCAAGTGAGACAAATATTTCTCTGATCAGACGAGCGCAACTTTGGTTCTTTGATTAACCACCATATCTGGTTTTGTCATTCTTTCTGACCCAAAAGAAAATAGGACAGATCTGAATCGATCTTTCAGTTTCCTAGTAGGAAATGATTCTATTTGCCAAGCTATCCAAATGGAAATTTTGGATGATCAAAGTGATACTCTTGGGCCACGTCATTTCTTGACGTAGCGTTTATGTTGATTCAACTAAGGCCAAAATAATGTTAAACTGGCTAAACCTATCAATGTTCATGAGGTCCGATGTTTTATGGTTTAGCGGGATTCAAATGTCGATTTATCGAAAGGTTTTGTTTTTTGAAAAATGGCTAAATCTTTTACTCAACTGACACAGAAAAGTTGAAAATGTATTTGGTCAGATGAGTATGAAATTGTTTTCTTGAGACCCTGTATATAGTTTTGAACTGGTAACAAATGTTTTGTTTTAAACATTTGACGTCATTAATTATACCGGGGAAATTTTGTTTTTATTCGGACCACAAAAACTTAAAATATCTATTCCGATCTGAATACGAGACAACACAGGTTGATAAATATTTTTTGAAGGATCGCGATGGTAAAGCTCAATATCATCCTAGACGAATGAATGTCGACGGTTGTCCTTAGTTGTAAAGTCCACGAGTCTATTCTAGCTTATGATTGTAGCACCAATTTCATGGGATATATGTACTTCTGACTGAGCCTGTCACTCATACCAGAAATTCTATCATTATTACAACATTTCAAATTGAGTCGGAACTTGTTCTAAACATCAGAAAAGCCTAACGAATTGATGTTCATACTCATCAGAAATCTTAAGAATTAGCATCTTCAGAACATCCATCTTGCTTTCAGATATCTACCAATAGTTTTTACGACTTTATGATTGATAAGTTGTTCCTGAAATTCTGATCTGACTCAGTAATTATTCGTGAAGTTCATGATTGTAAAGACAGTATCTACTTTGAAGACGAAAGATGCATATGACTATGAGACCTTAATTCTAATGAAGATGTATGAGATAAGACATTACTGAGTTTATGTTTCAAATGTTGAGGTTATCAACATGTTTAAACCAAATGAATAAAATTCGGAGGGTTGTTTCATGGCTTTTAAAGTCCAATGGGATTGAGAACATATATGGATTTTGTGACTCATATTCCTCGATCACCCAGAGACTGTGATGTTGTTTTGACCATTATTGATCGACTTCCTAAGTCTGCACTTTTCATTCCTTACGAGCTGACTTATCTTTTTACGAATATGATCTGTTGTATATCGAGGATATGTTACGTACTATGGCGAATGATTTTAACCTTGGAGGCATGAAGCTTTGCCATTAATCAAAGTTCCTACATTAATAACCACCAAACGAGCATAGGTTTAACACTTTTGAAACCTTTTAGAAGATACGAAGTCAATTTGCCTTATTCTGGTTAGAAATCGGTGAAAAACAGTTGATTGGACCTGATATAACACTGAGAAACGAATGATAGGATTCAGTTATTCAGATAACGGATGATGGCCGCCAGGGATCGTCAAGCTCAGTATGATTCTAAACGAAGATGACCCATAGAATTTCAGTTAGGAGATCGTGTACTTGTAGAAAATTCTCCGTTAGAGATACTAATCGTTTTGGCATGCGAAGAAAATTATCACCTTGTTGTGTTGACTGTACAAGATCTGAGATTGAATTGGAAATCTTGCCTATAGATTGGCATTGTCACCGACTTTATCGGTCACTCGCGATGTATTTTTCTTCATGTTGCTATGTTGTGAATATATTAATTGCATCTATCACGCCTTTCAAACTGATGAGATTTGACTTGATCATTCTTGTCAAACATATTGTTTGCATTTTGGATCGTAAGGATATATACATGTTCAATTGTATTCAATACATCCTGTTGTGTATTTAGGTCCATATGTTGTTTTCAGCACTGAGTTGGATTTATGATGTGATTTCGAGGATGAAATCTGTTTAAGTGGGGAGAAGTGTAAGGCCCCGAGAATTTATTAATGATAATTAAATATGATTTGGGCATTAATCAATAATTAATTTGGAATTAATTAATTAGAAGTGAAATGGACAATATGAAGGTCAACATACAATTTAATCAGAACATTATATATTTTTGACTTGGTCAAATAAACTCCGATAATATTTTATAAATAACTTAGAAAAATGAAGAATTAAATTTATGATATATTAGTAGATGTAAATCACAAGTGTCGAATTTAAATTTAATATATATCAGTACATCGGTGACACTCCGATGTACATACATGGACCGTAGCACAACCATTAATGTGTGTAGGACATAATTTACAGACACATTATAAACATAATAATTCACGCACTCAGCATATTTTCACAAAAACCGTAGCTTTCCCCTTCAAACGCTTTTGGTGCAATTAGGAGATTTTCAGACGTTTTTGGGAACTAATTTCATGCTAATGTTGATAGGTAATTTACCTTGTGTCATTCATGTTCCTTTGATAAAATTTGAGTTAATTTCCAGTTTTGCTTACCTGTAGTTGGGGATTTGAAATAAGTCGATCAATATTTCTTGCATGATTGGGAGAAAGTTGATTTATTTTTATGATTTTGGAGTGGAAGTGCTTAAATCCTATCTTGAGTGATTTTAACTCACTTAAACCATGTTCTAGCATGATTAATCACGTTGGAAGGCTTTCATGAGTTTTCTTTCCCATTTCATAAAGATTCAATTTTTAGTTGTTCAAAGAGGGAAAACAATCGACTTTCAAGGGTTTAGGAGGTGAAAGTGCTTAATTGTTGTTTGTCATCGACTTTGTATGCTGTCCAAGGAGTTTAGTTTCCAGTTTGGTCAAGTATGGCCTTATGGCTTTGAGTCTGAGCTAAGTAGGTCATTTGTTGGAATCATTACCATTTAGTAACAGCATGTGCATGCTTTTTCCTGTTGCTACGTCGATTCGCATCTGCTACTATTTTAGGATAATCAGAATATTTTTATTCCATATAGTTTAGATCTGATTATTCGCCTCAAGTTAAAGAATATATTATATTTATGTTGAGGTAACTTTAGTAATAAAGAAGTAATGAAATGGTGATAGATTAAAACACGGCATGGGAATTTCACGAACTAAGAAGATAATATCCAGCTTATAGAACAAGGAATAATAGGTATGTTGCTATCGGTAACATACGACAGGTATCTGTATTATTTGATACATGAATTGCTGAACTTACGTGAATTACGTGGCTATGTGATTTTAATTGAGTTATGAGCATTCATAGCATCCTATTTGGCACATCGATGTATGAAAATAAATGTTTTGTTAACACACATCATTTTGATAAATATACATTGATATATGGCATACACATGGGCATATCATATTGATCTATCTACTTCTTTTATATCCATGATGATGACTGAGTTGACTTACTCTGAGTGTCGGGGACGATGGGCACGGTGATGACAGGCAGCTTAGGTAGCGACTGTAGTCACGCGCGTTGCTATCGGACCTAGACACGAGGGATGACGAGCACAACACAGGATGATTCTCCTAGCGCAAAGTGTGTGTGATGTCACCCTCTACTCGATCTTAATATTGTTGATGATACCTTTACTTTGGACTCCGATATTTTGGGTACTTGAGATTTCGATTCATTGTACATTATATGCATTGCATTACATTGCGCTGCATTATATCATATATCACATCTTATAGATGCATGTTGTAATTACTTGATAGTTTCATACTGGGCTTTGGCTCACCCCCGTGGGGGTTGTTGTTGTCTTTGTGTGTGGACAATGACATGTATTACAGGTAACCAGGATCCCAAAGAGGGAATGCTCGATGGAAGTCTTACCTGAGGTTGTTTTCTTTTGTCTTTTCCCAGTCATAGGATAGTTAAGTATACCACGGTGTGTCCTGGATAGTATAACTATGTCAATGAAGTTTAGTAAGTTGAGTCTTGAATAACGGTGTTTAGTTGGTGTTCTTTTCCTGCTGATATTATTGTGTATGTACTTGTTATACTGGGATTTGTTTATTGTATTTTCATTTTTTCTGGTATGTCCCTTGTGCGGGGATGTTATGCTGAAATTTTTAGAGCCACTTGTTGGCAGAATATAGAATGTAAAAAAAAAAAAATTCTTCCGTTGTTTACAAATCAATAATCATTGTGTGATAATTAAATACTTGATTAGGAACGTGTCCTCACATGAGTACTGTGATGAGCATGATAGTGTGGTGCTATTGTACATTGTAGATGATTTCGCCTACACAGGTATAAGATTAATTATTCAATGTTGATGTTGATGCATTGTTTTAAATGATTTATATATAAATGATTGGTAAGGAATGTGGGATAGTACAAGATAACTTATCGAAGTAGGTAATCAGAATAAATGACGGGTTATGGGATAAATTCAAGGAATGAGCAATATTATGATGTTAATGTGCGTATAATTGTGACATAAGAATATTCGTGCCAGATCATTCATTAGGATTTTACTGATGATATGTGGATGTTGGTGCATATAATGTTGATATACGTAGGTGAGAATTACTAATGGGATTTCTAGTAATTACTTTGCGCCAGATAATAGCCAGAAGATGATATATGAGAGGTTGATGTTTAAGGGCTCAAGGGTGCCTCTATTTCATACGGACAAGGTGGTGTGTGATATGACCACGTTGTATAAATTACATACTTTGCAACCACACAGGTATGATGTTATTTATACAATAAAAGTGTTTATGTATCGTCATACTTCTGATATACACATGAGGTGCAGGGAATGCTTAATTTAGTAATCGTATAATGTGCACTGTGATGAAAGTAAACTATGTAGATTGAGATTTTGTGCAAGGGACTGTACCAGTGCGAGTATACAGGTAATGAAGTATGATAAAGAAGTGCTTGATGATTAACAGTAAGTGTTGACTTCTATGATTTATTCACAATTTTTTTGATATTGTATTCATGGAAAGAAGCTCATCAAATGTAACCAAAGTTGAATAGGACAAGCATGATGTTATTGCGATATTAAATGTCATATTATGGAATGAACGTAAATGTTTACTAGGACTGGTTAACAGAATACATGTATTGTTACAAGGTGGATTGAAAGAAATGACTTGAACCAAAATCTATATTCTACGAAAATTATAGCGATGAGATAGGCAGGTGAATGTAAAAAGGGGATTGATTGTTTTAGTTCATACGATTTATTGTTTTTTAGATCTAACAAAGACACATAATCAAACATTTTCTAGGTAGGGAGAGAGAATGTATGAAATGGTAGATATGTAGATATGACGATTGATCATTCAGTAATAAGGGATGATGAATAGCTAAAATATGACGATGAGTATTTACATGACAATGATATTACTATTTGTTAGCTAATTAAATGTTAATGCTAGAATATGGTAAAGTGATGTGATTTGCAGTATTGCGATCGTTGGTGTAATGCGCCACGTGTGAGCCATGATGATTCGAATGAATGTGTCATCCTACAGATTGTTACATCAGTACCTTGTGCTGTATAACATTACGTAAATCTTACGATTGACTTTTATGATAAGCTTGCATTTAAATTTCGGGGATGAAATTTTAATAAGATGGGGAAAACTGTAATGCCCGAAAGAATTAATAATTATTAAATATTAATTGTGAATATTATGAGATGAACATGAGATTAAATTTTGGGATTTGTAAATTGGAATAAAACTAGTGTGAATTGAATTGCTATGTAAATTAATTAGGAAAGAGATTCCTTGCAATTAATAAAACTATTTGAGTTTAAATATTAATATAATTAGGGATGAGATATTATATTTGTGGATGTAGTTAAATTGAAGGCTATATCACTCCTTCCTTATCCTCTCTCCATCGGTCAAAAAAGGAAAAAGAAAGAGATTTCCCTCTTCCCTTACTCTCCTCTCGTGAGCGACATGAAGGCGACGATTTCCAGATTTATGGATATAAATTTCATGTAAGTTTTGTTGTGTAAATCCTACCTTATCCCCTAGTTATTCATTTGCCTTGACCTCTTTTATTGTTGGCTCGATTTTGGCTGATTGGGGAAAATGTGGATGTCAATTTTGGTTTTTGTTACGCAGGAACTTCAACTTCTTGTTATGTTGATGGTGACTTTGTTTGGTGATGTTTTAGCTTGGTTAATCATGAGTTAGATGGGTGAATAGACTCTTCACTTTGTTTCGATTTTTCCCCCTTGTTTATGTGTGAAATTGGTTGTCACGTTTGGAATTTTGAGCTGCTATATTTTATATTTATTACCACATTTCACTTCCATAAAGACTAGATAGATCTTGAGTTAGAAAGTTGTATGAGTTTTCGTTGCACCTTATTCCTCCCTTGCTGTTTCGATTGATCATGCTGCTTTTTTTGAGAGAGAAAATTGTTATCGATGTTTTGGTGATTTCTGTCCAGAAATATTGATGTTAGTTCGACCAAATCGCTGCTGGAAACATGAATTTGTTGTGGTGTTGTTTTATTTCCATTTCAGCTATTGGATCTTCCCTTTTCTCCCCTGGGTGCATTGCAGCATTGCTGCTACGATATCTGCTTGTTGTACGACATGTGTGTGTGTTCATAGTTCCAAGTTTTAAGTGGAGTCTAGTCCCTAGATGATGGATTGACAAAAATCGTATGAACTAGAATTATAATGGCAAGCGAAGATAGTATTGGGTGTATCGACTTAATTGACGAAACCACTTCATTTGATTACTGAATTAATATTGAGTTGCTTGGTACAACAATGAATGATGAGTTATGTCCAACAAACTTTGTTATTTTATCGTAAATGGAGTCTTGAGCCGAATAAATTATGATTTAGTTCAATATTGTTATAACTAAGGAAAATTGTATTTTATTTATACAAGTCTGTAAATGAGTAGTATTAGTTGTTAATTGAATTTTGATTTACAAATGAGTTATCGGATTGTTGTAGATACTCCACGAGTCTCCGGACAATAGGGATAGCTTGACTTGGATTGTCAACGATAAGTTACGTGGTGATGTACGAGCAGGTATACCCAATACTTATATATTAATGAATACATGTATTGTTGAATGTGATGTTTAAGATTAAGTATTTGAGAATGAGAATTGAGTTAAATACACGTGGAATGGTGGATACGTAGATGTACGTGATCCGGGTATACGAGTTGAACATTGATGCATTTGGCATGATTGATATGAGGTAATTACTGATAACTGTGGTGATGGCTAGGCACGATTGCCTTAAATATGTGTTTGGTTATGAGTGAGCAAAAAGTGATGTGTTGTGAGAATATCGATTTATCTCCGTGATGAGTTTCATATTTTAATTAACGATATTGAACTTGGTGATTATCAAAATGTGAAATATGAAACAAGATCAGTTCAAGAAAGCTTATAATTGGTTCAGATTTATTCAGGGAGTGCACTTTATAATTTCCAATAGCTTTATTTTGTTGAATTCTGATTTTGTATATTCATATGATTGTGATGTTATGTCGGTTTATGCTCACAGATGTGTGGATTGTTTCTGTTGAAACAGGTAAATCTGGTACACCGTTAAATTCAGGGAGTAAGTTTGATGCTCATGGGATGATGGTGCTCTCGGAAATGTGGTACAAGTATTGGTTGATGGCACATCTTACTTATACATTTAGAATGATATTCATTTATTCATTGCTCGTATGTGAGCATCTGGATGCATGTATATGGACTGTATAATAGTGTTGAAATTCTCTTTTCACCTAGTCGATTTAAGTATATTTTATCTCGAGGAAAATGTGCTATACGGCTTTAGTGATGATGAGAATTTATATCTTGTTTTGATTCTGCGAAGTATGGTGGTTTCCATGGTTGTGAACTTTTACTTTAGATTATGGTGTTTTTATATAGAGGGTGTTATAGTTGTGTGTATTTTCTCGGATAATCCAATTTATGGGGAGACTCTGCCCAAATTTTAATAAACGACATAGGGTATATGAGAAGCATGTGATGATTCTTTTAAAGAATGAAAATTTTCATATACATACGACGTCATAAATACCTAAATTTGTCATTAAGAGTTGGGTCCTTACAATATATTTGTGTAAGTGTAGGAAAAAGGTGAAGAACTCAAGCTAAAATAATGAAAGAAGGAATAAAGTTGAAGAAAAAAGGAAAAAAACAGGAATCCAAGACACATTTCGCTCATTTCTCCTCAAATTTCTATATGTTCGAGCCAAGTTTTGGAATATGGTCCATATAAAAGTTGTAGAACTTTCTGTTATCTTCGCGTGGATAGCTGATTCGTCGAATTCAGAGTTCATATGAGAAAGTTATGGTCAAAATACAAAACTTGCAAAAAAAATTGAAGGCTCGGCGATCGATCGACAGATTTCAGCGACCGATCACCGAAACAATTTGCCTAAAAAATAAAAAAATAGTAAAGGCTGGCGATCGATCGCTAGCCATCCGCGATCGATCGCCAGCAGAGTCCGTGAACAACAAGGAAAGCTGATTTTTTACCATCTTTTGGAGATTATATCCCACCTACTTGCTTCCTTACATATAACCCACGAAAATCATACCTTAAAACAATCTAGATAGTTAGGGTAGAGTAGTTCATGATAGTTTTACAATTTTTTTTCTTTCAATTTTGTTGAAGACGGCTACGAAGATCGAAACGAATGCGGGATTGACACCTCGACGAGCGGGGATCGGATTAGTTTTCGTTCCTTTGTTTTTATTTATCGTTTTTCTTAGATTTGTCTAGGTAGTTTTTAATTCTTGGGTGAGGAAGACTAATACCCTGGATTTATTTATCTTGGGGAGATTCATATGCATTTGCTTATCGGTTTTATTGAATATCATTGTTTTTCTGATTTTATTGATATGATTTGTGTTTGTTTATTGGATTGACAACCTAATAACTTGCATGTAATCTATTGCTAATTAGATATCAAATAAGAAATTGTTTGAATAATCTAATTGAAGAAGCAACTAAGACTGATAATTTTGCGCTTGTGAATTTATTAAGTTCTTAGGAAAAATCATTGACTAAATTTATTAAAACCACTTGTGTTTATGTTGTTTAGATTCATCAGTCAATAGTTTTGAATGGTGTCATGATTTTAATCTTGAATATGCATATATAGATTGATTTGATTGATGAAAGTTAAATTAGAACACTTGGACTAATTGACTATGAATTAGGTGAGGGGGAATTAGATTTCCAATTGATGGATATTCAATTAAAATTGAGTCTTTTGTGAATCAATGAATTAGATGATAATATCCAAGGTAGAGTTGACTGATACCAAGAATCGCTTTAATTAGTTTAATTTGGTTTTAATTAATTAATATAATTCACTCACAACCCCATTGTTTAATTATTTTTTTGCTTTTGATTTGCATTAACACAAGAATGCACACATCCTCCTGGGATCGATCTCTACTCACACTACTACATTATTGTTATCAATCTTGAGAACTGGATGTGGTTAATTTGGGCGTACACGATAAACGTTACCATTATACTTTCCTTATAAATTAGTATAGACTTGGATATCAGACGATTAGAGAAGATAACCTCCTCCACTTAAAAATAAAGTGGATGGCTATGACAATCTGAAAATGAAAAAAAATTAAATTAACAATATCAATTTTGTCAATTTGATCTCTTTATGATATCTCCATAGCTGATAGGTAAGCCTTTATGACTTTTGCATACTCAGCTTGAGAACTATCATCTATAAGTAACTAATCATGACAAAGAATTTAATACGTATTCTGCAACAAATTCTAATAATGTGTTGCCATTCACCATTCAATTTCATTACAAATACAACATGGGAAATTATTCGAATGATAAAACACCAAGAATATTTCTAAAAAATTGATATCTATATCTCACACAATCGTATTTTCACAACATATAACTGTGTTTTTATATGATGTGTTCATCATTTCACTATTTGTAAACAATGTCGAACCCATATATCATGTCATCAAAGTAATTTCTCACCCTTTCCAGCATTCTAAATGCCGAAAATGTATGTGGCTCTATATCCCAAAACAAATATAGCTCAATTAAATCCAAGGACATTACTTCACCATGCAAATTTATCGTTCGACGTTGTTACTTCCAATAGATTTAGGAGCAATTACATTGCTCTAACCACATTCATTTACATTTAGCATTAATACCATAATTGATATCAATACTATATACTAATTTATTCCAACAAACTCAATAATCATTCATCAATTCATTGTTAGTAGGTCTCAGAGTACATAATATTTCCCTACCTCATGTTGCCACCTATAAAAGTTGATTCACAATAGTAAAGTATTATTATCGTGATCAATATCAATACTACGCAAAATCAACATACTCAAATATCAATCATCCATTCATCTCATATCAACATCAAACCAATTCAAACCAAGTAAAAGCAAATAAGTCAAGTAATTCAAACACAAGCGCAAATGCATTTGTGTCTATTCAAGTGTACACAAAACTCGACTCGAGAGCATTCTCAGTTATGCTCTGATAACATACTGTGAGGGTCTAATCCTAATCATGTGATTAATGATCACACAATGATAATTATAGCTATGATATCCTTGAAATTGATACTGTATTTTATAGCTTTTAATAATAATTATGTTGATATGATTATTGTGGTTGGAAAATGTATAGTTATGCGCTGGTCATGAACTGGTTATACATTTCAGGATGCATGTGATGCATTATGGGGATTGGTGTAAATTTGGCATGATATGTTGGGCTTTGTTCTAGTAATGTAGACAAAGCATGTAAATTGTGATTATGGCGCATTTTCGGTAAATGCTTTTAAAATATCATGTTGGGGTATTTTAATACATTATGCTAAATAGTTGGGTACCATTTTAATTTAAACCACACACCTGAAATGGTACCATATTGGCTTCTAATATTGAGTTGTGCAATTGTGTAGAGCCTTCACAGGTGGCAACACAACGAAGGGGATAAAGTCCAACACACATCCCATATTTTGGAAAGGTACGTAGATAGACGTACGGGCACCAAACGGTAAAATGTATTTGTACATTTTGGATTATGCATTGTGGTTGCATATATATATTGAATGCTTGGTGCATATTGTGGATAGTCGTTGTTATACTCGAGTGATGATTTTAATGTTTTTTGTCGTTGTCATTTGAAGCGATGAGAGAATACTTGCCGCTGTCATATCATAGCGAGGAAATAATATTTGCCGCTAATATGTTGAAGCAAAGGTTAATGCCGCTGTCACATTAAAGCGAGGTTATTCGATGCCGCTGATATGTCGAAGCG
This sequence comes from Haberlea rhodopensis, assembly GCA_907163345.1. NCBI lineage: Eukaryota > Viridiplantae > Streptophyta > Magnoliopsida > Lamiales > Gesneriaceae > Haberlea > Haberlea rhodopensis. Next base: position 7,091,441 of record CAJQUN010000004.1, on the reverse strand, counting down.
AGGGGTATTAGTGCCGCGGTCATGACAAAGCGATTTGCATTAAAATACACTGTTATAACACGACTATGTTGGATGATTTGTGTGGGTTGAGATGTGTGGGTGGGTCGAGATATGTCATGACATTTGTGAAACCGTATTATAATCCATTGATTATGATTATGAGTTATGGTACATAGACAACCAAATGGAGCGTTTTAAATGCATTGGAATACAGGAAGTGCTTTGTGTTTACGATTTATGCATTTACTCATTATAATCATATTGTTGTGAATATGGATTATTATATGCTCGTGGTTTGGGGTTGTTCCTGTAGGAGCTTTTGGCATGGAGGGCTAAGGCCAGGGTTGATGCAGTGAGCTGTGTGAGAGTACTACTGGTGTAGCATGATAGGAATTCTTTTGTACAGTTTCTACACTAGGTAGAGTAAATCTATAGCATTTATGGTAGCGTTTATTGTATACGCCCAAATTAACCCCACTCAATCCTCAAGATTGATAACAATAATGTAGTAGCGTGAGTAGGGATCGATCCACGAGGAGGTGTGAATCTTTGTGTTAATGAAAATCAAAACAAAAGAATAATAAATTATGGGGTTGTGAGGTTGTATTATACTAATTAAAATTAAAAAACAAAGATTAACTAATGAAAGTGATTCTTGGTATCGGTCGACTCTACCTTGGATTTTATCATATATTTCACCGATTGACAAAAGACTCAATTTTACTTGAATATTCATCAATTGGAAATATAATTCCTCCCTTTACCTTAATTGTAGTAAAATAGAAAATAGCATTCAATTCAACTCTTATCAAATCTTTAACCAAAACTACGGCCGTTAAGATTAAATCAATGATAGTTTCAAAACTAGTAAGTTTGATGATTCTAATCAATAAAAACTATAGCCGTTAGAATTAATCATCCAATCGTTTTTCCTAAAAATTTAATAACATCAATAGCAGGTAAATATCAATCTTAGTTGCTTCTTAATTAGCATTAGATAGTGTATGTGATTACTAGGTAGTCAATCCAATAAACAAACACAACAATCAAATCAATAAAATCAGAAAAACTCTTGATACTCAATAAAATTGTAATTAGAGGGTCAGAATCTCCCCAAGATAAATAAATCCAAGGATTTGTTTTCTGAATTAAATATTAGCTACACAAATTCTACGAAAAACAATAAACAAAAGCAATGGAAAGAAAACTAATCCACTTGTCGATGTGTCAATCCCGCCTTCGCTTCGATCTTCGTAGCGTTCTTCAACAAAATTTAAAAGGAAAATATAAAACTAGTCTAAAACTATTCTACCTACTATCTGGATTGTTTTAAAGGTCTGAATTCTCGTGCATTATATGTAGGGGAGGCTGATGGAGTAGGTTAGAGTCCATGTGGAAATGAAAGAAATCAAGAATAAAGTTTCAAAACACTGCTGGCGACCGATCGCTACAAGCTAGCGATCGATCGCTAGCTTTATTTTTTCAGCGAAATCCTTCGGGCGATCGATCACCTCTTTATAGCGATCGATCGCTTGGCTCCAGTGGGTTTTGGCGATCGATCGCTCCATTGTAGCGATCGATCGCTGACTCGTGTAAATTGTTGCTCAACTTTCTATCGAAAGGCGATCGATCTCCTCTTCCATGCGATCGATCTCTTCATCAAAATTACACTTTTGGCCTTTTTCTTGATCAACCTTGAGTCCTTATCATCTCCATATCTTTTCTTGACCTTTACACATCGTTTTTAGCTCGAATTCTTCGATTCCACCTACAATTACACAAATATACAATTAGGTAGCATATGAATCAAATTATCCATCAAAACATACCAAATCGTAGACAATTAAGCATACTAGATGTGTCTATTTCTAGTCACATCAAACTTCCCCATACTTACTCTTTACTCAACCTCGAGTAAATCAGACAAAACTACAATATTTTTGTTTGGCTCATAGATTCATAACAAACTAACTTATCTCCACTTTAACGCCTCAACAATTTTAAACATGCATAGTAATGAAAGGCGGTGAAAAGTTAACAGTGGAACAAGTTCAATCCCTAAAGATTTCATACTTAACAAAGTAATGATTGTGCGTGTGTGGTCACAAACAAATGTCATGTACAAATTATAGATCCAATAGATGTAAATCCACAATAGTTCAAGTCATACACTAACACAAGTATAAGCTCACTTGCACACTCTTCTCCACTATCTTAGCCACTTGCAAACACAAATCAAGTAGGTCTTTATTAGCTTCTAGTGTGGCCTAGGTATTGGCTTATGAAATAAAGGGTAAAGATATATCAAACAAGAGAGTATGATGATCTGCACACTAAAAGCTTCTCTTCTTGCTTGAATTTTTTAACTTTTATTTCAATATTTTTCTTCTTTTGTGCCTTGATTTCCCTTGAAGTCATATTTTTATCTATTTTCTCAAGGCATCCCTTTTCTTTCATGCATTTCATTCTTTTCATAATGAAGCTCACAAACATTTTAATCATTGAATACTTAAGTGCATGTGAATGAAACACATCATACTCCCTTCAAAGGTATGGATAGAAGTCATATTTAGGCTCACTAGGGAAGGATGATAAGCTAGTCAAAGAATGTCGAATGGGGGTCTTTTGTATGCTTAGAATACAACCATTATTTTGCATTAAAGCTCAAAAAGGGTACTAGTGGTTGATTTTATTTATATGGTAGGCTTGAAAGGCTCAAACGCATCAAAGATTGACTACACTTTCATGTTCGCAAGTAGTCTAGACATACGCCTCAAAGAGATGTAGTTAAGTTATAGCATGTATTAGAGACTTCTTAAGACTATTACAAAGTTCACACAATCTTCACTAAGCTATGCACACTTCACAAGTCATGACAATAATGTGCTCAAAATATTCAACTACTAAGTTAAAGTAAAATTTGCATTAGAGTTCAAAGTGTTCCAAGGTTAACAATTCACCTACGTTCAAAAGCATGCATGATATCAATTAGGTTTCATCATGGACTAGTGATTCTAAGCATGTGTTCATTACTAACTATGAGCTCAAAATTTTTAGATTTTTTGATTTTTTTGTATTGTTGAAATAAGAAAAACAATAGCACGCCACTAATCCATCCCCCATACTTAAATCTTACATTGTCCCCAATGTAAGGCAAAAGTACAAGAAAAGAGAAAAGTCTAACTAAAAAAAAATAAAAAAAATAAAAGGGAGAAAATAAACTAACTCTCATTGGGTTGCCTCCCAAGCAGCGCCTCTGTTTAACGTCGGTGGCCCGACGCTCGTGCTCATGGTGGGTCATGTTTGGTGTCCAATGCCACCTTTTTCCACCTCGATATCCTTCTGTCAGCTCGAAGGTGATTCCTATTCTCCTTATACTTCTTGGAGGTCCTCAACCCTTTTCTCATCTCCTCATTTTCTAAAGATGCGTCTTGAGATCGTTCAGGAGGAAGTTTAAGCTCAACATCAGGTACCTGCAATTCAAAATTGAGATTTTTAAAAGGAGAATTTGGTAAAGCGGTAGTAATACATGATACCAGTCAAAAATTCTCCTCTACCTCCTTCGTCAACAGGTCGATTGTTAGTTACCCCATGTTCATGCTCAATGACAGTATGTGATTTTTCTAGTGATACGTGATGTGTGATGCCAATAGTATAATCAGTAGTATGAGGATGAACGGGATCATGAGTATTGAACTTAGCTACCTCACCATTAAACTCCATAGTAAAAGCACCACCACTTACATCTATTATGCACTTGGAAGTCTTCAAAAATGGTCTCCCTAACAGAATAGGGCTGCTTTTATTATCATTTTCCATGTCAAGTACGTAGAAGTCAGCAGGAAAGACCAATTTATCGACTTTCACTAGAACGTCCTCAAGTATTCCCCTAGGATACACATTAGACCTATTTGCTAATTGGATAGCAATTTCAGATTTTTTCAAAGGTCCTAGTTCTAAAGATGCATAGATTGAATAAGACATAACATTTATTGCTACTCCTAAATCTAGCATGGCCTTATCAATCTATTATTTCCAATCGTGCATGGGACAGTGAGCATACCTGGATCCGTGCATTTCGTAGGGGTTTCCTTCTCCTCATCATCAGAGAAAAAATTGTCAAACATGTCCATTTCATCACAGTATTCGACCTTTGGTTCCTTTTTCTCTTCAAAGGGTTCATGATCATATTCAACATAGGGGGTTGTTTGAGACATACCTTGTGGAGCTGCATAATGTGCAAGCTTCTATTCTTCTAGTGGTACATGTGTCTCCTCTTCTAACTTGGCTGGTATCAGTACCACCTCCCCCGGGGTTCCTACCTCTTCGTCACTCCTTGAGGCGATTGCATCCATGTTCTCTCGTGGTGTCTCCATCGTCCGGGAGGGTATAAAGTTGGTGGATTGTGTTGCTATCTGATTTGCTGATTTAGTAAGCTGCTCGATTTGGTTACCTAAATTCTGAGTGCTAGTCCTGAATTCCTGTTGAAATTGCAAAGTACTATCATTAAGTGTTGAAACAAGATCCTCTAAAGACTCACCAGGGGTATGGTATTGAGGTTGTTGCGGCCATGACGGATATTGCGGTATGTATGACGGTAGATGGGACTGCATGTAAAGTGGAGGTGGGCTCATCCATTGATGTCATGGTTGAGATTGGGATGATCACTCCAACTTGAGTATGATGCACTTTGTCCACTCCCTACGCCAAGTTGTTGCACAAGATATGCCATTCATCTAGTCGCCTATAGTCCTCCATGATAAAATCCAATTTTTTGAGAAATCAACCTGTGAGCACGAACAAACAGGAGTAGCGGTGGGGGAAAAAAAGAAAGAAAAAGAAAGAGAAAGAAAGAGAGAAATAAAACAGAAAATATTAACACAAAAATATCCAACGCCCAACGGCGTCAAAATTTGGTAGCGTATATCGTATACGCCCAAATTAACTCCACTCAATCCTCAAGATTGATAGCAATAATGTAGTAGCTTGAGTAGAGATCGATCCCACGAGGAGGTGTGAATCTTTGTGTTAATGAAAATCAAAACAAAAGAATAATAAATGATGGGGTTGTGATGTTGTATTATACTAATTAAAATTAAAAACAAAGATTAACTAATGAAAGCGATTCTTGGTATCGGTCGACTCTACCTTGGATTTTATCATCTATTTCATCGATTGACAAAAGACTCAATTTTACTTGAATATTCATCAATTGGAAATCTAATTCCTCCCTTACCTTAATTGTAGTCAAATAGAAAACAACATTCAATTCAACTATTATCAAATCTTTAACCAAAACTACAGCCGTTAAGATTAAAGCAATGGTATTTCAAAACTAGTAAGTTTGATGAATCTAATCAATAAAAACTATAGCCGTTAGAATTAATCATCCAATGTTTTTTCCTAAGAATTTAATAACACCAATAGCAGGTAATTAGCAATCTTAGTTACTTCTTAATTAGCATTAGATAGTGTATGTGATTACTAGGTAGTCAATCCAATAAACAAACACGACAATCATATCAATAAAATCAGAAAACACTCTTGATACTCAATAAAATTGATAATTAAAGCATAAGAATCTCCCCAAGATAAATAAATCCAATGATTTGTCTTCCTCAACCAAGAATTAAAAACTAGTACACATATTCTACGAAAAACAATAAATAAAAGCAAGGGAAAGAAAACTAATCCGATATCCGCTTGTCGATGTGTCAATCCCGCCTTCGCTTCGATCTTCGTAGCGTTCTTCAACAAAATTTAAAAAGAAAATATAAAACTAGTCTAAAACTATTCTACCTACTATCTGGATTGTTTGAAGGTCTGAATTCTCGTGCATTATATGTAGGGGAGGTTGATGAAGTAGGTTAGAGTCCATGTGGAAAGGAAAGAAATCAAGAATCCAAAGTTTCCAAAACACTGATGGCGACCAATCGCTACAAGCTAGCGATCGATCGTTAGCTTTATTTTTTCAGCGAAATCCTTCGGGCGATCGATCGCCTCTTTATAGCGATCGATCGCTTGGCTCCAGTGGTTTTGGTGATCGATCTCTCCATTGTAGCGATCGATCGCTGACTCGTGTAAATTGTTGCTCAACTTTCTGTCCAAAGGCAATCGATCTCCTCTACCATGCGATCGATCTCTTCATCAAAATTACACTTTTGGCCTTTTTCTTGATCAACCTTGAGTACTTATCATCTCCATATCTTTTCTTGACCTTTATACATCGTTTTTAGCTCGAATTCTTCGATTCCACCTACAATTACAGAAATATATAATTAGGTAGCATATGTAGCAAATTATCCATCAAAACATACCAAATCGTAGACAATTAAGCATACTAGATGTGTCTATTTCTAGTCACATCAATTTACATTCATTTTTGCGGGAATGTAACTAATTCCTTATGGAAGTTTTATTTTGGCACTGTAATCCTTAAGCTCGAGGCATCAACATTAACCCTATACTCTGATGATTGCATGTTTAGCTCTCTTAATGCACTTAATACACACTTACGGTACAGAGGCCTTACATTAGTGGTATCAGAGTAGTGGTTAGAGAACCCAGGGATAAACGAAGGGTAGACTTGGTGATCAAGTTGGATTGGTGTTAACTTATGAGCATGTTCATGCATGTGGTGCGTATTTGAGTATATATGTGTTATACTAACATGCTTGGGGAATTGTTATTCATGTTAACTAACGGTGTATTACATGAATTATTTATGGTATTGTTATTGTTAACCCTGTATTACAGTGTGGCAGTCATGAACTTGGAACACCTCAATGAAGGGGTGTGAGATGCAATGAGCATAAATGCGAGTATTGCACAGACTAATTATTTACCACCACCAGCTGTGGGCGTGGAACCGATTGCACAGTTGTTACTGCCCGGGGAGTTGAGTCTGACACGGTTCTTGACCTTCCATCCACCTCAATTTTAGGGAACTGAGACTGGAGAATAAGCGGAGGAATGGCTTGAGACGATTGAGCAGATATTTGTGTCGGCTCCTTGTACCAAGACTGCTTGGTTAAGACTGGCAGAGTTCCAACTAGCTAAGAAATCTTCCATGTAGTGGAAGACAACTGTTATGGAGTTGAGATCCCAAGGGGTATTGGTGGACTGGAGTTTGTTCAGGACTCGATTTCTGAATCGGTACTTTTCAGCGGCCGCTAGACATATAAAAAAGGATGAGTTCACTGACTTAAAGCAGGGCAACATGACTGTTTCCGACTATGCCTTGTAGTATTCGTCACTCTTGAGCTATGTCCCTCATATTGCCACCAATGGACATGCCAAGTTGAGGCATTTTCTGAAAGGACTGAGGTCAGATGAGAGTGGAGCTAGCAGAAATTGGGGTAAGTGCTTACAAGGATATTGTAACCCCTTATTTACCATCACCGAGGCCGGGGTCTGACAGTCTGAGGCCACAAGGAGGGCAGTTCAAGCCTCGTCGGACTTCTTCATCTTCCCAATTTAGTGGGAAGCGATCTAATGACCGAAGGCCGGGAGAGTGAAGCGGTAATGCACCGAACAACCGGGGACCATCACAAGCGAGTAGGATGGGGGAAATGAGATGTGATTATTGTGGAGGACACACTCGATGCATGACTGCTCGGCTTGTTATAGTTCTGGCAAGACGGGCCACATTGATCGGCATTGTCCTGACCGTGGAGGACAGTCAGATCTCAGGGTAAACATGGTGAGATTTGATGGCAGGGCAGTACAGCAGAGGCAACCGGTTGTTCCTCGACAGTCGGGAGGTCAGATGGTGGGACCACCTCAGGGGCAGGTGTATGCACTGACGAGGGAGCAGGTCGAGGCAGCCCCGGGGGAGGTGATTGTGGGTAAGTGTTATTTATTTACCTACCCCGCTTTTATTTTGATAGATACAGGTGCCTCCCATTCTTTTGTATCTACGGATTTTGTGAAAAGAAATCATATGTGCATGTCTCTGTTGCTCACGCCTCTCATGGTCTCGACACCCACCGGGAAGAATGTGATTGCTAATCAGATGTTATCTGAATGCCTCATTTATTTTGAGGGCAATGATCTGAAGGATGATTTGATTGTGCTGGGAATGACGGACTTCGATTGCATTGTGGGAATCGATGTACTGAACAGATATCAGGCAGTGGTTGATTGCCGACAGAGAACGCTTTGCTTTCGATCTGAATAGGGGATTCAGTGGATATTTTATGGAGGTGTTCTTGTCCAAAAATTCCGTTGGTATCGGCTATCAAAATGTCACGGCGATTGGAGCGTGGACATACAAGTTATCTCATCTATGCCATTAATGTTGCGGAAAAGAAAAAAGAGCTGAAAATCAAGGAGATACCAGTAGTTGCGGAATTTGTCGATGTATTCCGGGAAGAAATTCCAGGTTTTCCGCCGAGTAGGGAAGTTGAGTTTGGGATTGAGTTATTACCAGGGACGTCCGCTATTTCCCGTGCCCCTTATATATTGGCACCAGCGGAGTTGAGGGAACTAAAGGTGCAGTTGCAGGAACTTCTTGACAATGGATACATATGTCCTAGTGTATCGCCTTGGGGTGCACCGATCTTATTTGTAAAGAAGAAGGATGGTTTGATGCGCTTGTGCATCGATTACCGGCAGTTAAATAAGCGACGGTAAAGAACAAGTACCCTCTTCCGCGGATTGATGATCTGTTTGATCAGTTACAGAGCACGAAGCTTTATAACAAGATTGACTTGAGGTCAGGGTACCATCAGATTCGGTTTAGAGACGAGGATTTTCAGAAGACAGCATTTCGGACTCGGTATGGGCACTACGAGTTCTTGGTCATGCCATTCGGAGTGACGAATGCCCCGGCTGTCTTTATGAGTCTGATGAATCGGGTGTTTCAACTGTATCTGGATCAGTTCGTCACATTATTTATTGATGACATTCTTGTCTATTCTAGAAGCGGAGAGGAGCACGTGAGGCATTTGCGTACCGTGCTTCAATTCTCAGAGATAATCAGTTATTTGCCAAGCTCAGTAAGTGTGAATTCTGGCTAGACAGTGTGGTATTTCTGGGTCATGTCATCTCCAGAGATGGGATATCAGTGGATCCCATGAAGGTAGAGGCAGTAATGGAATGGTCTGCACCTCTGTACCCGAGATTCAGAGTTTTCTTGGTTTGGATGGGTACTATCGACGCTTCATCGAGGGATTCTCAAAGATTGCTAAGCCATTGACGCAGTTGACTCAGATGGAAGTGCCATTTGATTGGTATGAGGCTTGTGAGCAGAGCTTTCAAGAGTTAAAGCATCGGTTGACGACTGCACCCGTGTTGGTGATTCTACGAAGAACAAGAGGTTCGTTCTTTATACTGATGCATCGCTACAAGGTTTGGGATGCATGTTGATGCAAGATAAGCATGTGGTGGCTTATGCATCGAGGTAGCTAAAGACGCATGAGACTAGGTATACAATTCATGATTTGGAATTGGAGGCTATTGTGTTTGCCTTGAAGATTTGGCGGCCTTATTTGTATGGTACATCATTTACCATAGACACGGACCATAAGAGCCTGGAGTTCTTGTTTACTCAGGCGGAACAGAATATGAGGCAGAGGAGATGGATGGACTTGCTGAAGGACTACGATTGCGAGATAGAGTACCATCCCGGAAAGGCTAACTTGACGGCTAACACGTTGAGTCGGAAGGTAAAGTGCACAGCGGAGGATATCATCCATTTGTCAGCTTTGTTGACTTCCTACTGTCAGTTGGGTTATTACTTTGATGTATCTGCATCACCGGTACGTGTATCAACGTTATTAGCTGAGCCAGACATTTGGAGAATATCAGAAAGGCTCAAAAGTTAGATGATGAGATACAGAGATGGATAGTATTGGCCCTTCAAGGACAACCATCAAGATTCAGGATTGCAGAGGACGGTACGTTGAGGCTCGGTAACCGTTGGGTGATTTCGAGTGTGCCGGAGCTGCGCCAGGGAATCTTGCAGCGAGCTCACATCAGCAGATTTAATATCCACCCATGTGGGAGGAAAATGTACAAGGACCTATGTGACCAATTCTGGTGGAAACGAATGAAAATAGATGTTACAACATTCGTTAAGAGGTGTTTGATCTGTCAACAAGTGAAGGCAGAAAGGCATAGGCCTGGTGGTAAGTTGAGGAGCTTGGAGATACCTAAATGGAAGTGGGAGCACATATCCATGGACTTTGTGACTCATTTGTCGAGGACGACTTCGGGATTTGACGTCATTTGGGTGATTGTGGATATGCTGACAAAGGTGGCTCATTTTATTCCCTACAGTATGACATTCACGTACTTGAGGATGTCTCAGTTGTACATTCGGGATGTGGTAAGGTTGCACGGGATCCCGGTTTCTAATGTGTCTGATCGAGACCCGCGGTTCACGTCTCCTTTTTGGGAAGTTCTTCAGTCGGCTTTGGGAACTGAGAGGTTGAGTACGGCTTACCATCCCCAAACAGATGGTCAGACTGAGTGTACTATACAGACACTCGAGGATGTGTTGCGGGCTTGTGTGCTAGAGTTTGACTCTTCGTGGCAGGATTCAGTGGCCTTGGTGGAATTCTCGTACAACAATAGCTAACAGGCGGGCATTCAGATGGCTCCATTTGAGGCCTTGTGTGGTCGGCATTGTCGATCACCGTTGTACTGTGACGATTTGGATCTTAAATCAGTCGGAGGACCGGAACTGATCCGGGAGATGGAAGAAAAGGTTAAGGTGATCAGACAGAAAATGAAAGCAGCTCAGGATAGGCAGACAGTCTATGCTAATAAATGGCAACGACCGTTGGAATTCAATTGGGAGATAGGTCTTTTTGAAGATCTCACCTTTTAGAGGTGTTGTACGAATGCGCGGGAAACTTTCTCCGAGGTATGTTGGGTCGTATGAGATCTTGCAGGGCATTGGTACTTTGGCTAACCGCTGCATTTGCCGTCGTCATTGTCTGTGATTCATGACGTGTTTCATGTGTCTATGTTGAGGAAGTATGAGCCGCATCCGTCTCATGTGTTGCAACCTTCAGAAGTTCAGTTGGATTCTGATGTGTCCTACGTTGAACAGTCAGTTAGAATTCTGGATCGAGCTGATCGCAGACTTCGGAGCAAGGTGATACCGATGGTCAAAGTTCAGTGTGATCACAGGAGTGTCGAGGAGGCCACGTGGGAGAGGGAGCGACATATGGTGCAGCACTACACGAAACTATTCTCTGGTATGTGAATTTATGTTTTGATTGGCTTGGGTAAGTGCACGCTAATTTTGAGGTCGAAGTTTCTAAGTAGGGGAGTATTGTGATGTCCCTGAAATTGATACTGTATTTTATGGCTTTTAATAATAATTATGGTGATATGATTATTATAGTTGGGAAATGTATATTTATGCGGTGGTCATGAACTGGTTATACATTTCAGGGTGCATGTGATGCATTGCGGGGATTGGTGTAAATTTGGCATGATATGTTGAGCTTTGTTCTAGTGATGTAGAAAAAAACATGTAAATTGTGCTTATGGTGAATGTTCGGTAAATGCTTTTAAAATATCATGTTGGAGTATTTTAATACATCATGCTAAATAGTTGGGTACCATTTTAATTTAAACCTCACACCTCAAATACCCCACCACCCTCTTATCCCTCACTCCCCACCACTCATTTACTTCCATTTCATCTATCAAAATAGAGAAAGAGGAGAAGAGACTTGGAAGCTTGTAGTGCTTGATTTCTTGCTCGGATTTGAGTCTAAGTGGTAAGAAATCTTCTTGCTTAATGTTTGAGCATGTATTGATGAAAGTCGGGTTTGTATTTTGGGGAAGAAAATGGGTTTGGTTTGAAATATGTTGTTGTTTTTTGGATTTATGAATATTAATGTGTTATGTGTTATATATTGTTGTATTTGTTGTAATGGATTGAGGGGAGTTGGAGTTGAATGAGTTTAATAGGTTGGGGAAGGTGAAATGTGTAAAAATGGTGTAAATCGCGTACATAGACCTCGGCGATCGATCGGTGGATATTACGTCGATCGCGAACTTCATTGCATGCGGACAGTATGTTTCCGTGATCGATCGCGAGTTTGCACGATCGATCGGCGAAGTCCGCGATCGATCGGCATGGGCACAGTGATCGATCGCGGAGTGACGATTTTTGGGCATTCAGGCAGGGGAGTCAAGTGATCGATCGGCACCTTTGGGCGATCGATCGCGAGACACGAAAAATGGGATTTTTGTTTATTTTGTTGGACTTTTGATAATGGATTATGATTTGGCTTCTAATATTGAGTTGTGCAATTGTGTAGAGCCTTCCCAGATGGCAACACAACGAAGGGGATAAAGTCCAACACACATCCCATATTTTGGAAAGGTACGTAGAGAGACGTACGGGCACCAAACGGTAAAATGTATTTGTACATTTTGGATTATACATTGTGGTTGCATATATATATATATATATATATGCTTGGTGCATATTGTGGATAGTCATTGTTATACTCGAGTGATGATTTTAATGCTTTGCCGCTGTCAATTGAAGCGATGAGAGAATACTTGCCGCTGTCATATCATAGCGATGAAAGAATATTTGCCGCTAATATGTTGAAGCGAAGGTAAATGCCGTTGTCACATTAAAGCGAGGTTATTCGATGCCGCTGATATGTCGAAGCGAGGGGTGTTAATGCCGCGATCATGACAAATCGATGTGCATTAAAATACATTGTTATAACAAGACTATGATGGGTGATTTGTGTGGGTTGAGATGTGTGGGTGGGTTGAGATATGTCATGACATTTGTGGAACCGTATTATAATCCATTGATTATGATTATGAGTTATGGTACATGAACAACCAAAGGGAGCGTTCTAATGCATTGGAATACAGGAAGTGCTTTGTATTTACGGTTTATGCATTTACTCATTATAATCATATTGTTGTGAATATAGATTATTATATGCTCATGGTTTGGGGTTGTTCATGTAGGAGATTTTGGCATGGAGGGCTAATGCCAGAGTTGATGCAGTGAGCTGTATGAGGAGTACTACTGGTATAGCACGACATGAATTCTTTTGTATAGTTTCTACACAGGGTAGAGTAAATATATAGCATTTACATTCATTTTTGTGGAATGTAACTATTTCCTTTTGGAAGTTTTATTTTGGCACTGTAATCCTTACGCTCGAGGCATCAACATTAACCCTATACTCTGATGATTGCATGTTTAGCTCTCTTAATGCACTTAATCCACACTTAAGGTAGAGATGCCTTACAATAGCATAAACATCGGAAAATTTGTTTAATATTTATTAACATGTGGCCTAAAAATTTCGGCATGACCTCATCGTACGAGGAACATACCACCAATATCAATAGACATATATATATATATATATATATTACCTATATAATAAGAGGATAAGCCTAACTATTCATTATTGTTCTAATGAATAGTAAATTACTATTCATTACATTTTTTTTTCAAAAAATGTTTATTTTTAAGAAAAGTTTTATTTTTTAGTTCAATTTTTTTTTTGTTAAATAATTTTTTTTTATTATTATGCGGGTTTGACCTTAACCGACTAGGAAAAAATATATCTTAATCGGGTGTTGATCCGCGCAACTTAAATTGTTATTTTTTTCAATTTATAGTAAGATGGACATCATTTTTTTAAAAAAAAGAAAGTTTAAGTCAGTCATTTGGTTATATTTTCCATTATATTACAATAGCATGTTCGTTTTAATTTTTTTTGTTGATGCGCGGTTTTGGCTTGAAAAATATATCTTAAACACTTGTTGATATGCGCAACTTCAAATGTTATTTTTTCAGTTTATAGTAAGACGTATATCATTTTTATTAAAAAAAAATCAGAGTCTATCCTTTGGTTATTTTTTTTCATTCAAATACAATAGCATATTCGTTTTTTTTAAAAAAAAGGTTTATTAGTTAGTCATTTGAAATGATATTTTCAATCGAATTAGGAAAAAATTGACATATACATATATATATATATATATATATATATATATATATATATATATATACCATCAGTTTATATTCATCAACATAAACCAATATACACATATCAAACTAGTAAACACATATCCATACTGAGCTAAAAGAAACTAAATATACATAGACTCATCACACCCTAGGTATACACCCCTGGTATATTGACTACTGGGATAAACAAGAGAATAAACCTCTCAAGTGTGGCTCCCACAGGACGTGCCCTCTCTGGCGTCTTGGCCACCTGTACTACCTGTCATTGTCCACACACAAAGACAACAACAGCCCCCATTGGGGGTGAGCAAAAACTAAATATTGAACGATCATAGAATATACAACATGTATCTATAAAATGATATATGGAATGAAATGCAATGCATCAAGCCTATAGGGTATCCAAAGGTTCGATGAATCAAGAACTGAAATAAGGAATATCAGAAAAAACTTCAACTTTGCAGAAAATCTACATCATCGACAACATTCAACACATCCAGTTCCAAACAAGGCTAGCACGCAAAACCAGCAAAGATAAATACAACCATAAGTAAAAAAAATAGACGTGTGAACATTTCATGTCAAAACCGTGTCTGACATTTATATCATTCTTCAGAACTATAAAGAAAATACTTTGAAAATCAGATCAGTGGGCTGAAGACATGGGTTGGATGAAATCTAGAAAGCAATTGAAATAAAGAGCTTAACCCCAAAAAAACGGGTGCTAAGGAAAAAACTTTTTCTTTTTATTTATAATATTTAACATTTTTTTTATAATTCAAAATGAAAGATTCATATAAAAAATATTATTATCATATAATAATAATGAAGATGAGAAGAATATTACTACATTTTTCTACCCGTCCAATAGAGGCGACCATCTCCCACTATTCAAGTTAAATGATCCACCACACATACATCAATATGCAAATACCCCGTCCACATTGTTTTTAGCACTATAATGTTTATCAGAGAATTTCTATAAAAGTTATAATACCAGTAAACGCATTCATGCTGGACTCAAATATTCAATAAATTTGGGAGATCACGGAATACAACTTCCGACAGAAGTGGACCAAGGCATGGATCTACAGAACTACAAGTATGTATCCGGACACATTTTCTCGGAACGATCCATCATCCTATCATTGAATACGCGCATCAGGAGATGGCAGGCTTGGCGGGATGATGGCCTTTCAGCAGGTGCTGCTTTTGTGCATTGCAGTGCTATTTCCAGCATTTGAAACATAGCAGTTTCTTCATTGGGTAAGAGCGGTTTTAGCAGTGGATCAATTAATTCCTCGGTCGAGGATTCCATACATGACTCCACCCATCTCACCATGTCCATATCTTCTCCAAACCCATCCGTTGGCATTCTTCCTGTTACCAACTCCATAAGCACAACACCGATGCTGTAAACATCACTTTTTTCTGTTGCCTTCATGGAATACGCATACTCTGCAATTATCATATCACAGTTAATTAACAAGCTCAGTCAATGAAGTAGGAAACAGTTCTCATACCTGGAGCAATGTAGCCATAAGAACCTGCAAACCACAGGTTGGATTCTGTGTTTAAGGAGTCATCATGATGGTCTGCAAGAGATTTCGCCAGTCCAAAATCTCCCAAATGCGCCTCCATGTTGGCATCTAATAAAACGTTGCTGGATTTAACATCCCTGTGAAGTATCTTAGGCACACAATCATGATGTAGATACTCCAATCCCTGTGACAATCCCACTGCTATCTTTAATCTCGTATCTGACTCTAGGATCTTCTTCTTCTTTTCGTTCATTTGTTTCTTATGCAACCAGTCCCACACGCTTCCATTCTCCATGTACTCATAGATCAACAGATTGGCTCCTTCCCCTCCATTACAACAGTACCCTAACAATCTCACTAGATGTCTATGCCTTATTCTGCCCAGAGTTTTGATTTCTCTCGCGAAGCTTTTATCCAACAAAGGATCATCCTTCCTTGGTATTCTCTTGATTGCTACTGTTTCTCCTGAAAACAATTCGGCCTTATAGATGGTTCCAGATCCACCGGTCCCAACTATGAACTCCTCACTCAGATTATTTGTTGCCTCCATGAGCTCCACCCATCTGAAATCACGTTTAGCAGCAGCATTATCAAACAAGGGTCTCCTTTGTGCTTGAGAAGAGCTGGTAGAGTGAGCAAAGTCCAAGTCACTGCCTTTTCCCATGACTTCTCGCCTGTGTTTGAAAAAAAGGGCAACTCCAAGTAGCACCATAATTACCGCAAATGTAGTAGAAAATGCTGAAATTATAACCACGTATGATTTTGGTAGGCCAGACTCCCCTTTGCCAGATTTTACGTCTTTGCAATTTGGAAGAGGGCCTCCGCATAAATTCAAATTCCCATCGAATGAAGTGGCAGGCCAGTGTGCATATCGCTTGTCCAGCCTTCCTTGAAGATTGTTGAAAGAAAGGTTCAGTCTTCCTAAGCTGCTCATCTCGCTAACTTGAGGAGGGACCTCTCCATCTAGTTTGTTGTGGGATAAATCGAGTGCTTCGAGTTTGGGGAGTGTTCCTATAGAAGATGGGATGAGACCAGTGAGGTTATTGTAGCTGAAATCCAGGATACTCTGCAAATTTTGGAGCTGTCCAATCTCTCCTGGTATCTCTCCATTGAATCTGTTTCGTGAAAGCCGAAGTTCATAGAGCTTACTTAATGAACCAATGGTGGGAGGGACTGGACCTGAAAATTGATTGCTGTCGAGATCAAGAACGTTGAGGGAGGACAATTTACCAACTTCAGGAGAAAGGGTTCCATTAAGGGAATTTCGATCGAGTGAGAGGATCAGAAGGCTAGAACAGTTGAACAATTCTTGAGGAAGAGATCCCAAAAACTGATTGGCTGAGAGCTTAAGCTCACCTAATTGTGGAAGACCACCGATCCAAAACGGGATATATCCAGAAAGAAAGTTGTGATCAAAATCAAGATGCGTCAATCTCTTGCACAGAGAAAGTTGAACCGGTATCTGCCCAGTAAGTAGATTACTTGATAGATCTAATAGTGATAGTTCCCGGATCAAACCCAGGGTCCATGGGATGTTTCCTGTAAATTGGTTCTTCGCTAGCCTTAACCTTTCAAGGGAAGGTGAATTACCAATTTGATGAGGAATTTCATGATCAAATGCGTTGTTGGTGACGTCAAACGAAAGAAACGAATGTGATGAACAGAGTGGTGCAATGCTTCCGTTAAGCCTGTTATGAGAAAGATTTACCCTGGTCAAGTTCCCGAGGTTGGCAAGCGCTTCAGGCAGGTTTCCTTCAAGAGAATTGTTGTACAACATCAGTTGTTCAAGAGAATGTAGATTACCAAATGTCTCAGGTATGCTACCCGACAACCGGTTATCTGCCAGATCAAGTGTCGTTAGTTGTTGGCAGTTGCCCAAGCTGGAAGGAATCTCCCCATAGAGATTATTCTGCCGAAGATGAAGGAAATTTAGAAGCTTTAGTTTTCCAAGGGTGAAAGGAATTTCCCCTGTGAAATGATTTCCAAAGAAGTCAACCATTTGCAAGCTGGAGCAGTTTCCAATCTCGACAGGGATCTCTCCAGATAACATATTATCGTAGACATAGAGTATCTGGAGATTCCCAAGACTTCCAATATCTGTGGGCAGATTGCCCTGTAAATTATTCTGGTACAGAGACAATGTCTGCAGATTGGTTAAGTTTGCTATCGAGGGGGAAATAGAACCAGACAAACTGTTATTGTTAAGAATGAGGTCAGTCAGTTGAAGCAACTCATAAAGCTCTGATGGAATGATCCCATCGAGTGTATTATTGGACAAATCAAGTTGCTTAAGCGACCAGCAGTCTCCTAGTTCTTCTGGAATACCGCCAGAAAGCTGATTTTGAGCTAGCATCAAGTGTTCCAAACTGGATGCGTTGGAACATATGCCTTTGGGAATGGTTCCTGTGAGATTGTTGCCGGAGAGCACGAGATAGACCAGCTGTCCCATTGTTCCCAACTCTTCTGATATTTCACCGATGAGACTGTTGACGGACAAGTCTAGATTCTGAAGGTTAATCAACTTTGGCAAGGACTTGGGAATGGTTCCTTGAAGCTGATTGTTGAGAAGATTGAGGTATTGCAGCTGACTCATGTCACCAAGCTGATAAGGAATCTCCCCAGCGAGAGTATTACTGGCAAGATTCAGTATCTGGAGATTGGTGAGAGCACCCAACTCCCAGGGAATGGACCCATTGAGATGATTGAGCGCCGCGGTGAACACAACAAGGCTAGTGCAGTTTGCAAGCTCGACTGGAATGGGACCCTCCAGCTGGTTTTCTTGCAATAACAAGTTCTGGAGCTGTGCCAGCCTGCCCAGTTCTGGTGGTATGGGGCCAGTAAGACTGCATGAGGCCAAACCAAGAGCAACCAAATTTTGAAGATTGCCTAAGGAAGGCGGAATTTGGCCAGTGAGGTAATTGTCACCGATTCTGAGGAATCGAAGATTCCATAGAGAGCCAAGTTGAGGTGGAATGGGACCGGAGATTTGGTTTGAAAAGAGGAGCAAAGATTCCAAAGAAGAGAGGTTAGACAAAGCAGAAGGGATGGGGCCGGAGAGATAATTAGTGGAAAGATCAAGGTGGAGCAGGTTTGGCAACAGGGCAAGAGCGGGTGATATGGAACCACGAAGCGAAGAAGCTGAGAGATTGAAGGCTACCACTTGCTGAAGTTGACAAGAAACTCCTCTCCATGTGCAGAAGCTTGCACTGTTAACCTCGGACCACTCCTCCAACACATCGTTGTCGACAAAAGATTTTTTAACCTCCAAAAGAATTTTAACATCAGAATGGAGCTGCTGGCCATTGCAGATGAGCAGAAAGAATATTAACACAAGAAAAGGATTTAGCATTGCTGGTTGATTAGAGATAGAAATGTGAATGAAGGTGAGTATGGACATGAACGAGTTGAGTTGTAAGGGTCGCGAATGGATTATAATTATGAGGGGGGCTGGGCCGGTGAGCCTAGTAAATTGGGATAGTGATCAATGCCCACCGATGTTAAGAACCAGTTATAGAGGGAGAGAGAAACAAAAAATTGAAGTCTCGAGGACAAAAACATGAGATGAAGATGATGAATAATGCATGGCATGATGAGAGAATTTTTTTTTTTTTTATAAAAACCATGATGAGAGAATTTGAAGTGCAGTAACATAAGTTGTTCCAAAGTATATAAGAAAGAAGGGCGGAGGAGTTGGTACTTTCTTGTGAACGGAATACTAAATGAAGACAGAGTGGTTGAAGATGAGATAAAGAAATAAGTATTTTTGTTGTGTACAGTTCCCCACTTAATCCCTTATTCTGAAAGTGAGCGGTTGGATTTCTAATTATGCATATTCCTCTCACCTAATTTACAGGATTTTATGCTTTTAACATTAGTAAATATTGTCATATGTACTAACAAATCCCCACGAACGAACGCATCCAACCAAACTAACTGCCAGTGCCACCTCTTTTTACGCACACATTATTCTTATTATGAAATAATCAATGGGATATTCACATTTCTATATCTGCTGAAAGTCTGAAGACCATAGCGACTATCATGTTGTATTTTGTTGATTGAGCTATCAAAAGCACGCGTGTTTATACCACGTTTGGTGCACCAAGGGATACTATTTAGTATCAAAATAAATTTTGGGCAACAATAACAATTATTTCATTTTACACAGCATATTTTATCGCATGCTCTTCTCATCCAAAGTCACTACGTATTGCCTATCTTGCTTTAATTTAAATGAATGTGTATGTAATAAACTTTGTTGCTTGTTTGCTTGCCAGATTCTGCACATTGAATTGGCTCGACAATTATTACCATTCTAGAATTTTTTAACTTGGCCTCGTGATTCTTTTTTGATGCGGTTGTACCTAGATTTGGAATATAGTAAATCCTACACTACATACTTTAAGCAATTTGACATAAACAAATCGTAAATATTTGAAGACTTAAAAGTCCACTTCTATTGTTTTTGTCTTCTTGTTTGTCTTCTCGATGTTGATGCTGACAGAGCTGTAGCGTTGTCACAGGTCTCAGTTCAGTGGCCAAAAAAAGAAATGATTATATACACACGAACAGACATAATCCACCGCTGAGTATGAAACCAATTGTTTCATATGTACCTGTATTGCAGAATGGGCACAACATTAAGATTCAAAAGATTAACATTACAAATTATGACTGTATCATTATACAGTTTATTAATAG
Organism: Haberlea rhodopensis; assembly: GCA_907163345.1. Classification (NCBI taxonomy): domain Eukaryota; kingdom Viridiplantae; phylum Streptophyta; class Magnoliopsida; order Lamiales; family Gesneriaceae; genus Haberlea; species Haberlea rhodopensis. The sequence goes on along the minus strand of CAJQUN010000004.1, from coordinate 7,071,221 downwards.
CCATGGCCTCATTCACCAACAAAACCAACCCAAATAAAAATTAAAAGGATTCATTCCTCTAATCACATTCGTATCTACTTCATCCCCACACCTCACCTCTGGGATGGGGGACGGACACCAAAGGGCTTCCAAAGCAAGAAAAGATACCTTGCTAGCTGCTCCCTATTGCAAGATCCCCAAGGATGTAGGGCATTTGCATAAACCAGAAGACTTCACCGCAATAATATCACAACCAATCCATGTAAAAGATTCCTTCATATGACCCAATCCATGCACCCCACAAATGCTCCTGCCAGTAGCACCTGTAGTTCTGGCAATCTTTTATCGAACATATAAATGAGTCAAAATCAATAACTCACGAAATCAATGTGCTAAACATTGGATAAAGCAGCAGGCATACCTCTAATTCTTGGCCAGCAGACAGCTGAGGGAGTCGAATTCATGAATCTATTCTTGAAGAGCAATTCACCAGACTTGATGTCCCAGAGACGGAGATAGCAGTCCTCTCCACCTGAGAATTGCAGAATGTCGGTATCAGTGTTCGCAACAAAATTTTGCATGCATCAGAACAAAGTTCACCTGACCTGACATGACAACTTTCTCAGATGGGTCAACTCCAAGATCTATCCTGGTATGAGAATTAACATTCCCTTCATATGATTGAACTGGCCCCCTCTGCATCCCACGATGATCATAGAGCTTGATCTGGAGAGACAAGTTCATGTAACTTATTTCGGTATTAACACTCATGTGTGCATATACCCATCCAAACAGACCATAATCATTGTTTTTCTCATGCAACATTTATGGAACATAAATAATTCACCTATTTAAGATAAACTATAGCAAAAACCAAATCACACAACCTAAACAATCATCAAAATGGCAAATTATACAAGCAGCAAAGCTAGAAGCCTAAAACAATCAAAGAAGCAAATAACTACTAGAAACATTAAAAAATAGCGTTCCAAAACACAAGTAAAATGTTCAGGAAAGCTTATAAGATCAAAAAATAAGACATTATGTACTGATTTGCTCCTTCAGAAAGATCCCACGTTATTTAAAACATTCAGTACATTCTCCAAGGTCGAGCGTAAAAACTTACAAAGTAAAATTACTAACTAAAATCATCTTAAAAGCTCTTGTAGCTTATTTTATATCCAAACAAATCGAGATCACATTTGTAAGATGTGGTACCAAGTCCCAACACCCTCTATAATCCACCCCCACTTCGACAGACCATCACCATCACCATCTAAAGATCTCTATCAACGTTGTTGCACTACCTCCGCCACCTGCTGCTTGCCACCGTTCCTGATTATCAAGGCTCCTCCAGACACTATCTCCAGATTTTTTTTATGAAACTAAATCTTTTGGATAATATAACAAGTCCAACATTATTTCTTATTATGGCTCATTTTGGTTATGGTGCCATCAAATCAATCACAAAAAATGCAAAAAAATCCATAAGTCTCTGATATCAATTCGCGAAAAACAAAACCACGTGAATCTGTGGCCACAATACGCTCCATCCCCAACCTTCAATTTACCCCATCATATGACCATTAAGATTTTGATCAAAAGGCTACTAGAATATACCCATTGCAGCTGCAGAATGAAACCAGTGACAGTTAAAAGAATTTCTTCAACCCCCTAAAACATGGCTTATGTGCGCTGTAAGGAAATATGCTCGCTTGCATTCCTTAATAATATGTGTGGGTTATACAACTACAAAAACAAATCTCCAAATAGAGATCCTGATCTAATCCCTAATTTAGGGCAACCAGAATATTTCCTATCAAATACCATCACGATCAATCAAAGATACATAGTATCAATTTGAATATATATCCTAATCTATTGATAAATCTTATCGTGCTCTTCCAACACTCCCCCTCAAGCTGATGAGCATACATCCATCATTCCCAGCTTGGAAATCAAGTCTTGAAACATTTCACCGTTAAGCCCTTTTGTAAACACATCAGCTAATTGATCTTTAGTCGAAATATAAGTACAAATGAGTCCACTGTCTATCTTCTCCTTTATGAAGTGTCTATCCACTTCAACATGTTTCATCATATCATGTTGCACAGGGTTGTGTGCGATGTTTATGGCTGATTTGTTATCACACAATAGTTTGATTGTTCCTTCCCATTTAATTCTGAGATCATCAAAGATTATTTTGTGCCAAAGTAGTTCGTATATCCCCAGGGCCACAGCTCTAAATTCAGCTCATGCACTTGATCAAGTTACTACGTTTTGTCTCTTGCTCCTCAATGTCACAAGGTTCCCCCCAAGGAACTTGCAGTATCCTGTAGTAGACATTCGATCCACAGATGTTCCATCGTAGTTGGCGTCATTGTAGCCTTCTAGCCTCAATCCAGTATTCCTTTTGAACAGAATACCTTTGTATGAGATAGATAGATAAGTCTTCCTACCAGCCGTTGGTATGTTTCCTTATCTTCTAGAGGTTCATCATTCGAGTCTCGCATACTATGATTGACATCAATCGGTGCGAGTGTTGGCTTGCACGATAGCATGCTTGTTTCTTTCAACAAATATGTAGTATATTTCTATAGTGAAATGAATATTCCCTCCTTGGAATGTGCCACTTCAATCCCAAGAAAATACTTTAGCCTGCCAAGTTCCTTGACCTCAAATTCCTTTGCTAGACACTCCCGTAGGAGTTGTTTTTCATTACCTTCGATTCCTGTCATGATTATGTCATCGACATATGCTAGAAGAATTGTGACTCCCCCTGAATTGGAATGTTTAACGAACAGTGTATGATCTCCTTGACTCTACTTGTATCCAGATGCAAGCATAACTCGAGTGAATCTCCCAAACCATGCCCATGGTGATTGTTTGAGGCCATAAAGTGCCATGCAGAAAAGCATTCTTCAAATTGATTCAAATTCCAATTGAAGTTGGCGGCTAGTGATAGGAGAATTCTGACTGTATTCATCTTAGCCACATGTGCAAACGACTCTTGATAGTCAACCCCATATGTTTTGGGTATATCCCTCTGCAACAAGTCTAGCCTTGTATGTCTCCAATGACCCATCTAATTTATATTTCACTGTGAAGACCCACAACCTTTTTTCCTTGTGGAAGTTCGGTAATTTCCCATGTTTGATTCTTGTCTAGTGCCTGCATTTCATGTTTCATAGCAAGTCTCCGATTCTCACTAGATAAAGCATCATATAAAGTATTAGGAATGTTAATAGTATCAAGACTCGTTAGGAAACTTCTATGAGATGGTAAAAAAATTTAAAAAGTCACACATTTTGCCGTCTGATAAAGAGGATGCTTAGTACATTCCCTAGTTCCTTTTCTAACAGCAATTGGCATATCACTATCATGAATTGATACGGAATTAGGGGTTTCTTGAACATTGCATACCTCATGTATAGGGTTAAGAGAGGATTCCTGGACATGCAACTGGGCAGTGTCAGGTCTTTATCTTCTTGAATACACCTGGTCGAAATGATTTTGTTCTGGGATACTGTTCGGAAATTCATTTTGTTAGACTGTGAATGTGCACAAAGGTCGTGCATCCAAAGATTCTGTGAGTAAGGTTATGAGATGACTTCGAAATCAATCGGTGTGAGTGTTGGCTTGTACGATAGCATGCCTGTTTCTTTCAACATATCTGTAGTATATTTTTGTTGTGAAATGAATATTCCCTCCTTGGAATGTCCCACTTTAATCCAAAGAAATACTTTAGCCTGCCAAGTTCCTTGATCTCGAATTCCTTTGCTAGACACTCTCGTAGAAGTTGTTTTTCATTCCATTCGGTTCCAATTGAAGTTGGCGGCTAGTGCTAGGAGAATCCTGACTATATTCATCTTTAACCACCGGTGCAAAGGTCTCTTGATAGTCAACCCCATATGTTTGGGTATATCCTTTTGCCATCTGATAAAGAGGATGCTTAGTACATTCCCTAGTTCCTTTTCTAACAGCAATTTCCATATCATTATCATGAATTGTTTGGGACGTAGGGGTTTCTTGAACATTGCATACCTCATGTATAGGGTTAAGAGAGGATTCCTGGACATGAAAATTGGCAGTGTCAGGTCTTTTTCTTCTTGAATACACCTGGTCGAAATGATTTTGTTCTGGGATACTATTCGGAAATTGATTTTGTTCAGACTATGAATGTGCACAAAGGTCGTGCATCCAAAGATTCTGGGAGTAAGGTTATGAGATGACTTCAAAAATCAGGGTAGAATTGGCAAAGAGTTTCCAATGGAGTTTTAAAGTCGATGAACGGAAGACGGTTTATGGTGTCTGTTGTTGCAAGACAGCTTTCTCCCCAATAGTTTTCTGGAACATTATAATGGAAGAGGAAGGCTAGAGTGGTAGCTAAGGGGTAACCATTTTTACATTTTGCGACTCCATTTTGTTGTAGAGTATTGTCACATGATGATTCATGAATAATTCTTTCCAACTCAAAATAAGGAGATAGGGTGTGATTGAAGTAATCTCAGGCGTTATCTGACCTAAAACGCTTTATTTTGACCCCAAATTGGTTCTGAACCATTTTGTGAAAATTTTGAAACACATACTCACTTCTGTTTCGGATTTAAACAGAATATCCAAGATATTCAAGTGCAATCATCAAAAAATGACGCAAATCAACATGATCCAGACACATTAGGAATAGCAGACGGTCCCCAAACATCACTATGAACAATATAGAAGGGAATAGAGCTTTTATTACTAACTTGAAAACGTACACGTTTATGTTTAGCAAATTCACACACATCACAATGAAGGTGATCATTTCCTACTCCTTTGAATAAAGAAGGAAACATGACCATTAAAATCCCAAAAGATGGATGTCCTAATCTAAAATGTTGAAGCCACAAGCTGTCTTTATTCGAAGGTGAATGGGAAAGAAATAATTTATTTCCAGTAGTATCAAAGTTGTTGGTTTTTTCAAGAAGGTAGAGACCATTAACTTCCTTTGCTTGTCCAATCTTCATCCCCGAATCCTGGTGCTGAAATATACAAAGAGATGGATAAAACATAACGTTACAGTTCATATCGAGGTAAGTTTTTGTATGGATATCCGGTTAGTGGATAATTTTGGCACGTGAAGTATGTTTCTCAGTGTGAGATAATTATTAACATGAATATCTCATATTCTTGCAACAGTGGTCAAAGATGCATCCGTAATTGCGATTTTCCTATTACTTGGGCTAGGAGAATATGTTGTGAATTCTAGATAGGAGTGTGTCATGTGATCTGTGGCTCCCGCGTCAATGATCCACACATTCCTAATATCTTATTTGATGCATTTATTCCAAGAGAAATAGGGTACTTACCTGAAAGGGCAAGAGAACAAGCACCACCGGATTTTTCCAGAGACCCAATCAGTCCTCTAAGCTTCTCAATCTCTTCCTTGTTGAATTCAGTCGGGTTTTTATTGTTTTCTTGTCTTGGTGCTCTTTCTTGACTTTGTTGATCGGTATTGAGATACTCTTGACTTGAATTCCGAGGCTGGTTTGAATTCCTGGGTTGTCCTCCTCGTTGATTTCCTTCATGGGGTCTGCCGTGAAGCTTCTGACAGTTTTCTCTTGTGTGTCCAGTCATCTTACAGTAAGTACACTATAGATTATTTTTGTTCTCACGTCCCCATCCTTTCATGTGTCCTGGCTTTCGGTTCAGGGTGGTCGTTCTAGAGTTGCCACTAACATTGCAGAACCTTCTGAGTTTTGAGATTCATGCATCACACTTCTTTGGCTTTCTTTGGCTTGAATTAAGGTGATTGTTTCTTCCAATGATGGTAGTTCATCATTTCCAAGGATTTGGACTCTTGATCAAACTCGGAGTTCAATCCAGCCAAAACTCATAAACTCTATCCTTGTCGATAAAGTTTCTCAGGGTGGCAGGATTCCGGAGATTTCATCTCGATCGCTCGATAGTGGTCGAGTTCTTGCCACAAATTCTGTAGTTGAGTTGCATATTCTGTAACAGGTTTATTTCTCTATTTGGTAGCTCTCACTTTGATTTTTATCTTGTACACATGGGCTGTCTTTCGAGCCTTTGAGTAGGTTCACCTTATTGAATCCCATATTGCCTTTGCAGAAGTTAAGAGCATGACTGGGTCACTGATTTTTGGATCCATTGAATCCCATAGCCATGACATAACCATGGAGTCGGCTTCATCCCAAAGCGTCAAATCCTTCCTCGCCTGTTTTTGGTTCGGTGCCCATAAGATGGCTCAATCTAAATTTTTCCTTTCAAGTAGGTCCTGACAAATTGGGACCATTTGAGATAATTTTTTCTGGTCAATCTATAAGTTGTCCGGATATTTTAGAATTTACTGCCTCTAATTCAGTTCGATTTGAGTCAGTCATTTCTGATGAAGAATTCATTGGGATTAAAGGCTTAATTGTTATTGTTGTTGTTGTACATGATTTCTGGAAGGACGGAAAAGGGTAGGTATATATAAAGATCGATCTGGGTCGATCGACTGATGAAGATCGATCTTGGTCAATCAATAAAATGAGGCGAGCAGCACAAATTATTAAACCTGGAACTCTGATATCATGTGAGGAAATATGCTCGCTTGCATTCCTTAATAATATGTGTCGGTATTTATACAACTACAAAAACAAATCTCCAAATAGAAATCCTAATCTAATTTAAACCCTAATTTACAGCAATCAGAATATTTCCTATCAAATAATACAATCACAATCAATCAAAGATAATAGTATCAATTTGAATATATATCCTAAACTATTGATAAATCTTGTCGTGATCTTCAAGCATGCACTCCCCAAATGAAAGTTCTGGAAATTAAAAGATACATTTGACTTTAGTGAGTGTACTATTGCTTCTACCCTAACCCTAACCCTAACCCTAACCCTAATCTGCGCGACCAGCAGCGCCCATATCCCAAACTGCACTTCCCAACCCATTCCGAGAGAGAGAGAGCCTACCCTAGCCACCATGTTACCTCGTTAGAGCACGGCAAAGGCAACAGCAGCAAACCCTTGAGGACGGCATATCAAACCAAACAACAGCGCATTATCCCGGAATATCAGATGCGTTTCCATGAAGACACCATCCCTTTCTTCTTCACTAACTTTCCCGAGGAATGGCACTCTTCGGAAATGCATAAGACGCTCCAAAAATTGGGCGACGTCCGTGAAGTATTCGTACCTTCGAAGCGTGATATCAGAGGGAAAAAATTTGGCTTTGTCAGATTTAAGGGTGTGGTGGATGTAACACGGATGGAGGCTGAATTGAATCAAATCTGGATTGGGTCTTACAAAATATGAGCCAATACAGCAAGATTTGATAGATCATCTAAGAAGGCTACTATCGACAGGAATCCTAAACTGATACCTGAAGGTAAAATGGGCATCTTGAATGGTAAATCGTATGCGGATATCATCCAAGACAATAACAAATCCAAGGCTAACAACGTGTCAAATATCGATCCTATACAAAGAGCAGTCTTGCATTTCCATACTAGGAAAGAAGAAAGGGTATGGATTGAGGGCTGCATTGTGGGAAAACTTCATAAACCGGAGGACAGATTGAGTGCCCAGCAAGACCTTACTCTTAATGGATATGGCAATGCCAGAATTATACCTCTCGGCGGACCTATGGTTCTCATCTTTGCAGACAACAAACAAATCCTACTGGACCTATTAACAGAGAAAAACGATTGGTTGGGTCTATGGTTTAACGAGATGAATATTTGGAGCAAGTCAATGAACAATTTTCCTCGGGAAGTATGGGTTAATTGCAAGGGTGTGCCAGCCCACGCATGGAACCTGAGATTTTTCAGTTGGTTGGCCGGGACAATGGGAAAGTTGTTGACAGTGAGCGAGGAAACTTTAAATAAAGAAAGAATGGATTGTGGAAGATTCCTAATATCGACACATTCTTTGGCATTCATCAACAAAGTAATTAGAATTAATATTGATGGTTCTGAGGTTGATATCCGAGTAATGGAGGATATCAGTAACCATAACATTCGAGAGCCTGAGGCAGAGGTATTAGATCGTAAGGGTCGATTTAATCATACATGGGAGACACCTAACTCTCCATCGTCACAATCTTTTTCGTCGAATGAAGTGATACAGGAAACGGTATGGCCAGAACAAGAAGTGGAAACAGATAAAGTCAGAGAGCCGAATGATCGAAAATCGGACTTGTTAACCATGGAAGCAGTATGGGAAGTTAAGGACATGGCTTTGAATTTGGGTCTACAAGAATTCAGTAATAAATCTGAGGAAATCCCAGAAGGTACTCGGGTCGAGATCCTCGAAGAAGAGCAAACAAGAAACAATGACAGAAAAACTTGGGATCACAAAAACATGGATGTAGAAGACAATGATGTTTCTCAGACAAGGACCCCAACGATTGAGAAGAAGCCAGAGGAAGATACCCTAAGATTCGAAACCACATATCAGAGAAGGGGGAAGTATGCATCACCACATCCCACATCTATTCTCTGTCGAGGCATGCCAGGGCCATCCTTTACTGATTTTATTTCAAAAGATCGGGACCAAATTGGAGAGGCAACTGAGTTATGGAACATTGGGAAGCGAATTGGGATAATAGGCACAGGGAATGATAAAGAAATCATCCAAAGATTAATGGAAATGGAAAAAAGAGATGTGAAAGCTTTTGGAGAAACAGAAATGAGAAAGTCAGAGGTTGGGGATGCTGAGGTTATCCAATGAAGCTAGTGAGCTTTAATGTTAGAGCCTTGGGGGGAAGGGGAAAAAATGGAGTTGCGATCACTGGTGTTGAAGGAGAACATTGACTTTCTTTGTTTGCAAGAAACCAAACTGGATCTTATAACTAAGGAATTTTGCAAAACCATTTAGCGAGACGAAGAATTTAACTGGGTCTATAAAGGAGCTATGGGTGCAGCCGAGGGTTTGCTTTGTATTTGGCGTCAATCTGCATTTGAAATGATCAGCTGCTGGGGTGAAGATGGCTTATTGGGGGTCGAAGGTCTATGGGGTAAGGAAAAAACAAAGTGCAACATTATTAATGTCTACTCCTCAAGTGTCATCACACTTAAAAGGGAACTATTGGAGAAGATACTTAACAGACTCAATGGGGAGTTGGATGCAAGGTGGTGCGTTTGTGGCGATTTCAATGCCATTAGATCTAGAAACGAAAGGCGAGGTCGCAATGCAGTCCTTCATAGCAGAGAAATTTCAGAATTTGATGATTTCATCAATTGTTCGGTCTCATGGATCTACCATTGATTGGGAGGAAGTATACTTGGTATAGACCGGACGGCACTTGTGTGAGTCGATTGGATAGATTCCTTATTTCAGACAATTGGTATCGAGAATGGCCAAATCTGACTCAATGGGGATTGACGAGAACTTTTTCTGATCACTGTGCAATTATGCTTAAAACTCACTTGGTAGATTGGGGACCGAAACCGTTCAGAGTGATTGATTCTTGGTTCGAACATTCTGAATTTAAGACTTTTGTAGAAAAGGAATGGCAAACCTTTTCTGTACATGGTTTGGGGTGGCTTCAAACTGAAAGAAAAACTGAAATTGTTGAAAAATAGCCTCAAGACTTGGAATAAAGAGGTTTTTGGCAGATTAGAGAACAATATCCATATTATCAAAGAGAAATTCAAGAATGGGATCTGATTTTGGATCGAAGAGATTTAACAGCAGAAGAAGCGAGCTCACATAGATTGGAATTCAGCAATCTAAGAAATCAGATTCGTATGAAAGACACTCTGTTATTTCAAAAAGCAAGAATCCGATGGATACAAAACGGGGATGTAAATTCATGCTTTTTTCATAAGTATGTTAATCGCAGAAGGAAGAGGAACGAAATTGTAGGGCTGAATGTTGATGGTCAATGGATTGATACGGTGCAGGGTATCAAGGATGGAATTCGGAACCATTTCCTGAATTTATTCAGCCAGGAAGTTTGGGATCGTCCGAAAATTCACGATATTCAATTCCATCAAGTAGGGGAATCAGACAATCTTCTTTTGACAGCGAAATTTTCAGAAGAAGAGATCAAAGGGGCAGTATGGAATTGTGATAGCTCAAAGAGTCCTGGACCGGATGGGTACAATATGGGATTTATCAAAAAATTCTGGCACATTTTAAAACATGACTTCTTGAGCTTCTTTGATGATTTCCATAAGAACGGGAAGCTTGTTAGAGGAACCAATCCTTCTTTCATGGTCTTAATACCTAAGAAAGATAATCCAACTGTTATTGGGGAATTTCGGCCTATCGCTCTAATTGGGTGTGTGTATAAAGTCTTAGCGAAACTTCTAGCTACCAGACTTAGCAGGGTGCTAGATAAGGTCATCTCAGAATCACAATCAGCATTTGTGGGGAACAGACATATCCTAGATGGAGTGCTGGTGATCAGTGAACTAATTGATGAATTGAAAAAAAAGAAAAGCAAAGGAATGATTTTCAAGGTGGATTTTGAGAAAGCATACGACTCGGTTAATTGGAGGTTCCTGGATCAGGTGATGGAAATAATGAACTTTGACGTTAAATGGAGAGGTTGGATCATGGAATGTGTTTCAACTGCTAAAGCCTCTATTTTGATAAATGGGAGTCTGACGTTGGAATTTGATTTACAGCGTGGACTTCGCCAGGGTGATCCTCTATCCCCGTTCCTGTTTGTTTTAGTTGCTGAAGCTATGAGCAGAATGATAGTCAAGGCAGTTAATTTGAACCACATTTCCCCGATTAAGGTTGGAAGAGAAGAAGTCCCGATTTCTCACCTTCAGTTTGCGGATGACACCTTACTAGTGGGTGAGGCGACGAAGGAGAACGCAGTATCTTTCAAGGCCATTTTGAGAAATTATGAATTGATTTCAGGTCTTAAAATAAATTTTCACAAAAGTACGCTTATTGGAATTAATGTGGATGTCAGAATCATAGAAGATTTGGCTAAATTCCTGAATTGTCATGTGGGGAATACACCGTTCAAATATCTTGGTTTGCCCATTGGGATGAATTCGAGAAGAAGTATTATATGGGAACCAGTGGTTGATAAATTCAGAAAGAGGTTGGCTGTTTGGGAGGATAAAAGTTTGTCTCTCGGAGGTCGAATGATACTGCTCAATGCCGTGCTCTCTTCACTTCCGATTTATCATTTCACTTTCTTCCGGGCTCCGAAGACTATACTGTCAAAATTAAAATCATTACAAATTGCTTTTCTTTGGGGGGGAGGGGAGGGGAACAGGAAGATTGCATGGGGAAATGGAATGATGTCTGTAAATCAAGACCTAAAGGGGGATTGGGAGTAAGAAATTTAGAACAATTTAATAGGGCTCTTCTGGGTAAATGGGGTTGGGATATCCTAAGAGGATCTGCTTCATTATGGTATAGGATCATCACCTCAAAGTATGGTCCTATTTCATGGGAGGGAATGATATCTGAGTCTCTAAGGGACAAAAAATTCTATTCTTTTTGGTGGAGGGATATCAGGAAAACACTGTTTAATTCCAATAATACGTGGTTTGTTCAGGGGATGGTCAAGATTGTGGGTAACGGTATTAACACGAATTTTTGGAAAGACGTTTGGGTGGGTAGGGAGAGTCTAAGAGTTCAATTTCCTAGATTAGCTTCGATAGCTAAATCTCATGGTTTGTCAGTCAGATGGGAATTTGGAGGGAGGGTGTTTGGCAGTGGGTTTGGGACTGGCGTCGGGGATTGTTCTTGAGAGAGGAAGAGATATTTAAAGATTTTTTGTATTGCATTGACGGGTTTACCAGGATCCAGGACAAAGAGGATGGCTGGGAGTGGCGACATGATATTTCTAAAAACTTTACGGTGGCTTCGGCTTATTCTCTATTACAAGAATCGGTGTCCCCAGAGTCTCCTACTTTGGTGATGACGGAAGATTATGAGCACATTTGGAAGAGTTTTGCCCCAAACTGAGTGATTACTTTGATTTGGAGGATCTTGAGGGATCGCATTCCATCCAAAGTTAATCTGAGGAAAAGGAACATTTCAACGGGAGATCCGCTCAATCTCTGTGTATTTTGCAATTCCGCCGAGGAATCAACAATGCACTTGGTATACGGTTGTGGGGAATCTTATATGCTATGGATGCAATGTTACAAATGGCTCGGATTCTCAGTAGTGCTCATCAGGAAACTCACATTCACATGAATCAGCACATTGGATTATGGAACCAGAACAAGGGACTTAAAGAATGGATGACGATTTGGCAGACGGTGATTTGGACAATATGGCTGGCGAGAAATAAAAGAGTTTTCAGATCTAATGAGGAGGGGAGTGATGATAGTCTGGAACTAATCAGATTTCGGAGTTGGTTTTGGATTAAAAATCTGAGACATTTCTCTTATTCTCTAACTGAATGGATTAGGGAACCTATGTTTTGTTTGCTGAATTAGGTTTTTTTTTTTTAGATAGTTTGATGGGTGTATTTCTTATTTTTATTTAACTTCTGTTGTAATCTTCGGAGTACTCCTAGTACTCTTTTTAATTAATTTATTTGCCCGATCAAAAAAAAAAAGCTTCTGTTACTTTGCCACCTCAAGATGTTTTTAAAAAAAAAATCAAAAAACTCAATTAGTCCCACACTTTCATAGCGCAAAATTAGTCAAGCACTTTATTCCTTCTCCTGATATAGCGCAGAAGAATCACATGTAGTTAATATAAAAAGGCAGTTAAACTTAAAACCATATGCGGCAGATATGCAGCTATAAATACAACTAGGAATATACCATAATCAAGAGTTGTGCTTATCCAATTAGAATGTAGTACCATATACATATTGTAGGATCCCGATACTTTCGGATGATAAGACAATTCGAAATTTAGGAGACTAACCGATCCATCCATCGAGCTAGCACAGAAATATTGATCGCAAAGCTGAAGTGATTCCAAACTACATTTTGGAAAGGTAAAGAGTACGACAATAATAAATCAAGCAATACCTAAAATGAAGCACAGAAAATAAGGTAGATAGCCAACTAACCAGCAGACAGATGACCGCATTGATATTGTAGAAGAGCTATGAGTGTTCCTATTGATCTGTATAAATTAATGTGTGTACGATAGGAATTACACTATTTGAATGTTACCATACACTTCGAAAACTTTTAGTAACTAGATTGAAGCAGCGGAAAAACAAATAAAAAAAATATGAACACTGGATATTGCTCGTGTAAATTAGTGGTATCAACGCAGGAAGAGAATGAAGGAGAAGAAAATGTATTATTTTATTAGTCTGATACAAATCTTCCTCACTCAGAACAAGATTAAATATAATACAAAACACTTAATCAAATCTCTATAACTAAGGAAATATCATAATATAATCTTAATCAAATAAAATTCTATCATTTCAGATTTATTCTAAGATAACTCTTGATTTCTTCTAATCTATCGACACTCCCCTCAAGTTGGTGCAAAGATATCCATCATGCCCAACTTGCTAACGTGAGTTTCAAATAGTTGTTTAGAAAGTTTTTTGATAAGCACATCTCCAACTTGCAACATAGTTGGAACAAATGGGATGCAAACACTCCTTCTTCCAGCTTCTCCTTTACGAAATGTTTATCAATTTCAATTTGTTTAGTTCTATCATGTAAAACTGGATTGTGAACAATACTGATTGCATCTTTGTTATCACGGTATAACTTCATAGGAAGGCTTTTTTTTTTATCACAGAAAATAAATATCATTAATAAATAAGTATCAGAGGTACTTAAAAAGTTTGTACAATCATCGAAGAGAGTAAACGAGATAGCATTTAGGTAAATGATAGGGTCATTCCTCCAATCTAAGAATGAATACTTAAACTTTACACCACTTTTATTATGAATCCAAAACCAAGACCTAAACAAAACTAGCTGAAAAAGATCGTCATCCGAAGACTCTGCTCCTCTGAAGAAAATTTTGTTACGATCCAACCAAATAGTCCAAACCACATTCATCCATACAGTTAACCATCATTGTCTTCCATTACGGTGCGTCCAAAGTCCCTTATTGATCTCTTCAGTTCATTCAAAACTGTTTGTAGACAGAATTTCACATACTCCTTGTTCCATTAATCTAAACTCTGTTTATGCACTATTCTAGCCACAACATTTTGTTTGTTTCTTCTCCAGGATACCAAGTTGCCTCATACATATGTGAAATACACGGAGGTTGATCTCCGAGCAGTAGTAGAGTATGCCCAGTTAGCATCTGTATATACTTCAATCTCTCTCTTTTTCATTTTTCCTAAATAGAAGTCATTTTTCCAGGTGTTCCCTTTAAAAACCGGAGGATCCGATACACAACTCCAAGGTGTTCTTCGTTTGGAGAATGTCTCGCCCCCGTCACGAGAAAGTTTGAGATTGATTTCCAAGGGAGTAATAACAGGTTAGTGGTACCAAATCTTACAAAATTGAAAGAAGCTTTGCTTCAAGAGGCACACTGCATTCGTCATAGTGTTCATCCCGGAAGCCGTAAGACCCCACTTTTGGTGGGAAGTTATAAAGAAAAAGATTGCCGGGTTTGTGGCAAGAAGTTTGACATGCCAACAGATTAAAGCATAACGAGACCTGGCGGCATGCTCCAGAATCTAGAAGTACCACAGTGGAACTAAGAACACATTGCCATGTACTTTGTGACTCATTTGCCAAGGTCATACAGAGGTTGTGATGCAATCTGGGTCGTGGTTGACCGATTATCCATGTCAGCACATTTTATACCGTATGACCGTACATATTCTTACAAGAAGATGGCACGATTATATGTGGACAATGTGGTTCGGATACATGGAATACCAGTTTCCGTTGTTTCCGACAGAGATCCAAGATTTGCATCGAAATTTTGGAGCAGCTTTCAGAATGCCATGGGTACCAAATTAGCGATGAGTACCGCCTACCACCCACAGACAGATGGCCAAACTGAGAGAACCATCCAAACACTTGAGGATATGTTGCGGTCAGTGGTGATGGATTTTGGTGGTAATTGGCAGGAATCACTATCGTTGGTCGAATTCTCCTATAACAACAGTTTTCAGACTACTATCGGGATGGCATCATTTGAGGCCTTATATGGAAAAAAGTGTCGATCCCCGGTATGTTGGAATGAAATTGGCGAGAGGTTGTTGGCTCAACCTGAGTTTGTATAGGAAATTAGGGGAAAATCGAATTAATCAGAAAACGAATGAAAGCAGCTTAGGACAGGCAAGCCATCTATGCCAATAAAAGGAGAAAACCGCTGGAATTCCAAGTTGGGGACAGAGTATTTCTGAAAGTGTCACCATTCTGTGGGACAATGCGCTTTGGACGCCGAGGTAAGTTATCACCTCGCTATATTGGTCCCTATCAGATTTTGGAAAAGGCTGATTAGTGACATATCGATTGGCCTTGCCACAACAGTTATCGTCGATACATGATGTGTTCCATATATCTATGCTGAGAAAGTATGAACCGGACCAATCCCAAGTTTTGCAGCCCGAGGAGATCGAAGTGGATGAAACCCTAATCGGCGAAGAATAAGAAGCGCGCACAAAATTGCGACGCCTAGCCAAAAAATCGTGACGTACAGAAGCGCGCAAGAACCGTCGGAATCAACCCTAGATCGGCGCACACAGATCGGTCGTCGCTGCCCAACAGTGGTGCACGAAATGACTGTGCAAAACCCACGAAAAACGCAGCAAGGAAACCAGCGGGAGAGGAGAAATCGCCCAGGATCGACTCAAAAAATATAATCAAATGGATGATATCATGTTAGATTTTTGATTCAATGCCCTTTCAATCAGGGTTTGATACCATTATATAGAGAACATGTCACAAAGTTTCCTAATTAACAACTTACATATCTTCCTGATTTATACCATAAAATCTTCCTAAATGATTTTGGTAGCTACTAAAATACAACAAATATTTACGATGCACAAATCAATGTCCTATAGGTACTATTTTAAATCTAATTTTGGAAGATGGTTCAACAGTTGACCCCAAGCAAACTAAAATTCTTGTTCGTCTCATTTTAAAAATAACAGGCTTTCTAGTAAAACTGGTCAGACTAAACTAAAACGAACATATGATTTAACCATACGTGTCATAAGATTGGAAAACTTAAGTAAAACAAAGTCACTACAAAATAGGCAACTTCATGCATATCATGTTTGTAGTTCTTATTCGTTTAAATTAATATATAGAATATAAATATATTAAGGGGTGACCTTAAAAACTTCAATGAAAAGATGAGATATAAAATAATCAATTCATGGAACTACTCCATATTACTGGTATCAATAATGTAAAATAACCCATTTGTGCCATCTTTTAAGAAAATGATTTTAGAGTAATGCTGAATTCATAGTTGCCGTAAAGCATATTTCAATGTTGTTAATTTAGAAAAGCAACGAGTTAATTGGGGGGAGGTGGTGGAGAGTTCTAGATAATATATCAGACTTTATAGATAATGATTCCAGTAGTTATATTGGTTTATCTTAAAATTTCACACATTGACAAACCCCACAATTGTGCACCAATACATCAGATTGAAGAGTGGTCTGGTTCCATTAATTCTTATTTGATGCACATGCAATAAATATTCTAAGGAAGCACCCTCACTTGTTTCTGGCGAGTATCAACAGTCACGATTGCTCCATTTCTCAGCCCACAAAGAATGAAGTTTCCCTGGAGAAAGGGAAGAAATCACTCAAAAATTAAAAACCAGAAATGCTCCGCTTTGTTTAAGATTTATCATCTAATTAGAAGACTACATAAATCTACTAAAATCTTGCCAAAAAAGTTACAAAGCTGTGCTAAAAATGAGTCAAATTATAACAGAGGAAAAACACAGCCAAGCAGAATTTCTCACTATGGATACTGATTAGCTGTTGTGTGACTCGCATGTTTGAATGGTACCTTTCCATCTCACATTGTTAGTGCATAGCAAGTTCCACAAGAGCCGTAATAGAATTGTTAGAAGGTAATAAAAGCAGTGCGACCTATTCCAACAAGGAAAATATATTGCTTCTTGGATCGCTTAATGGAGGAAGCGATACTCAAAAAGTTATTTTTTGTTCGCATATCATTTAAGATTTCATAAATCTTGTTCAATGCTTTAAATTCAAATCACAGCCTTTATAGCACAAGGATGGTCATGCAGTGTACTCCGTTCTCGAATTAGTTTCACATAAAAGATATTTTTGAGCCCACAAAATCAATAAAGAAACACCCATAGGTATCAGATATCTGGGAATGTAACAGATTCTTTCTAATGTCAAATATCTTCAGGAAGTGCAGTTATTGAAACTCACAGACAGATCAAGCTGTAGGCACAACACATCACTTTTACACCGAAACACCCATGATGATGCTCCAGTTTCCATATTCAGTAGTGCTGCTCCCCTGTTGGTTCCTGTAGCACAAAAGGATTGGTAATCATAAGACACAATATGTCGATTAGATGGATCATTTTGACTTATTTCATGAATATATCATAAATGAATAAGTTTGAACTTTCTACGAAAATATACTTTTTCTAACAAAAAACTAAAATGTAAGTATATTTGTTGAATAATTAGATAAAAATTTAGTATTTAAATCTTTGTGTTTAAACTTGATAGGATAATATTATAAGTTTGGTAGGATAATATTATCTAGAGATTTGATTTGATTTAGATAGAGATAAATCAGGTAGTTTACTTCTATTAATCTTTATATTCACCTATAAATAGATAGTCATTGTAACTCTTTTATTATTCAATTAATAAAGAGTATTTTCAACTCTCAGATTATTTATTTTCTACATGGTATCAGAGCTCCAGGTTTGAAAAAAACTAAGGTTAAAAGTTTATCAAACCCTAGCCGCCGGCGAGTTGTTGCTATCTCAACTCAACCACTGGCGGCTAGGCCTTCAAAAACAGCCGTAGAGTAATACCGCCCAAAATTAGGGTTTCGCACACAGCAGTCGTCATGTAACCGGCGAACCCAAGTCTTGACCAGCCTTCCCTGCGTGACCGTTACCTATGCTGCACTCTGATTTTGATCCATATCTACAGATACATACTTTTGAAGGCCCTGGTGTGATATCCCCGAAAGGATTATGTGTAAACATGCTTTAATTTACTAATTTTATTATGTGTTAAAGGCATGATTTAATTTGGGGTTATGGGTTATGCTTATGTGATAAAAGCATGTAATTATATTGGGGAATTAAGGAATGTGGTTGGTGTTATATTTATTTTGATGATATGGTGTAGGAGGCATGTTAGGTGTTTTTGACGATGTATTGATGTGGTAAAATTATAAAACATCAAAGAGGGATATTTTAATACATCGTATGAAATACCGGGACACAATTAAACACCACGATGCCACCCAAACACACCACCCCCCCCCCCCCCCCCAACTTGGCCGCAACCCATGCCCCTACCCCCGTGTTTCCCGGAAAAGCAGTTGGCCAAGGATGACTTTTGTCTATCTGAATTAATCACTTTCCCCTCCTCCAAAGTCTGCTCCTTCTCTCCTAAAACTCGAACCACACTCAGACAACAGGTAGGAAGAAGAAGATCGCGTTTTATTGCTCTTTTTCTTGAAGGAAAGTCGAGCCAAAAAGTGGTGAGGAGTCGTATATTTTCCCAGTTTTCAGATTTTTAAGCATGTGTTTTCCTTATAGCAGATTTGGCATGCTACCTTAAGATTCGATGAAATATTGTTTTGAGTACTTTCATGTGATATTTATAAAGCTCCTAGCATGTTTGGTTAAGCAACTTACATGCTTTATGTGTTAGATTTCGAGTTGTGAAAAGTGTTCCTCGAAAATCTGGGCAGGGGAAGTGCCCTGTTTTTATGTTGAGTAGGAGTTTTATTATGAAGATTTGAAGCATGCTAGCTAGGTTTTGAGTAAACCTTTGACGTGAATACATACATGGTAGTTTGGTGAAATTACCAGCATATTAGTTTGAGCATGAACTACGAGTTATGTGGTAGTTTCGTTGCTATAAAGATGCATGTTCGAAAATTCTGGGCTGAGTTTCTATGCCCTGTTCTGGGGAATTCTTGGTTGAGTACTGAGGTAAATGGACGATTTTGATGCATGAGGGTTTGCGTTTGGGGTGTAACCTTTATATGAATACACTCAGAGTAGTGTATTGTAGCCCTTAGCATATTTGTTCAAACATGTGGTGTATCTTATATGCTATATCGAAGGGTGTAAAAATGGGTGTTCGAGAATTCTGGAATTTGTGTTCTTGAACAGGACATCTCGATCGATCGGAATTCCATCCCGATCGATCGAGCGAGGCAGAACCTTGGTATTAATTGAAGGTGTCTTCTCGATCGATCGAAAAGATGGGCCGATCGATCGAGAGACCCAGAATGTTGAAAAATATAAATTGTTATATTTTGTTTAATTTTTGATATTGGATTGTAATGAGACATCTAATATTGTGTTGTACACTGGTGTAGAGCCTTCACAGACAGCTACACAGCGCAGGGGATAGAGTCCTGCAACACACTACATTTTGGAAAGGTACGTAAGCGACGTACGGGCATCCCAACGATAACATGTACTTTATGTTTGTCTATTTGACACATGATGAATGCAATGTGATGCATTAAGAGTATGATACATGTTATTATGCATTGTTGTTGCATATTATGCATTGTTGTTGCATATTGTGATGTGGAATAAAGAGGTGTATTCCACTAGTCAAGAGAGATCACAGTGTAGGTTTTAATGCTTATACTTGTTATGTAGTAATGAAGCGGGGAGGATGGTACCGCTCATTATGAGATTATGTAGTAATGAAGCGGGGAGGATGGTACCGCTCATTATGAGATTATGTAGTAATGAAGCGGGGAGGATTGTACCGCTCATTATGAGATTATGTAGTAATGAAGCGGGGAGGATGGTACCGCTCATTATGAGATTGTGTAGTAATGAAGCGGGGAAGATGGTACCGCTCATTATGAGATGTTGAAGCAAGAAGCATTAAAATAACTGTTGATATATGACTCAAAAGTTGTGTAAGAAAGAGGTGATATGTCATGACATTATTAAAGGATCCATAATTTCATATAATGTGTTTATTATGAGTTATGGTACAGGGACAACCAATGAGCGTTGTAAATGCTTGGAAATACAGGAAGTGCTTTGTATTTATGATTATGCATTTACATCTTACATTCATATTATGTTGAAAATGAATTATGATATGCTCATGTGTTGGGGGTTGTCTTTGTAGGTGCTTTTGTTGAGAACCAGGGTCGGGGATTGATATGCTGAGCTGTAAGGAGTGCTACAGGATTTGCATGTTAGAGAATTTTTTTGTATAGCTTCTACAAGAAGTAGAGTAAGACTATAATGTAGTACCTTTTGTAGGAAAATGTGAAATTCCTTTTGAAACTTTTGGTACTGTAATCTCTTAAGCTCAGGTTAATCAACACGACTTATTACTCTGATACACACACATGAATAATTAGTTCTCTTAATTGCACCTTAGTATCTTGATTTGATAACGGGGTCTTACATTTAGTGGTATCAGAGCAGTGGTTAGATAACCAGGGAAGAGTGAAGGGTAGCCTTTAGAGACAAGTTGGCTAGGTGTTCATTGTTGGGCATGTTATGCATGTGATGCATATTGTTGTATAAGTGTTATACTAACAGCTTTTGAATATGATACTCTTGTTATCTAACGGCTTATATTATGAACTGCTTTTGGTATTGTTGTTAACTCTTGTGTTGCAGCATGTCGGCTATTAACCCGGAGAACCTCAATGAAGAGGTAGGGGATATGGGCAGTATGAACGCTAGTATTGCTCAGACGAATCCGTTACCGCCACCTGCTGTAGGCTTGGAGCTTATTGCGCAGATACTGCTACCAGGGGAGATAAGTCTGACCCAGTTCTTGAGCTATCATCCACCGTTATTTGAAGGGACTGAGACTGGGGAAGTAGCCGAGGAATGGCTTGAGAGACTGGAACAGATATTCGTATCGGCACCCTGTGCACGGACTGCCTGGCTGAGGTTGGCAGAGTTCCAGTTAGCGAAGAAGTCTTCCATGTGGTGGAAGACAACAGCCATGGAGCTGAGAGCTCAGGGTATGACGGTTGATTGGACTGTATTCAGGACCCGGTTCCTTAACCGGTACTTTTCTGCAGCTGCCAGACAATTAAAGGAAGATGAGTTCAATAATTTGAAGCAGGGCAGCCTGTCAGTGTCAGACTATGCTATGCAGTATTCCTCACTGCTGAGGTATGTACCTCATATTGCTGTCAGCAGTCTTTCTGAAGGGACTGAGACCAGAGCTATTTGATCGGGTTGTCTCCAACAACCCCAACTCATTTGATGATGCCCTGATTAGGGCAGAGTTGGCAGAGATTGCAGTGGGCGCGTACAAGGACGTTGTACCCCCTTTCGTACCACCACAGAGGCCTGTTGCTGATAGTCTGAGGCCACGAGGGGATCAGTTCAAGGCTCGTGGGGCCTCATCATCTTCCAGATTTGGTGGGAAGAAGTCTCAGGGTCAGAAGCAAAACAATCGGGGACCTACACAGGGGAGCAAGGCAGGAGGAAGCAGGTGTAACCATTGTGGAGGATGGCACTTGTCACGTGACTGTCAGGGTTGTTATATTTGTGGCAAGGTGGGCCACTTGGCTCGAGGGTGCACCAATCGGAGAGCACCACAGAGACAGGCAGACTCTGGGCCGAATAGGCCAAGGTTTGATGCTGGGAGGGCACCACAGAGACAGCAGTTTGCACCTCGACCACAGGGAGGTCAGACGGCAGGACCGCCGCAGGGTCAGGTGTATGCACTGACTCGAGAGCAGGCTGAGGCAGCCCCGGAGGAGGTCATTGCTGGTACGTGCCATTTACTTACGTACCCTGCACTTTTATTGATAGATACAGGTGCTTCCCATTCTTTTGTGTCTGCTGTTTTTGTGGAGAGACACCGCTTGTGCTCGTCTCTGTTACCCACGCCTCTCATGGTCTCGACACCCACGGGGAAGCATGTGATTGCAGACCGACTGTTATCTGATTGCCTCATTTATTTTGAGGGCAATGATCTGAGGGCCGATCTGATTCAGTTAGAGATGGCAGATTTTGACTGCATTATCGGCATTGATGTGTTGAGTAGGTACCGAGCTGTGGTAGATTGCCGACAGAGGATGGTACGTTTCCTGTCTGATCAGGGGTTCCAGTGGACTTTTTATGGGGACGGCTCTCGTCCAAAGATTCCAGTGATCTCAGCGGTTAAGATGTCGCGGTTATTGGAACGCGGCCACACGGGCTACCTTATTTATGCCGTGGATGCATCAGAAGAGAAGGAAGTGAGAGCCGAGGACATTCCGGTCGTGGCGGAGTTCATTGATGTATTCCCGGATGAGATTCCAGGGTTTCCGCCGATCAGAGATGTGGAGTTTGCCATTGAGCTACTGCCGGGGACATCAGCCATTTCTTGTGCCCCATATAGGATGGCACCGGCAGAGCTGAGAGAGCTGAAAGTACAGTTACAGGAGCTCCTCGACAAGGGATACATTCGTCCTAGTGTATCGCCTTGGGGTGCGCCAGTCTTGTTCGTAAAGAAGAAGGATGGTTCAATGCGTCTGTGCATTGACTACAGGCAACTGAACAAGGCCACAGTGAAGAACAGGTATCCACTTCCGAGGATTGATGATCTTTTTGATCAGCTTCAGGGTACAGAGGTTTACTCAAAGATAGACTTGAGGTCAGGCTATCACCAGGTGCGGGTTAGAGCTGACGATGCCCAAAAAACGGCTTTTAGAACTCGGTATGGACACTATGAGTTCTTGGTGATGCCTTTCGGTGTAACAAATGCACCTGCAGTTTTTATGAGTTTGATGAACAGAGTATTTCAAGAGTACCTCGATCAGTTCGTGATAGTGTTCATCGACGACATCCTTGTCTACTCAAGGAGTGAGGAGGAACATGCTGATCATTTGAGGACAGTGCTCCAGATCCTCAGAGATCATCAGTTGTACGCCAAATTCAGCAAGTGTGAGTTCTGGCTGAGCAGTGTGGCATTCTTGGGCCATATCATATCACGAGAGGGGATATCAGTAGACCCGAGAAAGATAGAGGCAGTTATGGATTGGTCTGCCCCTACTTCAGTCAGTGAGATTCGAAGTTTTCTTGGTCTCGCAGGCTATTACCGACGTTTCGTCGAGGTTTTCTCAAAGATCGCCAAGCCACTTACACAGCTGACTCAGAAGGGAGTCCCATTTTGTTGGTCAGAGGCTTATGAGCAGAGTTTCAGGGAATTAAAGCACAGATTGACTACGGCACCAGTTCTAATGATTCCCAGGGAGAACAAGATCCTTTATACTGACGCATCGCTACAGGGCCTAGGATGCGTACTGATGCAGGACAGGCATGTGGTGGCTTATGCTTCTAGGCAGTTGAAGCCAAATGAGACGAGGTATCCAGTCCATGATCTGGAATTAGCAGCTATAGTGTTCGCCTTGAAGATATGGCGACACTACTTATACGGTACCTCATTCACCATCTTCACTGATCACAAGAGCCTGAAGTTCTTGTTTACACAGGCTGAGCTGAACATGAGGCAGAGGAGATGGATGGATCTGCTGAAGGATTACGATAGTGAAATCCAATACCATCCCGGGAAAGCGAATCTCACAGCTGACGCTTTGAGTCGGAAGGTGAGGAGTACAGCGGAGGATGTTATGAGTTTATCAGCTATGTTTGCCTCCTACTGTCAGTTGGGTTTGGATTTCGAGGTATCTTCTTCACCGGTACAGGTTTTGACCTTGTTAGCTGAGCCTGTTATTTATGATCACATCAGGAAGGCTCAGGGGACCGACGCAGAGGTTCAGAGATGGTTGTCAGTAATTCGTTCAGGTCAGTCGTCGAAGTTCAGGACGGCTGAGGACGGTTCTTTGAGGATTGGCGACCGATGGGTAGTCCCGGATGTACCTGAGTTGCGTCGGGGTATATTACAGCGAGCTCATTGCAGCAGGATGAGTGTCCACCCGGGCGGGAAGAAGATGTATAAGGATCTACGCAGCCAGTTCTGGTGGTGGCGTATGAAACAAGATGTCACCTCATTCGTCAAGAGATGTTTGATCTGTCAGCAGGTGAAGGCTGAGAGGCAGAGGCCTGGAGGTGAGCTAAGGAGTTTGGAGATACCCGAGTGGAAGTGGCAGCACGTGTCTATGGATTTCGTGACCCACTTACCAAGGACTGTTTCGGGTTTTGATGCTATATGGGTAGTCGTCGACAGATTGACTAAGAGTGCTCATTTCATTCCCTGCTGTATGACATTCACGTACTTGAGGATTGCACAGTTATATGTCAGAGATGTGGTGAGATTGCACGGGATCCCTGTTTCGATTGTGTCTGATCGAGATCCGCGGTTTACATCTCACTTCTGGGAGGGTCTTCAGTCAGCCCTGGGCACAGAGTTAAGGTTGGGCACAGCATATCATCCCCAGACGGACGGACAGACCGAGCGCACGATACAGACGCTCGAAGATATGTTGAGGGCTTGTGTGCTGGAGTTCGACACTTCTTGGCAGGACTCAGTAGCCTTGGTGGAATTCTCTTATAATAACAGTTACCAGGCTAGCGTACAGATGGCTCCATTTGAAGCCCTATATGGCAGGCGTTGCAGGTCGCCTTTGTGTTGGGATGATGTGGACCGTAAATCGGTCGGAGGACCAGAGTTGGTCCAGGATATGGAAGAAAAGGTAAAGGTTATCAAGAGAAAGATGAAGGCAGCTCAGGACAGACAGGCAGCGTATGCCAATCAGCGGCGAAGACCGTTGGAATTTCAGTTGGGCGACAGAGTCTTTCTGAAGATCTCACCTTTCAGAGGTGTGGTACGGTTTGGGATGCGGGGAAAGTTATCCCCAAGATATGTAGGGCCGTATGAGATCTTGCAGCGTGTTGGTACTCTGGCGTACCGTTTGGCCTTACCGCCCTCTCTGTCTGGTATACATGATGTATTCCATGTATCTATGCTGAGGAAGTATGAGCCAGATCCTTCGCATGTATTGCAGCCTTCAGAGGTACAGTTTGAGTCCGATGTTTCCTATGTGGAGCGGCCTATCAGGATCTTGGATAGAGCAGACCGCAGGCTTCGGAACAAAGTTATTCCTATGATCAAGGTTCAGTGGGATCGTAGGGGTGTCGAGGAGGCCACGTGGGAGACAGAGCGACACCTGGTGCAGCACTATCCAGAACTGTTTTCTGGTATGTGTTTTATGTTTTATATTATTTTGGTAAGCATGTTTGATTTCGATGACGAAATCTTATAAGTAGGGGAGTATTGTGATATCCCCGAAAGGATTATGTGTAAACATGCTTTAATGTACTAATTTTATTCTGTGTTAAAGGCATGATTTAATTTGGGGTTATGGGTTATGCTTATGTGATAAAAGCATGTAATTATGTTGGGGAATTAAGGAATGTGGTTGGTGTTATATTTATTTTGATGATATGGTGTAGGAGGCATGTTAGGTGTTTTTGATGATGTATTGATGTGGTAAAATTATAAAACATCAAAGAGGGATATTTTAATACATCGTATGAAATACCGGGACACAATTAAACACCACGAGGCCACCCAAACACACCACCACCACCCCCCCCCCCCACACTTGGCCGCAACCCATGCCCCTACCCCCCTGTTTCCCGGAAAAGCAGTTGGCCAAGGATGACTTTTGTCTATCTGAATTAATCACTTTCCCCTCCTCCAAAGTCTCCTCCTTCTCTCCTAAAACTCGAACCACACTCAGGCAACAGGTAGGAAGAAGAAGATCGCGTTTTATTGCTCTTTTTCTTGAAGGAAAGTCGAGCCAAAAAGTGGTGAGGAGTCGTATATTTTCCCAGTTTTCAGATTTTTAAGCATGTGTTTTCCTTATAGCAGATTTGGCATGCTACCTTAAGATTCGATGAAATATTGTTTTGAGTACTTTCATGTGATATTTATAAAGCTCCTAGCATGTTTGGTTAAGCAACTTACATGCTTTATGTGTTAGATTTCGAGCTGTGAAAAGTGTTCCTCGAAAATCTGGGCAGGGGAAGTGCCCTGTTTTTATGTTGGAGTAGGAGTTTTATTATGAAGATTTGAAGCATGCTAGGTAGGTTTTGAGTAAACCTTTGACGTGAATACATACATGGTAGTTTGGTGAAATTACCAGCATATTAGTTTGAGCATGAACTACGAGTTATGTGGTAGTTTCGTTGCTATAAAGATGCATGTTCGAAAATTCTGGGCTGAGTTTCTATGCCCTGTTCTGGGGAATTCTTGGTTGAGTACTGAGGTAAATGGACGATTTTGATGCATTAGGGTTTGCGTTTGGGGTGTAACTTTTATATGAATACACTCAGAGTAGTGTATTGTAGCCCTTAGCATATTTGTTCAAACATGTGGTGTATCTTATATGCTAGGTCGAATGGTGTAAAAATGGGTGTTCGAGAATTCTGGAATTTGTGTTCTTGAACAGGACATCTCGATCGATCGGAATTCCATCCCGATCGATCGAGCGAGGCAGAACCTTGGTATTAATTGAAGGTGTCTTCTCGATCGATCGAAAAGATGGGCCGATCGATCGAGAGACCCAGAATGTTGAAAAATATAAATTGTTATATTTTGTTTAATTTTTGATATTGGATTGTAATGAGACATCTAATATTGTGTTGTACACTGGTGTAGAGCCTTCACAGACAGCTACACAGCGCAGGGGATAGAGTCCTGCAACACACTACATTTTGGAAAGGTACGTAAGCGACGTACGGGCATCCCAACGATAACATGTACTTTATGTTTGTCTATTTGACACATGATGAATGCAATGTGATGCATTAAGAGTATGATACATGTTATTATGCATTGTTGTTGCATATTATGCATTGTTGTTGCATATTGTGATGTGGAATAAAGAGGTGTATTCCACGAGTCAAGAGAGATCACAGTGTAGGTTTTAATGCTTATACTTGTTATGTAGTAATGAAGCGGGGAGGATGGTACCGCTCATTATGAGATTATGTAGTAATGAAGCGGGGAGGATGGTACCGCTCATTATGAGATTATGTAGTAATGAAGCGGGGAGGATTGTACCGCTCATTATGAGATTATGTAGTAATGAAGCGGGGATGATGGTACCGCTCATTATGAGATTGTGTAGTAATGAAGCGGGGAAGATGGTACCGCTCATTATGAGATGTCGAAGCAAGAAGCATTAAAATAACTGTTGATATATGACTCAAAAGTTGTGTAAAGAAAGAGGTGATATGTCATGACATTATTAAAGGATCCATAATTTCATATAATGTGTTTATTATGAGTTATGGTACAGGGACAACCAATGAGCGTTGTAAATGCTTGGAAATACAGGAAGTGCTTTGTATTTATGATTATGCATTTACATCTTACATTCATATTATGTTGAAAATGAATTATGATATGCTCATGTGTTGGGGGTTGTCTTTGTAGGTGCTTTTGTTGATGAGAACCAGGGTCGGGGTTGATATGCTGAGCTGTAAGGAGTGCTACAGGATTTGCATGTTAGAGAATTTTTTTGTATAGCTTCTACAAGAAGTAGAGTAAGACTATAATGTAGTACCTTTTGTAGGAAAATGTGAAATTCCTTTTGAAACTTTTGGTACTGTAATCTCTTAAGCTCAGGTTAATCAACACGACTTATTACTCTGATATATACACATGAATGGTTAGTTCTCTTAATTGCACCTTAGTATCTTGATTTGATAACGGGGTCTTACACCTGGAGAAGAGGGAATTGAAGATGCATGTCGCAAGATGACAAAAGAAATAGCGAATATTGGAGATCAAGTTGGACCAGTCAAAATAGTACCACTATACTCCACTCTTCCTCCAACTATGCAGCAGAAAATTTTTGAAGATGCGCCACCCCGAGTGGTGGAGGGTGGTCCGCCAGGAAGGAAGATTGTTAGTGTCCGCAAATGTTGCTGAAACCTCTCTAACTATTGATGGTATAGTTTACGTTATAGATCCAGGGTTTGCAAAAAACAAAAAGTTTATAACCCTCGGATTCGTGTCGAGTCTCTCTTGGTTTCACCTATATCGAAGGCTAGTGCTCATCAACGTTCAGGGCGTGCTGGTAGAACTCGGCCGGGAAAGTGTTTCAGGCTCTACACTGATTAAAGTTTCCATAACGATCTTGTGGCGCAGACATATCCCGAAATACTGCGGTCAAACTCGCAAATACAGTTCTTACTTTGAAGAAATTGGATGGATCCACCTGCTCCGGAGACACTGACGAGAGCACTGGAGGTCTTGAATTACTTAGGAGCCCTTTGAATTACTTAGGAGCCCTTGACGTTGATGGGAATTTGACGAAGTTAGGTGAAGTCATGAGTGAACTTCCATTAGATCCTTAAATGGCTAAAATGCTAGTTGTCAGCCCAGAACTCAATTGTTCAAACGAGATTCTTTCAGTATCTGCTATGCTTTCAGTACCCAATTGCTTTGTCCAGCCTAGGGAGGCTAAAAAATCTGCAGATGAAGCTAAGGTCACGATAGACAATCCCAAGCATGTGTAGATACTCTAGATCGAGCAAGATTTCTGCTACATAAAATTTCACTGCTTGCTCCGAGAAATATTTTCCGGGTTGTCTCTGTCTGAGAGTGTGCAGGTCTCCTCCATGGCAGAACTCCACAACCTAATCTTTTCAGGAGCCGAAAATGGTTCAAGCTTAGCACACCGTCTCTGGCACGTACTGCTTGGATGGCCTCCCATTGTAAATCATTCGCTTTAGTCGGGTTTTCCCAATGAAAAGTGAATAGCGCATTTTTTTTAAAGATTTTTAGGGGGCACAATCAATTAAAGGTGTCAATGGCGAACTCTCATCTCCAACCTCAAACCTTAGCAGTTGTTGCCTCAAACCGCTTTTGAAAGCACTACCTCACCGGTCCGTGAGGATTCTTATGTGCCTACATCTCATCAGCAAGCTTGGTCTCATAAACATCTATAGCCAAGCTTGAGGGGGAGTAGATAATATCAAATCTATTGTTGAAGACTCAGTCTCTCAAAAGAGGAATAGACGCAGACTCCCAAAATAAAGGAGGAAACGTAGACTAGCAGACGCAAACTCCAAAAAGAGGAGGAGACGTAGACTAGCAGACACAGACTCCAAAAAGAGCAGGAGACGTAGATTAGCAGACGCAGACTCCCAAAAGAGGAGGAGACGTAGACTAGCAGACGCAGACTCTCAAAAGAGGAGCAGATGCAGACTCCAAGAAAAGGAGCAGACGCAGACTCACAAACTAGGAGCAGACGCAGATTCCAAGAAAAAAGAGCATGATTCTGAGAAAGAGAAGGAAGTCTCAAACAAATGTTGATATCATCTTGACAAAGGATCTTCATTATCCTAAATTTGAAGACCTGAGTTCCAAGCTGAGCATGATAAACATATATGACTCAGCTTGAGGGGGAGTGTTGAATAATTAGATAAAGATTTAGTATTTAAATCTTTGTGTTTAAACTTGATAGGATAATATTATAAGTTTGGTAGGATAATATTATCTAGAGATTTGATTTGATTTAGATAGAGATAAATCAGGTAGTTTACTTCTATTAATCTTTATATTCACCTATAAATAGATAGTCATTGTAACTCTTTTATTATTCAATTAATAAAGAGTATTTTCAACTCTCAGATTATTTATTTTCTACAATATTCATAGGGTGTCCTGGTGTATTCAGCAAAGAAAACTGGAAAGTATCCAGGCTGTTGAAAAAATCATGTCTCATAAACATGGAAAATGAGTCAAAACTACGCCCACCTTTCATTTGTATAGGTAAATGAAAGATCAAGACCGAACAACCAGGGAAGATCTTACAAAACCACAAGAAGGAAATTGTTAAAAATTACTAGCTAGCCATATAATGAATAATATAACCAAGGAACTTGCCAATCGCAGCATGCACTCCATCAGGATCACAGTCGGTTGTCCACAGTGTCTGTTTAAATGCAGCAAGCTCATAAAATCCATCCCTAGCTATGGGAACACCTATGTCAAAATCAAGTGGTCTACTTAAGTCTAGAAGATAGACAGACCCTGGCACCCTGTCAGATCCCAGAGTTGTTATCCTGTTTCTAAAGTTAAAGTTTTACAATCGTAATAAAATGAAAGGTTTTTCCAAATATGCAAATTACCTATGTCTGAAACAAGAACTAAGTCTTTAAACGAGTACTATTCAACCTCCATAACAGAAGTTTTTTTACCAAATAAATAAGAGTAAGATAATAAACAATGAAAACATAGTAAGACAGGGCATTTGAGAAGCTAATATTACAAAATTGAAACTTTATTTAATCTCACTATTAAAAACCATAACACAACGGATGATAAGCATAAAAGAATTTCCAAAAGGATACACAAGATGTTTTGACATGGTATCATCAGAAGGTACAGAATGCTTCCTTGACACCTTTATGCACGATATATCAGATGGCATACATGTCACAGCTGCATGAGAACTCCCAATCTGTCTTAACAGATTTCGGTGTCTTGCTAATTGATCAAGATTGAGTGGCCATACACCATCTGTCTTGTATCTCTGTGTTGAATCAGTTTCTTGACCAGTCTTTCCAACTTGGAAAAAACTGAAAATCTCACACCAGAGCTTCAGACTTGGAAATAATAAGAGGAAGAAAAATAACACAGAAAATGTAAAGGTGCAAAAGATATTGGGATGCAGATCCAGCAATTAAATAAAGAGACTAATTGCACGAGCTTCCAGCTTCTTTCAATAACTCGATACACACAGTAATCTAGTGAATTTGTCTCTTACACTTGGTAGGGATATTTATTTACAATATACGTGTATGGAACCAGCAGAATGACTGAATCTACTGCGTGTAGTTTTATATATGATGATTGATTGATAGACAGATATTTCATCTGTACAGGCACAAAAATTCTTTGCTCTTACATAGCGATAAAGAAACGCCAAATATTTTTGGGAAAAAAGCCTAGCCAGCTGAAAGCTAAAAAAAGTCAGAAAAAAAGGAAGCAGACAGACGCATGCACACATTTTTCAACATAAGGTAAAGGTATAAATAACAGTAAATTGAATATTTGACTGACAAAAGCCACAATCTGTGAAGAGAACAGTCTCCCAAGAGAACACCATGGGAATGGTGATGCTCCACCACTGTAAATGAATATTCGACCAACCAAAGTCATCACAGTCTCCTAAATAAATACCCTCGGAATGGTGATGCTTCCCATTTGACATGAACACTGCCAGAATCAGAAATTAGTCTCGCAATTCAAACTTACCGAAGTAAGCCATTTACGCCACCACTTAGCAATATATCCCTCCTCATTACACCGCACGGTAAGGTTACATCAGCAACCACATGTTCCAGTGCTATATTTCCCATCTTATTTGTCCCTTTATAAGTCCATATCTGCATGTATTATATTATGTAGGAAGAAAGTGAAAAACATTATTCTTTTTCCATTACGTAACATTTTTGTTTGAGTGTCGAAAGAAATAAAATAAGACACTTCTAGATCTTGCACGCTCTCTAAGCACAAGCTGCTCCTATTGGTTCTAATATGCTTCTGCCAAACAGTAGCAACTGACTGCATTCTTGATTTCAGAAGGTTGTCAAACTTACATTTGAGGTTTAATTACAGAGAATTTATAAATACTAATACATACTACATAGATACGAAAACAAACTTATTGCCTATAAATAAATTTTCAACTTCTATACTTCTCACGTTTTGGAGAAGATGCATCGACAAATCAGACATTAGAATGCCGTTGTTTCCACATTTCATTTCCAACTTTTTTTTTAATCCCCATTATGTAAATGCCACTACAATTTCTAAAAAAACAAACAAACAAAAAAAATCAGTCCAAAGTCGCATAGGTCAATACATTCTAATAATGGACGGGTACACAACTTAGTCGGTGTCAAAAAATATACCCGAAATATAACTATTATACATAAAAATTAAGAAAACCTTTTAATTATAAAGTTCTACCTGAAAGAATCAAATTGAATCACATCATTGACAATTAGGGCAAGGGTGACTCTCCATTAAGTGGAACAAAAGTTTTCTCCAAACTCAAATGCACAAAAATAGCACATTCAAGCGGATGACGCTCTAGCATTTTCTCTACAAGAAGTTCTTCGAGTTGTAGGAATTTAAAGAAGATTTAAGACATAAGAATGTATTACAAACCTTTAATTCGGGTGTAGTGAGATTAAATTTGTAAAATATATTGATGATTTGCTTTAAATTTCATCCAAAAGCATGTTTGTATTTTTAGGAATAAGATCTTGTAATGAATATGATATTTTTAATCTCATGTACATATCGATAGTCATTTCAGCTATATTTGAATAATATTGACTAAATTTTAGCTACCCATCCATCATTAGAATGTCTGAACCATCTCAGTAAAGTAATTAGTTTGGACTCATTTCTTTCTTAGTAATACTTAGTGGCATTTACATACTTATCTATATTAATTAATAACTCAGCCAAATTTATCCTCTTTTGACATCTAAACAAATATTCCGTAATCAAATTAATGAAGTTGCCTTCCAATTAGTGTGAATTATAACCGCTTCTAGGGTACTCATCTATTAAACAGCATGAATTAACAGGTGACAAACTAATGTGTGCAAAGGAATTACAAATAAAAAATTGCATAAATAACATGCGACACAAACTGTTCCACATGCAAAATTTGTTGCTCAATCCATTTGTTACAAAAAGCGGTGAACTTTACAGAGATGGAAAGACACAAGAGGAAAAAATCTTACAAGAGGTTGTGAGGCATGTCTCTTTTGATATTCTGCTTGAAAGCTCAACTTCCCTTTGCTAGAAGATATTACATTACCACATAGCTCACGCACCTGAAGCAGCTCGCTATTTTTCATTCTCATGTGTTCATATAAGCTATCAGCCTGAAATTTTGATGTGAAATAGTAACAAAGCCAAAGACAGGTATCAAAGAAACCTAGCAGCATGTGTATCACTGCTGCCTTCTTATCATTTCAATATAGCTGGATAATCCAAAAAATCTTTGCACATATCAATAATCAAAAGGCTATGAAGCAACAATGTTAAGAATCTATAGCATCCATAAACAATAAATAAATTTCAAAATAACTCAATACCATGGGAATATGCTGAAATAAAAAAAAAAATCCTTTCAGTAATTCATAATTTGTCAAACCCAGGCATATACGAGCCATTGGACAAAAGAATTACTTCAATTGAAGGCTACCTGAAATGGGCTCTTGAACCACTATCTCAACCATAATATCAAATGGTTGCATATGAATTGAAGGTTCATTACGACGAACTTAAAAGCTAGCTAATCTTTCTATTCAAATTCCACGAGGATAGGATACCACTGACGTTAATTGCCCAATACACTGTTCTTAAAAAAATATCTCGAATTTTGTCAAGTTTACCACAACCATTAGGTAAGTAACTTATTAGTTTTTCTCATTTAGGGTGTGTTTGCGATTGCTTATTGAAAACATTTCTATGTTGCTTTTGCTTAAAGTTGGAAAAAGTTAATTTTAAGCAAAAGCATTGAGTGTTTGTTATTTAAATAAAAAAACAGCTTAATAAACTTAAATTAATTACGAAATTGCCACAAAACAACTTAAAGCAGTCAAAAGCATGTCATGACCTGCTTCTCTGTTTCTGCTTTTTTCTGCTTATTTTAGAGAAGCAATAGCAGAAGCAAATAAATAAAACACCCAAAAACTGTTTTTTTATCTGAAAAGCAGATAAGCAGTTTTCATAAGCAATTGCAAACACCTACCAATTCTAGTGAGCAATTACTAATGGTAATTGGATTATTTATTTATTTTTGCAGGGAAGGGGCTAAATTCTGTAGCCCAGAAAGAAGGGCCCATATTTTTCAACATGTTCTATTTCTGAAAGAGACATACTGATTAGATTTATACCCAAAACCATAAGCCATAAATGATGTTATGAGAACACGTGTGACTTATTGTTTTTATATTTGATATTTTGCTTAATTCTGATATTTTCTTGTTTGAGTTGAATGAATGTAACATGCTACGATAGTGTTGTTCATAAAAAAAAAAAAAACAGAAATATTTTAATTTTTTTTCATACTCTCGCATATATAAATTCTTTGCAAATTTTATACAGGAGGAAGAAACACAGTAATATTATCATTTAGTTTTGATTTTGTTTGTTTATTTATTTACTTCTAGCATTTTTATATAATAATCGGTGTTAGAAATGAGAATGTTATTATTCAAACAATATTGCACAGAAAATAGAATGCCCAATTTATGATGTGTCAAATTGGCATAAATCGAATAATAATTCATATTATCGTGACAAAAATCTGGATATTCAAATTAATTATACGATGATTTGAGTTCAGTTTTTGCAGGATGATTGATTTTAACATTTCTACTGATTTAGATATTTTAAAAATGTGTTGGCATTGTTGTAGTGTTGAAATGATTTGTTTTGTCTGGAATTGTAATGATGGTATTGGTGGATAATTTTTTGTTAAAAAAATATTATGCCGGTAATTTGCATCGATATTTAATTTGGCATAACTTATTATTAGTGTTAATTTTTTGTTTAAAACTAGCTGACTGAGCTAGGTTATGGATTATAATATCAAATGGGTATATTTCTATTTAGTTTAAAACACCCAAATGCAAAATCCTAATTTCACTCCAGTTACAGCATCTCAACCAAAGAGCAACACGAATCGTAACGCAAATGGAAAACAGTCATAAAGCATATTAGAACGCACCTGTTTGGATTCAGAGAGTGGTGGTACTGGAGAAGGTTTTGAAGAAGAACCCGGAATAGGACCCTTATAAGGGAAGTATCTATTCTTCTCTGCGTCATAGTAAAATCCTGGAAGTTCTGCCGAAATCAAACCACCAGTTAATACTAGCTATTCTCCTAATAATTGCAAGTTGAAGAGAAAAAGAGAGACCACCTTTGGGCATGACCGGAGCTATTAGTATCTGATACGCGACGGTGGCAGCAGCAAAGTCGAGGGAGAAGAGAGAGCGGCGGTAGGCCGACGGTTTCCGGTGAACTTGGTGTTTGCACTTAGCATCAACCTCAATTTCTTTTCCTTGGTTATTTTCTGTTTATAGGTTTGGTTAACAGGTTCCCAGAAATTGACCAAGCCCTATTATAATATTATTTTTGGGATAAGTTCGTACCGGTACCCTAAATTAAAAGTTTGTTCATCTTATAATATGGGTAAAAACTTACAATCATTTAAGTCCACTTTATTTTGAAAAGCCAAATCACCATTTAAACACACATTTCCATCTCGTCTTTCCCGACTACATTCGGGCTCTTCATATCTCTTATTTCGATTCCATTACAGATTTCATTCGAGCTCTTCCTTACATCTCTTATTTCAATTCCAATCTACTCGTAAACTTACATTCCATTTCTTCGTTTTTCGGGGGGACATTCTGTGACTACAAATTTATATGGCTCCAAAATCAATCAAAAGTATTAGTGCAAAAGCTCTAAGGAAGACGACAACACAAAGAAAAACTTTGAGAAAATCTGGTAACAATTGGATTTTCGCTTCCTAATGAATGGTTGTTGAAATTTTTAGGGTTTTAATTTGGTTTATTTTTCGATTATTGTTGTTTGAATGGTATTGTTGAGAATTTAGGGTTTGCGATTATGGTTACGGTTTGAAAGGTTTTTTCTGATTACGGTTTGTTTATTTTTCCGATTATGGTTTCTGATGCACGGAATATCCATGTAAAGGTATATTTGATGCACGAAAAATTATTTGTTTAGTGGGATTTCATTTTAGCTCGTTTGAATGGTTTAATGTCAAGGTATTCTGATTCACAAAATATCCATGTAAAGGTATTTTTGATGCACGGAAAATTATTTGTTTAGTGGGATTTCATTTTAACTCGTTCAAATGGTTTAGTGTCAAGGTATTCTGATGCACGAAATATTCATGTAAAATGTATTTTTAATGCACGAAAAATTATTTTGTTAGTGTCCAGGTATTTTTCGTGCACCAATAAGGAGTTGTTGTGTCAAGGTATTTTTGATGTAAAGGTATTTTTGGTGCACGAAAAATTTGGGGATTACAGAATGACAATCAATATCTTTTTATTTTGTAAGTGTCAAAGTGTAGTATATAATCAATAACGTATCCTTAATTGTTGTTTTCATCTCAGCATCGCCTCCGCCCTCGCCAAGCAACCAAGATATAACCCAGAAATGGCACAGATCTGAATTTTACAGAGCAAACATGCAGGCGGTGGTAACAGACCTAAAGAAATTTAAACTGCGAGAAGAACATTTTGTAGTGTTGCAGCGAACACCATTTTGGTTGATTGTGAATGGAATTCAGACTGACCGAGTGGTCATTGATCATTGCAAGAAGCGTGATCTCCCAATTATGGAAATAATTTATTGTCTGAATTCACATTTGGGGATTACAGAATGGCAATCAATATCAATGATGTCCGTTTATTTTTGGAATAAGGGATGGCATTGAAGACATTGATATGCAGTTGGTAGATTATCCACGGAAATCATTCTTAAGTAGGTTCTTCCATGAGAAGGAGTCCAAAAGTAATTATAGAATGAGCAAGAGCTCGATTTACAAGAAATTGACATCGAAAGTAGCAAGGGGGGATTCTACTACTGTAAATGATGTTGCCAGATTGGTGACTCGGTACTTGCTGGCGACATTCTTCATCTCTACAAAATCATCAAACATGTCATGGGCGTACACTGCCTTGGTGGATGACCTGGATAAAATTTGCACGCACAACGGGTCAGAACACATATTAAAGAATTTGTTAATCAGTTTAGTTGAATCGAACACAGAAAAACACTCTGGGTGCGTTCCTCTGATACTTGTAAGTCGTTTTGTAATCCCCACTTGAAATTAATTTTCTTAATTTTTGTTGATTACATTGTTTCACATTTATGTGTAGTATTGGCTATGCGATATGACAAACCTGATGATCCAATAGATGTGAACTTGGTCCCAAGGTTCATGAAATGAGATCTTGAAGAGTTATACAAGAAGCTCCAGTCGATTAAAATCAAGGAGCTTGACCGTGCTTACGTAAGTATTAGTGAACTCCATTTATTGTGTATGTAAAATCATTTATGGTGCATGTATAATAACACATTAATCTACTGTAAAAGTAAAATGTTGCAGGAAACTTATATTGGTGCACGAACATTTTTATATTGGTGCATGAACATTATAACTTATATTGGTTCACAAAAGTTATATTGCTGCACTAACATTTGAACTTGTACTGGTGCACGAACATTTTATATTGATGCACGAACATTTGAACTTATATTGCTGCACGAAAGTTATATTTGTGCACTAACATTTGACTTTATACTTGTTCATGAACATTTTTATATTGGTGCACGAACATTTGTACTTATATTGGCGCACAAAACTTATATTGGTGCACTAACATTTGAACTTGTACTGGTGCACGAACATTTTTATAGTGGTGTACGAACATTTGAACTTATTTGGTGCACTAACATTTTTGTATTGGTGCACTAACATTTGAACTTATACTGGTGCACGAACATTTTATACTGATGCACGAACATTTGAACTTATATTGGTGCACAAAATTTATATTGATGCACTAACATTTGAACTTATACTGGTGCACTATCATTTTTATATTGGTGCACGAACATTTGAACATATATTGGGGCACGAAAGTTATATTGGTGCACTAACATTTGAACTTGTACTGGTGCACGAACATTTTTATACTGGTGCACGAACATTTGAACTTATATTGGTGTTTGGAACTTATATTGATGCACTAACATTTGAACTTATACTGGTGCACGAACATTTTTATATTGATGCACGAACATTTGTGAACTTATATTGGTGCACGAAAGTTATATTGGTGCACTAACATTTGAACTTATTTGGTTTGGTGCACAAACAGTTTTGTATTGGTGCATGAACATTTGAACTTATACTGGTGCACATTTTTGTCTTGGTGCACGAACATTTGAACTATATTGGTGTTTGAAACTTATATTGATGCAATAACATTTTTATATTGATGCACGAACTTTTTTATATTAATACACGAACGTTTGAACTTATATTGGTGCACGAACATTTGTTTATTGGTGCATGAACATTTTCATATTTGTGCACGAACATTTGAACTAATATTGGTGCTTGAAATTTTATGCTACTTATCTATACCACTATAAACAATTGGATGCA
This sequence comes from Haberlea rhodopensis, assembly GCA_907163345.1. Taxonomy (NCBI): domain Eukaryota; kingdom Viridiplantae; phylum Streptophyta; class Magnoliopsida; order Lamiales; family Gesneriaceae; genus Haberlea; species Haberlea rhodopensis. The sequence goes on along the minus strand of CAJQUN010000004.1, from coordinate 7,032,958 downwards.
GATAAAGGAAATAAGTTTGCCAATGTCAAATGAGGAAGGTGACCTTCTGCACCTCATTGTTAGCGATAAACAAGAATCCCACATCTCTTCACATTCAACCAACAAGATACACAAGAAAACCAAGAACAACAAATTCAAGAACCAACAATTGCTTAACCACAACCTGCAGAACAACAAATTGATGAACCACCTACGACATAAGAACATTCGAATGAGTCAACAATCATGTTTTATGCATATACACCATACACCACAATTGCTGAGATTTTTATTGATCTGAGTGGGCATACTATAGTGTACAATTTATACGATGACTACAACATATCCAGTGATGATAACTTGGTGGAGGTGTTTGTCAATAACGAGCCAGAAGATGTGGGTATCGAAAGTCCTCAGCCGACGGAAACAGCTCAAAAATCAGAACTTCCTCAATATGAAGAGGTATTGCCGCAACTTGAGTAAATAAAGGTAGCGTTTTTGACAAAGGAAATGGAGTTGCATGGATGCCTTTGTTCAAGAGACGGAAGTAATGGCTACAGCAAAATTCCTTGAACAAGCAGAATTCAGAACACAGCTTGAGGAATCAAAAACAATTCTTCTGCTGAAAGAAGAGGAGCTGAAAGACTTGCATACAAGATTTGATGAACAAGAAGATCTTGATTCACAGCTCCATTCCAAATTGAAAGAATAAAACATGATAAGGACACACTTGAGAACGAGCTGAGCAACACAAAAGCAATTACTCGGATGTTGAATGACGAAAATCAGAAACTCGTCAAAGAAAATGAGGAACAGATATCGATGGTGAAACATATCAAGAACCGAATTGACAGAATGAGCAAAAAAGATAAGGACCACACTTACCCTAAGCAGAAAAGAGCTAAGAGGTCAAATAAAAATGAAGAAATTGAAGAAGAAGATAAAAAAAATGTAAGTAAGGACATCATACTATTGCAGGACGTTGATGATTTTGAAGGTCTAGAGAGCTGTGGGAAAAAGAATAAGGACGGGACATTAATTTTTAAAACACAAAATGTTGCCTTCAAACGATTGACAAAAGTAGAAAAGGATTTCGTAATGAAAGTTAACAGGAGCATGGGCAATGGTATGCCTTTATTTTTTTAAAACAAAAAATTTTATAAACATTGTTCGAAACAAAAATTGTTGGACTTTATCATTCTGTGCAGGGGAGTCATATGGACGGACAATATATCAGAGAAGACAATACATGTTAGAGATATTGGCGCCATTCTCAACGGACTGCCAATTCCCAATTATGTAAGCGATTTTAATTAACCATATGTCTTAAGTCATTAACAAATTATTTGTGCACTTATTTAGATGTTGATATTCACTTAACTTGTGACACTATCTTATCATGACTCTCAGATTGGCGAAAAAATGAGAGATGAAGTTGTCATATGAATTTGACAGCATGTGTTGGGTAATAAAACTTAAATGGTCATTTTTTTTTTTTTTTTTTTGCATCTTGACAGATGTACGTTGTAAAAATTTCACAATCAGTGTAATGCCAAGAGGTTGCAAAACACCAAATTGATGGCAAGCTAGCCGAGGCCATGAATTATCATTTCTTGATTTTCCCAATAAACAAGTGCATTCGTGAGGACCCACTTGTCACACCTGGCTATCACTGGACATTGCTGGTATTTGATATTCAGGAATGTCAGTGGACACATTACAATTCTATTATGCCACGAAGGGAAGATGAAACCGATTATTACTTTGAAAGGAGAAAACTACTGGTAATTTTGGTAAAATGTTTTTAGTTTACTTTGTCCAAATACTATAAGTAAATTAATAAAATAATATGAACTCTTCTTAAATTTACAGAAAGCAGACATCAATGAAAAAATGGACAAAATTATACAAGAGGACCCCATATCAGAGGGTGTGCAACACAGTCAGAGCTAACACAGTTATGAAATTGAGTCATACAAAGAAGCAGCACAACAGAAGCCTGGCTTTAGTAGACTGTGGCATATTCGTCTGCATGAATGTGAAAAAAGTTATGAAAGGTCATGTAAGGACCCCAAGCCCTTAACCCTTAATTAGTGTATTAACCACTATGTGTGGCACATGCTTTCAATAAAAAGCCAATCGGGAAGCTCAGATGATACTTTATCATTGCATGGCAATTACAAAAAAATTCCTTTAACACTCAATGTTATAAGGTCATCAGCCTAACAACGAAATAGACTCACAAAGTTCGCCCAATACCATCCCTTTTTGCCACTTTTCACATTGTGGACTTTTATAAAAATTTGGGCAGAGTCTCCCCATAAATAGAGCTATCCCGAATAAAGGCACAACACATAACGTAATTCCCGGCCAGGGAAAACATAATACTCATCAGAAAGCAGTAATACCAAGTAAATTCCCAGCCAGGGAAGACACCACACATATGACGACATAAATGGGTCTCAACACCCACATAATACACTAACGACTCTCATATCATTAGCATTCTACCACAATTGCATGCAACATATAATGAAAGAGAGGAAGGCTCATGCCTTTATATACAACCCATATACAAGAATGTCCGTGCTCACATGCGAGCATCATAAATGTGTATATAAACTTCGGGTGTATATAAGTACTCTATACGATACCGTGCTCCATCAAGCCCTGGTACCACGATCCTGTGAGTACATCCAATCAACAGCTCGAGCTCAGCTCCACAGCCATCGATGCACCTGTTCACCTGCCCCAACAGAGACAGCCCCCAACGGGGTGAGCATACCAATACACAAAATCTCATAATCACAATAATGAAATTCATAATTTACAACAGAAGTAAATATTAATGAATTTTAAATGATACTCCCTGGATGGCAACATCCTCATCCGGGATTTCGTGTACTGTCCCTGTTCTCACAATCATCAAACTCATCAAATCTCAAAAATCAGTAAATCAACGCATTGATTAACTCATCGCATGCCTAGTTCTCGAATATCAATAATTATGATTCCAAGTTCATCATTCATGCAAATGTAGATATCTCAATATCTAATACTGATTTCATAGCCTCGCTATTAATCACAAATAGCTCAAATGCCTAGCATTTATTTTACCAATTCTTCATTATACCTAGACATCTCAAATGTCTTATAATGAATACATGATCCCACGATCATTCTCAGGCATCTCAAATGCCCTACAATGGTCATATAAACCCAGTACCCCATATATCATGTAAGAGTCATCCTACTCTAGTGTCACGCACGCTACAAGCGGCGATATCAAGATTTGGGTCATTCCTTGGCTATATCAACATATATATATATATATAATCCTCATGCGCGATTATTCAATGAAATCAAATTTCATTATGCATTCACAAATGCCCTAATATATAGAAATGCTCGTACGTCGCACGTACCTTAAATCTCCGAAGTCCGAGCCAAACCTTGCTCGAGTTCCATGCCCCGAGGAACGATGTGCTAACCCGATAAATAATTCACAATTATTTACGAACATGCAACCCATGCTCAAGCACACCCAACCCTCAAAACATTGTCAACACACGACAATTAACCTCTTAAAAGACCCGGGGCAGGGTACATGCAGGGAGGGAAATAAATGAGACAATATCGAAATTTGTTCAAGAATACCCTACAAAAATCGAACCCGAATCTCACAATTTCGAACCCAATTAAATACCATAATTCATCTAAAATGTGAATTAAGCTATCCAAGCAAGAATCAACACCCCTTGCCAAAAACCCCCAATTTTCGAACTCAACCCTTTAAATTCGAACCCAAACAAGCCCTTAAATTCGAACCCTTAATATTCTTCAAATTCGAACACAATAAAGGCAGAGAAATACACGAAAATGACGAAAAAGGGGTAAGGGAGGTTACCCAATCGAAAATCGGAAGAAATCGGACGAAAATCGATGAACCCTAGAAATTGGGGATCGACGCCTCCAGCCAAAATCCGACTTCAAAACGCGACGAAACTTCGAATTGATGGAGGGGAAAGCTGCGCCTCGACGAGACGAAGCAGGTGATAGGTCGCACGCGGCGAACGGCGGCCGGACGGCGGCGGACGAAGCGCCTGAAGCGGCGAGGGCAGGGGAGGTCGGGAAATCGCGCGCGGGAGGGAGAGAGAGGAAAGTGGGCTGAAATGAAATTAATTCTAAAATTTTGGGTTCAATTGGTATTTATAGCAAAATACCCCGAAAAATTAATAGCCCCACAAATACATCATGATTCATTAAAAATCATCTGTTTTCAAAAACTCTCTCTCTAACTCCAAAACCCCCTACCAGTGCTCACACAGCACCCGAGATCCCGAGACACATCAAAAACCCAACTCTTAGGTTTTTCACCCAAATGAGAATACAATCTCAACCTCTGGATCCAGCGATCCCAACTACCCAATTAAACGAGCCCAGAAGGCCCAACACCTCAATTAAATTCCAAATCGCCACGTAAAACCACTTTAGGGATTATTAACACTACGGGATTAACACCTATAATCCCTGGTCATCACAGGTCAACCAGCACCAAAGCATTCAAACTTGGATTATAATACTGGTTACCGGGTTAAGATGGCGAAAATGATAATTCTAGATGCAAAAGACTCTTAGTTCTTAAGTTCTAACTTCTTCAAAATATATAATATTTTGTAGTTCTTATTAAGTTCAGGTAACTGATGCATGCAACATGTATATAATAGTTCAAGAACAAGATATTGGTGCACGAACATAAATTATAGTGGTGCACGATAATATATTATACTGGTGCTCGAACATAACCTCACTGGTGCACGAAAATAAAATATATTGTGCACGAGAGTTAGCGCAACATAACTAGTGCACAGGCTATAAACTTATATTGGTGCATTAAAACTTATATTGGTGCACGGAACATATTGGTGCACGAAATTTATTTTGGGGCACGAGCGTTTAAAACTTATATTGATGCACAAAACTTATATTGGTGCACGGACATTTAAACTTATATTGGTGCACGAAACTTATATTGGTGCACGGACATTTAAAATTATATTGATGCACGATAAAAAATTAAAATGGTGCTCGAACATTAATCATATTGTTGCACAAAAAAATTAAACTGATGCATGAACATAAAGTATGATTGATGGGTTTTGGGCTTTAGTTTATTTTAGTCCCACATTGGAAAAATGAACTAAAGTGGCCAAATGTTTTAGTATAAATTAAGGCTTGAGGCCTTTGGTTTAAGTGCACCAGTCAATAGCTTGTCTAGCAACTTTTGGCTTTAGATATATTTCTCTCTTGTTTTAGAATCTAGTAAAAGTCTTAGTATGCTCTGTGGTTGCAGCTGTGTCTGAGCTTCCACATCAAAATGGATTTTACTAGATGTCTTTGTTGTAAGGGGAGAGGTGTGAGTGATAAAGTGTGGCTAGTGGGAAAAGCTTTGTGGGTGTATTTGGGGTGAGAAGAGAAATTATGTGGTTGTAATAATTTTTCATATAGTGTATTTTCTTCTCTGGTCCTGGTGGTTTTTCTCCTGATTTGGGAGTTTTCCACGTTAAATCCTTGTGTTGTTATTAGTTCTCCTTTTGCTTGCTTTTCACATAAAAGGTGCATCCTGGGGGTGAATTTGGAGGGTCAAATTCCCAACAAGTGGTATCAGAGCCTGGGTCCTTTTGCGGTGGTGGAGCTTTGGTGTGGTAGGTGAATAGGTAGTGACTAAGGAGATTCTGTCTAGGAAAATTGGTATTTAAGTGGGACCATTGTGACCCCACCAATTTACCTGGGAACCTTGAAGTTCTGTCTAGGAAAGATCGAGATCCTCTCTTTCCTGGGAGCTTACTTAGTGTGTACTATTCAGGTCTACGGTAAAATTCATCAAAGTATCAGAAGATGTCGGGAAGCAGAGTTTCAAATGCAGCAAGATTTGATGTGGAAAAATTTGATGGGAAAATCAACTTTGGCTTGTGGCAAGTGCAAGTCAGGGATGTGTTCATTCAGTCTGGTTTACACAAGGTGTTGAAGGACAGAGTATTCCCTGAAAGCAGCAGTGATACTAGTTTGACTGGCGGAACAACTAGTGCAACAGGTAAAGCTGGAATGAGCAATGAAGATTGGGAGGATCTGGATTTGAGAGCAGCAAGTGCTATCCGTCTGTGCCTGGCCAAAAATGTTCTTGCAAATGTGCATGGAATGTCTACGGCGAAGGAACTCTGGGAAAAACTGGAAGAGTTGTATTAGACAAAGGGCGTCTCAAATCGGGTGTATCTGAAAGAGCAGTTTCATACATTGCGAATGAATGAAGGTACTACTATTTCAGATCATTTAAGCGTTCTCAATGGCATTGTTTCAGAGCTGGAATCCATTGGAGTTAGAATTGATGATGAGGATCAGGCCTTGAGACTCATCTGGTCTCTTCCACGTTCGTATGAGCACATGAAGCCGATATTAATTCATGGAAAGGAGAAATCATTTTCTCAGAGGTTACTGGTAAGCTTCTTTCTGAAGAGAGGAGACTTGGCGGGAGTAACGGTTCACATGAAAGTTTTGCAATGGTGGCTCATAATTGGAAGAAGAAGAATTCCATGAAGAAATCCTGTTGGGGTGTGGACAACCTGGTCATATAAAGAAAAATTGTCCAAGAGCTGGAGCGGGTTCGGCAAATTGCTCTGTATCAGCAAGTGGAGATGCTGATAATGAAGCTAACATTGTCTCCTCTTTTGATGTCCTCTGAAAAAGGACATGTACATCCTTATGGCATGTCGTTGTCCCCAAGTTGCCATGATAAAGGATGTAAAATGATAGCGGGTCCAAAGTTTTGCACACGAGCATTGGTTTGGCATTGATGCAGGTTGTGTGATGGAAATTCATGTCGATGGCTGATTAACTTCCAGGAAAGCCAAAAAGTGGGAGTTGCACCATAATTTTTCAGCAAGGTTATTTTTTCGACATGGGCCGAATTGAAATGCTTGGAATGGTTTATTCTGAGTGGGGTATGCTTTTATGGTGGAGCATGGTAATTCTCTACATTGAGAATTATGACTGTTTTTGCAGTATTGGTAGCAGAAACTATGAAGATCTTCATCAAGGTGGAGCGTTGCTGGACGATAAAGCCCAAGGTGGAGATTGATGGGTTTTGGGCTTTAGTTTATTTTAGTCCCACATTGGAAAAATGAACTAAAGTGGCCAAATGTTTTAGTATAAATTAAGGCTTGAGGCCTTTGGTTTAAGTGCACCAGTCAATAGCTTGTCTAGCAACTTTTGGCTTTAGATATATTTCTCTCTTGTTTTAGAATCTAGTAAAAGTCTTAGTATGCTCTGTGGTTGCAGCTGTGTCTGAGCTTCCACATCAAAATGGATTTTACTAGATGTCTTTGTTGTAAGGGGAGAGGTGTGAGTGATAAAGTGTGGCTAGTGGGAAAAGCTTTGTGGGTGTATTTGGGGTGAGAAGAGAAATTATGTGGTTGTAATAATTTTTCATATAGTGTATTTTCTTCTCTGGTCCTGGTGGTTTTTCTCCTGATTTGGGAGTTTTCCACGTTAAATCCTTGTGTTGTTATTAGTTCTCCTTTTGCTTGCTTTTCACATAAAAGGTGCATCCTGGGGGGTGAATTTGGAGGGTCAAATTCCCAACAAGTTGTAAGGGGAGGAGTGTGAGTGATAAAGTGTGGCTAGTGAGAAAAACTTTGTGGGTGTGTTTGGGGTTAGAAGAGAAATTATGTGGTTGTAATAATTTTCCATATAGTGTATTTTCTTCTCTGGTCCTGGTGGTTTTTCTCCTGATTTGGGAGTTTTCCATGTTAAATCCTTGTGTTGTTATTATTTCTCCTTTTGCTTGCTTTCCACATAAAAGGTGCATCCTGGGGGTGAATTTGGGGGGTCAAATTCCCAACAAGTGGTATCAGAGCCTGGGTCCTTTTGCGGCGGTGGAGCTTTGGTGTGGTAGGTGATACGTAGTGACTAAGGAGGTTCTGTCTAGGAAAATTGGTATTTAAGTGGGACCATTGTGACCCCACCAATTTACCTGGGAACTTTGAAGTTTTGTATAGGAAAGATCGAGATCCTCTATTTCCTGGGAGCTTACTTAGTGTGTACTATTCAGGTCTACGGTAAAATTTATCAAAGTATCAGAAGATGTCGGGAAGCAGAGTCTCAAATGCAGTCAGATTTGATGTGGAGAAATTTGATGGGAAAATCAACTTTGGCTTGTGGCAAGTGCAAGTCAAGGATGTGTTGATTCAGTCTGGTTTACACAAGGCGTTGAAGGACAGAGTATTCCCTGAAAGCAGCAGTGATACTAGTTCGACTGGTGGAACGACTAGTGCAACAGGTAAAGCTGGAATGAGCAATGAAGATTGGGAGGATCTGGATTTGAGAGCAGCAAGTGCTATCCGTCTGTGCCTGGCCAAAAATGTTCTTGCAAATGTGCATGGAATGTCTACGGCGAAGGAACTCTGGGAAAAACTGGAAGAGTTGTATCAGACAAAGGGCGTCTCAAATCGGGTGTATCTGAAAGAGCAGTTTCATACATTGCGAATGAATGAAGGTACTACTATTTCAGATCATTTAAGCGTTCTCAATGGCATTGTTTCAGAGCTGGAATCCATTGGAGTTAGAATCGATGATGAGAATCAGGCCTTGAGACTAATCTGGTCTCTTCCACGTTCGTATGAGCACATGAAACCGATACTGATTCATGGAAAGGAGAAAATCATTTTCTCAGAGGTTACTGGTAAGCTTCTTTCTGAAGAGAGGAGACTTGGCGGGAGCAACGGTTCACATGAAAGTTTTGCAATGGTGGCTCATAATTGGAAGAAGAAGAATTCTTTGAAGAAATCCTGTTGGGGTGTGGACAACCTGGTCATATCAAGAAAAATTGTCCAAGAGCTGGAGCGGGTTCGAAAAATTGCTCTGTATCAGCAAGTGGAGATGCTGATAATGAAGCTAACATTGTCTCCTCTTTTGATGTCCTCTGAAAAAGGACATGTACATCCTAATGGCATGCCGCTGTCCCGAAGTTGCCATGAAAAAGGATGTAAAATGTTAGCGGGTCTACAGTTTTGCACACGGGCATTGGTTTGGCATTGATGCAGGGTGTGTGGTGGAAATTCATGTCGATGCTGATTAACTTCCAGGAGAGCCAAAAAGTGGGAGTTGCACCATAATTTTTCAGCAAGGTTATTTTTTCGACATGGGCCGAATTGAAATGCTTGGAATGGTTTATTCTGAGTGGAGTATGTTCTTTATGGTGGAGCATGGTAATATTCTGCATTGAGAATTATGATTGTCTTTGCAGTGTTGGTAGCGGAAGGTATGAAGATCTTCATCAGGGTGGAGTATTGTGGGACGACAAAGCCACAAGGTAGAGATTGATGGGTTGAGCTTTGTCAAAAGAGTGGGAGGCACCTGTATCTATCAAAATAAAAGAAGGGTACGTAAATAAATGACACGTACCGGCGATCACCTCCTCTGGGGCTGCCTGAGCCTGCTCTCTGGTCAGTGCATACACCTGTCCCTGGGACGGTCCCACTGTCTGACCTCCCGATGGTCGAGGCACAAACTGCTGCCTCTGGTGTACTGTCCTGTCATCAAATCTCGGCCTGTTGCCCTGAAACTCTGATTGTCCTCCCCGGGTGGGGCAATACCGAGAGATGTGGCCCATCTTGCCACAGCTATAACAGGCAGGGTACTTATTCGAAGAATGTGGCCCTCCACAATTGTCGCACCTTGACTCCCCCGATCTATTTCCCTGCGTAGACCCTCGGTTGGCGGACCAATTGCTCTTCTTGTTCTCCTGCTTCTGCCCAAAGAATTTCTTTCCACTAAACCATGAAGATGAAGAGGCACCACGAGGTTTAAATGATTCCCCTCGGGGCCTCAAGTTATCATTAACTTGTCTCTGTTGTGGTGCTTGTGGGGGTCGCACTAGGATAGGCTCCAACTCCTATCTCTGCAAGCTCTGCTCTTGTGAGAGCATCATCAAAAGAAGTGGGGTTATTGGTGATAACCCGGTCAAAGAGCTCCGGTCGCAATCCCTTCATGAAGTTTCTCATCTTTGCGTGTCCATTGGTGGCAATGTGGGGAACATACCTCAGCAACGAGGAATACTGCATGGCATAATCTGACACTGTCATGCTCCCTTGTTTCAAACTTGCAAACTCGTCCTCCTTCGTCTGTCTCGCCGCTGCAGAGAAGTACCGGTTCAGAAACCGGGTTCTGAAGAGTGTCCAATCAATCACAGCACCCTGTGCTCTCAGTTCCATTACCGTGCTCCTCCACCACATTAAAGGTTTCTTTGCCAACTGGAACTCCGCCAGCCTCAGCCATGCTGTGACAGCACAAGGAGCCGATACAAATATCTGTTCAAGCCTCTCTAGCCACTCTTCGGCCTCCTCCCCTGATTCCGTCCCCTCAAACCGGGGCGGGTGGTAAGACAGAAACTGAGTCAAGCTGATCTCACCAGGTAGTAATAACTGAGCCACTGGTTCCATGCCTACAGCTGGTGGAGGTAAAGGGTTTGCCTGACCAATACTAGAGTTCACGCTCCCAACATCACCAACCTCTTCATTAAGGTTCCCCGCATTCATAGCAGCCATGCTATAACACAAAGGTTAACAACAATTCCAAAACAAATATATATGTTATGCCGTTAGATAACAGGAATGATAATAAGCATGTTAGTATAACAGTATATACAACAATATGCACCACATGCATAAACATGCTTCAAATGTAAGCACCTAGCCAATCATGCTAAGGCTACCCTTCACTCGTTCACGGGTTCTCTAACCACTGCTCTGATACCACTAATATAAGGACCCTAGTTCCTTAAGTGCGGATTAAAGGCATAATTAGAGCTAATATAAATGATCAGAGTAAAATAATCGTGTTGAGACTATGAGCCTTAAGAATTACATGCCAAAATGAGGACTATCAAATGGATTAGTTACATTCCCAATCGAATGAATGTATTTACTATAGCTTTACACTACTCCTAGAGTAGATACTATACAAAATTAATCCTGTCCTTCCTTCCTCAAAAGAATTCTTCACAAGCTCACCACCTCAACCCGCTTAGCCCTTCTTATCATGCCAAAAAGTACCTACAAGGACAACCCCCAAACATGAGCAATGATAACATTCATATTCAACACAATATGAATATAAAGCGTAAATGTATAAATCACAATAAAACACTTCCTGTTTTCCCATGCATTTCAAACGCTTCCAGTTTGGTTGTCCCTGTACAATAACTCATGAGTATAATCAATAGATTATTTAATGGTCTACACATGTCATGACATAATCCATCTCATCAACACCAAATACCAATCACCAATCCCTAGTCTGTCCATCACAATGTATTTTAATGCCCCTCGCTTATTTACATATAGGCGAGAATAACCTCGCTTCAATGGACATGCGGCGCTCCCACCCCTCGCTTCACATTGAGCGGCAAATATTCTTTCCTCGCCCTATATGATAACCACGCTCAAATGTGACATGCGGCGCTCCCACCCCTCGCTTCACATTTAGCGGCAACAAATCAAATAGCGGCAAGCATTAAAATCATCAAGGGATGACCACGACTCATGGGATGTGCACCAATAACCATCATATGCATATACAATCATCATGCATAATTCAACATGTATTTGCATCCACAATGCATAATTCCACATATACTCGCATCCACAATGCATAAACAATGAGTATATTAGATACATGTACCGTTGGGTGCCCGTACGTCCTCTACGTACCTTTCCAAAAGTGGAATTGATATGGCTTCAGTTCCTTGGTTGCGTTGCTACCTGGGATGGTTCTACACAATCACACAACCCCATATTAGAAGCCAAATAATAGTCGAATACCAAAAATTCGTCAAAAGAATACATTTTTCAAAATTCCACAGCTGGCGATCGATCGCTTCGCTGAGGCGATCGATCGCCTCAATTTTTTCTTCGCGGCGATCGATCGCGCCAAACATGGCGATCGATCGCCTACCCCATGAATTGGACACTGCCTCTCGGCGATCGGTCGCCCCATTTCAGGCGATCGATCGCCTGAACTACGATTTTGCTACTGCCCATCGGCGATCGGTCGCCTCTTTTCAGGCGGTCGATCGCCTCGCACAGACTCGCGATTTTTCACCATTAATGCATACCAAAACCTTCCCAACCCATACCAAAACTTAACCATCAAAACCCACAACAAAATTACACCTCAAAACAAGCATAAATCCAACCCTCAACCAAAACAACACCAACCCACAACAAACCCATTTCAAAATCATTCAAAACCATTTCAAAACTAAACCAAACACAACAAAAATGACATGGAGGCATCCATACCTCTTGGGGACCTCAAATCTCCCAATAAACTTCACAAACAAGCTTTTTGCAAGAATTTCTCTTCACCCCTATGCTCAAACTCGAAAATGGAAGAGAAAAGAAGGGTTTGGGAGGTGTTATTTGGGAAAGTAAAGTGATGGGTGGTGAGGGGTTGGGGTATAAAGGGGTTGAGTTTAATTAAAAAGCATTCCACAATCCCATGGTGTATAAAACACCCCAACATGATATTTTTAAAAGCATTAATCCAAAATGCACCAAAATACCACTTAAACTCATGATTTCCAATTAATTGCTAACCATGGCAAATAAATCATGCTAATAACAATTTTCCCAACATGCACAACATGCACCCTGAAATGCTCTCCCGGGTCACTCTATCATGTGACTAAGCATTTCAACATGATAAATAAATCCAGCACATAATTAATTACCACCATATTAATCATATTAACACAATTAATGCCCAAATTGCAATTAATCATTTCGGGGATATCACATAGAGGCTAACCAAGGTAAGAGCCATGACATGGTGAAGCCAAGGAATGCAAAGAAGCAGAATGATATAAGCACGTTGATGAAGGGAGAGAAAGTCTAATTACATAAAGCACCACCAGCTCGCATTTTCCAAAGAAACGAAAGGTTTCATGGGTGGGACCATTCGCTGTGACTAAGATATACTTGCATGGAGCCATTAAGGTAAGTGATCCTAGTCTAGGCACTTATGTCTTAATGATGAAAGGTTGACGCACTACCCAGCCGATTTCGGAGATTCGTGCCTCACAAACCATCACAATCTTTGAGGAAATGTGGTAATAAGTCCAGCTTGGGACTGTAAATAAAGAACTAATTTTTTCCCTTCCCTTTCGTTTTAATTTTAGTAGGTAGTTCCATAATTTTAGCTAGGTTGTTGATTATTTAAATTTTTTTTGTAGGAAAAATTTTGTGCCAAAGGAAGATGAGACTCTCAAATGGTAAAAAATTTAAATGTGCTTACTGGTGACAGGCGATCGATCTCTGACTATAAGCGATCAATCGCCTCTCACGTTGACAATTTGGTTGAGCTCACTGGCCCCAGGCGATCTCTCTCTTACAATAAGCGATCGATAGCCTTGCAAAGAAAAAAACGACCAAACGCTACTGGAGACAGACAATCGATCGCTTCCTATTAGGCGATCGATCGCCCCCAAAAAGAAAAATAAGGCCCAAACGCTACTGGAGACAGGCAATTGATCGCTTCCTATAAGCGATCGATCGTCTATCGTGATTTTTTGTTTTTTTAAAAAACACTCAACCCTCACTCTGCACACAACCCTCAGATTTTCTCCTCTCTAAATCCCTAATACCCTCTTTCAAAATCCCCAAATTCCATCACAAATTTCCCTCTAATCTTCACACAAAAGTGATACATTCTCCTTTCTAGTACAATTATCTAAGTTTCTTCCAATTTTTCTACAGATTCCAAGCTAGGGTTGGGCATTCCAAGCACAAAGTGAAGATTACTCAAAGCCAAGGACCACTCACCATCAAAGTTTGGAAATCTTGAGGTACATTGGCTAGAACTTTCATGGTAATGCTCAATTTCTAAAATATTTGGGATAGTTGGACAAGATTCAATTTTTATGGATTGTGGTACAAAGGTTGTTGTTTCATAAGATTGGGGGAGTTTGATATTATTGGTTTTGTTGGGATTGGCTTAAGCTACTGGATTATTGATATTGGGTGAGAAGTTTGACATTGTTGGAGGTTGTTGAGAAGTTGCTTGTTAGTTTCCATACATATCATGGCACCAAAAAAGAAGCCAAGATGAGGGGCATCATCTTCATCCTCCACCCCTACATATGACACTTCCCTCTTTGCTAACCAAGCAGCATCAGAATTCTTTGATAAATGGCATGCCAGACCCTTGTTAAGGGAGAGGGAAATGGAGATGGACACGCTAGATTCCACCATCCTCCGAGAGGCGGAACGTCGTGGTTGGTTGAGCTTTGTGCAACCCCCATGCAATGCCGTCATCCCCATCGTCAAGGAATTTTATGCCAGCTTTAAGGTCTCCGTGAACGAACCGTATCTTACCATTCGGTAGAGGAAGTTTCTCTTTGATAGTGAACGGATCAATCGCATCTATGGGATGCCGTATATAGAAACCGATGAGTACTCCGTTAACATGCAACACCACCTCGATTATACTGAAATCATTGAACCTTTATGTGGGGAGGGGGTGGAATGGAATCTGACTTATAATGGGAAGATCAAGAATTTCAAGAAGACTCAGTTGAAACCCGAGGCAGACGTCTGGTTTACATTTATTTCTCATTGAGTCCTACCATCTACTCACACTAATGTGGTTACCAAGGAGAGAGCGGTGCTGATTTTCGTATTATGATGGTCCGCTCGATTAATATTGGGAGCATCATCTATTCCTCTATGCATTTAGAGGTGGAAGGCTCCACCACAATTGGTCTACCATTCCCTTCATTAGTCACCGAGGTGCCCTGGGAGTCTCATGAGGAGACAAGTGTGCCATTCACTCATCTTCGCCTTCCTAGACCACTGCTAGAGCCAGAGTCAACACCAAGGCCATCACAGGGGCACGATTCAGCACCAGGGCCATCACAAGCACCCGAGCAGCCCGAGTCATCACGCCGACCTGTTCCACGTCGCTATTCTACAATAGTTAATCCCACCACCAATGTTCACAGATTCCAATCTCTTGCGGAGGAGTTGATGGCTATGAACTTTTGTCAGCTATTGATGCAAGGTGAGCACAGACAGCTTCAGCAAAACCAATAGGAGATTTTACAGAATCAGGAGGACATGCGTGTAGAAATGCAAGAATTCCTGCGGTTCTCCTACGACTGGCATACGGTGGCAGCCCAAGCTCACCCCAACTTGGTTTTCCCAACGTCACCCACTCTCCAGCCATACCCACCACCCACCGACGAAGATGTTGACGATGGAGATGCCGATGAGGATGAGGGTGACGACTATTGACGGTCGTCACCGCAAGTATTACGTTGTCCTACTGTTTATTCATGTTCACTACATTGAGGACAATGTAGTAATTAAGTTTGGGGGAGTGTTGAATTTTGATTTTATTTTGTCTGATTTGCGAGTTATGTTAGTAGTGAGTCTTAGTATGTTTAACTGTGCATCCTATATCATCTCTACTGCTGCGGATCTATGATTTTAGCTTAATATTGATGAGTCCGATGAAGATCATGAAAATTATTTTTTTAGTGTAATTGGATTAAAGTAATGACTCCATGCCATGATGATATTAGTTTGACTCTACTTATTACTTGAATCTTTATGATTGTAAACATGTTGTGAATATTTTGAGTTGAGTTGACATGTTGAAAATGAGGAATAAATTGAGCACATTGAGTCGTGAACTTGTTGATTACATTTAAAGTAGTGATGATATGTGTGAACTTGGTGACATGTCTTGAGCATCTTAGAGTAATCATAGAACCTATTTGATGATGGCACTTTGAGGTGAAATTTTTATAATTATGAACTGGACTTGGACATGATTTAGGCGATCTTTGGAACGTTTGAGCCTTTCAAGCCTACCTTGTCTACATTTATCCCTAGTGTCCAACTTTGAGCTTGATTGAATAAGAATGGAAATTAGCCACCATTCAACTTTTGTTGATAAACTCATTATACCTACCTTGTTTAGCCAAAAAAATGAAATTTTTTATCTTTACCCAGGGAGTATCATGAATCTTATTAGATGCACTGGCTATACTTGATGAGCTTATTGCGAAAAGAATTGATGAATGAGAAAAGAAAAGGATAGATAAAGCCTTGTAAAAAAAAGTTGACTAAATAAGACCCAAAGCAGCCAATGCTAAAAGATAAGGAAGAGAATATCGATATGTGCTACAAAAAAGTGAATGTTACATGATATACTCTCTTCTTTGTGCTTATCCTATCTTTTTTTTTGTAACCGACACCAAAAGGCCTAACATTATAAGCTTGAAAAGACATTTATCCAAGTCTAGGAATTAATTACATTAGTGGAGAAGTGCTTGAAAACTAGGCATATGAGATACTCAATGATAATCTTGACTGTGGTTGATTAACACTGTTTTGATCTATGATGATTGTATGATGCTTGTGATTGACAACAGCACACACATAAGTTCCGAATTTGAGACTGTTATTTGACTTAAAGAGAAAACACTTCATGTCCAAAGATTTGAGAAATACTTGGTGTGGTATGAGTAAGATTTTTGAGATAAACAAATGAGCACGAAATAATCCATTTCACTTATCTGTTGTGAATTCACTGTTTTTAATTCTATTCTTGCCC
This sequence comes from Haberlea rhodopensis, assembly GCA_907163345.1. Classification (NCBI taxonomy): domain Eukaryota; kingdom Viridiplantae; phylum Streptophyta; class Magnoliopsida; order Lamiales; family Gesneriaceae; genus Haberlea; species Haberlea rhodopensis. The sequence continues at coordinate 7,016,305 of CAJQUN010000004.1, read as the reverse complement.
GATGACGATCAAGAGTTAAGTTTGGGGGAGTTGTAAGTGTCATTTTACACTTATATTTGCATATATTTCTTGCTATTTTTATAGTGATTCTTGGAAGATTTTACGCTTTTGGTTGTGTTTTTGTATATTTCTAGGAATCCGGTAGAAGTGTAAGAAACACTGAAAAACCCCGTTTTATGAACTGGAAGGTGGAACTATGACAAGACGAGTCAAGCCATTAGAAAAGAAGTGAAAAAGCTATATGAAAAACGATAGAGGCGGTCGATCGCACACTACCATGAGATTGATCGCCATCAGCCAGAAACGTGAAGGAAATTTGAAGCAAGAGGCGATCGATCGCACATTACCAAGGGATCGATCGCATTGGGGCAGAACACTTATGAGATCGATCACATATCATGAAGCGATCGATCGCCACAGTGATAAAATTTCAAGCGATCGATCGCACGCAGAGTCCTTACCGAGAAAAATTCTTTAATTAAGTTTTGGGTTATATTTGTACCATATTTCTTGGGCTCATGAAGGAGAGTATAAAATGGAGTTTTTATGTCAAAAATATGTCCTTCTTAACTCTGAATAGCAGCCTACCATTGGGAGAATCCATCACCTTAGGATTCAAAGCAACGCAGCTAGAGACAAGAACATCGGATCGACACACGGGTTTCAACATCAAGTGTTTATACATATTTCTGAACTTTGTTTTAATTTTATTTTCGATTTTCAATGTTTATAGTAATGTTGTTAGGTGTTATAGAACATTGTTTTTCTGTTAATATGCTAAGCTAAGTTGTTATTGAGACAAGGGGATCATGTGTATGAACCCACAATTTTAATTCTAGTTTTTGATTGAGTTTTTGTTATATTGGTGTTTGTGTAATGCTTTTAATGCTTTTAAGGGATTAGCTACCATTTGAATGATGTTAGTTTGCAATTGAGATCAAGAGATGATATTGTAATACGGACCAATAACATATACCATGGATTTCAGACCGAGATCGAAAGATGACGTCAAATACACGAGTAATAGCTATAGATATCTAGTAATCGAAGGCTAAGGGTTTTCATAGAGTGTATGCAACATTGACTTGTTAAATAAGTGAACGAGAGTTACTTATTGCAGATCGGTGTTAGGTTTAATATAGCTCGAGAGAGTGTATTAGATATAACTGGAAAACTTGTCACCTTAGATGCATTAATTGTAATTAGAACTAGTAGATGAATTGTGGGGGATTACTCAAGTGAACCGAAGTCTCGATATTTATCTCTACTGTTTACTATCTTATTTATTTGTGGGGTGGTTGATTCCTGGATTTGGGTAATATAGTTAATCTTTCAAAACAAATTCGTAGGTTAAATATAGTATGCTAATTAAATTTGGTAATTACTAATAGTCCATGTGGGTACGACAATCCTTACTTTTAGATCATTATATTAAAACTTGACTCCGTACACTTGCGGTATATAATCACTACACTGGAATTAATTGTTTAAAATAAAAGCGACCAGTCATGACATGTCTCATTCATCATCCGATTATAACATGACATATATGATATGCCTCTCAGCTCAATATGTCAATGGCTCAGCATTCACGTCCCATATTAGTTGCACATATCATATTTACGTCCTCAACTTTATAATAGCCAACTGTATGCTCAACAGTAGCATACTTATCATGGCATCAACTATATGCCTCAACAATATAAATGTACAACAATATGATTACAACAATCATATATCTCAATCTCAACACATGTAATTAACATCACATCAACAATAAGATCAATACGCGTATGTCAATACGTACCTGTCGTGCTGTACATAATATAGAAAATCATGAGTTAACGCTTAACCTCCTTTCCGACCCATCCCCTGTGATGGTGCTACATGAACATCAACAATTATCATGTTAAAATAGGCTTCACCAATAAACTTTCCAAAAAAAAATTATACAATTAATCCTAGCGATCGATCGGTCTTTTATAGCGGTCGATTGCTTCAATTTGTAACCCTAGCGATCGATTGGTATTGATGTAGCGATCGATCGCTATTTAAGTCCAATTTTCACATAATGTTTCGGCCCCTAGCGATCGATCGGTACTCTTTCAGCGATCGATCACCAAAGCTCGTGATCGATCGGTCGCATATAGTGATCGGTCGCTACAAGTTTCAATCGCCTTATAATTTCCCCTATCTCGATGATCGATAGGTACGTTCATAGTGATCGATCGCGAGACAGCAGAAGTTCCAAACAATGGCGATTTTCATGTCTATTCTCATGGTTCTAACTCCACATCTCATAATTTAACACCAAACTTCATGGAACATAATTCAAGCATCATATGAACATGTTTTCTTAACAACACAACATATTTCATTGACTTAAATCTCATATTAATGTTCAACAAGTAAACTTCATGTCCAACTTACAAATCTATGTTCATCCCACACAAATACAAGTTAACCTAACATAAAATCTTACCAACTAGTTGAACTTTCACTTCACAATACTTCACAACTAGTTTCCCAAGCCACAACCAAGCAAAAGTTGCAACAGAAGAGACAAGGTTTGAAGAGAGCAAGTGTAGAGATTTTGTAGGTGAAAATGTATGTTCTATGAGTTTCAAATCTGATTTCCCTTATTTATAGTTAGTAATAACTCATACCATGTTTATTTCATGGGTTCTATCATGCATCAAATACATGTCTCTCTTGTAGAGTTATTATTAAACCATGTTCATATAATTCATAAAACTCATATAACTCAACAACATCAATTATTTGTTCCCAACTATGTTTAGATCAATTCTTTGCCAAGGATATTATGAACATTATTCTATCATTAAACCGTTTCGTCTTTCATACTCGGTTCAACCCAAATCGGAGTCCACATTATTCCGTAGTTATCTCATAATTACTCAATAACCATATCAAACATATATGATTCATATCGAGTCATCACACTCACCCTGTGTGTGGGTTTTTTATATTGAAACAGGTAGAACATATATGACAATGGTTCTGGAAATGAGTTCTAGCCATTGAATGATGATGCTCCTATGAGCGAGCTACCAGTATTGGTATAGGGTAATATGTTTTATACAAATAGATACATATTTATTTGTTCAATGCTCGTCTGTGAGCATCAGATATGTGTATATGGTTTGTATAAATGTTTTGAGATTTCTCTTTTCATTTGAGCACTGCATGCAATTTATTTGAGTGCAAAATTGCATAACGAATTGAGATCATGTATATTGCATTATGAAGTGTATACATATGCGAATTGTATTCATGTCGGGGGAATTTTCGTAAAATTTTAATAGAAATCATGTCATAATTACGAAGCATGTAATGATAATTATTATAAATATATACATTAATGACGATGATAAATGCACTAATGATGAAATTAGGAGTTTGGGTTCTACACATACAAACAACCCTCATTCCATATTCTTTGACTAGCTTATCATCTTGCCTAATGAGCCTAAATATAATTTTTAATCCATACATTTGAAGGGAATATGATGTGTTTCATTCATATGCACCTGTGTTATCATTGAATCAATATTTTGAGAGCTTATTGTCAAAAAGAATGAGAATGCATGAAATAAAAAGACATGCCTTGAGAAAAATAGCAAAAAAATATAACTCCAATGGGAGCCAAGACATAAAAAAAATTTGAAGTATACCTTGCAAAAAAAATACAAGGTTTGCAAAACAAACTCATGCAAGAAGAAAATCTTATATTGTTCATATCATTATATTCTCTTGTTTGATATATCTTATACTTTCGTTCATAAGCCAATACCTAGGCCAAGATACAAGTTAATAAACACCTACCTGGTTTGTGTTGCAAGTGGCTAAGATGTGTAGAAGAGTATGGAAGTGGGAGTATACTTATGTTAGTGTACAACTTGAGTTATTGTGGTTTTACATTAATTTGATATATAATATGTGCATGACACTTGTTTATGGCAACACACGCGCGTTCACTGCTTTGTTGAGTATGAAATATCTAGAGAATGAACTTGTTCCATTGTTAGCTTTTCAACGCCTTTCATGACTGTCATGTTTTAAATTATTGAGGCACTAAAGTGAGGATGAGTTTGTTAGTTATGAAACTATGAGCCACAAAAAAGATTATTAGTTTTGATCTGATTTTACTCGAGGATGAATAAAGTATAAGTATGATGGAATTTGATGTGCCTAGAAATAGATAGATCTAGTGCGTTTAATTGTCTACGATTTGGTATGTTTTGATGGCTAATTTGATACATATATTACATAATCGTATAAATGCTTGAATGTAGGTGGAATAGGAGAAAAAGAGCTAATAATGATGAATAAAGGTCAAGAAAATGCTTTGGAGATCAAAAGGAATCAAAATAGACTAAGAAAAAGGCACAAAAGAAGAGTCCTGAAAATTAAGGAAACTTGATTCATTTCCATTCTACAAGGATTCTACCATACCTATCAGTCTCCACCTCTATATGACTCGAGATTCAGACCATACAATTCATTAGTTATAGTAGGTAGATATTAGATATCTCACAAGATTTTGAAGACGGCTAAGAAGATCAACACGAAGGAGGGCTTGACGACCTCGACGAGTGGAGATCCGATTAATTTCTTTTTCCTTGCTTTTATTTTATGATTTCTAGAATAATTTTTGATTGTTTATTGATTATGTGTAGCTAAAATTTTAGTGATTGGTTGATGAAGACAATACCTTGGATTTATTAATATTGGGGAGATTCTTGTTCTTAACTATTAATTTTATTGAATATCAATGTTTTCATAAGTTTTATTGATATGATTCTTGTTTGATTATTGGATTGACAACCTAGTAATTTACATGCAATCTATTTCTAGTTATATATCGAATAAGAAATTGTTTGAGTAATCTAATTAAAGATTTGATCCAACATCAAGATTTGTACCTTATAGGAGTTGTGGTAAACTATGGTGTGAGCTTTGACACTGTGTTATGTGGAGCTTATGAAATGTTAGGAATGGAGTAATTTTCTGAGGTATGGATCCAAATAAGGATAAAGTTATTGAGGAAATTAAAGTCAGATACTGGTCTTAGCTATCTACGCTTGTTGAACCATGTTATTACTCCTTAGTGGATTGGATGGTGAATCCGGTGTCTGTCCTTCGATGTTGTCCGTTCGGTATTTACTCTCGTGATATGCTTCAAGAGAATGTGTTGCAAATGCATTTTCACGTTATTTTTTAGATCGGGTGCATGTCTCATGTTGGTTCTCTTGATGCAAGGTGGCTTTACTTTGGGCATTGAACTTATGTTTTCGTTTTTCTTCTTGATTGGGTAGACTTGGTTGTTTAGTTTTAGGCAATGCTGTGACGTCCACCTTCTTGTCTGCCTTTTGTACTTTGTGTTTTTTAACATTGACTGTGTCGTTTTGGGTCATGGTACTTACGATTAATTGTTTTTTGTTTAGGGTTGAGTACTCATTGTGCTCCCATTAATAAACTTTTTTCTTATCAAAAATAAAAATTTAAGACTGATAATTTTGAGAAAACAATTGACCAAATTTATAGAAACTGTATGTGTTATATTATTTAGATTCATCACTCACTAGTTTTGCGTGCGATTGTGATTTCAACTTAATTGTGCATATATAGATTGATTTATCGATAATAGTACATTAAAACACGTGGGCTAATTGACTAGGAATAAAGTGATGGATGAATTAGATTTTCAATTGATGAATATTCAAATAAAATTGAATCTTTTGAGAATAGATGATAGTATCCAAGATAGAGTCGACCAAAACAAAATAGATGATATTCAAATTTAATCACTTTGCTTTTTAAGTTTACTAGTTATAATTCACTCACCACACATTTTTATTGTTTTATTTTTGATTTCATTAACATAAAGATTCGCAACTCCTCGTGGGGATCGATCCCTACTCACGCTACATTATTGTTATCAATCTTGAGATTGAGTGGGGTTAATTTTGACGTACATACAAGCGCACACCAGTTAATTTGTGCCAATGCAATACACCCTATTTCGCAATATATATCGAACTAAGTTTGATTTCCATTTTAATTACATAATTCATGCTGCTTTAATATAAGATGACTTTGCTGAAGAGTTCTACAAAAGAAAGAGTACCTCCCCAAACAATTTATTTATTAAAAAATCTTTAAATAAAATACCAAAAATAAAGAAAAAAGTATAAAACGATAAAAACACAATACAAAATTTAAACCAATTTACTCCACATCTCATACATTTGTTCCTCTGATTTCAAAATAATATTATATTTGAATTACTGTCTTCCAACTTTAGCTATTCACTTAAGTGCTTATATTATAATTTTTTTTAATATTGTAATATTAAAAAAATACTGAAATTAATCTTACAAAATATATCTGAAAATTCTTTCTCGATTGGTAACTCTAAGAGGGTGTTTGACAAAGCTTATAAACTCTGTTAAACAGCTTATTATAGTACGAAATTTATGGGTGTGTATCTTAGGAAAGTAGCAAGCAAAAACAACAACTGACTTTTTAGTAAGAATGTCGAGGCGAGATTTATAATCTCTGTCCCTAAGACAATATTGCCCCGCTACGATGCTAACGATTTACTTTGACAATTTGTCTCCCAAGATACAACGACTATGATTTGTGATAGGAGCACTCCAAATTACAAATCATTTAAACCACAAAGGTTTAAAAGCGCTCAATATTCAACAATGATAAAGATCCACAAAATTACTCAAATTTTTGATCTTCCATATGATGTGAATTTCTAAAATTCCATGTCTAATTCATTCAATTGTTGTTTCTTATATAGTAGTAGTGTCATCAAGAGACACCATTTGGAAGCATCCAATCATGAAAAATTGCACCCAACATGAATGGACACACCATTTAATTTGGAAGCATCCAATCATGATAAATTGCACCCCAACATGAATGGACACATCATTTAGTTTGATTCAAATTTCCAACAATCCCCCACATGAATTAAATTAATGCATGTATGTAATTGAGTGCTTTTAACAAACTATTATAACAAACTATTTATTCGTTGGTGTAAACCTAGACAATTGAACCCACACCATAACAATTCTAACATTCCGGCCATGGACCACACTTGGTTTCATAAGTGTTTTCCAATTTTGAAGCGGCCACACTTCGCACTTACATAGGTAATCTCCTAAAAAGTATCTCGCTATACTCCAACATATTCTTATATGTCTTTGGAATCATTAAAGGTCTTTTGCATATCCTCGTATCCTTTTTACAGGCTACGCCCCTTATCATAGGAATGGGTTGGAGATTGATCTTAAAAGTGTTTATACAATCTCATAATTTAGTTGTCCCTTTTGAACCTAGATCTTCAGATCTCTAGTCAACAAGGTTGGGTATCCACAATGAGATTTTGATTATAGGGTCTTAACTTCATTCCCCTCGATAAACTTCAACATGATCTCTCGGTTAACCATTTTATATGAAGATCCGCGGTTTCACATAATCACTCACGATTATGCCACTAGAGATCATTTTGTCATATAGCATTACAACACATTTTAGTTACATGCACATGATTTTTCTCTAACAACTTATAAAGTCACTCGGCAGAAAAAACTTTATATGTTTTGCATAGAGAATTTTTCACAACAATATATCTTCATTTTTGGTAATCATATTACATCATTTATCCTTTTAGACTATTTCCATCATCGAATTGTTTTAGGCGTTGTTAATGCGTTATTTCTTACAAAATTCGAGACCAGAGAAAATACTCAACTTTAACTCACAATTCATATTTAAGTGAATAAATTCTTAAAAATTACAAGTTCAAGATTCCATTTCTTGTAAACTAAATTTAAGAGCAAAGCTTAAAATTTGAAACTCGAATTAGTCCTTGAGATTTCATTCTTCAAATGTCTTGGAAACTTTAATTCGAAGCATTGTTCTTAATGCACACACGTCAAAATATATTGTCAACATATTTCTTTGTTACTTGATGATTTCTAAATTGGCTCTCCAATAAGCATATCATCAATACACAAGCATACATATGCTTAGGAGTGTACACATTTATCACACCCATTGATCTATTTGACAAAATTATTTGTCAAACTCTTCATGTCACTTATTTGACGTTTGTTATGAGTTCACTTTAGCCTTCATATTTCTAGTTTAGCCAAATACCCCCCACATTTAAAATATTGTAGGAAACTCTCTTTTCCTTCAATCACAAGGTTTTTCGTCATTGCCTAAATGTGGTACTTATTCTGTGATTGAATCCTAGAATTGCAACCCTCCACAACTTCGGGTAGTAACGAAGTGCACTAGCGTTCAAACTTTCGTGTTTCAAGTCTAAGCGTTATCGTCTTACAAATCCAAATTCAAGTTTTTCTTTATTGAAAATTTTGGATTTAAGCGTACTTGCTTACAAAAGTTGAAACTTTGATAATATTCTCAAACTCGGTTCACAATTTGCAATTTAAGCGTACTAACTTAGAAAACTTGAATTCAAGATTTTATATCTTGCAAATTCATGTTATAAACGTACTAGCTTAGAAATTCAAAATTAACCAATTTGAGATATTACAACGCCTAGTCAAAATTTGTGGCTTCGATTTATCACTTGTGTTTTAAGCGTACAAAGCTTAGAAACTCATTCTTAGACAACACAACTATACTCTACTCACAATTTCCCATAGCAAAACTCATTTGCTAAATTTTATTGCAATCTCATTCTTGAAGTGTTTAAATACCTCATTGGCCTCGTTTTTGCTTCATAACAAAAAGTCACAACAATATCATGTGCACATATTGATAAAGTAACAAATAACTATTTTTGCACATCTCTAGTTTGCACAATCTTTCCATCACAAACATCATTGTGAGTTAACTCTAGAGACGTCACGATTCTTCTAACATGACGATTTTGTTAACTTAATGCCCAAACATGAAATAAATTTAATATTACAATTTGTGCTGCGAACTATGGTTTGATCCTAACAATCATGCCACAAACCATAAGATTCAATACACGAAGTAATAACATAAATTTTATTGCTTTCAACAAATATCATCATTACATTTATTTAGAATCACTCCATTATTGGAGTTTACAACTTTCAAAGATACACAATCTCATTAAGCGCTAAGCACTAGATCATCCAAATCATTTGAGAGACGATCATCTTTGGTCACATTTATTTGATTCATAGCCTTCCCACGATCGTCTTTATTGAGACAAGCCTTCGCCATGTGATTGGGTTTTCCAAGGTCTTCAAGATTCATCTCTTGTCGTTTGTGCTTGAGATAATTCTTGAAGTCCTTCCATGATGGAGGCAACTTCTTAATCATTGCGGCCACTTGGAATGAATCACTTAGAACCATTTCCTCCGCATGAATTTCGTGCATGATTATTTGCAAATCTTGCACTTGTTATATTACCGACTTTGTGTCAACCATTTTGAAATCCAGGAGTCGCCCGACAATGAATTTCTACACGCCGGCGTCCTCGAATCTATATTTTTTCTCAAAGGATTGCCACAATTCCTTGGTCGTCTTCACTAGACAATACACATTGTATAATGTGTTGTCCAGTCCGTTGAGAATATAATTCTTGCACATGAAATCGCTTTGATTCCACGCATCAACCACGTACTCTCTTTTGGTTGTCGGTTTCACTCTCCATAATAGTAGGAGCATGTGATGTCCCCGAAATGGTTAATTGTGTTTAAGGCATAAATTGTGTTCGTATGATTAATTATGATTAATTATGGTGGTAATTGCCTTATGTGTTAGAATTTATTGCCATGTGGAAATGCTTGGTCATGTGGGCTGGTAGAGCATTTCAGGGTGCACGTTAAGCATGTTGGGTAATCGGGTGTTTTAATGGCTTGCAAGTGTTAGTAGTCATTTATTTTGTGAAACGTGCATTTAATTGATATTTGGCGCATTGTGGTGAAATGTGTCTAAAATACAATGTTGGGCATAATTTGCATCATGTTAGGAAGTGGGGTGTAAAAATGTAATTAACTTTCATAACCCACTATAACCTCATATCATCTTTACCCCCCTCATATTATTCAACCCCCAACACTTTTCAAACCCTACCCTCCTCCTCCTCTCATTTTCGAGTGGGACTCCAAGGTGGAAGAGAAGTTCTTGCAAAACTTGATTCTTGTGATTTCTTGGTAAGATTTGGGGCCTAGGATGTATATATATATATCATCCCTTGTTGTTTTGTGAGGTTTATTGTGTTTTTGGGTGGTGGTTTGGAGTATGAAAATGGGTTTATTTGGGTTGGTATGTTTTGTGGTTGGGTGTGGGATTTTGGGGTTGTTTTGTGATGTATATTGAAGGTTTAAAGTGTTTTTTGTGTTTTGGGTTTGTTGGTATAAGTGTTGTGGAAGTTGGGAAGGAATTTTTGGTGTAAAAATGGTGGAAAACGTGTGCCTGTGCGAGGCGATCGATCGCCTGAAAAGAGGCGACCGATCGCCTAAGGGCAGTGGGCTTCTCGCAGGGCAGGCGATCGATAGCCTAAAATGAGGCGACCGATCGCCGAGAGGCAGTAGCCAAACCAAGGTTTAGGCGATCGATCGCCATGTTTGAAGCGATCGGTCGCCGCGAAGAAAAAATTGAGGCGATCGATCGCCTCAGTGGAGCGATCGATCGCCAGCTGTGTAATTTTGAAAAATGTTGTATTTTGTTGAATTTTTGGTATTCGACTATTATTTGGCTTCTAATATTGAATTGTATGGTTGTGTAGAACCATCTCAGGTGCCAACAACGTCGAGGAGATAAAGTTATACAACTTCTCCACTTTTGAAACTAAGGTACGTAGTGAGACGTACGAGCATCGGGCGGTAAATCGTATTGCAACTTTAATGATGCATATTGTGAATAGTGTATCCATATATGTGATGGAATATGTGAAATGATAGTGTTATATCATGATATTGGAATGGAATCAAATGTGTTTGATTATTGTGGTAGAATTGATGAATGTTCCGGTAGCCTTTATCTCCGAGCGAGGGAGGTACTTGCCGCTGTCATATGAAGCGATGGTAGTATGATATTTGCCGCTGTCATGTCTAAGCGAAGTAATATGCCGCTGTCATTGTCGAAGCGAGGGATATCATATGATGCCGCTATATGTCGAAGCGAGGGGTCCTAAAATTCCGCTGTTGTATTGGGACCGGAACAGTCACAATTCTAGTGATTAATGTGAAATATTGTGGATATAATTGGAAACGCGTTATCGTTCATTATGTCGTGAACTAATGATTTTGTGCATAAATTTGTGAAACAGGAACAACAGTGAAATGTGCTAATGTGGTGATCAAGGAGCATATCTATTATTTGCCGCATGAGCTGAATTATTTTGTTAAGTTGAATTGTGATTAAATGGTGATATTTATATGCTCATGGTGAGTTGTTCCTGTAGGTACGCTTTTGGACAAAGGGGCTCAGGGTTGGGTTGAACTGTGAGCTGAAAGAGACTTGAAAGAAGTTAGATTACAGGATTTTGTTAGTCGTATCATTCATTTTGGGAATGTAATTAACTAACTACTGAAGTTTTATTTTTGGCCTGTAATTATATTGAGCTCACATAACAATCAGAACTCTAAGATGTATCTATTACATGTTTAGCCATATTTATATCTTGATTTCACCGTTAAGGAACTAGGGTCCTTACATTAGTGGTATCAGAGCAGTGGTTAGAGAACCCGGGAACGAGTGAAGGGTAGCCTTAACAATGAGTTGACTAGGCGTCTACTTTTAAATATGTTGCGTGCATATGAAGCATGTGACTGTTATGCTATCGTGTTATGGTTTTCTAACGATGTATTATGTGAACTCTTTTGTATATTGTTGTTAACCCTTGTGTTGCAGTATGGCAGCAAATGTCGATGTTGGTGATGCTATAAGTGTAAATGCCAGTGCTAGACATACAAATCCCCTACCGCCGCCAGCTTTGGGCGAAGAGCCGTCTGAACAACAACTATTGCCGGGAGAACTGAGTTTGACACAATTTCTAGCTTATCGGCCCCCGACTTTTGAAGGGACTGAAACAGGGGAGAAGGCTGAGGAATGGCTAGAGAGGTTGGAGCAGATATTTGTAGCTGCCCCATGTGCAAAGACTCTCCGCAAATATCGATCGAAACTTGAACCCAGCTTGGATACGGCTAGCAGAATTTCAATTGGCCAAAAAGGCGTTGATGTGGTGGAAGACCACAGTGATTGAACAAGAAGCTCAGGGCCAGGAAATAAACTGGAAGCTGTTTAGGACTCGATTTCTGACCCGGTACTTCTCAGCAGCGGCACGGCAGGCTAAAGAGGATGAATTCAATAGCTTGAGACAAGGTACTATGCCGGTGTCTGACTATGCTCTCCAGTACTGTTCTTTACTCAGATATGTGCCTCATATAGCCTCTAGCACCCAAGCAAAGATGAGGAATTTTATGAAAGGCTTGAGGCCGGAGTTGTATGATAGGGTGATCACTTATGGCCCTACTTGTTTTGATGACGCCCTAGCGCGAGCTGAATTGGCAGAATTAGGAGTGGGTGCATATCCGACTGTGGCACCGCCTCCAGCACCATCACAGAGGCCGACCCCTGAGAACTTGAAACCAAGGGGCGACCATTTTAAGCCAAAGGGAAACTCATCATCTTCCAGATTCGGTGGTAGATGGCAAGATGCTCGTGGAAGGGGTGGTCGTGGAAGTAATGCTCCGTCTCATAGGGGACAGTCTCAGGCTAGCAATTTTGAGAAGGTTAAGTGTTTTCTGTGCGGGGGACCCCATTCAGTGAAAGTATGCTCTGCTTGTTATGAGTGTGGGAAACATGGGCACTTGGCCCGAAATTGTCCTAATCGGGGAGGGCCACAGAATACTATGGGGAGACCTTCAGACAGGCCAGCACAACAGAGACCACCATTTGCACCGAGGCCATTGGGAGGACAGCCGTTGGGGCCACCTCAAGGGCAAGTGTATGCCCTCACCAGGGAGCAGGCTACAGCAGCTCCAGAAGAAGTGATAGCGGGTACGTGTTATTTATTTACGCACCCTGCTTATATTTTGATAGATACAGGTGCGTCACACTCCTTTGTGTCGACGAGTTTTGTGGAGAGGCACCGTATATGCACGACTCCGTCACCCACGCCTCTTGTGGTTTCGACACCCGCTGGAAAGAGTGTGATTGCAGATCAGTTTGTTGATGACGGCCTCATTTATTTTGAGGGCAACGAGTTGAAGTCAGATTTGATTGTTCTGGGTATGTCGGACTTCGACTGCATTGTGGGTATTGATGTGCTGAACAGATACCAGGCAGTAGTAGACTGCAGTCAGAGGACAGTGCGGTTCAGATCTGATTTAGGGGTCCGGTGGACTTTTTATGGGGATGGTTCCCGCTCAAGAATTCCGTTGATATCGGCTTTAAAGATGACTCAGTTATTGGAACGTGGGCATGAGGGTTATCTTATTTATGCCATTGACGTTGCTGGCAAGAAAGAAGAATTAAGAGTCGAAGATATACCCGTAGTTGCCGAGTTTGCCGATGTATTTCCGGAGGAGATTCCCGGATTCCCGCCGGTTAGGGAAGTTGAGTTTGGGATCGAATTATTACCGGGGACATCCGCTATTTCTCGTGCCCCTTACAGGATGGCACCAGCGGAGTTAAGAGAGCTGAAAGAGCACCTACAAGAACTACTTGATAAGGGTTACATACGCCCCAGCGTATCACCTTGGGGTGCGCCTGTGTTATTTGTGAAAAAGAAGGATGGATCGATGAGATTGTGCATCGACTACAGGCAATTGAATAAGGCCACAGTGAAGAATAAATACCCCCTTCCGCGGATCGACGATTTGTTTGATCAGTTGCAGGGCACGAGGTTGTATAGTAAGATTGATTTGAGGTCGGGGTACCACCAGATCTGAGTTAGGGAGGATGATGTGCAGAAGACGGCCTTCCGGACCCGTTATGGTCACTATGAGTTTTTGGTCATGCCGTTTGGAGTGACAAACGCCCCGGCTGTGTTTATGAGCTTGATGAATCGAGTGTTCCAACCCTTTTTGGATCAATTCGTCATCGTATTTATTGACGATATACTTATCTATTCTCGGAGCGAGGAAGATCACATGAATCATTTGAGGACAGTGCTCCAGATTCTGAGGGACAATCAGTTGTATGCTAAGCTGAGTAAATGTGAATTTTGGCTGAACAGCGTGGTATTTTTGGGGCATGTGATCTATAGGGATGGGATTTCTGTAGATCCCAGGAAAGTGGAAGCAGTGATGGATTGGTCTGCGCCTACATCTGTGCCCGAGATCCGTAGCTTCCTCGGTTTAGCGGGTTACTACCGACGTTTCGTCGAGGGATTCTCTAAGATCGCTAAACCATTGACGCAGTTGACTCAGAAGGGTGTTCCGTTTTCTTGGTCAGAGGCATGTGAGCAAAGCTTCCAAGAGTTGAAGCACCGGTTGACTACAGCACCTGTTCTAGTGATCCCTTCGGAGAATGAGAGGTTTGCTTTGTACACGGATGCATCACTGCAGGGATTGGGCTGTGTACTGATGCAGGATAGGCATGTAGTGGCTTATGCATCGAGACAGTTGAAGCCCCATGAGACCAGGTACCCGGTTCATGATTTAGAACTGGCAGCCATTATTTTCGCTTTGAAAATTTGGCGGCATTATCTTTATGGTACTTCTTTCACCATTTACACGGATCATAAGAGCTTGAAGTTCCTATTTACCCAAGCGGAACTGAATATGAGGCAAATGAGGTGGATGGACTTGCTCAAAGACTATGATTGCGAGATAGAGTACCATCCAGGGAAGGCGAACCTGACAGCTGACGCCTTAAGTAGGAAGGTGAAGTGTACGGCAGATGATGTTATTCAGTTGTCGACCTTGATGACCTCTTGTTGTCATTTGGGATATGATTTTGATTTGGATGTATCGCCGGTGCTGGTATCGACCCTATTGGCAGAATCGGACATCTTTGAACTTATCAGGAGAGCTCAGGTGACAGACGCTGAGATACAGAGATGGTTGTCATATTTACGTCTAGGTCAATTATCGAAGTTCAGAGTAGCAGAAGATGGTTCATTGAGGCTTGGTAACCATTGGGTAGTGCCGAGGGCACCAGAGTTGCGTCAAGGGATCCTGCATCGTGCTCACAGTAGCAAATTTAGCATCCATCCAGGTGGGAGAAAGATGTACAAGGACTTGTGTGATCAATTTTGGTGGAGACGGATGAAGAGAGACGTTATGTCATTCGTTAAGAAGTGCCTGATTTGCCAACAAGTGAAAGCAGAAAGGCAGAGGCCCGGAGGCGAATTGAAAAGTTTAGATATACCAGAGTGGAAGTGGGAGCACATCTCTATGGATTTTGTGACCCACTTGCCAAGGACTGCCTCGGGATTTGATGCGATCTGGGTGATTGTAGATCGATTGACGA
This sequence comes from Haberlea rhodopensis, assembly GCA_907163345.1. Taxonomy (NCBI): domain Eukaryota; kingdom Viridiplantae; phylum Streptophyta; class Magnoliopsida; order Lamiales; family Gesneriaceae; genus Haberlea; species Haberlea rhodopensis. Next base: position 7,000,831 of record CAJQUN010000004.1, on the reverse strand, counting down.
AGGTGGCCCACTTCATTCCCTATAGTATGACTTTCACATACTTAAAGATGGCCCAGTTGTATGTACGGGACGTGGTGAGATTGCACGGCATCCCAGTCTCGATTGTGTCTGATAGAGACCCGCGGTTCACATCGCACTTTTGGGAGGGCCTTCAATCGGCTTTGGGTACAGAAGTGAGGCTGAGTACGGCTTATCACCCTCAGACAGATGGTCAGACAGAGCGTACCATACAGACGCTTGAGGACATATTGAGGGTGTGTGTTTTGGAGTTCGATACTCCGTGGCAAGATTCAGTGCCACTAGTGGAATTCTCTTATAACAATAGTTATCAGGCGAGCATTCAGATGGCTCCATTCGAGGCCCTTTACGATCGACGATGTAGGTCACCATTGTACTGGGAAGATTTGACTAGTAAGGCGGTCGGAGGACCGGAATTGATACGTGAAATGGAAGAGAAAATCAAGGTGATCCGTCAGAAAATGAAAGCGGCTCAAGATAGGCAAGCGGCCTATGCTAATAAACGACGGCGACCATTGGAATTCCAAGTGGGAGACAGAGTCTTTCTGAAAATCTCACCTTTCAGAGGTGTAGTTCGTTTCGGTATGCGCGGGAAGTTGTCTCCGAGATATGTTGGGCCGTACGAGGTATTGCAGCGCATCGGCACTTTGGCTTACCGTTTGGCCATACCGCCGTCCTTGTCTGGTATACATGATGTCTTCCATGTATCTATGTTGAGGAAGTATGAACCAGACCCGTCTCATGTGTTGCAGCCTTCAGAGGTTCAGTTGAGTTCAGATGTATCCTATGTTGAACGGCCAGTCAAGATTCTGGATCGTGAGGATCGCAGACTTCGGAGCAAGGTAATACCGATGGTCAAGGTTCAGTGGGATCGTCGGGGTGTCGAAGAGGCCACGTGGGAGACGGAACGGCATATGGTGCAGCACTACCCGGAACTATTCTCTGGTATGTGTTTATGTTTAGTTTCTTTTGGGGTAGGTGCATGCGATTTCGAGGACGAAATCTTATAAGTAGGGGAGTATTGTGATGTCCCCGAAATGGTTAATTGTGTTTAAGGCATAAATTGTGTTCGTATGATTAATTATGATTAATTATGGTGGTAATTGCCTTATGTGTTAGAATTTATTGCCATGTGGAAATGCTTGGTCATGTGGGCTGGTAGAGCATTTCAGGGTGCACGTTAAGCATGTTGGGTAATCGGGTGTTTTAATGGCTTGCAAGTGTTAGTAGTCATTTATTTTGTGAAACGTGCATTTAATTGATATTTGGCGCATTGTGGTGAAATGTGTCTAAAATACAATGTTGGGCATAATTTGCATCATGTTAGGAAGTGGGGTGTAAAAATGTAATTAACTTTCATAACCCACTATAACCTCATATCATCTTTACCCCCCTCATATTATTCAACCCCCAACACTTTTCAAACCCTACCCTCCTCCTCCTCTCATTTTCGAGTGGGACTCCAAGGTGGAAGAGAAGTTCTTGCAAAACTTGATTCTTGTGATTTCTTGGTAAGATTTGGGGCCTAGGATGTATATATATATCATCCCTTGTTGTTTTGTGAGGTTTATTGTGTTTTTGGGTGGTGGTTTGGAGTATGAAAATGGGTTTATTTGGGTTGGTATGTTTTGTGGTTGGGTGTGGGATTTTGGGGTTGTTTTGTGATGTATATTGAAGGTTTAAAGTGTTTTTTGTGTTTTGGGTTTGTTGGTATAAGTGTTGTGGAAGTTGGGAAGGAATTTTTGGTGTAAAAATGGTGGAAAACGTGTGCCTGTGCGAGGCGATCGATCGCCTGAAAAGAGGCGACCGATCGCCTAAGGGCAGTGGGCTTCTCGCAGGGCAGGCGATCGATCGCCTAAAATGAGGCGACCGATCGCCGAGAGGCAGTAGCCAAACCAAGGTTTAGGCGATCGATCGCCATGTTTGAAGCGATCGATCGCCGCGAAGAAAAATTTGAGGCGATCGATCGCCTCAGTGGAGCGATCGATCGCCAGCTGTGTAATTTTGAAAAAATGTTGTATTTTGTTGAATTTTTGGTATTGGACTATTATTTGGCTTCTAATATTGAATTGTATGGTTGTGTAGAACCATCTCAGGTGCCAACAACGTCGAGGAGATAAAGTTATACAACTTCTCCACTTTTGAAACTAAGGTACGTAGTGAGACGTACGAGCATCGGGCGGTAAATCGTATTGCAACTTTAATGATGCATATTGTGAATAGTGTATCCATATATGTGATGGAATATGTGAAATGATAGTGTTATATCATGATATTGGAATGGAATCAAATGTGTTTGATTATTGTGGTAGAATTGATGAATGTTCCGGTAGCCTTTATCTCCGAGCGAGGGAGGTACTTGCCGCTGTCATATGAAGCGATGGTAGTATGATATTTGCCGCTGTCATGTCTAAGCGAAGTAACATGCCGCTGTCATTGTCGAAGCGAGGGATATCATATGATGCCGCTATATGTCGAAGCGAGGGGTCCTAAAATTCCGCTGTTGTATTGGGACCGGAACAGTCACAATTCTAGTGATTAATGTGAAATATTGTGGATATAATTGGAAACGCGTTATCGTTCATTATGTCGTGAACTAATGATTTTGTGCATAAATTTGTGAAACAGGAACAACAGTGAAATGTGCTAATGTGGTGATCAAGGAGCATATCTATTATTTGCCGCATGCGCTTAATTATTTTGTTAAGTTGAATTGTGATTAAATGGTGATATTTATATGCTCATGGTGAGTTGTTCCTGTAGGTACGCTTTTGGACAAAGGGGCTCAGGGTTGGGTTGAACTGTGAGCTGAAAGAGACTTGAAAGAAGTTAGATTACAGGATTTTGTTAGTCGTATCATTCATTTTGGGAATGTAATTAACTAACTACTGAAGTTTTATTTTTGGCCTGTAATTATATTGAGCTCACATAACAACCAGAACTCTAAGATGTATCTATTACATGTTTAGCCATATTTATATCTTGATTTCACCGTTAAGGAACTAGGGTCCTTACAGAGCATCATCATTGATGAATCTTGCCAACCCCAAGGTTGTTAAATAAAACAACATCTTTTGTTTCCATCGCTTGAAATCGTTCCCATTTAACTTTTCAGGTCTTTCACCATGATGAACTGGAGTCGTTGTTACACTCGACGAAGCCATTTGTTGCTAATATTGTCTTAAGATTGTAGTACGAAATTTATGGGTGTGTATCTTAGGAAAGTAGCAAGCAAAAACAACAAATACATTTTTAGTAAGAATGTCAAGGCGAGATTTATAATATCTGTCTTTAAGACAATACTGCCCCGCTACGGTGCTAACGGTTTACTTTGGCAATTTGTCTCCCAAGATACAACGACTATGGTTTGTGATAGGATCACTCCAAATCACAAATCCTTTAAACCACAAAGGTTTAAAAACAAATATTCAACAAGGATAAAGATCCACAAAATTACTCAAATTTTTGATCTTCTATATGACGAGAATTTCTAAAATTTCATGTCTAATTCATTCAAGGGTTGTTTCTTATATAACATACCAAGTGATGTCATCAAGAGACACCATTTGGAAGCATCCAATTATTAAAAGTTGCACCCCAACATGAATGAACACACCATTTAATTTGGAAGCATCCAATTATGAAAAATTCCACCACAACATGAATGGACACACCATTTAATTTGATTCAATTTTCCAAGACTATAAGCAATAAATTTTGTTTGATAATTAAATTATAGTTTTTTAATAGCTTATCAACGGCAAAATAAGTTTGACAGCTTATAAGTTGTTTTAGAAAACGTTGGGTCACCCCAACTTATTTTTTAAGATCTTAATTGAATGTTTATAAAAGTTTAAATTATCATGATATATTTTTTTTTTTTAGTGGGGAGGAGCAAATATAATTTTTTTTTAGTGGGGGTGGGGTAAATATTTTTTTCTTTATTCGGCGGGATTCGAACTCGGGTCGCTCCCAATGGGGGAGATGAGCTCTAACCACGTGGACTAAACCCATGAGCTCATCCTGATATATCTAATAACATCAAGCATACCATCGTTTAATATGCTATATAAATCAATTAATAGCTAGTAATTGTTATTATGAAAGTAATAGTTATTTTTTATTATCTATAATAATTCATATAAATATTACTACTATTATTATTACTATTTTAACCAAATAATTAATCGTTATAAGTATATGATTAGTATTAGATAAAATGAAGTATAATTATCTATATCATAAATTAGATAGAGAATGGGCCCCATGGATTATATAATAAATATAATTATGATTATGCTAATAATAACTAACATTATATTAATTAATATTATTATTAGATGAACAATAATTAATACAAATATTTTACTAATATTAATAATATTATTATAAGAGTAACAATAAATACTATTATATCATTAAACAATACTACTTATTATTATAATTAACAACAGCAATATAGCAATAATAATTATAATTATTATTGTATATTGCTGTTTACTATTATAAATATTTTCATTATTATAATGATAATTTAATTTTAATAGTTATAATAATAAAAATGATATTTTTGTTGATTAAAAAAAAAGATATTTTTTGATTTGAAGAAAGGGACATATTGGGCTCATTGGCCCGGATAACAGTTGGCGTCCAGTTCATATTTTAAACAGCTTGCCTCACGGTACTCCTGTCCAAACAATTCCAATCCAAAATCCTCTTTTCAGTTCCGGGACACCGCCTCCATGGCGCTCTCACTTGCTCATACCGCCTTTTTAACGAAGCCATCCCATTTCCTCTCCAGAAGAAGCATTATTTTCGGCCTACACGTTTCATATGTCTCCACATCCTTCGCCACGATTCCTTCGGAAAAAGTTCACGCTTGCAAGAAATGGCGGCAACCTATTGCCTCACTTCTCGAACTTGGCGGTGTCAGGATTCCTAGGGAAGGTCGTGTTCCCCTATTTCTGTTTCGATTTTCTGTCATACTTGGGGCTTTTTCTTAACGAGAATCTTGATTTTCCCCCAATTTTGTGCTCCAATTTTTTTTTCCCCGGGAATTTGATTGTTAAAGATTTTCTAGGATCTTGATGTAGACATCTTAATATTGATGTGTATCTTAGGAATAAAAAGTAAAGTAACAATGGCTTTATGAATGTATGTCGATGCAAGATTTGGAATCTTTGTCATTGTTCAAGATATTGTGTGCTTCTGCTAGCGGCAACCAGTTCTAAAGACATAACGACTATGACTTGTGATAGAAGTACTCCAAATCAAAAGTCCTTAAGCCACAAAGGTTTAAAGGCAATTCCACAAGAACAACTGATGAACAATATGTGTGCAGATTTTGCACTAAAAAATGATATGTAAGTCACTTAGTGGTTGTTATATTTATACTTAATCAAAAGACATTACCAAGAGACATTATTTGGTAGCAATTCTTCATGGAAAAACGCACCGGTACGCGAAAGGACACACCATTTAGGGAAAAAATTGCCACAAAAAATTTTCTGGACATAACATTGGGCGCTCGGGCGCCCACCCTACTGCCCAAAAATTTGGGTAGTGCTTGGGCGCAACTCGGGTTACCCGGACAGCTTTTTTCTCATCCGTTTTTTGCTCATTTTGTCATTTATCAAGTATTCGACTTTTCCATACTTAATTTCAATTCATTAAGCACATTTTTCCCACAATACCCCACATGAATTAAAATTAATGCAGTGAGTGCATTTAACGAATCGTTATAGCAACTAGAGAGGTAGATTGCGGCTTTGAGCCTTCCGCAGTAGTATTCAATCGGATTTACTGACTTAAAGTATTGAACTATCTAGTCTTTTGTGTAAACCGAGAAATTGGAACCCACACCATTCATATTGGTTTTTTACAGTTGTGTCCGTTTTGGCCATGAACCAAGCTTGGTTTCATAAGTGCTTTCCAGTTTTGAAGCGGCCACACTTCGCACTCACGTAGGTGATCTCCTAAAAGAGTATCCCGCTATACTCCAACATATTTATTTATATGTCTTAGGAATCATTAAATGCCTTTTGCCTACCCTCGTACCTTTTTTGCAGGCTACACCTCTTATCATATGAATGTGTTGGAGATTGATCTACAGGTGTTTATACAATCTCATAACTTAGTTGTCCCTTTTGAACCTAGATCTTGGGATCTCCAGTCAACAAGGTTGGGTATCAACTATGAGATTTTGATTATAGGATTTTAACCACATTCCCTCGATAAAGTTTTTACATGATCTCTTGTTTAACCAATTATAAACGGATCCACAGTTTTCTCACATAACCAATTAAGATTATACCTATAGAGATCATTGCCATATGGTATTACGTCTACGACTTATATGTCGAGACTTACCATTATACGCACTACCTTGTGCCATTTCTACAGCATATTGGCTGTCACAATATCTTATAATTGCAGGCACATGTTTTTCCTAAAAATGAATTTCTTCCAAGAACTTCTAAGACATTCGGCTTCTTCTTCCGTTTTATCCAAGGCTGTCAATTCGGATTCCATAGTGGATCTATCAATACAAGCTTGCTTGAAAGATTTCCACGACACAACAACTTTTCCAATGGTAAACACATAACAACTTGTGGACTTTGAATCTTTTGTGTCCGATATTCAATTCGCGTCATTGTATCCTTCTAACACAGCAGGATATGTGCCTTAAATATTTAAGTACCCTTGTCAATGCCTTCTAATTGTCATTGCGTGGATTGCTTGTGTATATACTTAGTTTACCAACCTCATATGCCACGTCAGGACGTGTGCAGTTCATCAGATATATTAGACTGCCAATTATCCTCGAGTATTCAAATTGCATGATAGGGTCTCCATTATCATTAACTAAGTGTAGATTAGGATCATAGGGTATTTTCACCGACAATGTGTTATTTGCGAGAACTTTCTCTCGCATTTTCTCAACGTAATGAGACCGCACGTCAACACTCGTCCTTAGGATGTCTTGGACTTTAATTCCAAGTATAACATTTGCTTACCCCATATCCTTTCATTTCAAAATGTTTCCTTAACATTTTCTTTGTTGTGTTGGTGATTTCTAAATTGCTTCCTACCATGAACATATCATCAACATACATGCATACTCTCACATACGTTGTAGGTGTGTTTTTCATATATACACATTTATGACACTCGTTAATTATTAAACCATTTGACAAAATAGTTTTGTCAAATTTTTTTTGTCATTGTTTTGACGCTTGCTTAAGCGCCCATACAATGACTTAATGAGTCTACACACATTTTGGATTTTAGTCATTCATTATAGCGGTTTTGCTATTACTTTGTTAACAAGAAATTTTCTCTTAACAAACAGCGAAGCCCTCCGGCTTCTTCTCAGCTTTATCCAGCGCTATGCATACTGAATTCATAGTGGATTGAGCTATACACTTTTTGTTTAGAGAATTTCATTTGTTTCCTTTTTCATGACACAACATCATTACCGACGGTTAACACAAACTATTTGTGTCAGATATCCATTTGTATCAGGATATGTCGAGTTTCAAATTCTAAGTGTTATAGCTCAGGTTGTTCATGGGCCGGATCAGATCGGGCCGGATTCGGACCTGATCCAACCGGTCCCGGATTCGAAAAGGGTGGAACCGGACCAAGCCGGTTCCGAAACGGGTTGGTCCGGTTCCGAAACGGGTTGGTCCGGTTCCGGTTCCATGGCCCAAACCATGAAACCAGTCCGATTCGGAACCCCGGATCCAATAGTCCGGATTGGGTCCGGATTATACCGGTTCCAACCGGAACCGGTTAGGCGGTCGATCGCCATTCTCGGTGATCGATCGCCAATGCACCTTTTTTTTAAAGTTACGGCCTTTGGCAATCGATCGTCAGGATGATTTGTTATTTTTATTTATTTCAGATTTTGCGTTCAAACCCAAAATCGTAAAGGAAAAATACATAGTTTATTGAATATGGAAAACAACGGAAAAGCTACAGCATTTGAAATCTATAAAAAAATACATTATTCATCATAATTGATTAGTATAGTCTTGGCCAATTCTTCTTCTTCTTCGGAACTTTCGTTGTCAAACTCGTCAACTCCTCCTTTGTCTCTTATTTCTTCTCTCAGCATCGAACCAATCTTTTAGCAGCGTAAGCATGCACTATGATTCTGGTTTTAGAGAAACTCTAAAGTCTCCAATGAGTCGACCACAAGTTGAGAATGCCGACTCCGATGCTACACTGGATATTTTGACTGCAAATACATCTCTAGCCATTTTGGCTAAGACTGGATATTGTCTTGCGTTTGCTTTCCACCATTCTAGTACGTCAAAATTTTCATCTGTAATGAACATTTGACCTAGGAAGAACTGCAACTCATTTAAAGAGGTAGATGACACTTTGTTTCCTCTCTTCTTGCTTCTTCCAAGGCTCCTCTAACAAATTAATCCCTCCGCTTCTGACTTGAGTAGCGCCTTCTTCTTATTCTCCTCCTCCTACACGTGACGATGAGCTTTGTCACTGTTCACTATTGTACAATCCAAACATATTTTGAAGGGAATGCATGATTGACGTCTTTTGATCGTCAACATCCTTATCCAAAAATTTAATGTAATATTCAAAGAGAGTATCGAAAGATCCTATACCCTAATTTGGGTCTAACAGTGTAGATATACAGTGCACGTGTGGAATATATTCCATTGTTTTTTAAACTTCTCTATACGATAAAAGAACGACGACAATTCAATATCATCTCTAAATTCAATAAATTTACAAAACATGTTAAATACAAGTGGAAGAAAATAATGAGAAGTATGATAATAAACACCGGAGAAACGATCTGTTGCTTCTTCAAAAGTTGATAACAAAGCAGTTAAATTATTAACAAAATACCATTCCTTATCAGACAATAAAAAGAAGTTAAAGCATCTTGATAAGGTAACATCGATTCTAACATTTTATGCAAAGAATTCCATCGAGTTGCAATGGGCAGTGAAAAAAGAGTAAACTGAATATTCTGACTTGCACATGTATGTTTCCGATCACGCTTCGTATCCATTGACAACAGTTTTTAAGTTTATCTATGCTACTACATTCAGCATCCTCATAACCAACTTTCTTTTCAAAGTGTGCCTAGAAATATGTCTAAAAACATGGCTGGATAACAGAAGAAAATTCAATAAAGCCATCGTTTTCAGAAACAAAAAGGGATGTTAACATCTAATAACCAAACGAACAAATAATCTTTTGTTTTTTTCCCGGTGTTAAGATAAAATTAGTGCCACATTGAGGTTTAGTTTGAAGTTGGGTTGGTTCTCAACCTAATGGTTGTAAATTAACATCATCAAAATTATGTTTCTTAACTAGATGTTTCTTAAAAGTTCTGATACCGTCTGCGGAACCACCTGTTTTATAATTATACGTGGTTTTACATATTTTACAAATAACAACAGATTCGTTCGTACCCGGTTTTGTCTCGGCATCAAAATGATCCCAAACCTTGCTTCGTTTGGACGGTTACTCGAGCGACTCGAAGAGACAGTAGTTGAGGATGACCCACCGGCGCCGGATTTTGGGTACGGCAGGTTTTACAATGTGTTCCGCTTCTTCAACATCGTAAGGATTATCGAACCCGGCACAAATATCATAATTTCTTGGAATATAAGTGGATTTGAGGGACCACTACGACCAGTAGAAGAGGATGTCATTGTATTATTGGAAATATATGTAGATCAACAAAACTAATAATAATATGATAATAACAAATTGGTAATAATCTTCAAAGAATATAATGGTATGGAATAAAGTTGTATGGAATATTGGAATTAGATCGGAAAATGGGATAATTGAATGAAAGAGTAAGAGTGTAAGATTAAGAGAGTTGGAATTAGATGAAAAATTGGAGAGGAAAAATGAGGTATTTATAGAAAAAATTTAAATTTAAATTTTTTTATTTTTATTTTTAAGAAATTAATTTTTTTTTAATAAAAGCCTTTGCCCAACTAGCCGCTGGGCAACTTTTTATAGCCGTTGGGCCCTTTTTTATATATATTTTTTAATTTTTCCTGGTTCCGGTTACTACCGGTTCCGTTGGAACCGAACCGCCGGATTGGCGGTTCCGATCCACGAAACCGTTCCGATCCGGGTAAATCTCGGATCGTCCGGTCTCTAACCGGACTAATAAGTTCCGGACTGGTTCCGGTTAGTGCGGCCCAATAAGCAGCCTGAGTTATAGCTTACAAACTTTGAAACTGTAATAACTTCTCGGTTTTAATTCATAACTAAAATTTAAGGCAATTTCTTAGAAAATCCAAGTTTAAGATTTTATTTCTTACAAACTTGAATTTTAAGTGTAAAGCTTAAAATTTTGAAACTAAAATTAAACACGAGAATTCGTCTTGGAAACTTAAATTCCAATTTCGATATTGCTGCATCAACATTCATCATGTCAATATAGTTCTCATAATGATCAAATCATCAACTTGCAAGCATGCTTACATATGCTTCATGTGTGTCACTTTAGTCACACTTGTTTTGACAACACAGTTTTGTCAAATTTCTCGTGTCATTACTTGACACTTGTTATAACTTACTTTAGTCAGGCACCCCCACACTTTCAATATTTGTAGGAAACCTTTATCCTTAACTTATAAGGATTTCCGTCATTTCCTAAGTGTGATACCTAGAATATGGTTGACCGATTGAATTGTTTCCCCCCATAGTTTGGGTAATCTCGAACTTAACAAGATTCCATTGCATTTAACTTTCAAGTTTCAAATTCTAAGCTTATAAATTTATAAATCGAACTTTCAAGATTTATATCTTGCAAACTTTTGATTTAAGCGCGCTTGCTTACAAATTTTGAAACTTGAACCATCTCTCGAATAAAATTCACTATTTACATTTTATGCGTCCAAACTTATAAAACTCAAATTCAAGATTTTATGTCTTGCAAATTCGAGTCTTAAGCGTATAATGCTTAGAAAATTCAAATAGAATCAATTTTAAGAGAGAGCAACGCCAGAAAATCAATTGTGGCATTCGATTCATCTCTTGTATTTTAAGCGTACAAATCTTATAAAACTTTAATCAAGATTTTAGAACTTGCAAATTCAAGTTTTAAGCGTAAAATGCTTAGACAACACAAGTAGAATCAACTCACAATTTTAATTGCAACTCATTTGTTTAGTTTGTTTTTCAACCTCATTGTCGTAGTGTTCAAACACTTCTATTGACTTAGTCTTTGATTCGTAGCAAATAATCATAATAATATCTTGTGCAACAATTGATAAAGCAACGAATATTTTTCTCACACCTCTAGTTTGCACAAACTTTAAATCACAAACATCACTGTGATTGATTCTAGAGGTGTCTCTTTCTGTCAGCCGAATGAATGACGGATTTGTATTCCCACACAAGTCAAACACTTATGTTTTAAGTTAACATTGACTTAAAGCAATAAATTTAACTTTACAAATTTGTATATTGAATGATAGTTTACATGATCAACTGATCACAACATAAATTATAAATTCAATCAAAAGTAATAACATAAATTTTATTGCTTCAACGATTGACAAATAACCGTCATTACATTTATTTTGAACAATGCTATAACATTTTTACCACAAACACTAAGTTTGTTTATCAAGCATCAACCTTCTCCTTCTTCAACCGTAGGAGCATCCTCGGTTAAGAACCTTGTCAAACACCCTGCTGCCCGATCACTGCCTGGGCAGCTTTTTTTCTTCCGTTTTTTCGCTCATTTTGTCCTTTATCAAAGTATTCTACTTTTCCATGTTTAATTTCAATTCATTAAACACATTTTTCCAACACTAATAGCATTTATGTGATTCTTAAAGATTTCATTATGCTAACTTAATTTAATTTCTGATTGAGCTCTTGATTAGAGCTGGTCTTGCTTCCTTGATGGAGCGGTCGGAGTTCTTCGCCAGAGCTCTGCTAATTTAATATATTTCTTTGATGAGCTCTAGATTAGACCTCATTGTCATTCACGGATGGAGCTTTTGTCAAAAGCACCTCTAACAATTTTTTCTGTCTTGTTTTAAAGGACGCAGTGTTGAATATGTGGATGTTTCGATGTTTATCAACTGACTGATGAAAAAGTATTGCTTATTTTTTATTGATTATTTTGAGCAATAGCTTGTTTCACATGCGTCGGCAGAGTTGAAGTCAAATAAGTTAGTTTCTTGATCCGTTTCATGCCTGGATAAAGTAGATTATATAGATTATTGTTTTCGAATGTCTTAGTATCGACTGGTGATACCTTGCGCACTATTATGCAGAAATAGTGAAGGATGATCCAACAAATAATGTTCCCGATTCAATATTTTCAAAGCTCGGAATGCAGCTTCATAGGAGGGATCAACATCCTCTTGGCATACTGAAGAATGCAATCTATGATTATTTTGATGCCAACTATCCTAACAAATTTGATAAATTTGACAATTTGAGCCCTTTAGTTTCTGTAAAAGCGGTAGGTTAATATTCTCAGAAAGGAATTTAAGGTTGTCACTTCCCTCTTCGCTCATTCTCTTGTGTATCTGCTAATGTTCCAGTTATTCATGTCATCAATGAACTTCATGTTTGATAGTTTTTCCAGTTAATAGAGGTTTCTATTCTCATAATTTCTCATCATTTTGCACCTTTTGAACTAGTCATACTTATTTTAGCAGAAATATCAAGGTTTTGAAAAGGAGCACTTTATACTTTGAGATTTGTGCATTTTCTAACCCTCAGTGGGAGGACTGTTCAAGAACCTACCAAACTTGCATGGAGTTTTGTATCGCGTGGGTCAGATCAATTTCATTGTTACTATCAATGTCCAACAACATAGATTAAAGCTTTAGCATTAAATGTTTACCCAAGAACCCTTGTAAAACTTCAATGATGACACTCAGCAGTAAGCGAGCTGCTTAGTTTGGGTAGAAGAGTTAGATATATGTCGCTAATATGGAATTTTGTAGATGTATATATTCTTATGATTCTGGTTTCTGGGATAATGTTGTGAGTTCTTTATCTTACTTTTTCCTCGATTGCATTGAAACTTGCAATTTTGTTCATTTTATTAATTGAATGACATAATAAGATTATGTTTTGATGCAGAATTTTGATGATGTATTAGTGCCTACTGATCATGTGAGCAGGAGTTACAATGACACGTATTATGTTGATTCTCAAACTGTCTTGAGGTGCCATACAAGTGCACATCAAGCTCAGTTGCTAAGGGGAGGGCATACTCATTTCCTTGTCACTGGAGATGTTTACCGAAGAGATTCGATCGATTCAACTCACTACCCAGTATTTCATCAGGTTTGTCCAATGGAATAGTTGCCATCATGTCACGTAGGTCCTTGAGTCATATTATTCAAAGATGTTTATGGGTGCCTAATAACCAGATGGAAGGAGTCCGTGTTTTCACATCAACTGATCGGGAGGATTCTTGTACTAATGCTACATCATATGTAGCTGAGGATCTAAAGAAATGTCTTGAGGGTTTGGCACGCCATTTATTTGGTACATTTGCGAATGAATCTAAGTTTTAATTTGTATGCTAGAATAGGTAATTTTAATTGCAATCCGGATTCCATCTTGTTGTTCCGTAATATTTGGAATCAAATTCATTTTAGCTAGAGTTAATAAGTATAGTAGTGCTCTATGCTTATGGCTCCTTTGGCATAGAGGGTTCCCTTGACATAGAGCATTTATTGGTTAGATCTGAATTTTTCATCTTTATGTACTTCCATTTATATTTTTCTCCAAAACTCGTATACTCGCTCACCAGAAGTAAGAGTGAAGAAATAAGAGTGGGAGGTGAAACTGATGAAGGAAAGAAGGATATTACAAAATCTTGTACTGGAACCGAACAACAACAACAACTAAGCCTTTAATCTCAATGAATTGGGATAGACATGAACAATAGGGAGAATCAAGTCGGGTCGGACACATGCGTCAGTTTTCTCCAAAAGCTTCTATCAGTTGTTCTGGAACCGAACAGTGAACTAAATTTCCAGCATTTGAGTTTTAGGAGTCCAATAAGTATGAAAATACACCTTGTAAATAGCTAGATTTGTTTCACTGTCAATGCAATGTCAACAAGATTTTTTACTTGGTCTAAAAGTTTTGATGGAACCTGAACGCTTTGATGTTTAGTAAAGGTCAATGCTTGTGTTTCCTATGTTTAGGTGGTGTCGAAATGCGCTGGATTGATGCTTATTTTCCCTTTACAAATCCCTCATTTGAATTGGAAATATATTTTCAGGTACTTTTATTTCTAAACCTCAGGTGTTTCTCTGTGGCCCTTTAAATCCATTGTTTGTTCCTCAAATGATTTAGAAGGTTGTTCTTTGAGAATTCTTCTTTTAAAAGGTGGAGGCGTATTGGGCTATTAGATAAAGTTGGTATCAAACCCCTTTTGACTTGATATTTGTTTTGTTTCCTGTTTATTATTAGCGTTACTATCCATTTTGCCTTCATTTTGTTAATTTTTTATATCATTTCCACTCATTGTGTCTTGAAATTGTGTCTCAAATGGGATCCAGTCATATTATCGTGTGATATTTTTTCAGGAAAAGTGGTTGGAAGTATTGGGTTGTGGGGTGATGGAACAAGAAATACTCAAGAGAAGTGGTAGAAGGGACAATGTTGCTTGGGCTTTTGGGCTCGGACTGGAGCGACTAGCTATGGTTTTATTTGACATTCCAGATATCCGCCTTTTCTGGACCAATGACCAGCGGTTTACTTCACAAGTATTTTTCTCCTTAATGTCCTTTAATATTTTGTTACTGATCTAGATGGCTTACAGGTCTTGAACACGAATCTATTTTACTTTTGTGTAGTTCTCCAAGGGCCAGCTTGGGGTGAAGTTCAAACAATTTTCGAAGGTGTGACTACTATTGCCAAGAAATACACTATCCCATTGTTTTTATCAGTATCTAATGGAATATAAGAGCTATCTCCAAGCCCTCTTTTTCATTTGACCTTACAATTGTAACTTTTTAGTATCCTCCATGCTACAAGGATGTGAGTTTCTGGATTAGCGATGCATTTACCGAAAATAATTTCTGTGAAGTTGTCAGGGGTGTTGCTGGAGACCTTGTGGAGGAGGTAAGCTCATATTCTTTTTTGTTACACTTGTTCCGCTACATCACTAAGAGTAAGTGGTTCCTCCAGTGGAATTGTCGAAGCAAGCACATATGTTAGAAATACATGAGATGATATCCTTGATTTTTGTGACATAGAAGTGGCATTTATAATCATTTACAAGAAATTATCCCCCTTATTAAATTACGCAGTTGATGAGACTTTTTCCATTTGTTTGCCTATCAATCAGCTGCCAGTATTTTTTAAGTTTCAGGCCAATTTTAAGCCGGTAATTATCTCAACTAATGTCTTCTCAGGTGAGATTGATTGATAACTTTACAAATAAGAAAGGCCTGACGAGTCACTGCTATAGAATAGCGTATAGGTCGATGGAACGGTCTCTGACTGATGAGGAAATTAATGATTTACAGGTGACTGCATGTTATTGCTGCTTAAATCATTATAATTTATTTACTTCCATTATGAGCTAGTGTTTTACAGTGGAGAGTACGGGAACAAGTTGAGGCCAAGTTGAAAGTTGTTATGAGATGAGTCTGCTTAGAAAAGGATGAAGTTGAAGGAACTGCTTCTTGTTTCATAGAAGACCCTGCACCAGCGGATGTCATTATTTTTCAGCAAGTGCCTTTACTTTGTTACTTAAGAACAGAATAGAAGTGGTGTTAGGTTTTCCTTTTAAAACCGGGGAGCGTCAAGGCTCTTTCGCAAATAATGGCTATTTTCTTTTTCTTTTTTAAAAACTTTTTGCCTTGTGCTCTTACCGTACTCTATATTTATTTGGCAGAAGACAAAAATCTGAATGAATAGTATTTTTTTATTCACAGCAACTACACTATCTATAGAGCTAATTATAAATAGTTATGTGTATGATCACACTATCTACTAAGTGGCCTAACGTGCGTCCTAAAACTAGGACAAGAAACAAACCAAGTAAAGCACTATTCCAGTATATAATCTTACTTACTTCAACCACTGATAAACTTGCATAAAACTAGTACATTAAACTAACGTGCATAACTAATTAAATAAACATGCTTTCTATTTTTCTAGAATCCCTCCCTTAAACCGGAAGTTCCAAAGTGCAGACACCAAGCAGATTTCGAAGCATGATGAATGGTGCTATTTTGAGTGACTTGGCCATTATATCAATAATAATAATTTGGTCTTCACCCTTGCAGTAACAAAGATCAATGGCTCCATCCTTAGTGAGATCTCTTAAAAAATGATATTTCACATCAATATGCTTGCTTTGTCCATGAAGAATTGGATTTTTGGATAATTAAATTGTACTTGGGTCTTGTTGCTTGAACTTTATTTCTTCTAGAATTTTTCTCAACCCATCCTTAGCGAGATCTCTTAAAGAAATGATATTCAATATGCTTGCTTTGTCCATGAAGAATTGGATTTTTGGATAATTAAATTGTAGTTGGGTCTTGTTGCTTGTATATTTCTTCTAGAATTTTTCTCAACCAAATAGCTTGGCATGTACAAGAAGTCGCATCAACAAATTCAGCTTCAGTGATTGATAAAGTGACAATAGGTTGCTTCTTTGATGACAATGAAACAGCTCCCGAACCCAATATGTCGAACAAGCTTCAAACTCACTTCAGTAGGCGTGCTAACAGAATTGCAATCCTTCATTTGAAATCTGCTCAAATTTTTTTGCATGTATTTCTTTTGAGAAATAAAAATCCCATGTTTAAATTGCACCACTTCAATTCCCAAAAAGTAAGGCATTTTTCTAAGATTAGACATATCAAACTCAACCATCATAGATTTTTCAAATCTTTCAAACATGGCTTCATCGTTTCCCGTGAAATTAAGATCATCAACAAGCAAACAATGAGTATCTTTCCTCCATCTACAATTTTTGTAAAAAAATGTATGAATCTTAAACTTCTCCTTAGAAAAATAAGCATCTATACGACTATACGAAACACGAGAAGTTTGTTTTAGTCCGTATAATGCTTTTTTGAGTTCATAAACCTTATTTACAATTCCAAGCTTCACATAACCAGGAGGTTGATCAACAAATACATGTTCATTTAGATTACCATATAAGAATGCTGATTTCACGTCTAATTGGAAGATAGGCCACGAATGTGGTGCTATCAGTGCAATCACCAATCTGATAGTGTCATGTCTTGCAACATGAGCAAAGACTTCTCGATAATCTACGCCAAACTCTTGTTTATAGCATTTAGCTACTAAACGTGCTTTGTGCTTGTCAATTTCCCCATTCTCCTTCAGTTTTGTCTTGTACACCCACTTGAAACCAAATTTCTTTTGTCCTTTCGGAAGATTAATCAATTCCCATGTGTTGTTTCTTTCGATGGCTGGTATCTCCTCATCCATAGCTTTTCTCCATTTCGATTCTTTGACAGCATCTTCAAAACTGTCGGATTGCAATCTTAAAATAATGCAAAATGCATGAGAGGATCCTCAAAATCATTAAAATTTAATACCTCATAGTCAATCATCCTTGCAGGTCTTTTTCGAACACACGGATCGTTATTCTTCTATATTGGATATACCTGCAGGCGGACTATAATATCCGCTGGAACATTTTGATTGGCAACTAGTTCTTGTACATTTTCAACAGATTGCTGCCAATTTTCATATAATCCACCATCAAAATTCGCTGGAATTTGTTTTTGTATATTGTATTGCTACTCAACGGCCAAAAAATTTCTTCATCAAAAACAACATCACGGCTAATTACAATCTTTTTTATGTTAGAATTGTATAACTTGTAAGCTTTTGATTGATAACTGACGCCAAGAAAAATGCATTTTTCTCCTTTGTCATTGATAATCACGAATCATATAGATAATTTATGAATTTATTTTGTCGTATTCGTGCTCATCTGGCGCTTAAAAAGTCATATTTTATATTATGTGTAAGTTTGACCAAGTTGTGGAAAAAGCTTAATTTTGGAAAGATATTGGTCAGCAAATTCAAACCCACGTAGGAATCCCGAGAAATTTATTCAGCTGAATTTCGAGAACCATGGAGGATTTTTGAAGATTCTGGAAGGAAAGAAATACTAGAGAATCTTTGGGAATCAAGGGAAAAATTGAAGATAATTTGATATCTCTCAAGATTGGTTTTGGAGAGTTCAAAACACATCACGTACATCATATTTCATGGAGGAACTGCACGGGAGCTAGAGGAACACGTCGAGTAGCACACACCAATCATTGAGATTTTCTATTCCTTGATTTACTGTTTTGCTTTCATGAATTCATAACATTAGTTTTTGCTTTTGTTTAAGTTCTATTGAGTAGTTTTATTTAGATTAAGTTTACGATAGGGCCGAGACAAGTTGTTTTTCATGGATTGATTTTAAATCAATTTTTATTATTTATTCCAATTTATTGGTTGATGTCGTTTATCATGTGTGCTTTTAATCCGGCCAATTAATTTGCATAATTTTTGGTTAATCTAAAAATGGAAGGCGATAGATTAAAATATTTGATTCACTACATCAACCAACATATAGTAAAATCGACTAGATAGAATTCGATTTCTATATGCAACTTTAGGTTTAAAACTGAAATTCCATAACACTTATGCAATTAGATCTAATTAAATTCAATTAGGATGTTGGGATATGCCCTAAGACACATCATTAGATGATTGTTTATGACATACAATGTAATATGATTTTATGAATGGCAATTCATTATTATATATTATTCTTTGAACTGTGCAATGTGAATTAATATATATGTTAATGTCTTAGAATAATATTGTATTATTCTTAAAGATGTCCCTAGTCAAGTATTATCATGAATAGGGATAATGATAATACGTTGAGACTAGTATGTGTTGATCGATGAATTGTTCATTGATATGAGATATCAAATCAACATATAGGTACATGTTAGAGAACGATGTACTGGACAGACCCACCATGAGAATGCAACATGGATAGTTATATGATCGTCATATGCAATTCTCATAGTGATAATAATGTATGTAATCCTTACGACTTGTGATCATCAGAGATCCCAACATAAGGAGTTATGTATCTTGATATCGTCAAACGTTACCCGTAACAGGGTATACTATAAAGGCGACTATTGGATACACTACGAATTATGTAGAGGGATGTTGACTGATCGAGATAGGATTTGTCCCTCCTATATAACATGAGATGTGTTAGGCCCTTGATCAAGTGAGAACTAAAATGCATGGCCATGCTCGAATGAGTCGATATGAGATATCGAGCTTATTCGTTTATTCTAGTTCTACTTGGGGATCAAGAAATAAAGATTGGATATACGAGTATGACTATTCCATGACTCGTGTTCAATCTAAACACAAAGGACAAAGGGATTAAGTTACATGATTAATATTATCACAAGTTCTAAAGATTATGTCGAGTCATTGACATTCTTGTAATTTGGGTAGCATTGATGTGTTGCTAGATACCGCTCAATGCTTGCGACATAAAATGAGATTTTATGTCACTGCCAACATTACAAGATCCTATCGGGTCGCACAAAAGATTAAATCGAGAAGGGAAATTAAATTCATTGGATGAATTAATTAATTAAGAAGAGTCTTAATTAAGTGATTAAAAGGTTTTAATTAAATCATGGGTTTGGGCCCATAAGACTTTAAGAAAGTCTTGAACCTTAATTAAAAGCCTTATAATATAAATACAAGGTTATGATTAATTGTAAGATATAACTTTATATCATTCAACCTACACCATAGAAGCACACGGCCGCCTCTCAACTTTTGCTCTCGGCCTCTTGATAGTCGAAGGGCATCCTTGAGTGATTCCGGCCATCTTTTCGATTGTGAATCGAGTGTGCTTCGTGTATTGGTTTAAGAACTTGTCTAGCAACTTGTTCTTAAACTTTCCCTTCACCCGATTTGATCGTGTGGATACCGTTGAGGCAAAACTCATTGAGTTTTGCTAGTGACTCGGAGAAGGCGTAGGACGTGGTGCTGCTCCGTGGATTCTGCTTCAAACACGCTACAAGGGTAAGACACTTGTAATTCCTTTATCCGATTGAATCCTATGTATAGATCTGCTGGTTAGTAATCCATAAAATTTTATTCCGCTGCGTTGTATGCTCTTGGATTACTTACATAGGAATACTTGGACTGCTAGATTTGATTGGGTTTATTAACTCGAGGAATCGTTTAATAAATAAGATTGGAAATTTTGTCGTGAATTGAATAATATTTAATTGGATTTTAATTTTGACACGTGGAAATAACTTGGCTCGGTACCGTAGTGAGTCTTGGTCATTTTTACAAATTTGAATTTCTACCAAGCAATCCTCCTTGTCGTTAGTTTGATTTTTGCTATTTTTAGATAGTTTAGTTTAATTTATCAATCTATCATCTTATATTATAGTTAGCCTAGATTAAGAGAATAATTCATATTCTAGTAATTAACGTTGATCTCTGAGGGTACGACTTGGACTCAATCCGATTATATCTAGTTTTCCCAACCGAAATAACCGATTAGTCATCCAGCTTTCTCTCGTCATCGGGGATATGTGCGAAAGCAATACACCCAAAAATTCTGAAATGATCTACAGTTGGTTTTCGCCCGCTCGATGCTTCTTCAGGTGTCATATTTTTGATAACAAGTGTAGGGATCCTATTCAAAACATGAGTGCTATAGTTGACTGCTTCAGGCCAAAAACTTTTTGGAACACCGCTTCTTGTTAAAAGGCTTCGCACAATGGTCAAAATCGTATGATTTTTTTCTTTCACTTAACACAATCTTGCACACTATAATAAATAATAGCACACTAACTCTATTAAATTTGATTGAATCAAAATTAATCCGGTGGCAAATAGAAACTATTTAAAAATACAAAACAATAATTGGACAATAAGAAGTCATTTTGTTTTTATGAAAGTGGTAAATATTAATGTTATTCTACCAACCAACCGGTAATAGCCGAAGGCAAAAAGGTTTATTGTTGAAATGAACGAATCATCTTGTAAAACTAAGAACTTAATCTTGAAGAAGAAGTTCTAGACGGAAGTTTTATTGATAACTGAATGAATGACAATACAATACAGAGCTTTATTTATATTAAGTAACTTTTATGTAACTAACTAACTGAAACTTAAAATTATAACGGCTAGTTGGAGTTTGGCAAAGTTATATCTTCTTGGCATTGTTGATCATTTTGCTCGTCTGTAGTTTCACACCCCCCCCCCCCCGGCAAGCTGAGCATGTATATTTTGCATGTTCATCTTGGCAGTGAAAAGTTGGAATAATTGTGCCCCTAATGGTTTTGGTCGACTTGAAGAGCAGCTGGAATATGTATGATCTTGGCAGTCCCTTCTTGAACTTTCTCATGAACAATACGTCAATCAATTTGAATGTGTTTGGTTCGTTCATGAAAAAACAGGATTATTCGCTATACAACTCGTGGAGTTGCTGTCATTATATATCAAAAACAGGAGAATCATGAGATGCAAAAATCATGTAAAAGATATAAAAGCGATTGAACTTCACAATGGCCAGTTCCCGGTATTCGTCTTCTGCAGATGATCTGCTGGCCGTTGGTTGCTTCAATTTCCATGAAATAAGGGAATCGCCAAGGAAAACAGCATATCATGCAATATTTCTTCTAGTATCCATACATTCAGCTCAATCACTATCACTATAGGCTTTTAATTGTAAGGAGTTAGAATTGGATAAGAATATCCCTTGACCTGGAGTAGTTTTGAGGAAACGTAAAACTCTGTGGGCTGCAGATAAGTGAATATAAGTTGGCTTGGATTAGATCTGGTCTTGTTATTGTGAGATAAAGTAGGCGTCTGACCAGTCTTCTGTAAACCGTAGGATCAGGAAGTGGTTCACCTTTTGTGGAGGATAATTTCAGTGTAGACTCCTTGGATAATTTCAAGGTAACATGCATCGTTAAGTATAACCAAAGCATATTTGCGTTGACATAACATTATACCTTTGGATGATCTTGCTATTTCAAGACCTAATATATATTTGAGATTACCAAGCTTCTTAACTGTAAACTGATCATCAAGATGGGTTTTTATTGCTTCTAGATTATCTCCTGCTAGGATTATGTCATCGACATAGATAGAACAATAAAATGAGAATTTGAAGTCATCGTAAATAAAGAACAATCTGATTTTGATTGAGAAAAACCATAAGTGAGAAGGCAATCTGCGAGTTTGTTGAATCATTGTCTTGAAGCTTGCTTTAAGCCATAAAGACTCTTATTTAATTTGCAAACTCTTTTGTCATTAGATTGACAATAGCCCAGGGGAGGAGTCATGTAGACTTCTTCATCCAAATCGCCATGTAGAAAAGCATTGTTAACATCACATTGATGTAAATACCAATTTCGGCTTGCTGCAATAGCCAATAGAACACGAACAGTGGTTAGCTTATCAAAATAATCAATTCCTTATTCTTGAGTATATCCTTTGGCAACTTATCTAGCTTTGTATCTTTTTATGTTACCATCGGACTTTGATAAACCCATTTACATCCAATACAATGTTTGTCATTGGGTAAATCTGTTAAAGTCTAGGTGTTAGTCTTTTCTAAAGCCTTGATTTCTGTTAACATGGCATCTTACCATTTAGGATCTTGTATGGTTTGCTTATAAGTCTTTGGCTCAGATAATTTTGAGATAGAAGTTGTAAGAGCTCGATAAGAATTGGTCAATAAGTTGGACGATAGATGGTTCTCTATGGGATATTGTTTTCTAGTCATCAGTAATTGAGCAGAGCATTGCTCTTTGGAGTTTGAAACAAAACACTCATATATTTTAAGATAAGCTGGAGGATTTCTATTCCTTGAAGATCTTCTGTTAATGTCTTGAGGTTTAATATGAATAGGAGAATTACTAGCACCATTTTCTTCATGAATAGAAATATCTACAGTATTATCATTTTGTATGTTAATAGTGTCTGAGTTTTCTTGTATAAAATCAACTATATCATGCTGTAGAATACCATAACTGTAGAGGGCATGGTTGTAAAGGAATTCGGAGGGTGTTGGGAAAACATTTCTAAGTTTTGGTGATCACAACTACCGGGTGAAGAAATATCTACCGGATAAAGAGACATCTACTGGGTGAAGAAATATCTACCGGGTGAAGAGACATCTACCGGATAAAGAGACATCTAACGGGTGAAGAAATATCTATCGGATAAAGAGACATCTACCGGGTGAAGAAATATCTACCTGGTGAAGAGACATCTACCGGATAAAGAGACATCTACTGAGTGAAGAAAAATCTACTGGGTGAAGAGACATCTGCCGGATAAAGAGACATCTACCGGGTGAAGAGACATCTAACGATAAAGAGACATCTACCGGGTGAAGAGACATCTAACGATAAAGAGACATCTACCGGGTGAAGAAATATCTAGCGGGTGAAGAGACATCAAACGGATAAAGAGATATCTACCGTATAAAGAATCATCTACCAGATACAGAAGATTGAAAGTCTACTATAACAAGAGTACCAGTAGACGATGAAATAAACATTAACCATCCATGCAACTGGCAGATGGACAGCAGAGGAGAAGGCAGTAGACGTATAAAGCAACAAGACAAAACAAGTAGAACTCATTCTGACAAACGTACAACAAAGCGCCGCACCTCTATGATAAAAGCGCCACCATTAGAGCCGGAATGAAAGAGGCGTTAATTAACAAAATAGGAAAGAAGACAAATAGAATTTGGAAGAAAATCAGGGAGCTGATTTCAAGCAGAACTTTCCAATTGAAGAAAAGTTGCCGTTAGATCAATATGTTTATAAATATGTCGAAGTAAAGAATGAAGAAGTTGCTAATCAATCCGCTACAAATAAAAGACATAAAACAACTTCAATTTAAAGCAAGACATACAACGCTCTACGGAGATATTCTGAAGTTTTGCAAGAGCAGTAAAGCATCACTATTGTGATCTTGAATATCAAAGCCTACTGAGCCTGCTGCACAAAGAACAGAAAAAGATTAATAGATTTGTAACTCTGTGTGAGTGTTGTAAACACACTGTAAACATTTATCAAATTTGTGTTGCTAGAAGTTTAGGCCAAGCTGTGTAAGTGCCTAAGAAGGTTGTATACTGAAAAGTGTAAGCTAAAGTCTTCTAGTGTAACCTTCCTGCAAAGAAAGAAGTGGAGACGTATAAGCGTTGTGCTTCAAACTTCCAGAACAAATTCCGTGTCATTTACTTACCGCTTTCTATTATTCAGTTATCTTAGCTCACAAGTCCAGCAAACGTCTCCCGCATTATTACTAGTGTCTGCTGACTTGCAAAGTATTGAGAAGCTACATCATGACCTAACACTCTGCTGTAACAAAAAGAAATTGAGTCTAGTGTTTATTCAACCCCCACCCTTCCATTCTAAACACTACTCGGATCCTAACAAGTGGTATCAGAGCAAGGTTTTCTCAATTCTGAGAAATACTAAGAACTGATGGCCTCATTCAGCAAGATTCCAATGTTCATGAAAGACGAATCTGATGACTGGAGAATAAGGATGCAAGCACATTTGAGTGCTCAAGATGATGATATGTGGTTTGTCATCACTGACGGACCAATGAAGATCATGAAGATTAACACAGCTGCTGCCATTACCAGTGGTGAACCTCAGATGGTTGAAAAGGACAGAACATCCTGGACAAATGAGGAAAAGAAAAAGGCAAATTTGGACATTGTAGCTAAGGACATATTGTTCAAAACATTGGACAAGAATATATTCAATAAGATCAAGATGTGTCATACTGCTAAAGATATCTGGGAAAAGATTGTCCAGCTGTGTGAAGGAAATGACCAAACCAAAGAGAATAAGCTCACTGTTGCTCTACAGAAATTTGAGAACATCAAAATGATGACCGGAGAAAATCTCAGCGAATAAGATGAAAGAGTGACTGGAATCATCAATGAACTCAATAGCCTGGGTAAGGATCTATCGAACAGAGAAGTCACCATAAAGGTCATGACATGAGGGGTCTTCCAAGAGAATGGGATGTGAAAACCATTGCCATGAGAGAATCTAAAGATTTAAACAAGATAGATCTACATCATCTATTTGCTGACTTAAAGGCATATGAGTTTGAGCTAGGCATTCGGGTTGAAGATGAACCCAGCACCAGTCAACCAACTAAAGCCCTTGCTGCATCAGAGTCCTTGTCCACCACAACAGAGATGACTCCCGAACAAATATGCAATGATGCAATGGCTCTTTTTGTCAGAAGTTTGGAAATTCATGAAGAAAAATCAGAAGAATTATCAGTCCTAACCAAGGAAGCAAAATTTCAAAAACCGGTAAGAAGAAAATTATAGTGTCTGCTTCAACTGTCTCAAACCAGAGCACTTTATTGCTGATTGTCCTAAGGCAAAGAAGGATGATCAAAAGAAATGATCAAAGGATTACAAAAAATCCAAGGAAAATAGAAGATCTTTCATAAGAGACAGAGAACATAAAGTACTTGTCACGGAGAAAAAGAAAAGCAAATGCGCTGATTCAGGACCAAAATCAGAGGAATCTTCAAGCTCGTCCAGTGAGAGTGAAGATGAAGGAGTCCATTGTCTCATGGCCAATGATGACAGTAAGGTAACTGATTCTAATCTTTTTGAATTTTCACATAATGAACTCACTAATGCATTACAGGATATGATCAATGAGTATCAAATGTTGTCTGAGTCATTTGAGAAGTATAAGACTGAACATTTGAACCCAATCGAACAGCATGACAGTAAACTAGATTGTGAACAATAAAGGGAGCTGGAATACTTAAGGGAGAAAGTAAGTCTGATTGAGAAAGAAAAGGACGAAGCTAATTGTGCAAACCAGAAACTCATCAAGTTGATTCGCACATGGAACACATCAACATCCAGAAAAGATGAAATGCCTGAGTCGATAAGGCTTGCTGGTGATCTTACCGGTATAGGCTATATCAACAGTGACAGTGGATATTCTAGACACATGACAGAGAATGCTTGTCGATTGTCCGAACTGGTAGATACCACCGGACCAAGAATAGCTTTTGGTGACGACGCGAAAGGTAGAACCGTGGGTAAGGGTAAGATTATTCACGGTAACATTGTTATTAAAAGATATATTGTTAGTTGAAAATCTATGATATAACCTGATCAGCATTAGTCAGCTTTGCGACAATGGTATTCTGTAGAATTCAACCAGTACATGTGCAATATCAAGTCCATCGATGGTAATACACTACTTGTAGGTAAAAGGCATGACAACACTTATAAAATTGGCTGGAACTTTGATCATCCTGCCTCACATACTTGCTTTGTTGCCTTGAATTGTTCCAAAAACTGGCTTTGGCACAAACGGTTGAGTCACTTAAACTTTAAAATAATTGACAGTCTGCGTAAGCTTGATTTAGTTGATGGACTGCCTCATACAGAGTTCTCAAAAGATAAGATCTGTTCAGCATGCCAGCTTGGTAAGCAAATCAAGATCTACCTTTAAGAACAAAGGGAGTAAGCCTTCTTCTCGGTGCCTAGAGTTGCTGCAGATGGATCTTTTCAGTCCTATATCAGTAACGAGTCTGGGAAATGAAGTATGCCCTGGTGCTAATAGACGATTACTCTCGTTTACATAGGTCTTGTTTCTAAGTGGCAAGGATCAGGCTACTCCAAAGCTGATCAAATTACTGAAAAGACTACAAAATGAGAAATCGTGTGGGATAGATAGGATTCGCAGTGATAAGGGTACCGAGTTTACCAATCAAACACTCGAATCATATCTAGATGACCTTGTCATTAAACACGAATACTCTGCTGCTAGAACTCCACAGCAAAATGGAGTTGCTGAGCGTAGGAACCTCACTTTGAAAGAAGCTGCACGAACTATGCTTGCGGATCAGAGATTTCACAGAGATTTTGGGCAGACGCAGTTAATACAGCTTGTTATACGCAGAATAGATCTATGATTAATAAGCGAGCAAATAAAACGTCTTATGAGATCTGGAATGGCAGTAAGCCAAATATTTCTTATTTTCATATGTTTGGTTGCAAATGTTTTATTCACAACAATTGAAAGACTCATCTAACTGCATTTGATGCTAAATTTGATGCTGGAATATTTGTTGGTTACTCTGCTGCTAGTAAGGCGTTCAGAGTATTTAACAATAGAACACTTACAGTAAGGATCTATTCATGTAAAATTCGATGAATCTGATGATAGCACTGTATCTGAATTGTAAATAAATAATCTAAGTAATCGATTAGAAAATACTCATGTTGATGATAATCATGATGATGAGTTGGATTACAGAAGTATGGTCGACTGCATTTTAGAACCAGAAGTCCCAGAAGCACAAGCAGAGGTACCTGCTGATACACAAGCGCTGAATCCTGCTGACGAGGACACTACTATGCACACCCCTACTGCAGTAGATAGAGCAAACTTTAATGATGAATCAATTCAATCTTCTGAGTTACCTACTCACACTCACACCAACGAAGAAACAGATCCTCTTGGACCTCCGCTCAGGCGGAAGAATGATCATCCACCTGAGCAGGTCATACGTAACCCTACTGCTCCTCTACACATCAGAGGACATATGATTAATGAATTTCTTCACTCTGCATCCATCTCTCATTTAGAACCAAATAAGATAGATGACGCTATATTAAACCCGAGCTGGGTAGAAGCCACTGTTATAGGTACCAAATGGGTGTTTAAAAATAAATTGGATGAGAATGGTATTGTTATCAGAAATAAAGCAATACTAGTTGCACAGGGATACAGACAGGAAGAAGGCATAGACTTCGATGAAACTTTTGCGCATGTAGCCCGATTAGAAGCTATTCACATATTTCTTGCATTTGCTGCCTTTAAGGACTTTAAAGTCTATCAGATGGACATTAAGAGTGCTCTTCTTAATGGCAAACTCCAGGAAGAAGTTTATGTTGAACAACCTCCTGGATTTGAAAGCCATCAGCAACCTTTCTCTGTTTATAACCGAACAAAGCTTTGTATGGTTTACAACAAGCTCCCCGAACATGGTAAGAAACTCTGTCAAAATATTTGACTGAGCATGACTTTATCATTGGCTCGGTGGACAAGACTCTTTTAAATTCACAAAGGTGACCATACTCTACTGGTTCAGATTTGATGATATTATTTTTGGCAGTACTAATTAAAAACTTTGCGAAATATTTTCTAAAATCATGCAGGATCAGTTTGGGATGAGCATGATGTGAGAGCTATCGTTCTTCTTAGGATTGCAAGTCAAGCAGTCCAGTGAGGGAATCCTGATAAATCAGTCAAAGTATACCAAAGAACTGCTCAATAAATGGGATGAGCACCAATTCATCAGTCGCTACTCCTATGAGTTCATCTGCCAAATTAGACTTAAATGAAGCAGGCATACCAGTCGAAGTAGCAATGCATCGCGATATTATTGGATCTCTATTATATTCGATAGCCAGCAGACCTGACATAATGTTTGTTGTATGTATGTGTGCTCGTTTTCAATCCAATCCTAAGCAATCGCATTTCACTGCTACGAAAAGAATTCTCAAGTA
The DNA here is from genome assembly GCA_907163345.1 of Haberlea rhodopensis. NCBI lineage: Eukaryota > Viridiplantae > Streptophyta > Magnoliopsida > Lamiales > Gesneriaceae > Haberlea > Haberlea rhodopensis. The sequence continues at coordinate 6,972,177 of CAJQUN010000004.1, read as the reverse complement.
TCTAAAATGCACTGAGAATGTTGGTCTCTGGTATCCAAAGGATTCAACGTTTAATTTAGTTGGATATTCAGATGCTGATTATGCAGGATGCAAGATTGATAGGAAAAGTACCAGTGGGTATTGTCAATTCCTAGGGGATAGACTGATTTCATGGGGTTGCAAAAAGCAGACATCCATCGCAACATCTACTGCAGAGGCAGAATACGTGCACAACTGCTATGGATTCAACAGCAATTAAGAGATTATGGAATTGAATCCACTGAGGCACCTATTTTTTGTGACAATACATCTGCCATAGCTATTACGTACAATCTAGCTCTTCATTCTCGGACCAAGCATATTGATATGCGTCATCACTTCATTCGAGATCACGTAATGAAGAAAGAGATTCAGCTGGAATACATATCCACCGAATAACAAGCAGCATATATTTTCACAAAACCCCTACCGGACGCTAAGTTCTCCTACTTTCGCAATATACTTGGTTTAATTGATATAACTAAATGATCTTATTTTCTTATTTTTTCTGTATGATAAATTCAGGGGAAAATAGTTTTAGTTCTTGCATGAATTTAGGGGGAATCTTAATTTAGGGGGAACTGTGTGTCTTTTGAAGGTGTACTATCGCTCAGCTGGTAAGAAAATTGGCTGCTGCAGTAGATGCTACTTTACCAGTAGACTCTACATACCTGTGGACATTACCACAGATGCTTTGCCCATAATACCCTTCGTTAATTAGTTACCAAATGGAACTTCGGAATTCAAATCTTTATTTTGTATTAATTATAGAATTTCGGTCCCGCTCAAATCGTGTCCGTTTCCATTTTATTTCAAATTTTCTTGGTTAGATGAACGCCACGTGTCAACATGTCCGCTCATCTACAGTACGACGTTACATCTCCCTTCTTTAACCATCATTACCATTTTTACTTCTCATTTTTACCATTTCAAAAGTTACTGCGCTAACACCTTGTCAAAGAAATTCTCTTTCAGATAACCAACTCCTCAGCACTTCTCCACTCACGATGTCGAAGACCAGCCAACCTAGTTTTGTTACAAACGCCGTTCATGTGGACTTCAACTCCGTCTACACCATCGTCGATGCGGAGATGAAGGGTGTATTCGAATACTTGGACAACTCCGGGCTACTGATCATGTTGAGCCTTGCACCTACACTCTATCAAGAAACTCTTCAAGAGTTTTATGACACTGCGTGGGTGGTCGATAACTCAGTGGTAATGTCACGATTACTCAGGAGGATTTTGCAACTCAACTGAATCTTCCTACTACTGGACTCACTGACTTCTCTACCATATCAGACGCTGTACGAGACGAAATGTGTACAGTGCTCTCAGGATCTGACGCTCGTCTGAAGCGTCCACCATTCAAAAAGATTTTGATGATCACCCCCAAAAAATTGGAGGTAATGTGTGCTATCATAAAAAGAATGGGCATCAACTGATCGGTTGTACTATTTCAAGTTTTGCTTGATTTAGTTACCTCGGCAAAGGCTCACTCTGGATTCACTCTTCTACTAAGTCGGATCCTTGAAAGCAAGAATGTCCCAGTGGGAGCTCTTTACACTCTCCATCCTGCTCGGCTTATCAATGCCAAATACTTACAAATTCGCCGAAAACAACTCAGTGAAGCAGGTGGAACGTCCCCAGAGGGGGAACCCGGCTGTTTCCAAGAAGCAGGTACCTACTGCCACTACTGCTACTGCTGAAAGTCCAGCAGAGGTAGTCAATAACGATCAGGATATCAGTCTTGAAACTGTTCAACTACAGAACTAGTTGAAGTTGCAGCACCTTTGGCCACTATTCCTGCCATACCAGCATCTACCGATGTCAATCCCACCGACCTCTCAGTAAGTTGGGCAGGTTCGCTTACCCTAAGCCTCAGACAACCAAAGATAGGCTGTAGTTACTGCTACCCTCCATCTACTCCTGTCGGCAGAGGCAAAGCTACCATAGAACCTGTCTCCACACCAATGGTGACTGAAATCCATCTGGTCATTGCAGAAGTGGAAGCCCAGATGCAACCGCGGATGGAAATATTTGACATATGGGTGAAAGCTCATCTGAAGATCAGATTTAATGACTTTTCCCCGATTCTCATTCAAGCAAGGCTTGATGAGAATCTTGTTCTTGACTACCTTCAGATCCCAGACGTGGAACAGGGTCTGAAACTAAGGGAAGTATTCAGGATTATGCACTATGTCAGTGGACTCCAAGCTCTCGTCCAGTCTCGTCTTAAGGAGTTCACGTCTGATTCAGGTACAGCCAACCATGACATGGTCGTGCTCAACTCCTTGGGACCCAAGCTTTCTATGGCCGAGCAGACGTTGCATGATCTCAAAGTTATAACGGGATTGCACTCATGTTCTGTTCAACTGGCAGTTGCTCCAATCGCTCATGTTCAGTTCAGGATTATTCACTATGTCAGTGGACTCCAAGCTCTCGTCCAGTCTCGTCTTAAGGAGTTCACGTCTGATTCAGGTACAGCCAACCATGACATGGTCGTGTTCAATTCCTTGGGACCCAAGCTTTCTATGGCTGAGCAGATGTTGTATGATCTCAAAGTCATAACGGGATTGCATATGTTCTGTTCAACTGGCAGTTGCTCCAATCGCTTCCACTGATCGGAGCCTTGTTGCTATCACCCCAGCAGATGTCTCCACGGAAAGCTCCACCTCTACCACCTTATTACCTGCACCCAATGCCACAACGGACCACACTACTGTATCTGATCAACATCCTTCATTAATGGATGTTGATCACACTACTATAGATACAGTAATACAAACAGTGGTTACTCAAGTCAACCTTACTTCAGAGGATGTTGCCACCACTGAGTCCTCACTTCCATCCCCAACCACTATAGCCAAAATATCTCCTTCTTCTTCACCAGACCAAGCCACAAATCCATTGAATCCCCCCTTGTTATTCCCTTAATCGAATCATTAACCACTGTCCATTATCCCCTCACCAACCTCTAGTCATCCCACCTATCCAAACCCCACTGCCCTCTACTATAGAGATATCTGCGGGGTCGATAGTACCATAATGTCCAAGTGTAGCTTCTGCTACGGATGAACCGACCGGTGTCTCCTCCGCCGACGTATCTACTGGAGTTGTCCCATCGGCTGATCCGACTGTGGTTGTTGTATCTGTTGATCTACCGATACCTACTGATGCTGCTGACCAAGCTTTCTCTTCTCGCTTGTACAACCTCTAGCCAGTGATCCCACTGAGGACTTCTTTGACTTTTCTGATCATGGTCATGATGAGGAAGCACCTTCCAGTGTTGCTGATCAGCTAGCATAGTCGTCCGGTGTTATTTCTGCTCTGGCTTGTGAAGTTAATCACATATCCGACAAAGTTACAAGTCTTCAGAATTTTGTCACCAATGCCTTTTCCGACTCCTTCTCCAAGCTGGGGCAAGACCAACTTCAACTCAATCAGCACTGGAGATCGGAGGGAAAATTGATGACATTCATCAGAAGTTCTCTGAGCAGTTGGCCTCTATGCAAGCTGCTTTTGCATCTCAGTTGCAAGATTTGAGCAACAGCCTGCCTACGGTCAGTGGCACTATCAGACGGCTACCGGAACCCAGAAGACATCATCAGTCACGAGGAAGGGAATCAATCCCAGAAAGATGCCCCTATACTGGCACAAGCGAACTAAGTCAGCCGCGATATTCATCCCAGCAGAGGTCTCGCAGTTCACGACAAACATCCTCTGACACAACTTCCTTACCCCGTGACTACTCCAAGCATTGGTTGGGACGCACTTTGTAAAGTTTTCTTTGTCTCCTTATATTACTTTATTTAATTTTTCAATAAAATCATGTTTTCTCGATATATTTTATCTGAATCACTTTAAGATTGACATGACTCACCACAGTGCCATTTGTTATGTTTTGCTTATAAATAGCATGCTTACTTTCTCACCATCATATCATTGCAACATGCTTCTCTTAAAACCCCACTTAATGTTCTTGCATCTTATCTGCAATTCTCATTCATAGGTTCATTAGTTATCTAAATCAACCATACATGGATTGATTACTTATCTAACCTATCTCTGCTAGCTCCAGCTTCTTCTCCCAGTTCTGGTGTTCTCCACCAACCTGGAATTTGGAAAGCAGATGCATGGGTACTGATGACAAAAAGAGGGAAGACAGAGATTATGATGATGAACAGAAGATTACGTTGAAGATAAAATAGTTTATTTTCTAGGTTTTCTTTTGTAATAATTTCTCTGTGTGCACTTTTTCTTCTCCTCCATTTGTCAACAACTCTGAAACTTGTCAGCTCGGATCATTTCATACTGGCAATGTTTCTCAAGTTGTATTTACGCACTTGAATGAATTGTAGACATAGGCCTATTGTAAGAAGTGTAAAATGTATTCAAAATTCATTTTAAATAAAAATGATATTCTTTATGTTAATATTCAGCTTGATTACCACTCGTAATCTGCTTATTTATCTAACAATACTTGCTACTCTCCACTGTCATGTTTCTAAGTCTTAACAGGTATCTGTTGTTCTCTGATCAAGCAAGAGTCTCCACTGCTAAGTTTTGTCATCACCAAAAAAGAGGGAAATTGTCGAGAAAATATTTCTAAGTTTTGGTGATCACAAACATCTATCAGGTGAAGAAATATCTACCGGATAAAGAGACATCTACCGCGTGAAGAAATATCTACCGGGTGAAGAGACATCTACCGAATAAAGAGACATCTATTGGGTGAAGAAATATCAACCGGATAAAGAGACATCTACCGGGTGAAAAAATATCTTCCGGGTGAAGAAACATCTACCGGATAAAGAGACATCTACCGGGTGAAGAAATATCTACCAGGTGAAGAGACATCTACCGGATAAAGAGACATCTACCGGGTGAAGACATATCTACCGGGTGAAGAGACATCAACCGGATAATGAGATATCTATCGTATAAAGAATCATCTACCGGATACAGAAGAGTGAAAGTCTACTATAACAAGAGTACCAGTAGATGATGAAATAAACATTAACCATCCATGCAACAGGCAGATGGACAGCAGAGGAGAATACAGTAGACGTATAAAGCAGCAAGACAAAACAAGTACAAATCATTATGACAAACGTACAACAGAGCGCCGCACCTCTATGATAACAGCGCCACCATTAGCGCCAGAATGAAAGAGGCGTTAATTAACAAAATTGGAAAGAAGACAAATAGAATTTGGAAGAAAATCAAGGAGCTGATTTCAAGCAGAACTTTCCAATTGAAGAAAAGTTGCCGTTAGATCAATATGTCTATAAATAAGTCGAAGTAAAGAATGAAGAAGTTGCTAATCAATTCGCTACAAATAAAAGACATAAAACAACTTCAATTTCAAGCAAGACATACAACGCTCTACGAAGATATTCTAAAGTTTTGCAAGAGCAGTAAAGCATCACTATTGTGATCTTGAAGATCAAAGTCTACTGAGCCTGCTGCACAAAGAACAGAAAAAGATAAATAGATTTGTAACTCTGTGTGAGTGTTGTAAACACACTGTAAACATTTATCAAAGTTGTGTTGCTAGGAGTTTAGACCAAGCTGTGTAAGTGCCTAAGAAGGTTGTATACTGAAAAGTGTAAGCTAAAGTATTCTAGTGTAAACTTTCTGCAAAGGAAGAAGGGGAGGCGTAGAAGCGTTGTGCTTCGAACTTCCAGAACAAATTCTGTGTCATTTATGTACTGCTTTCTATTATTCAGTTATCTTAGCTCACAAGTCCAGCAGACGTCTTCCGCAATATTACTAGTGTATGCTGATTTGCAAAGTATTGAGAAGCTACAGCATTACCTAACAGTCTGCTGTAACAAAAAGAAATTGAGTCCAATGTTTATTCAACCAACTCTTCTAAACACTACACCGATCCTAACAGAGGGTAGACAAAAGAATCATTTAACAAATCTGGAGTAGGAAACATAGAAGTATGTAAGTCTGATTCATTCATGTTTTTGAAATTCTCATAAAAATGAACATTCCTTGATATAAAAATCTGTTTGGTATCTAAATTATACAACTTGTAACATTTATAGCCTACAGGATATTCAAGAAAAACACATTTAACTGCTCTATGATCAAACTTTGTTCTATGATTAGACAAAGTGGAAGCATAACATAAGCATCCTAAAATGCGAAGATGTGAATAGTCTGGAACTTTGTTATGTAATAATTCAAAAGGTGATTTGTTTTGTAGTTTAGAGGGGATTCTATTTATGATTTGAGCAGAGGTACACACACAATTGGACCAAAAACTCAAAGGAAGTGAAGCATGAAACAAAGAGATCGAGCAACCTGTGATAGATGTTGGTGCTTACGTTCAACTTTACCATTTTGTTGTGGATTCTCTACACAACTGCGTTGATGTATGATACCATTTGTTTGATAAAAATCATGAAGTAAAAATTCCGAACCATTATCGGACATAACAATTTTTTAAGCACCCTGATAATAAACATTATCAACTGTGAATTGTCCTTGCGACTGATACCAATTTGTCTTTTGGACCAACCAAGAATAGTGTTCTCGATTCGTCTGTTAGACCAAGCATCGTGCTAGTCATCTCGAGGTGGTACAACCAGTAACTGTTGAACAAGGTGAAACACATCCGCTTTTAATTGTCTCTGTTGGTTACCTTAAATTTGTCCAAAATATAAATGAATTCAAAAGATAAAGAAGTAATGCTTCCCTCGCTTGGTTACATTGAGTTCAATGAGAATCACATGGTTCAGCAATGTAACACAAACAAGCTCCATCCATCTCAGTCGGTTGATCCCACGTGATGGAAAGAATCAAGAATCAATATCCCCATACATGAAGAATCAATATCCCTATACATGTCTGAATTGACAACATTAGAACCCGTATCCACAGAGCACGCCATGAGCGTTTTCTCAGCAATGGTTTTTATTGTCCCTATAATCGTCACAATCCTCCTGGATGCACGAGCAAATCTCTTTCATTTTGTGATCAATAAGAAAAAACGAAGCTAAAAAATGTAATTGCCCCAGTGGTTTTTGCTTCCCGGTACACCTAAAATAAACAGCAGACAACCACATCCTAAAAAAAAATTGAAAGGATAATATTCACCTTATCTCATCCAGAGACGAGTCGACTATGCAAATTTTGTACGCTTACCTGGAGACACTTCTTCAGTCTTATGAAGTCCAATCAGCATATGCAATGTTGTAGCTGTCACCGACCATTTGGCACAAATCTTTTTGAAGACTCCTTGAATTCTTTGTCCACCGTTTCAGTCGAACAAGGATATTTCCTAACTCAAAAGAAATTTTTTGAGAGCACTCCGAAGCTACATTCCAGCTCCGGGGCATGACATAATTGTTAAATCCCTTGAACATTCCTTGCAACTAACTATTAAAGAAGACAACTAATTTAAATATATAAGAAATTTGAAATAGCACGATATTGAATGATAAAAATATAAATTCGATCTAGCAATGGGAAAATAGCACGGAAAACAATTTGGGGGAGAAAAAAACAATTATTGAAGATCGTAAAGGGAAATGAAGTTTGATTTACCTACATATTTAATTTTAAATACGTTTACTATTTTATATGGAGAACTATCAAATCATTCATTAGTCCATCAATAAATAAATGATTATATTTAAACTTTTAATATTTACAATCTTTTCATTTCTACCGCGTGTAGTATTTAATATGGAAATTTTATTTATTTTTAAGATCAAGGGTAGTAAATATTAGTAATAAATATCATATTAAATCAAGGGTGTTTCTGCAATTGTAAACTACATGCACATAGATTCGTGAAAGAGTTGGCGAATTTATACTTGGCATGTTAATATAAGACCACATGTTAAATATAATACACAGCAAACAATGTGGAAGTTCCCCTACGGAATTTCCTGATAGCAAAAAAGTATACTACAGAATTGAGCGCATTGGGTTGCTTGACACATTAAGGGATTCAGAACTCCAATCAATTTCCGGCACCCATCTAATCTTGATCATCTGATAGGGTACCTTCAGAAGATATCGCTTCCTCATCCAACTGTCTCGCCTGCAAAGTATCAGACTGTGTTTTGTCTGAATCCCCACTTCGCCACTGCTCTTCGACAGCAGATGATCCCTCCTTCGGTTCCTGTTCCATTCCTTGGTCAACAGAAGTTGACTCAGGAACCAAGCTATCAATGAAGCCTGGGTGTGAGTCAGGAGGTGGTCCAGGTGCGACATAGGAGCCAACCAATTCCAGGACTTCAGGTGAAGGAGACAAGCATACAACAGCTTTCGTTGAAGAAGTTGGCATCACAGATGATGAAAAATGATTTATTTTGACACCACGAGGTAAGTTAAGATTACCATCAATCAAGGGGAATCCAGAAACCCCCGACTTTGGGAGCTCAGGGAACACCAGGTCTCCTGCAACAGAAGTTGGCCCAAAATGTTCTATATCATGGTTAGCAGGGAAGGTATTAACTATACCCTGAGAGAACTTAATAGGTGCATGCAACCTCTTCTTATTCTTCCTCTTCTTCTTCAGAATGCTCAGAGGATCCCTAGGCTTTATGGGAGGTGGACCAGGAACAAGAAATGGAGGTATTTTGGAAGATCCTTCCCCATACAAAACTCGAACAGATTGTGCTATTGCAGACACAGAAGGAGGCAGGTTAGGTTCAAGGGATTTACCAGGAGCATAGACAGCTTCTCGAAGCCAATGAGGTAAATTGTCTTTTGGAGAAGTACATCTAACAACTTCTTCCTTCCCCTTTGACTCAGACAAATTTTGCACCTTCTCACAATCAGTAACCTTGGGAGAACCAGGAATCATTCCTATCCTAGTTGTATTCTTTAGTTTCTCCTTTTGCTGCAATCCATGAGAATCAAAGTAAATCGATCCTAATGAGCTCAGAATAAAGGGCGACTCATTAGGAGTGCTGGAGGAAGCAACTGATCCATGAATGGATCCTCCAAAAGGCTCTCTGGAAAACGAAGTTGGGAACTTATCTGCAGTCCAACTTGGAAAAACTGGATCAGATGGTTCTAAATGCGGTGCACCATATGGTAGACCACCAAGACCAAGTCTCATGTCAGTTAGATGTGTCTGAATTTTCAAAGGCTCATTGTATTTTGTTCCGTGCAATACCCGTGTCATAGTCCCATCCGAGCAAGCTCCGTGCAGTGCTCGTGCCATCATTCCTTCAGAAATTCCAGAAAACAGAGGATTGACAGATTTTGGAGGCTTGAGAGATATTGATGCCCCAAGTCTTGGCCTATCCAAGACCTTGAGTTCTTCTTCCTCCCATCTAGCTGACAAATCCTCAGCAGTTTTAAATTTTGAAAACTCCAACCTTGGATCACGTAACATTTCCTGCCATCTTCCCTTTCCATGCCTACGAACACCTATCCATAGATGATCAAGTTCATCCTCCAACCAAATATCTTTTTTAGATTTCTTCATCAGCAGGTTGTTTGATCCAGATCCAGTCCTTAGAATGATGTTCTCAAGAACCTTCCTGTGGTTCTCAGGAAATGATGTAAATGCAGATGGCATCTGGCTTGAGCCCAATGCTGGAGATATATGTTGTTCTTGTTGATGATACTTGGGATCTGGTGGAAATTTGAGATTTGGCAACATGGGAAGATGAAGATCATGGACACGATGATTTGACTCTGCAACTCTTGATCCCAGTGATAAGCTCGGGAAAAAGTCAGGAGTCATATTTAGCATGTTTACACCGGGCAGTGAATATCTAGGCACCCGCTTCTCATCCACTGGTAGTTTGGGCAATAGCATGTTTTCTTGGAAATCAGAATTCATCACGCTCGAGTTCCTGGAATGATCTGCAGATGCTTTACCTTTCAGGGCGTTCAATGAATGCTGCAAATGAACATGAACGTCAAATAAAATCTGTAATTTTCAGAATCAAATATACGCATGAGAGTGGTATGGACAACTTACGGGAGTGAATTTTAGATGCATATCGGAGACATCAATCTGTGGAAATTGAGAAGTTCCGGATGAAAAATCAGGAAACATATATCGGTTTGAGATTGGCGCATGACCATTAACAATCATCTCCCTTGACATGCCAAAGGGAGAACAAGTAGATGGCATTGGGAACTCAACTCCAAGCCTTTGCTTGGTTTGTCTTTGATAAGATTTTGAGATTTTCCTCTGCAGGGGATCCATTCTTTTGGGAGCATATGGGGCACATAATCCTCTTACTGGTGGTAAATTATGCCGCAAAATATCAATGGAACATGTGTCCTGTAACTGGTCATTGGCCATGGAAACTTCAGGTTCCAGAAGAAAATTCGATTTCTGCTTCAACATTCTTCCCGGATTCAGGTTTGAGTCAGTCGTGCTATTTGGTTCCATCATTTGACCATGACCCTTATCTTCCAAATCAGTATCTGGAGTTTTTTCAACGGGTTGAACTGACACCGCCATTTTATTTTCGTCTTGCAAATGGAACGGTGGGAGCTGAGGCATTAACTCTAGCCTGTAAGGTCCCTGAAGCTGTGCCAGTGACCCCTCCGTATTTCTTTGGGCCAATCTTTCTTTTTGTTTAGCACGAAGCTTGGTACTGTTTGAATAAATAACACAACAGAAGTACATGATTTATCAAAATCTGGAGTAAAATATGAGTGTCAATCACTGGTTTAATCTGTGGCAATCTCCAACAGCAGAAATAGCATTGATTATATCTGTGCAATTACTGTGCAGAATACGAATCCAGAACCAACAGTCCAGCAAAGTCATGAATTTGGACGTGTAATCACAAAAATATGTGATGCAATCTCCATTAACAATTAATAAAACAGATTGGTATTACATAAAAACATAGAATCATTGCAATTTAAAATTTAAAAATAATACCTACTATTTGTAGAAACAAATTTCAAGAACTCAATTATGTAATTTCCAAAATGTTGGCATCTATTCTCTCAGTTTTAAAGTCTCTTCAACAATTCATTTGAGACTTTTGTCACTAACTAAAATAAATACAACCACGAGTAACTCAAACTCTATCACTATAAAATTCAAAAGAGAATACATAAAAATCAATGATTCACACACTTTTCGACAGTTTCAAATTTGTCATGGCAACTTTTATTCTGTATAATGCTTTCATTTTGCATATTGTAGCTCAAATCAAACTCCATAATCATTTTAAATCAGTAAATTAACTACTTAGTATAAAAATGCATGCTAATAGACTTGCACCAATAAGCTCATGTTAGCAAAATTCTTTTTCTGGGGTTAACGGTTAATTTTTAGTATTGTCTCGATTATCTTCAGACGGTGATAGCTTTTTTACAAAAAAATAAAATGCATTACTTCATAAAGCAAGATGTTATTCAATTCAATTTACTGACAGGGTTCATAACAAGAAAAAATTCATTATCTGGAGTCTGTTATAAGGAGATGATACTCCCTGTCCATTTCTGGACGTAACACAATTAAAGTAACACATTTTACTCTATCTTAAAGTTTATTTCATTTTGGCCCCCATCCCTATTATATCCATTTAACCCCTAGTACTATTAATATGTTACATTACCCTCTCCAACTATACTTACTCATTTACATTATATTCAAAGCACAAGAATTTAAAAACATGTCTTTTATTTTTTCGGGAAACCTTGTTTTTTTTGGACAAAAAGGAAGAAATTATTTGACCAACGGCTAAACAAATGAAAATTATGAGAACGTCAAATCTTCTTGGTGCCTAGGAAAACTTAACTAGAAAATGTGAAAAATGAAATTCAAGTGAAACTCACTATTTTTCTTTAAGAGCTCGTCCAGCTTGTGTATACTCCCGCTCAGGCTCCAGTTCAGGCTCCGGTTCTTCCCCAATAACATTCTTATCACATTATAAAAAATACCATTCAGATATGAGTAAATCTAACAGATATCTCACTCCATCAATATCCATTTGACACAAAGAAAGTTATTACATGGAACCAAATATTTTAAACAGAAAGTAAATAAGAGGAAATTAATGGCGATAAAACTGACGCTAACGAACAACCTCGCAATTTTCAGTTTGCGAGGTTTTCTTTTTTAAAATATGTATATATGAAACAGTTGGTCCAGATGAGGTTAAATGAGCAGAAACACGTTAAGTACACAAGATCGAAACAAGATAAAAAATACTCACAAAAAATAACAAAAAAAAAGTATTAACGTCTCATAACAAAATAAAAACCAAGGTAATCAAGTTTTAAAATTGCAATAATGTCTGATTGCGGAATTGCTCCGTAGAAAATATTAAAAAATTCAATCAACAATTGCTTAGTCTGGATGTGTGGAAGTTGTCTCCCAATTGCCAAAAAAAAAAAAAAAGCTCAATCAGATACCATACACAGTGAACTTGTACAACTGTGAATTTGTCAAAAGATGACCAAGTACAAACATATCAAAATATCTAGAATTCCTAAATAAACATGACGTCTATATATGGTTCCAAACCATTAATGAAGAACTTGGGTTTTAAAACTCATAAAAAAAGGCAAGCTCCTAGGCAGACAGGAAATAGACAGAGTGCATGGATTAAAAAAACAATATAATTATATAATTAATAGACGAATTGATTGACATAGAGGCTGTTACATACCCAAAAGTTGGCTTAGGCCATAAAAAGCCCAAGAAGGATAAGGCTAGGAGATATCTAGAAAGATGGAAGGATTTAAAATGGGAATGGGGAGAGTAGGGGAGTATTCTGTTATTTTTCTTTGAGTCAGAACTAGCTTGAAGCTAGGGATAGAGATAATTTCTCCGGTACAGAGGATTTCCTCTAGGAAAACAATCTTGTTATTGCTTACATTCAATCAAAATACATAATTACAATTTATCTTGCTGTTTAGTTTCTGTTTTAGACCATTAAGCTCAAGTGTTTCTATCAGTCGGTCCAACATGCCACTCGACACTAAGGATGATTCAACATCATGGCCACGAGCGCCTACGACGTGGTTCGGATGGGACATGCCGAGGTTAATGGCAGTAATTTCAGGAGATGGATTCTGCAAGCGGAACATTATTTATAATCAACTCTATACCATGGCAGGACCGTGTACAACTCGCATTCATGTCTATGGAGGGCTAAGCTGACTCATGGTTTTATTGGCTCACATTGCGAATTCCCAACCTCAAATCGGATTGTTTAATCAAAGAATTGATGCAGAAATTTGGTGAGGAAAGGGAGGAGGAATGTCATAAAAATCGAAGTAGAGCACTCACCTACGATGCCACCAGGGAATTTGTGATGGGAAAAGCCCACCGAGACTATGTTTACTGAAGAATAAAAGAGTAACGTGGATTCCGAGGATTTGTGAACCGGAGGAAAAGATACTGGTTCCACCGTCTAAATCAGAATCAGTTTCATGAAAATCATGCTCTCCTGCGAGTGTCATTGCTGGAGGTCGACGGAAGAGAGGAGATCAGGTGGTTGCCGAGGGCTGAGCACAGATTGAACATCCACGTCGTTTCTCTCATTGGTTACCAGCGTAGAAGGGAGGGAAATTACTAAGGCTTCAAGCCAATGAATTTGTGGTTTAGGCTTCTCAAGAATGGGGTCTGGACAAGAATTATTGTTTTGGTTGTACTTAAGGGGCCCATTCTGGAGCAATTTGAAGGGTACAAGTTCTACATGTACTTAGCGTTCAAAATCCAAATCTGGGGCATGGGAAGAAGGACGTGGCAGACGCAGGTGCGATGGGAAAGATCGATGGCTGGTGGCCAGTGGGACGGCGGCCGGACGTGGTGTTGGCGTCATGAGTGGCGCGGTGTCGTGGGGCACTTCTAGCGTTTTAATGGCGCAGCTTCCTTCAAAGGATGCGGAATTAACCAAGTATCGGCTGGCAAAAGAAGTGATGGGAAATAATGGGTGCTGGTGTTTCGGTTGATGAAATTCCTCATGTGCTTAAGGAGCAGCATGTCACTGTACTTGAGAAGCTTGGCCTCTTTAATGAAGCAGAGGAATTGTACATACAGTTTATCTTGCTGTTTAGTTTCTGTTTTAGATCATTAAGTTCGAGTTTCTATCAGAGGCTCTGTCTATGGATAAAAAAAATAATAACTATATAACTGATAGATGAATTAACTGACATAGAGGACACAAAAGGGTGAGATAGAGAGAAAGAGGGAGTACTCCAGTTGGTCCTTCCATAGGATGAGCGACATATGCCTCCCTATATGAAACAGCTTTTCTTTGGCGTTTGCCTCGACCAAGAGCTGCTTCCTCCTCATTATGATATTTCTCCCATCTACAAAACCCATGAGCAACAATTAAGACAAGACCTATCTCATGCAGTAGGGAACTCTAATTTATACACTTCCTATGGTCGCATCTACATATGCAATAAAATTATATATATTTTAAGGGGTACCTATAATTTAAGATAGCGAAGAAAGAATATGAATCAAACTAGTACATGGAATCTTCTGCAGTGTCATCACAGCTGGATACTCTTGTTACTGCTAACAAATTTAACCTAATACACATAAAGCACCCCCAAAGATGAATTTTTTTTCCCAACACAAATGCAATTCATGTTGCTCCAATAATTTAACTTACATGAAGCTTGGAAACTTCTCTCTGAAGTCTCACTTCATTAACATTTCTACTAAATTCTAAACATCAATGCAAAATGATTAAATAGGTGAGATGAGATAGACTCCTAACCTAACTTGCAGAAGCCTATCCCATTCATTTTCTTCAATGACGCCAACCGAATTATCATCTTTATTTTCAGAACATGGTGCAATTGTGTTGTTACTAGTCACAGGACCTGACACCATTCCAGCTTGTTTTTCTGTGGATTCATCATTCCATTCAAGTGACTGAGTGGAAAAAGGAGATATAGTGAGAAAAAAAGGAATTAATCAAATCAAAACTCAACTTCTTGTGATTAGAGAGGCAATACTTCAAGAGCACGTTCAGCATCAATACACAAACTATTAAATGACACAAGTTTTGTTCACATTTAATAAAGAAAGTTTTATTCATATCGAATAAAGAAACTATAAATGTGAAATGCATCAACACTGACAAATAACTGAAAAAAGAGGATAAATGAAATAGCAGAAGGAAGACAATCATTATGCTAAAGTATCATAAGAGCATCAATGAAATAATCCAATTCATTTGCCTAACTCTGTAATAAAATTTATATTCTAACTCATCGGGTGTAATGATTATACTTTAAAAACAAATTGGAATTCTAGATTTACTAAAAGTGGAAATGTGTGAGATCGAGATATCTCCTTGAGAAAAATATTCTAACTCATCGGGTGTAATGATTATACTTTAAAAACAAATTGGAATTCTAGATTTACTAAAAGTGGAAATGTGTGAGATCGAGATATCTCCTTGAGAAAATCAAAATAAGAAAAACCTGACAGGGTCATAAATCCAGAAAACAGTTGTCACCTTCACTGAACCAAGCATGTCATTCTCCAGCTCGGTTTCAGTATTGTCGTCGGTTGAACCAGACTGCAGGTCTGAGCGGTCCAACAATTTCAAAATGGCATTTTCATCCCATGTAATCTTATTGCTACAATCTGCACATTTGTCTTGGTATACATCCCCAAGCCCACCAGACCTCCTCCTATTATTATGATCTATCTCTGTGAGTGAATCGTCTTTATTGATGTTGCTTTCACCACCTTTTCCGATAATCAAAGATGAATCACTAAAAAGTTCTTCCGTTCCCCATTTTAAGATATCTTCCACCTCCTTTTGTGATCCAGACTTGTTCACAAAAAGTTGGTCTAGCATCAGCTTTTTCTTTGCAAGCTGCAATATGCGCTCTTCAACACTAGCACGGACAACAAGCCTGTACACAAGAAGTCGGTTTGACTGCCCTATTCGATGTGCTCGGTTCATAGCTTGGATATCGGCATGTGGATTGAAATCTGAATCATAGATGATTACAGTATCAGCAGTTGCCAAGTTAATGCCAAGGCCACATGAGCGCGTAGACAAAAGAAACACAAATCTACTCTTGTCTTGGTTGAAACGTGTTATTGCCGCTTGCCGATCAGCCACAGCCACAGAGCCATCAACTCTCTCATATGTCTTAGGCCCAAATTCAATTGTCAAGTAATCCTCAAGGATATCAAGTAACTTGGTCATCTGTGAAAAAATAAGGACTCTGTGATCTTCTTTGTGTAACAACTTAAGCATAGAATGCAGCAGAGTCAGCTTAGCTGAAGCTTTTATTCGCATTTCATGAAGAAATTCCAACGATCCAGATTCAGGCTCAGTGCCTGGTATGAGATAAGGATGATTGCAAACCTTCCTTAACTGCATCACAATATTCAGCATTGATTGTTGAGGAACCCCTTTTCCTAAGTTGCGCAATATTTGATAGTTCTTTGTGAGCATGGCACGGTAATATTCTGCCTGAATTGATGATAACTCAACAGGAACCACTCGTTCAGTCTTAGGGGGAATATTCTGCATGGCATCCTTTTTAAGCCTACGGAGCATGTGCGGAGCAACAAGTTTCTTCAGTTCCTCCACCTTTTCTGTGGTGGTTAGATCGTTGAATCTCTCCTCAAATGAAGAAAGAGAAGAAAAAGAAGCTGGCTGCAGAAAATTGAGCAAATTGTACATCTCGCCAATGTTGTTCTGAAGAGGAGTACCAGTCAACAGTACCCGATGGTGGAATGTAAATGTATTCAGTAAGCCAAATAGCTTACTGCCAGAATTTTTTAGGCGGTGACCCTCATCAACCACAAGAACTTCCCAGGGAACTCCACGTAGATGTGAGGAATCACATAAAACCATTTCATAAGTAGTTAAAAGAACATTGAACTTGTAAGCAGATAATCTGTTTTTTGATCCATGGGGATCACAGGCATGCCATTCATATTGGCGAATTATGGCTCTAGATCTCGTGTTCCCATGATATTCCACGGCATTGATATGTGGAGCCCACAACGCAAATTCTGACATCCAGTTGGGCATTGTCGATAGAGGAACCAAAACCAGACAAGGAAGTCTAACTTTAAATTCGAAATACAAAGAGGAGATGAAAGCACAAGCTGATACTGTTTTTCCGAGCCCCATTTCATCAGCAAGTATAACATTTCTTGATTTATGCCAGCTTTTTCGCAACCAATTCAATGCTTCCAACTGATGTGGAAACAAAGAACCACCAACTAGCTCTTTAGGCTGTTCTGTGAGATTGATTATCTCACTTGGTAGGAAGTTATTTTTGTTTTGTGTTGAGTCAAGCTTGGAGCTCTCATTCTCCAGGGTTTGTTGTTCAAACCTCAAGAACATATCAATTAAGTGAGATGACTTTGCAATAGCTGGTTCATCATTTCTTTCCCAAGTGCATTCATCGTAGGGAAGACCTTTCCATTTTACAAATGCTTCGGTTGAACCATCAAGGGAGGACCGGGTAGCGATTACACGATGTGGCAACTTCCATTGTTCCTCACATAGATTAATTGAAGCTGTTCCATATTTTGACTTGTAATTCTCCAATTTCCGTTTTGCCAGATTTTTCAGCTCAGATTCAGAAATCCAGCTGTTATGGAGATGAGATTTCCCAACCCACTTCACCAAAAACTCATATGAGACGGTGGTGGATCCAGCTTCAACCAAGTGAGACTCTAGGAATTTTTTTTTGGGACCAATGCCCAACCTCGTGACCTTTTTTTCCTCCTTTGTGCTTCCATTTTCATCAGAGCAATGAGTTTGAAAGTTATTTGAAGTCCCAGAGGTATGACAGTCCTTCAAACCAACATTAACGTCACGAGTCTCCAAGATTGTCCTCTTCTCAACCTCCGAAACCAAGATTGTCATACTCTTCTCAACCTCCGAAACCACCTTATCAGTTGTTGCACGGATACACAAATTACTGTCGCACTCTTTTTTGTTATTCAGCACCATGGAATCAGAACTCTTAGCGGCTCTCCTCAAAGAATCCATCAAACTTTTCTCTTTACATTCTTTGGTTGCTGACCTTCTGTAAACTTGTAGCTTGCCTTTATTCATATTATTTTTTATGTTTCTCGCTCCATCGGAGCAGCTGGCAACATCCTGATGGTCCTCTCCTGAGTTTCCATCACCAAGCGCATCCAAAGGCATCTCACAGATGGAATTTTCCTTTGACAGTTTACTTGTTGGATCTTCTGCAACAAATGTCCCCCCTAAAAGGAGCTGCTTTGCATCCAAACGTATATCAGAGCAGAGATTTTCCTTAGACAGTGTATTTAGTTCTGCTGCAACCAATGATTCCCCTAAAAGTGCCTCATTTTCATTGATCACCACAGCACCACAAACAAAATCTTTGTTATCAACTTTAACTCGACAACCAATAACCCGATCAACCTGATAATTTTTAAATGATGAACAAGATTAACATATAACATAAGTAATCTTTTAAATTAAGGCATGGTTCAAAACGTACTTCAAAAAAATATCATGCTCTTAAGAACAAGTCCCGACCACATATACCTGCTGAATTTCAAGAACATGCTCTTCATCTGCTGCATGTTCAGAAGAAATTTTCTCTGCTTCCTGTGTTTCAAGTGAATAAGGAGCTGCTTCCATAGGAACTATCTTTATAGCACGAATGCAAATCATGGAAACAATAATATTAATAGTAATGCAACAGATAAGGGTTGGATTACAATATCAAAAGTCTAGAAAAGGCATATCATACAACTATGATAGAGCTTGCTGCCTAGAACGTGAGAGGAAATTCACAAAATGCAATATAGACTATAGAGAGTGTAACCAGCAAAAATAATGGAAAAAGCCCACACAAATGAAGGTCTAAATAGGACACAACAAAAGAAGAGACTTTATGAGACCAATGGATTATAAACTACCGAGTAATGAGTATTTTGATGGAACCAAATATTTCAGCCAACTGATTTGGTCCCATCCAGTTTAGGTTTCGGCAATCGTTCCGGAGCCTGATTTATATGTTGCTAATTAACCTAACTCTGACTCTTTTCTTCGACAAATGATAAAAAAACCGCTTCAGGACATCAATCTCACAGTTCACATTAGGTTTTGAACATTTTTCTCGCACCTCGTTTTTAAACAACAAAGACAATATACCTTCACCTGACAATGTACACCATCTAACTTATAATTTTGACGGGAGCTTCATTCTTGTAAACATTGTGTGGTGGATATTTATGCAGAGGAAGAAGACATGGTTGGGACTGACTAAATGAATGTCTTCATTTTGTTGCTATTGAGTGGACCAAACTCGAGTTATTGTCTGTAATGAGCCCAAATGATTGTGAAGAAATGGGCCGACTAAATAGTAGAAAAGAAAAGTCCATTGTTAGATTGGTACATACTAGAAGGGGGAAGGAGGATACGAGGGGGGAAGATTGAGTATGCAGTATTGTTAAGTTTGTTACTAGCAGTGTTGCTAGGGATACAGGAGAATATCCTGGGTTTTGTTTCTGTTTTTCATTCAATCAAATATAGATTATTATATTCCATTTTTGTCTTAGTGACTGGTGTTGATAATTCATCAATTTATTCGATACATTAGATTGGTCCGACCTGTCGGATCTATACATTGGGAAAGAAGAAACCAACATGGCAGCAACTCGCGCGGAAACTAAGGTTGAAGCTCTGGAAAAGGTGGTAACGACGATGCAAGAAAGAATGAACAAAATGCAAGATGATATTGGATCGTTGAATGCAGCGATGACATCCATGACCGAATTTCAAAATAAAATGGCTGCCTCTCAGTTGCGAATTGAGCAATTGTTGATGGGTGAAAAAACGCAGGATGAACGAGAAGTTCCGAAGGAAAATGAAGGTCCCAGACAAAATAATGAAAAGAGACGTGATGATGAAGTGCTTGGACCATACAAAAATGATAAGAGTTAATGGTGATGAGGAAATGAAATAAGCTTTACGGCGAATTGAGTTGCCAAATTTTGATGCAGAAGATCCAATGGGTTGGCTGGGAAAAATAGAACAATATTTTGAGATCCATGCTACGCCTTTCGGAAATAGAGTCAAACTTGCTTATATTGGTATGCAATGGATGATGGTGCATTGGTTTGGTGGATGAAGGTGAGAATCCAAAACTTGTCGTGGGATAGATTCGAAGAGGAATTGATTAAGAGGTATGGTGGATATGATTCCGACCCATTTCAATTGAAGGCGTCATTAAAACAGGGTCAGAAGTCGGTAGGGGGATACATTGAGCAGTTTGAGATGTTGATTGCGCAGATTGGAGACGTTTCTGAGGATCAGTGCTGGGGCTATTTTCTGAGTGGATTAAGATGAGAGATAAGACGTAAGATGTTCTGTCACAGACCATGATCAATGGACCAGGCGATGTCGTTGGCTAGGGGGTTGGAGCTTGAGTTGTTTGGGAAAGTGTTGGATATGGGTTGGGGTTTGGGACCTGGGATACATCAATCCCAGCCTCATGAGAAGGAGAGAGGCAAGTTTAATGCAGTCATGGGCGTCAACGGAAGGGGATTTAGTGTGGGAGAAGTGGCCAGAGGAGATCAAATCCCCCATTGTCCTCACAAGGATCACGGAGCAGTGTTGCTGATGGGGTAAGGGAATAGAGGGAAAAAGTTTGTCTAATCAAGAGTTTATGCGAAGGAGGGAGAATGGGCTATGTATTAGGTGTGGGGAACCATACAACCCCACACACCAGTGCGTACACAAGGTACTAAGGGTGACCATTCTAGCTGAAGATGAGGGTGAAGGTGATGAAGTGGAGATACCTGAAGAAGGAGAAGAGATGGTGCATGAAGAAGTGATCGTAGGAGAAGGAGGAAGCACAAATGTTGAGTATAATACACTTGAACTTCCATTATACTCTGTAATCGGGATTAATCAGCCTCGAACGCTGAAAATGAAGGCCGGGATACGGGGAAAAAAAGTAGTGGCTATGATGTATAGTGGTGCCAGCCACAATTTTATTTCAAAAGGTTTGATAAAGGAGTTAGGATTATTGTTGGATGAAGGGGTGAGATTTGGGGTTTGCTTAGGGGATGGTTGTCGAATTGGGTTTTAGGAGTATGTAGAGTAGTTGTAGATTTGGGGTCGTGCCAGGTGGAAATTGAAGGGTAGTTATTCGAACTAGGAGGTATTGATCTAACCTTAGGAATGGATTGGTTGCGTACCCTCGGAGATGCCATAGTTAATTGGGCTAATATGCAGATGTCCTTTAAATGAAAGGGGGAAACGGGGACTCTTCAAGGGGATCCTTCATTGACTAGATCAATGGTCTCATTGAAAACCATGGCCAAAGTCCAGGAAAGTGAGTTATGTGGAGCGGTATTAGTAAAGTGGAGTCAGAATGCGAATGGCATGGGATTAATTGGGAAGGATGAGCATGTACAAGAGGTCAATAAACTCCTTGCGAAATACGAAGGCGTGTTTCTGGACAATAATTGTTTACCACCAAAGCGGGTACAAGATCATGATATTGTAGTCAGAGAAGGTTGTGAACCTGTTTCAGTACGACCCAACAGATATGCCTTCAAACAAAAAGATGAAATAGAAAGAATGATGGCTGAGATGGTGCAAGCAGGGTGATACAACCAAGTAACAGCCCGTACTCAAGCCCCGTGATCTTGGTTAAGAAGAAAGACGGTAAATGGTGATTTTGTGTGGACTATCGAGCATTAAACAACATTACCGTGGCGGACAAATATCATAAACCAGTGGTGGAGGAATTATTTGATGAATCACATGGGGCGAAACAATTTTCTAAATTGGATTTGAAATCTGGATATCACCAGATTAGAGTCAGTGATGGTGATATTCACAAGACCGCATTCCGAACTCATGAAGGCCATTATGAGTTCTTAGTGATGCCCTTCGGGCTGAAAAATGCTCCAGCTACGTTCCAATCAACTATGAACGAGGTATTCCGCCCTTGCTTATGTAAGTTTGTATTAGTTTTCTTTGATGATATACTAATTTACAGCAAGAATTGAGGCGAGAACTTGGAACATATGAGGATTGTGTTAGAAATATTGGTGGCGAATATGCTGGTCTTAAACAAAAAAAATGTCAATTTGGGCTGGGACAAGTAGACTATTTGGGGCACATCATTACGGGGATTACGGGTCAAGGAGTAGAGGTTGATAAAAAGAAAATTGAGAGTGTGGAACAATGGCCAATACCGGAAAATGTTAAAGTGTTGAGGGGTTTCTTAGGATTGACTGGATATTATCATAAGTTCATTGAAGATTATGGAAAATAGCTAGTCCTTTGACTGGTCAGTTAAAAAAGCAATTTGGGGTGGGACAACAAGGCACACAAGGCTTTTATACAGCTGAAGAAGGCCCTAAGTAGTGCACCAGTTCTGATAACAGATTTTTGCAATGACTTTGTGATTGAGTGTGATGCCTCTGGGGTTGGGGTAGGTGCAGTTCTATCCCAAGAGGTAAGACCAACTGTTTTCTACAGCAAGGCCCTTACTGATGGTGTGGTATCCAAATCGACGTACGAGAAGGAATTAATGGCCTTAGTGTGGTCGATTCAACACTGGAGGCATTATCTGTTGGGACGGAAATTCATAGTCTAACAGATCACAAACCTTTGAAAATTTTGTTGCATCAAAGGGTTTCAACGCCTGACCAACAATATTGGTTGGCCAAGGTGCTTGGATATGAGTTTGAAATCAAACATAAGTCAGGAGTAGAAAATGGCGCTGCTGATGCACTATGCACTATCTAGGAGGGAAGAAGAAGGAAAATTGATGGCCTTTACAGTGGCTGCATGGGGAGAACTTGATGAAGTCAAGCAAGTTGCAAGAAATGATATGGAATTAAGGAAAAAGATTCAGAATTTGGAGAATGATGAGAATATTGTAAAGCATTATTCTGTGGTTACTGCTTGTCTATTGTATAAAGGAAAGCTTGTGATACCAAGAACATCCCCTGAGGAAACAAGTTACTTACTGAGTTTCATTCTACGCCAGTAGGAGGACAAGCAGGGGCATTACGTACCTAAAAGAGAATCAGGAATAATTTTATTGGCCTGGTATAAAAAGAGACGTATCAAGTTTGTGGCGGAATGCTTGGTTTGTCAAAAACAAAAGAATGAGGCTGCCTATCCTGCTGGGTTATTACAGCCTTTGAAAATACCAGAAGTGATTGGGGAAGACTTAGCGATGGACTTCATTTTCGGATTACCAAAATCAAAGGGGTATGAAGTGATACTTGTGGTGATTGATAGGCTGTCCAAATACGGACATTTTCTTCTAATTAAACACCCTTACACGGCGGTGTCTGTAGCAGGATTATTTGTTAAGGAGATAGTGAAGCTGCATGGGATCCCTAAAAGCATTGTGAGTGACAGAGATGTGGTGTTTATGAGTTTGTTCTGGTCTGAATTGTTTCGATTACAGGGGACAAAATTAAGGATGAGTACCACTTATCATCCGGAAATGGATGGGCAAAGTGAAGTGTTAAATAAATGCCTTGAGACCTATCTGCGGTGTTTTTCTTCAGAACAGCCCAAGGTGTGGGCCAGTTGGATCCTCTGGGCAGAGTATTGGTATAATACTTCTTATCAAACAGCCGCAAGAATGACCCCATTCGTGGCGGTGTATGGAAGGAAACCTCCCAACATTTCACGATACTTACCAGGGAAACAATGGTAGCTATTGTATCTCAAATGTTATGGGATCGGGATGAGCTCCTTAAACAGCTAAAATATAGAGGAGGGATGTGTCATTCCAGGAAGGAGAAATGGTTCTTTAAAACTTAGACCTCATCGTCAAATCTCTGTGGCTACACGGGTGTTCCAAAAGATGGCAGCAAGGTACTATGGACCATTCAGGCAAGCATCAAAGTTCTTGTATAAGTGAAGCTAGAGAGAGAGAGAGAGAGCGATTTTGAAAAACTTCCCGCCGGTTTCACCCCTAACCCCTCGCCGTTCGCCGACCTCGCCACCTCACTCCTCGCCGCTCGGCGAGCTTTCCGACAGGTCCTCCCCCCATATCCATTACCCTAACCCTCCCATCTCCAAGCTTGATCTTTATCGCGTTTTCTGAGAGAGAGGTGAGTCACTGCCTCTCTTCGCCTCCTCACCCTTCGCCGCCCGGCGAGCTTTCCGGTTGCCCCTCCTCCCCCCTAACCATAACCCTAACCCTATCACCTCCGAGCTTGGTCGCCTCAGCTCTTCTCTGCTCGAGCACCCCCCCATCGGCATGCAGTCTGCCCACTTTTTCCGGCCACCTCGCCCGTGCGCACAGCTCCTTCTGGGTCGCGAGCAGGTGCGTTCAGCAGTCCCTCTTTCTAACCCTTCTGTTTCCGCGTCTGAACCAGCAGCTTTTGGGGCGCGGCTCGCCCGGCCAGGTGATGGTACCCCCCGCCCTTTGTCTCGTTCAGCCTTCCTCCACCCTCACCCTCCCTTTTCTGCGCTTGCTTCTGCCTCCCTTGGGCCGCGTCTTGCACGTCCAGGTGGTGGGTTTCTTCGCCCACCACCATCTTCGGGTACTTTTCGTCCTGTATCTGGGCATCCTGTCCTTCATCCGGTTCAGCGTGTCCATTTTAATCCTAGCTCTGCTTCAAGACCGAGCGATAGATAGCACGGATTTTAGAGGCAGCATCGAGCCACCAAAGGTGCTGGGCCGAATCAATCAATGCTTAACCAGAAGTTGAATGAATTCTTTAAGGAGGACTCGGTACCATATTTCTTCACTAATTTCCCAGAGGGGTGGCTACCAGAGAATATGATCCGCACTTTCCAAAAGGTGGGTGAAGTCAGTGATTTGTTTGTGCCAAATAAGAGAGACCGCAAGGGAAATCGGTTTGGTTTCGTTATGTTCAAGGCCACCTCGGTTGATGAGGATGTCGAGGCTAAGCTGAACCAGATTTGGTTGGGCTCTTACAAACTCAGAGCAAACAAGCCTCGGTTTCAGAGGAATGAGGCTCCAGCAGGCAAGACTCATGGTGGTGTGGTATTGGATCGCAAGCTGTTGAGTGCAAGAAATGGAAAATCGTACGCGGAGGTTGCGAAGGAAACCTCAGATCGCCACAAGTTGGAAGAACCTCGAGTTCAGCATCGAGCAGAGTCGGGCCTGACGTTTCGCTCTAGACCAGAGGAAACGGCTTGGATTGAGGGATGCCTTGTTGGTAAATTGATTGATCAGGTACACATGCTTCAGGTTCAAGACGAATTCAGGGCGAATGGCCTGCCGGATACAAAAATTATACCCTTCGGAGACTCTCAGGTAATCATTTTCCACGAACGGAAGGATAAACTTGCGAAGATCCTTACAGAGGAGAAAAACTGGTTAGACTTATGGTTTCAAGATATCTCTACGTGGAGTGATAGGGCGATCTCACCCACAAGAGAAACATGGGTCAGATGTTCGGGCATTCCAGCCGAAGGTTGGTGCCCGAGATTCTTTGAGCTGTTATCAGTTTCGTTGGGTAGGTTGATAGATATCGACAAGGAAACATTGCACAGAGATAGTCTGGAGATTGCACGACTAATGATAGACACCCCACGTCAGGAATTTATTAACAGAACGATCAGAGTTAACATTGACGGTTCGGTGTCTTACATTAGAGTATTGGAGGACATATATCCCAAGGAAAGGGTGGAGCTATACCCACCTGCTCAAATGAACTCGGGTTGGACAAAATTTCCTCTTGGAAATTCGGATTCTTCTGCTTCAGAACCGGACTACTTTGACGAGGTGGTCCCTCAATCGCCTTTGGATGGGGGAGTGTTGGCGGAAATTCACACAAATCTCTACAAAAGTTGTAGCCAGGGGCTCCGGGAGGCACCGCCTGAAAAAGGTTCCGAGCAATTCATGTGCGAAAGAGCTGAGGAGGATTGCTTGCAGACGCCAGGCAAAGAGCAAGGAACCGTGCAATTTGTGTCCGGACAAGGTGTGGAGGAATGCTCGAAGGCGAAAGGACAAGAGCAACCTTGCGATAGCCAAACATCAGCGTTGTTCATGGCGGGCTGCAAAAGAATATCCAAGTCAGTACAGAGTCCTTCGAAACATTCTCCAAACGTCATGGATTCATCCCCAGAGCCTCTCTTTCAATACTCTAGGAGGAATGGGAAAGGCCTTCAGAGGTACAAACGACAGTTACGGAAAAGGACCCTGAAGGCAAAGAAAAATGCGGACCAGGGGAAATGGAAATGCTTCATTAAGGACATATGTGGGGAAGAAGATGCACCTCCCACGCGGGAAGAGAGCACCAATGGGGCGGTGAACGCACTTGAGTTGAAGTTAGCACAGGAAAACCGAGTACGGTCGTCGCCTCCTGCCTCAGTCGAATCGAATGCTGCACGGCTAGCGAGGTCCTCTCCGGTACTGCGAGATGAGGCTCTACTGCGGGAAGCAACGGACACTTGGAATTTAGGCAAGAATCTGGGGCTCGAGGCGGTAGGTAATGAGCACGAAATCATCGGAAAGTTAGTCGATATGGAAATTCGAGACAAAGGGGCACTTCGAGACAAATTGAATGAAGTTGCTGAGCCGGGGGTTTCGAACAGGTTTTTATGATCCTTGCAACATATAATATAAGAGGGTTGGGGGGAGGGTTAAGATTAGGGATTTATGAGAGTTTGTCGCACGAGAGAGGATTGATTTCCTGTGCATACAAGAGACGAAGATGGAGGTCGTCGGTAGGAAGTTATGTGAGTCACTATGGGGTGACGGAGATTTTGATTGGGTCTTCAAGGGCGCAATGGGAGCTGCTGGGGGACTACTTTGTATTTGGATGAAAGGGTGCTTTTCGATGGATAACTGTTGGGGAGAAGATGGTATATTGGGAGTGGAAGGATATTGGGGAGTTGATCGAGTCAAATGCCATGTCGTCAATGTCTATTCCCCGTGTGATCCGAGTTCCAAAAAAGAGCTATGGAAGATTTGGAAACTAAGATAAAGGATCTCCCAGATGCGCGATGGTGCATATGTGGGGATTTCAACGCGATACGAAGTCGCTCCGAGAGGCGGGGACGAAATATGACTAGCAATGATAGAGAATGTCGGGATTTTGATGATTTCGTCTGTGGGTTGGGCTTAGTAGACTTACCGCTGGTAGGTAGAAAGTCACGTGGTACCGAGCAGATGGTTCTTGTGTTAGCAGGCTGGACAGATTCCTCCTATCTGATAGGTGGGTTGAAGAATGGCCTAACCAAATTCAGCGGGGCATTAATAGGAGCGTGTCCGATCATTGTGCCATTGTGTTGAAATCATTCGTTGAGGACTGGGGACGCAAACCATTCAGGGTAATTGATTCGTGGTTGCAACATCCGGAATTCAAGGTATTTGTTGAAAGAAGTTGGAGTGATTTCCGAGTTCAGGGTTGGGGGGGTTTTGTTCTGAAAGAAAAACTTAAAATGCTGAAGGATAAGCTCAGAGGTTGGAATAAGGAGGTGTTCGGTTCTGTGGATGTCAGAATTGAAGAGTCTCGAGCGAAGATTATGGAATGGGATGCAATCGCGGATCGAAGAGCTCTGCACTCTGATGAGGTGGCTTTAAGAAGGAATGATATGGTAACTCTACTAGGACAAATCAGGAACAATGACTCACTACTTTTTCAGAAGTCTAGAATTAGGTGGCTTCAAAACGGAGATGTAAACTCAAGATTCTTCCATAAATTCGTGAACCGGAGAAGAAAGAAGAACGAATTAGTGGGAATCGAGATTGATGGCCAGTGAGTGGATACTGTTACAGGGGTAAAGAGCGGGGTCCAGGGCTATTTCGCGCAGCGGTTCCAGCGGGAGGAATGGATCAGACCTCGTCTTTCAGACATTAGCTTTACTCAGTTAAGTGATTTGGACAATGGGATTCTTACATCTGAATTCGGAGAGGAAGAGGTAAAAACGGCGGTGTGGTGCTGCGAGAGCTCCAAAAGCCCTGGTCCTGATTTATCAGAGAGTTTTGGCATGTCGTCAAGGACGATTTCATGAGGTTCCTATCTGAATTCCATAGGAATGGCAAGATTGTTAAGGGGGGCAATCCTTCTTTTATCGTCTTGGTGCCTAAATCGGAAAACCCTGTCAAGATTGGGGAGTATCGACCGATATCCCTAATTGGTTGCGTTTATAAAGTGTTGGCAAAGCTTCTGGCAAATAGGTTAAGCAAGGTATTGGATAGGGTGATATCTGCCACCCAAACGGCCTTTGTGGGGAACAGGCATATACTGGATGGTGTTATTATCATAAATGAGATGCTAGATGAGTGGAAGCGGACCAAAGGGACAGGTATACTCTTCAAGGTGGACTTTGAGAAAGCCTACGATTCAGTACGTTGGGGTTTCCTTGACGAGGTCATGCGGTTAATGAATTTCTCTGACAAATGGAGGACATGGATTATGGAATGTGTTACCAGTGCGAAAGCGTCTGTTCTTATTAATGGGAGCCCAACTTTGGAATTTGAACTGAAGCGGGGTCTGAGGCAAGGGGATCCTTTATCCCCTTTTCTGTTTATCTTAGTGGCCGAGGCGCTATCCAAATTGGTAGACAAGGCAGTGGAGACTAATGCCTGGGCGGAGTGCAAAGTAGGCAGGAACAACATACCGATCTCCCATCTTCAGTACGCTGACGACACGGTTCTGTTTGGAGAGGCCAACATGGAAAATGTAAGAACATTCAAAGGGGTGCTGCGCCTATTTGAATTGATATCGGGTTTGAAGATTAATTTCAATAACAGCAGTTTAATCGGCATTAATATAGATCCGGTACAACTAGATGCTATGGCGGGTGTGCTGAATTGTAAAGTTGGGAACGTGCCTTTTAAGTATCTGGGTATCCCGATGGGATTAAATCCGAGGAGATGTGCGTCTTGGGAACCGATCTTGGAGAAAATTCGAAAACGACTGGCGGCTTGGGATGATAAATGCTTGTCCTTTGGGGGCCGGATGGTTCTACTGAATGCCGTGCTGTCTTCGTTACCGGTCTTATTCTTCACCCTGTTCCGCGCCCCAAAAGCTATCCTCTCCAAATTTCGATCAATTCAATCAGCCTTCTTGTGGGGGTGGGTGGGGAAACTTGTCAGAAAGTGGCATGGGTCAAATGGGAGGTGGTTTGCAAGTCTAAGAAAATGGGGGGTTTGGGGGTTCGTAACCTGGATTTTTTTAATAAAGCTTTATTAGGCAAATGGGGGTGGGATATTATTAAGGGGGGAATTCTTTGTGGTTGCAGGTTTTGTCTTCTAAATATGGTAATCCTAACTGCCGAGAGATTGTGTCAGGGAGAGGGGGGTGAGGGGTATGCAGTCGGTGTGGTGGACAGATCTTTTAAAGAATACTTTCTTGGATCATTCGGGGTGGTTTTGGGGGGGGGGGGGGGGGGGGGGGGGGGCTGTTTCGTAGGGTAGGGAATGGTCTAGGGACGAAATTCTGGACGGATATCTGGCTGGGGGAGGTAAGCTTGGAAGAAAAGTTCCCAAGACTAGCATCGATAGCGCGGGATAGAGACATCTTATTAGGGAATATGGGGGGGTGGGTGGATGGTATATGGATTTGGAGCTGGGATTGGAGGCGGGAGCTATTCGACTGGGAGTCGGATGCTTTTGTTTTGTTGATCAATTTTATTAACAGGTCAGCTTTGGACCAAGACAAGAAAGACACCTGGGAGTGGCGCCTTGAAGATAACAATTGCTACTCTGTTCAATCGGCATATGGTATTTTTGCAGAGGACGAAGTTCTTGATGATGAATCTTTTATGATTTATGAGGATATCTGGGAGACTTTGGCTCCGAAAAAGGTTGGAGCGTTTGCTTGGCGGGTATTTAAAGACAGAATTCCGACCAAGGAAAACTTACGGAAACGTAATGTTCTCCGAGGCCCGATCCCAGATCTGTGCGTTCTCTGTCATCAAGTGGAGGAGACTACAGATCATCTTTTGTTTAGGTGCGTGGATTCCTACGCGTTATGGATGAAATGTTACAGGTGGTTGGGAGTCACTCTTGTTCTTCCTGGCAATCCGGCTTCTCACTTGCTGCAGCACAAAGGGCTTTGGGAGCGAAGAAGAGGTAGAAATGGTTGGTTGACTATATGGTTGGCGGTTATCTGGACCATATGGTTGGGCAGAAATAATATAATTTTCAGGGGAAGCAACGAGCCGGATGAATATCTTTTCAATCTAGTTCTATTTAGATCTTGGTTTTGGATTAGAGATAGCAGCGGTCTTAGCTTCGCTTATGTACTTTCGGACTGGGTCAATGAGCCTAGGATTTGTTTATTAGCTTCTTGATCTTACTTTCTTTCTTTTTCTTTTACTTTACTGCGCGAGCCAGCTCGCCTTTTGTAAACTTTCATAGTACCTCTGGTACTCTTTATATATTATGCACTTTTCCGACCAAAAAAAAAAACTATGGACCATTCAGGATTATGAAGAAGATTGGGCCAGTAGCGTACAAATTACAACTGCCCGAAGGATCTAGGATTCATCCAGTATTTCATATCTCTTGTTTGAAGAAAACTATAGCTAAAGGTGGAGATAATGCCAGACTTCCACAGGAATTGAATAAAGATCTGTTCATGGATTTTGAACCAGAACAAGTGTTGGCCAGACGGATCAAGCAGAAGAAAGGAACCCAATACTCACGTGTTGGTGCGATGCAAAGGGAGACCTGGCGAAGAGGCAACATGGGAAGATTGCCAAGAGCTCAAAGCACAATTTCCAGAATTTGACTCGGGGACAAGTCGGATTTTGAAGGAGCAGGAAATGTAATGAGCCCAAATGATTGTGAAGAAATGGGCCGATTAAAGAGTAGAAAAGAAAATCTCATTGTTAGATTGGTATATTCTAGAAGAGGGAGAGAGGATAGACATGTTCATCCACATGCGCACATTAATGATAGAGAATAAATAGGTGAGAGGGGGGAAGGATTGAGTATTCAGAATATTATTGTTTTGTTACTAGCAGTGTTGCTAGAGATACAGGAGAATATCATGGGTTTTGTTTCTGTTTTTCATTCAATCAAATATAGATTATATTCCATTTTTGTCACTTTCTGTTATGTTGTTCTTAGTGATTGGTGTTGATAATTCATCAATTTCTTCGATACATTACATTTCCAATCCTTATCACAAAGTCAAGCAAATGATGACATACATATGCAGGGGCACCTTCATAACAATACCTTAAAAATTTTAAGGGTATCTCAGCAATTAAAAGTGAATATGTTCAAATTAAAGACTTTCAGCATAAGATGACCTCAACCGAAAATAAAGAATGACTTCATATTGTTAAGAACAAACAAGAAGGAAGTTGTGGACCTCATCCTTAGGTAGGATTTTAATGATATCTTCCCCTCCATCCTGATTTAATGAAGTTGAGCTAGCCTTGGGGACAACTATTTTACATTTTCCCTTGGACTTTGAAGCTCCTGGGTCTGTGGCTTTCTCTTGACCTTTTCTGGAAACACCAGAACCAGATTTGGCCTTGCCAGCCCTATGCTTCTTTTCATTATCATAAGAGCAAGCTCTATGCTTTCTTTGTCGGGCAGTTCGAGTGGCGGCTTCCAATGCAAGGACAGGTTTGTTTTCAGGCGATAACTTTTCAGATGATGCTTCAGGTTTTATCTCAAAAGATTCCATATTCATAGTTGGTTTTTTTCTCTTTGACAAGGATAAGGATCCTTCGGCAGGAAGCGCTGGCTTCTCTGCTCGTTGATGAGAACGAGATCCATCTAGTTTCTTATCAATGCCACCAAACAAAGAGCTAGCTCTATGCTTTCTGTTTCGGGCAGCTCGAGTGACAGCTTCCAATTCAAGGACATGTTTGTTTTCAGGTGATAACTTTTCAGATGATGCTTCAGGTTTTATCTCAGAAGATTCCACATTCATAGTTGTTTTTTTCTTCGACAAGGATAAAGATCCTTCGGCAGGAATCACTGGCTTCTGTGCTCGTTTATGAGAACGAGATCCATCTAGTTTCTTATCAACGCCACCAAACAAAGAACTAGCATCCGCTGAACTATCTTGAACCATATGATTCTGATCGTCACTGCATGCATCATTGGAGGAAAACTCCAACTCTTGGCCATGATGAGACAGAGATGATTTTCCCTTTTCTGAATTGTGTTTCTTTCCAACTGCAGAACTTTCAATTTTTTGGGTAAATTTGTCTGTCGCAGATGATTCAGTTTCAGTTTTTGACCGTCGAATTATAATCTTTGTTCGCGCTCTTTTTGAAATGCGATCCAGATGGTTCGCAGTCTCCAGGGAAGCATGTCTCTGACAACACATTGGACATTCCCACTTGCCCGAGGGAATACACTTGAGAAGATAAGTCATCAATAATATGTTATTGCATGTAAATGAAAAAGAAGAATCTCGGGAAAGACATTTCAAGATAACAAAAAACAAAGCAAACATACCTTCAGAACAGGATCTAAACACTCAAGATGATAAGTCCGGGGGCAGCTATCACAACACAGCAGCTTTCCACCAAGTTCACAAATTACACACTCGTAATAATACTGAGATTAGAAAATGTGAGTCACAAATCATAAGCAGCCCACAAGCTCTCACAAATTCTAGCATCCAAGTCCGATTAGTGCCATTAATACATAGGAGCAACATGAATCAAGGAAGCTGAGATAAATAGATGGGAAACAAAACTAAGACAAAAAAAACCAAAAAAATACAAAAAAGGACAATTAGCTGAATGGGGTGCTGAATCAAGCATGCAGTGCTTTCGTAAAACATATTTTATCCGTTTGGAAAGAACTAGTTCAATTTTTCAAAACCTACCACTTCAGAATTCACTCTTAAAAATTGAACCAAAAAGATAGAAAACATGGAATGCAAAAGATACTCACCCCATCATTTCCTTTTCTCTTGCCAGAACATCCATCTAAACTAGCATTGTCTATCAGGTCAAGCTTTGACGATGTCATGGATTGAAACTTTAAAGACTTGTAGCCTTTTTCTTTGTCACCGGACTTATCTATACCCGCTGGAAGCTTTCTGCGTTTACGTTTCAACACCCAGTTTCTGTCAAGCACTGTACTAGCCTTTGAATAGTTGTCCTTCATTTGCATACACCAAGAACTGCCAGCTAGTTACAAATAGACATGCTAGTTACAAATCAGTCACACTTTTGTAAATAGCTGCTTGGCCAATTCCGCCAATATGATTCTTTTCCAAATTGTTTTCCCTAAGAATCATATCTCACTCTGGCTAAGCTACCTTTTTTCCTTCAAAACTTCCGGAATCTATTATTAATGTCTCATTTTCTTAATTTTTCCCTGACTTAATGCACCCACTGCCTTCACTTTTCAACCTAGGGGTTAACAAATAGACTTAAGATGTTCTTTCATCACTATGATATTTTTCTGGATAAACTGCCACTAGAGATTCACATGCTTCAACAAGTATAAGAAATTGCAACACAAACGATTGTAAATGCAAAACCAACGTCTAGCCTCTTCAATTTAAAAACATGGCCAGAGTTAAATGACTCATTGCATATATTGGAAACTAAAAGGAAATGAAAAATATACAGTGAAAAAAACTTCCATGCAAAAGACAAAATCTGATCAGCAGATAAATCAAAATCTGTGCAGAATGATTATAAATATTTCACGCTTTTTTTCATGTAAACCAATAAATGAACTGATCTATGCTTTAGATATTAAATGCAATGGCGCGTTTGATTCATGGAAGATCAAAACTAACGTCATCAAAAAACACTAATAATTCTTAAAACAAAATCCCAGAACCGACATGTCATTAATAAAGAAACACACATACATTATATATATATATACAGCAACTTTTTAACTCAATTACAACTTAAACCCATAACATGCAAAAGAGCGCCTACATAAAAAAACGAAGTTGAAAACGCAAAAGATTCAGCTCAAAATTGTCAGAAAATCCATAACAAATTAATCACTAACCAAAGCTTGTTGATGGATCAAAACACCAACAAAAACTTTAAAAAGAACCACAATCTGGCTTATTTCTTCCTGCGCGTAGAAGGGTCGAAACAGAGGAAGCGGTGAAGTGAGGGAAAAGGGAATTAGGGTATACGAGTACGGAGGAACGAGAATAAGAGGGGGGGAGAGAGAGAGGCTTGAAATAAATATATAGAGAGAGAAAGTGAACGTGTTGTGTGAGAATGAGAATAGCAATACATTACAATACATATACGGATTCGCCGGGGTCATTGGACTTTGGGGCTTTACGTATATGCTGTGGGAAGCGAGCCCATTTTTGCTCCACTCATAAACCGACACGTGGAACTACGGACGCCTGTCGCCATCACTTTCATTCCTTTTTTGCGCTTCTTCCTTCTCATTCTTACATAATAATAATCCATTCGCTCGATTTTGATCATTAATATCCCACCTTGCCTCTTCTTTCACTTCCTTTCAGTCTCTATGTTCACAGCTGTGATGTGCTGTGCATAAACTCTCCGTTTATGTTTGTATATGTGTAACGGTGAGTGAGCATGAGCTGCCGGTGGAGTGGAGACTAAAATCTACTCTTTTCTCTTCAAATCCCCAATTCATTTGTTAGCTTCATACAAACTGTAAATATATATGATCTTGAAAGGATTTGGTGTTAATTGTTATATCTATCGCAGATACCCCAAATGTCAACACCGTACAAGTACCATTAATTAACATGATAGCTAGATATTTCACCAAAAAAAAAACCCAAAACAGATATTTAAAATTAAATTCACAAGGTTATATATATATACATAGTTTCTTGAAACGGCAAGGATGATGCTGACAAGTTGCCAAATATTGCAAACAATGTGTTAGCATAGCATGTAAACGGCCTTTTGGTCATCGTCATTTTGCATCATTAGTTGATCTCCAAAAGTTTTGCGCATATAATACCAATCAATATTTGAGTAATCTTGTATCAAAACAACCGTACGTCCATAGCCATAAAGCGAGTACTTTAATTTTAAAACAATCATTCCAATTTATTATTCTAATAATTCAAAAAACATCCATAAACAAAAATTCACACATAAAAAACCTGTCCAACATTCAAAAGACTTTCATGAGGTACATTGAAAATCACACTATTCTCCCTGCAAATCTTCCTAAGAAATGCATATATATAATCAATAGCCACTTTCTTGTGTATCCCAGATTCTCTCCTCGCTCTCACTACTGTGTTTCCCATTATGTGCACCACCCCCGCATCTCTACAACTACTCAGAAACTCCAACTCGTCGACTTCTGTTTGGCTGCTCTCTTTCCCTGATGATGCCCCAGTGTTTCCACGCATAGGAGATCCAGAAGCAGGCACAATCGAGTCCACCGAAGAAATTGTAGGATCCAGAGATGTTGTTGCGTCACCTTTCAGTAGGAACTTCGTCGATTGTTGTGTTTGCTGTGCATATAAACTGTAATCCTCAGAGTCAGAACACCCTTCCATCATAGATTCAAGACGAACAAACATGAAGAGATTGTTGAAGAGCTGTTTCTCAAAGTCATCGTCCTTTTTATGTAGGTCTTTGTAACCATATCTCGCAACGCAACGGAACATGTGAAAGTTATTGGGTCCTATGCGTTTCACAAGAAATCTTTCTTCCACCGGAACCGTGTAAACTGGAAGGTACTTCACACACACAAATACTACCACAGAATGTATAGCAGGTAGGTTCGTGATGAAGTGTGAGAAAATACGAGGTACTCCACTGGCTAGCTCAGTGTACACAAGGCCAATCCCAGGGACTCGGACTAGCCCTAAGCTGGGACCAAGACCCAAGATCCAAGCCATGGAGACCTTACTATGCATCTCGAACTCATAGCGCTTGACTGTTCCGTAATGCCACACATACATGGTGACCAGAAAGGCAGCAGCGATCACAAGTGGGACCCAACCACCTTGGTCAATCTTGAAAAGCACCGCAGAGAAATATGTACACTCCACCACAAGAGAGAAGAAAGTGAAAAGCAGGACGAATATCCAGTGGCAGTGCCAAACTAGTAACATTATTAGTGTCATGATAAGAGTTGTAGCAAGCATCACAATCACAACTGCAGTACCTGTTGTAATGCCATACACAGGTGTTACGGAAACAACTAATGTCCTCGATTCAGTTCCAATTAACATTTCATACATCAATCAATCAAATGGAGAGATCCAGAATTAATAAGTAAGCCCATTGTTTTAAATTTCCATCTAAAATCTGAAATTTCCTAATGGAGAGATCCAGAATTAATAAGTAAGCCATTGTTTTAAATTTCCATCTAAACTCCGAAATTTCCTCGGAAATTTTGAATTCCCTAACTTAACCAGAACGAAATTCAACTTTAAATTGTTTTCCCCAAACATTTCAAAAAATTTCCAAACTTCTGGGAATATTCATCACTACTATTAAATAAATTTAAGTTTCTTTACAAGATACATCTCGAATGGAAGATTTCTTCAAGAATATTATCATATTCTTTTAAATCGAAATCAAATTTTCGTTAATACTCAAAATTTTGATCAAAATTTCCATAAATTAACACTGCTGAAATGTATATCGAAACTGATATTTAATTAATTGGGCCCAAATGGTATCCAGGTCTTAACACAAGCACACTTTAGATAGTGCACACCAATAGAGAAGAGAGAATTTAAAGATCCGTGGAACAATAGAAGCCTAGAAGGGATAGAAGAAACTGAGCGTATGGTACACTGTTTCTATAGATCTGGAAACATCTTTCACATGTATAGCATAGGAGGTTAGAGAATGCATAAATTTTACAACAAATGAAATGCAAAATATACTTACCATAAGCATTGCCAATTTGGCTTTGATTTCTAAACCCAGCAGTTACAGCAATACAAAGAACCATAAGAATCCAATTTATATCAGGAATGTATATTTGCCCCAGGAAATTCTTCGATGTATGGACAACTTTGACTCTTGGAAAACATCCTAGGGCAAGGGCCTGCTTGATTATTGAAAAAGTTGCAGATATTGTGGC
The DNA here is from genome assembly GCA_907163345.1 of Haberlea rhodopensis. Lineage (NCBI taxonomy): Eukaryota > Viridiplantae > Streptophyta > Magnoliopsida > Lamiales > Gesneriaceae > Haberlea > Haberlea rhodopensis. Next base: position 6,935,254 of record CAJQUN010000004.1, on the reverse strand, counting down.
TTGACTAGCAACAATAGCAGCCAAAGTTGCAACAATAAACATTGGCCAGTATATTTTTTCTGCATACAGAAATCAATAAGACATGAAATTATAAATATTTTCCATAATCTGTCAATGAGCTAAACAAAAGGCATTAGCATCAGTGGTGGGGGGTTCTTCAAATGTCAATTCAAGCAAACCTATACGAAAATACTCTCCTTAAAAAAAATTCCCTTCAGTACCAAGCGGCAATTTCAGATGACAGATTCTGATAAATATTCCTTTCAAAACACTCAAAGCAGCAGTTAAAACAACCTCCCAGGCAGCCAATAGGAAGGCATTAGAATTCAAGGTTGAGCTGTACCTGGAATTGAATGATAAAATGCATCAACTACATGTTCTTTATTTTCCATTAGATATGCTGCTTGCCCAGAGTACGCTAAAAGAAGGCAAGGAAACACGACCACTGTAAAAGCAAGCTGTATAGCAGAAACTGGAAAATGGGCAAGATCAGCAAAAAGTGCTTCAGTGCCTGCAATAGTAAGTAATGGTATTGAATTATATTGTTGCTCGCATGTGAGTTCAAAATACGTCAAAGTGCGCCACCCCCCCCCCCCCCCACACACACACACACACAAAAAATTAAACTCTCATAAATCATAGGAAAAACTGAAAGAAAGAAAGAGGTAAAAAAAAGGCGTAGAAAACAAGAGATACACCTGTGATACTAAGCATGATCCCTCCGAGGGAGGTCCAACCATCTTTTCCTCCTCTTTTAAAGTATCGATAAATGTACACAGGTGAAAACGCCCTCAGAACTGAAGTATCATAATTACATATGTTGTAGATGCCAATGCCTCCAATCATGAGAAACCACAGTAGTACAATTGGCGCAAAAAGCCAACCAACTCTATCTGTTCCATAGTGTTGCAAGCTGAACAAACCAACTAATATGACTACAGCAACAAGTACAACCACATCTGTATCAAAGAACACAGGCTTACTCTCATAATAAATTCCCGAAGAAAAACTATGTTTGGGAAACTGAGGATGACAATGTTAATGGAAGTTAATATTACACAAACGAAAATTAATAATTCAAACTAACTGTATTATGATTTAACGTAATAATTGGAAGTACCATTGCTCAACTTTGGGTAGTCCACCTTGATTCCCCCGGAAGCTGAAAGAACTGCAGCATTCAACATTTTGCATCTGTTAAAACAGAAGTTCTTCAAAAAATTTAAAAAATATATTGGAAACAAGAATGGTAATTAATTCAACAACTAAACAAGAAATTATCACAAAAATTTCTTCTAATTTTATTTTTCTGATTGTGATTTGACAAGGTCTTACTGAGCAAGTAAAAGCAAAGGATATCAGCTCAGAGCATACTAATAAAGCATCACATTTTGGCTGCTAACAGAAGGGTCCTTCATCAACCATAATTCAGATATGATTTATTGGAAAATGTTCATGAATTCCATCAGTCAACGATCTGTTCAAATCAAATCGAGGTTTACCCTTACATAAAACAGATGCCATCAGTTGTGTCTTCTCTATCTATGAATATTTCAATTTAGGACCTACCAGTGACTTCAAAGTTGATTGTTTTGATAGCCTAAAGTTCCAAATATTTCTTATTCTCCGGATATATTGTAATAAAACCAAATAAAGTAGGCAATCTATTCTAGAGTTGCACGCCTAGATGTAGAAATGAGATTTCAACTTTAAGAAAGTGTCGTAATGCTTGAATACTCAAAACCAATAAGATACACAAATAAAGTACACATGTTTTTCAGCTTCAATAACCAACTTGTCTAATTTCTTTCAGAACATCACAGTTCAGCTCTGGGTGTGAATAATCTTTGAGTTAAGAATTCCTGAACGAAAGAAATAGGTAGAAACCTAACGATGGTTATTTACAAATTATCACTACATATTGAGTCAACAAACTAAGTTCTCCACATCTTTCACTTTCTTGTGCCCATTTAGGAAAAAAAGTTGCATCTTCTAGTTCAATGAATATCCGTCTCTTTCCCATTCAAACATGGTGATGACACTTCATAATTTTTAGCTTCCAATATATAATCAAAAAACCTAAAAATGTCCTCTCCCTCCCTCCCTCCCCCTCTCAAATGTATTCATTATTGCTTGGTATAACATTTGCTTGGACTGTCAAAACAGGTGAGTCAAAACTTAAAAGCATAACTAGGTTCTCTTTTACATGACACTTTATGGATCAGAAACGGTAGATGAAAACAAATACCATAACAGTATATAAAAGGATACATGCAAAGAAAATAATGCCTGATATAGCAGGAGTGAGAATTCCATCACCAATCACCATGCATGTCCCAACAAGTACTAATATAAGAAGGGCATTCCTTCTGGATGCATGTGCCTCGAGCCATCTCTTGGTTTTTTCAGCGAATGATTTCTCATGGAATGTGGTCCGACTATATGTAGTAAGTTCCTCATCAGTTCGATGCTGATTTGGAATTGTTTTCACTTTAGCATGCCGACAAAGTAATGAATAAAGAGCAAAAGTTCCTCCTAAACACATGAGAAGATAGATAAATGACTATTTGATCAATCTATTATTCTTTTTAAGTAACTTTTGGCAGATGAAAGTGATTATATTAGAAAGCATGCGGCTCAAAACTAAAGGACAGGAGAAATGCCTTCTCAGATACAAAATTAACATCATGGCATACACATATTATCTACTCGAGGATACTGGAAGATATATTAAGGCCTAATTGCCCACAAAAAAAAAAAAACAAGATGACCAAGTAACACTGTGTGAAGTCATCTCAAATCTCTGATTTGTGTTTTCAAGTTATCATGTCAGGTACAGAAAAATTTCAATGGTTAACTAGTCTAAACGTCTATATGTTTTCCAAACATGTAGTCTATGTATGTTTCCACTGCATTATTTATTAAGCGCATGTTAATTACGTAGACAAGGAAATATGTACAGCATTAGAATTTGTAGCATCATCCTACCTTGACCATTATCATTTGCTCTGCATACAATGAACACGTACTTAAGGAGAGGTATCAATGTAAGGGAGTATATGATCAATGAAAGGGCGCCAATAACATCCTCTGAGTCTTGAATTCCATGAGGAAAAGTATTGTAGAACACATATAAGGGAGACGTTCCCAGGTCTCCATATACCACTCCCAGACTCTGGAACGCAAGCCTTAGCAGCAAAATTGCCGAGAATTTCTGTTTAAAAAGAGAAAGAAAGTTAAATGAAAAAACCGCTAACAACATTATCCGCAGAAAGAAATTATTCCTCTAAACCACATTATGCAAGAATCTATAGCAACTGTGGGAAAAAACCAAATATAGAAAATTTCGAATTTTTTTTAGAGATAAATCACAATCCTATAATGTCATCCAGTCCAATTAGATAGAGGTCAAATAAAGTGGACCAGAATATTACATTATGCATCATACAAGCATTTCGAGCGAGCAAATAAATAGTCTTGCTGGAGACAACAGAAATAATCCAGACAAATGAGAAAAAAATAGATCAACTTTGTGGCGTCAGGTCAACGATTCTGGTCCGGCGGTGATTGAGATAGTTAACCCACGAGGTACACATGTTAAACTCATTCAGTGTACGAAAGAAGTGAAAGAAATTTGGCTTTTACCTTTTCTCTGTACATGTTTTTAAGTCTCCCGGCCTCCTCATCCATAGGCTGATCAAGCTTCTGCTCCAAATCCCACATGCTTCCCTTGGTGTTGTCTTCGTCAATTTCCACCTCAGATGACATCTTTAATTAGTTTTAAAAGCAGAAGAACCAATTCAACTTATTAGACCCCAGCTTGCGTAAAAAACTAACTAGAATACGAAGAAATCAAATTTCCTACTGCCAAGTATCCGATTATGTGGACTGAAGATTGAACCCAGAATTTAAGAAAACAGAACTTATGTCGGATTAAGGTAAATATCCCAAACCCAATTTGGTAAGGAGGACAAGAGTACAACAAGATGGGGTTTTTTAATTAATCATTCGAAAAAAAAAGTGTTGACAAAATAATCGACTTTGGCCATCGAAAATGGATCCGAAGTCGTCATTTTTGATATCGCATTTACTTTAAAAGAAATAATTATGATTGAGAGGCGTTTTTAATATTGTTTTTATTAGCTCACTCGCCTCCCTTTCTTCTTTCTTTTTTTCCTCTCTTTTCGCCTCTTCCACTTCGGACGAAAAGTTCTCCATTCTCTCAATCTTTTGAAATTTTTGTGCCTAATTTCCAAAGCTTTTATGGTTTGCAATATTTGAAACTTAGCTGTTTATCTATCTTTCAAATTGAGGTAATAATTTGTTTTCCAAATATAAATTTTTGGTAGCGGTAGAATTTATATTATTTTGTTGTTTGTGTTTTATTTTTGTTAGTTTGATAGTTGTTATTTGAGAATATATTTATAGTTTGGAGATGAGTGGCAGAGACCGACAGACGATTTACGACCAAGTTGTGTTAAGGCCGACGTCTGGTGGCCGTGGGGGGTGTCGGCCGGCGGTGTTGTGTTAAGTGTCATTTTTACACATATCTAGCTATAAATTTTTAATGGTTTTCGTATTGATTCTTGGATGATTTATGCTTTTTGGTATATATTTGTATGTTTCATGTAACGCCCCGAAATGTTATTATAAAGATTTCCCCAATTCTTCGTTATTTTAAAATAAATATATAATAAGTTAATAAATAAGATAATAATCATAATAATTATGTGATTATAATTTAAATTAAGAATCAAAATTATAGTAAGATTTGTGGAATTTCTTTTATCAACCTTTTCATACGAATGATGATATCACTAACATAAACTTAAACTATCATAATAAATCATCATCTTGTCATCTGATCACATATTCAAAAAAAATATATGATAATAAAATAAAATAAAATAAAAGGGTAATGAGATAAACCGAACAAGATAAAATATTGACACTTTGAATTGTTGAGAACCCATCTCCCTCAAAATCCCTCTCGACAACCTCGAATCTCATCCAGATTTGATATCAATTTGAATGCCAAAAAATATATATAGCTAGTTATCTAAAGAATAATACGAACAACATAATGCACCACCCTCGATCCTTTAAAACCCCTTAGCCACCAAACTATTCTTAACAGCCAAGAGAAGGAAAAAAGTTGTGCACAACCTTCGTTCTAAGCCAAACTTTCAGCCTTCACATTCATTAGCGGCACCATAACACCAAGTCGAAGAAAAATTATCTTAGTAGAAGCAGCCCTCACACCTCCACCTACAAAACCACCACCTCTGCCAACACTCTCTTTGTCGTCCAGGCCAGCCACTACCACCAAGAAGCAGCTGGAAATGCTAAAACCAGGAAGATACGAAACCTGCGCGAATGCCACATCAACATAGAAGGGGTTGTTTCGCTTCGTTTTTTATCGTTTCAATAAACCACCACCCTACCAAATCATTAAGGGGCATTCATAGATTGTTTGTGACCAATCCTTAGGCCTCGAAAGGGTATAAATGTAGTGCAAAATTTTATGGGTGTGTATCTTAGGAAAGTAGCAAACAAAAACAACAAATGGCTTTGTATTAGAAGTGTGGAGGCAAGATTTGGAATCTCTGTCCTTAAGACAGTATTACCTCGCTATGCTGCTAAAGATTTACTTTGACAATTTGTCTCCCAAGATACAACGACTATGATTTGTGATAGGAGCACTCCAAATCACAAATCCTTTAAACCACAAAGGTCTAAAAACGCTCAATCATAACAATGATGAAGACTCACAAAAATACTCAAATTTTGATCTTCAAATATGATGCGAATTTTGAAATTCCATGTTTAACAAGTGGGGAATGTCCTATATATAGTAAATGAAATTTAGGAGTCCAAAAGACACCATTTGGATGCACCCTATCAAGGAAAAAATGCACTCCAACATGAATGGACACACCACTTCACGCAAGAAGAAAAATTCTGACGAGCTCGATCGATCGAGCAATGGTGCTCGATCGATCGAGCACTCTCATAAATTCTTTTTTCTTTTCCTATTGATTTCAATTCACATTTCCAACAATCCTTCACATGAATTATGCATGTATGCAATTGAGCACTTTTAATGAACTATTATAGCATCTGGAGAGATAGCTTGCGGCTTTGAATCTTCCGTAGTAGAATTCAATCGGATTTACTTGACTTAATAGTGAACTTATAGTCTTGAACTATTTAGTCGTTGGTTTAAACCTAGACAATTGAACCCACACCATAACAATTCTAACATTCATATTTGTTTCTTACGGTTGTGTCCGTTTCGGCCATGTACCACGCTTGGTTTCATAAGTGCTTTTCATCTTTGAAGCGGCCACACTTCGCACTTACGTAGGTGATCTCCTAGAAGAATATCCGCTATACTCCAACATATTCTTATATGTCTTAGGAATCATTAAAGGCCTTTTGCCTATCCTCGTACCCTTTTTGCAGGCTACACTCCTTATCATAGGAATGAGTTGGAGATTGATCTCCAATGTGTTTATACAATCTCATAATTTAGTTGTCCCTTTTGAACCTAGATCTTGGGATCTCCAGTCAACAAAGTTGGGTATCCACTATGAGATTTTGATTATAGGGTTTTAACTGCATTCCCCTCGTTAAACTTGCACATGATCTCTCGGTTAAACATTTCATATGCAGATCTGCGGTTTCACATAAGCACTCAAGATTATGCATTAGAGATCATTTTGTCATATAGCATTATAGCAACACATTTTAGTTGTATGCACATGATTTTTCTCTAACAACTTATAAAATCACTCGGCCGGAGAAGATTTATATGTTTTGCATAAAGAATTTTCCACAACAGTATATCTTCAGTTCTGGTAATCACAGTACCTCTTTTGCATCATTTTATCCTTTTAGGATATTTTCATCATCTAATTGCTAGCGTTGTTAATGCGTTATTTCTTACAAAATTCGAGACCAGAGGAAATACGCAACTTTAATTCACAATTCAAAATTTTTAAGCGCATAAAAATTACAAGTTCAAGATTCTATTTATTTTAAACTTGAAATTTTAAGTGCAAAGCTTAAAATTTGAAACTCGAATTAATCCTTGAGATTTCATTCTTCAAGTTTCTTGGAAACTTCATTCCAAGCATTATTCTTGATGCTCACATGTCAAAATGTCTCGTCAATATTTTTCCTTTTACTTGATGATTTCTAAATTGCTTCTTCAATGAGCATATCATCAATGCACAAGCATACCTATGCTTATGTGTGTACACATTTGTCACACTCGTTTATCTATTTGACAACATTATTTGTCAAACTCTTCATGTCACTTATTTGACGTTTGTTATGACTTCACTATAGCATTCATATTTCTAGTTTAGCCAATTACCCCCACATTTCAAATATTGTAGGAAACTCTTTTTTCTTCAATCACAAGGTTTTTCGGCATTGCCTAAATGTGGTAAGTGATTGAATCCTATAATTGCAACCCACACAACTTCGGGTAGTAATGCACTGGCGTTCTAACTTTCATGTTTCAAGGTCTAAGCGTTATCGTCTTACAAATCCAAATTCAAGTTTTTATATCTTGAAAATTTTGGATTTAAGCGTAGTTGCTTACAAAAGTTGAAACTTGGATAATATTTTCAAACTCGGTTCACAATTTGCAATTTAAGACTAACTTAGAAAACTTGAATTCAAGATTTTAAATCTTGCAAATTCATGTTATAAGCGTACTAGCTTAGAAATTCAAAATGAACCAATCTGAGATATTACAACGCCTAATCAAATTTTGTGGCTTCAATTTATCACTTGTGTTTTAAGCGTACAAAGCTTAGAAACTCGAATTCAAGATTTTATAGTCTTGCGGATTCAAGCTTAAGCGTCAAATTCTTAGGCAACACGAGTATAATCTACTCACAATTTCCCATAGCAAAACTCATTTGCTAAATCTTATTACAATCTCATTCTTGAAGTGTTTAAACACCTCACTAGCCTCTTTTTTGCTTCATAGCAAAAAAGTCACAACAATATAATGTGCAGTTATTGATAAAGTAACAAATTACTTTTCTCACATCTCTAGTTTGCACAATCTTTCCATCACAAATATCATTGTGAGTAAACTCTAGAGACGTTATGATTCTTCTAACAAATGAATTACTATTTTGTTAACTTAGTGCACATATAAGCAATAAATTTAACATTAGAATTTGTGCTACGGACTATGGTTTAAATGATCTTAACAATCATGCCACAAACCATAAGATTCACTACAAGAAGTAATACATAAATTTTATTGCTTTCAACAAATATCGCCATTACATTTATTTAGAATCACTCCATTTTCGAAGTCCACAACTTTCAAATATACACAATCAAATTTAAGCGGTAAGCGCTAAATCATCCAAATCAATTGAGAGGCGATTTTCTTCGGTCACATTTAATTGATCCATAGCCTTCCCGTGATCGTCTTTATTGCGACAATCCTTCGCCATGTGATTGGGTTTTCCACATTTGTAGCACTTGCCTTTGAACTTCTTCGCCTATGAGACCCCGTTATCTCAAACATACTAATAGGTGCAATTAAGAGAACTAAACATTCATATGTATAAATCAGAGTAGTAAGTCGTGTTGATTAACCTGAGCTTAAGAGATTACAGTACCAAAAGTTCAAAAAGGAATTTCACGTATTCCTACAAAAAGGTACTACATTAGTTATGTAGAAGCTAAACAAAATAATTCTCTAACATGCTAATCCTGTAGCACTCCTTACAGCTCAGCATATCAACCCCGACCCTGGTTCTCTTCATCAAAAGCACCTACAAAGACAACCCCCAACACATGAGCATACCGTAATTTCATATTCAACATAATATGAATGTAAAGCGTAAATGCACAAATCATAAATACAAAGCACTTCCTGTATTTCAAAGCATTTACAACGCCCATTGGTTGTCCCTGTACCATAACTCATAATAACACATTATATGAACATATGGTTTCATAAATAAATGCCATGACATATCTTTCCTTCTTAATCCTTATTTCAATCCTGAGTCATTTATCATTAGTGTATTTCAATGCTTCTTACTTCTCCACGTAAGCGGAATTCCTCCTCGCTTCTTATGGAAATCCACGTAAGCGGAATTCTTCCTCGCTTCTTATGGAAGTTAGCGTAAGCATTAAAATCCTCACTAGGATAACCTTGACTCGTGAAATACACCTCTTATATTTCACAAAATACGTATGCAAAATTTATGCATATCAACATGTATCATATCATAATGCACTATCTTATGCATATCTTGCTTTACCTTGTGTTAAATAAATAAACACATAATACATGTTACCGTTGTGATGCTCGTACGTCGCTTACGTACCTTTCCAAAAGATAGAGGAGTCAACCGACTTTATTTCCTCGGTTGTGCTGGCACCTGTAATGGTTCTACATAACCACACAACACAATATTAGGCACCTCATAATAATCCGGAAATCAAAACTCAAATAAAAATCACATTTACCCTAAAATGTCATCTCGCGATCGATCGCCCCTTAGCCCCGATCGATCGCGAGATGTTACTGCCTTGCATATCAAAAATATGCAATCAGCGATCGATCGCCCCTTATTGGCGATCGATCGCCAAAACCCACTGGAACGTCGCGATCGATCTCGCCTCCTTGGCGATCGATCGCCAACTCTGTTCCTTTGCGCGATTTCCAGAATTTCCGAGCACCTCTTTTCATACACTTAAAACCATATCATAACACATATAAAAAGCACGAATAAAAATACTAGGGACTTCACCATACTTCCATGAAGGGTCTTAAACCAAAGTTTCAATAAAATCTTAGCCTATCATGCATCATAATAACTCCAAAAGTTTAATACTCAACCAAAATTCCAGAAAAACAGGGCACAAGAACCTTGCCCAGAATTTTCGAACACTTCTTTTCACATGATTAAATCCTTCACATAATACATGAAACATGCTCAAGGAAATATACTGGCATCTTCAACAAACTACCATACACGTATTCACATCAAAGGTTCAACCAAAACCTAAGCTAGCATGCTTCAAATATTCATGATAGAACCCTTACTCAACATGAAAGCAGGGCACTTCCACTGCTCAGATGTTCGATGAACCCTTTTCTCAACTCGAAATCTAACACATAAAGCATGCAAGTTACTTAACAAAACATGCTAGGGGCTTGATAAACATCGCATAAAAGAACTCATAACAAGATTTCGTCGAACCCTACACTAGCATGCCAAATCTGCTACAAAGAAAACACATGCTTGAAAGCTGAAAACTGGGAAAAATGAATGACTCCTCACCACTTTTTGGCTCGACTTTCCTTCAAGCAAAAGAACAATAAAACGTGATCTTCTTCTTCCTACCTGCTGTCTGAGTGTGTTTCGAGGTTTTGGAGAGAAGAAGGAGAGTTTGGAGGAGAGAAAATGATTAAAGCAGATGGACCAAAAGTCCTCCTTGGCCAACTCTGCTTTTCCGAAAAAACAGGGGTAGGGGCATGGGTTGTGGCCAAGTGGGGGGGGGGGGGGGGGGGGTGGTGCGTTTGGGTGGCCTCGTGGTGTTTAATTGTGTCCCGGTATTTCATACGATGTATTAAAATATCCCTCTTTGATGTTTTATAATCTTACCACATCAATACATCATCAAAAACACCTAACATGCCTCCTAAACCATATCCTCAAAATAAAAATAACACCAACCACATTCCTTAATTCCCTAACATAATTACATGCATTTATCACATAAAGCATAACCCAAAACCCTAAATTAAAACATGCCTTCAACACATAATCAAATTAAAACATCAAAGCATGTTTACACATAATCCTTTCGGGGATATCACATCGCCTTTCCAGATTTGGAGGCCATGCCGTCAAACTTCCGCTTTGTCCCAGCGTGTTTTTCCACTAAGTTCACTCGTGCTTCATGTTGGTGTCAATTTTCCTTCCTTTCGGAAATTTTGTTGTCCTCTTCGATTCTCAAGCGAACCACAAGGTCTTCAAAATTCATCTCTTTTAGTTTATGCTTGAGATAATTCTTGAAGTCCTTCCATGACGGAGGCAACTTTTCAATCATGGCGGCCACTTGGAATGAGTCACTTAGAACCATTTCCTCCGCATGAATTTCATGCATGATTACTTGCAAATATTGCACTTGTGCTATCACAGGCTTTGTATCAACCATTTTGAAATCCAGGAATCGCCCAACGATGAATTTCTTCATGCCGGCATCCTCGGATCTATACTTTTTCTCCAAGGATTGCCACAATTCTTTGGCCGTCTTCACTAGACAATACATATTGTATAATGTGTTGTCCAGACAGTCGAGAATATAATTCTTGCACAGGAAATCGCTTTGATTCCACGCATCAACTGCAACCGTCTTTTGGTTGTCGGTTTCACTCTCCATAATAGTAGGAGCATCCTCATTCATGAACATTGCCAACCCCAATGTTGTCAAATAAAACATCTTTTGTTGTCATCGCTTGAAATGGTTCCCATTGAACTTTTCAGGCCTTTCACCATAATGAACTGGAGTCATTGTTGCAGTCGACGAAGCCATTTATTGCTAATATTGTCTTAAGATTGTTGTTATAATTTCTCTCAAAGTGTATCTCAGGAATAAAAATAACAATGGTTACAAACAAGTTTTATGTCGAGGCCAGATTTGTAATCTCTGTCCTTAAGACAATTGTCCCGCTACGGTGCTAACGATTTACTTTGGCAATTTGTCTCCCAAGATATAACGACTATGATTTGTGATAGGAGCACTCCAAATCACAAATCCTTTAAACCACAAAGGTCAAAAAACTCAACCATAACAATGATGAAGACTCACAAAATTACTCAAAGTTTGATATTCAAATATGATGTGAATTTCGAAATTCCATGTTTAACAAGTGGAGAATGTCCTATATATAGTAAACGAAAAACAGGAGTCCAAAAGTCACCATTTGGATGCACTCTATCAAGGAAAAAACGCACTCCAATATGAATGGACACACCACTTCACGCAAGAAGAAAAATTCTGACGAGCTCGATCGATCGAGCACTCTCGTGAATTTTTTTTTCTTTTCCTATTGATTTCAATTCACATTTCCAACAATAAATCCCGGTCCTTGTTTATTTTCCGCCAATTACTCGGTTTATGAAAGTGTTGGTAGTGTTGGCCTTCGAAAATTAGAGCATGCTATAAGACTGTTCGGGTCATGAAATCTAAATGTTTTGAGTTACAAATTATATTGTTTTAGTGTATTATGATTTCTCAAATCCCTAGCCAAAATATCGGACCCCCGATATTTCCAAGTTAGATTCTGGGCAAAAACCATGATTTTATAAGTTTCCAGCCTTTGAAAATTATATTAAATTCTAAGAAACAAATTTGTTTGAGTTAGATTAAGTTTTGAAATTTTTGGATCGATACATGTAAATGGGGAAATGATTGGCGCACAGGTGTTCAATAATGATTTCCAAAGAATTTTTAAACATGGAATAGAAATGCTATTTTAAGGAATCCTGATTATTTAATTATGATTAATCAAATAAAAAATAAAATAAAAGTTGAGTTAATAAGAAAGAAATTGGGTAAGCAAAAACCCGAAAACAATGAACTAATAGACAAGTATTTAGAAATAGAATTTGTTTAATAAATACTAAATTTATATCTCAATTCTATAGATTATTTTGGAGCTCCCGAAGAATATACACATTTCTGAATCAGAAAATAAGCTAAGGCGATAAGATATGTGACTTATTATCCGAGTATCTAAACTCTACATAGGATTGAATGAGTTAACGTGTGATTACGTGTTTTATATGATATTTATGTGTCTACGTGATATTTATATGCTTATGTGGATTTTATGTGCTTATGTGGATTTATATGGTTGCTTTTATTTCGCTTCACATGATATATTATGGCATTCATGTATTTGCACTTTGAGCATTATCGTTCGTTCTTCGCATTGTGTGATCACGTTAGACTTTCTGCAATTGTGGGGATCAGTCATGGTACGGTGTGTATGTTTTACGGTGCATGGCTTTTTAGATGTGACATCCTTTTTACGGTGCATGTGCTAGGCCTGTGGCGTCCTATTACGTTGCATGGTGTGTCCAGCACCATGGCATCTAGGGCTGACTGTTGTGTCTGTTCCAGGCCGATAGTTGAGGGTGTTTCAGGCCGATAGTTGAGCGTTCCACCCACAAGTATGTACGGAATGTATCTCAAATATTAAGTATGTACCTTTTGTACGTTCGTTCGAACCCGATTTGCATTCGTATGTGTGTGTGAGATTCACGAGCGTCATGTCGGATATGTATGTTATGATTTGATATATGTTATGTCATGTTGATCATGTGGTTATGCGTTCGCATTTTTGAGACTATGGATTGGTTAGCCGCTTGAATAGTGAGAACAATACGAGTTCATAAATGTTACAAAAGTGGTAGGCGAATAGAATTCTAGACGTAGGAAATGTTTAAATATTAAATTTTGGAACTTTCGTTCGTATGATTGATTTTGGCGCCTTGGTTGGAGTTTATGGGATTTTGAGACTTAGTTTACTTTGTTTGGTTTAAATTTTAAACTATGCCAGATGGCTTCTCTCTGTGCACTGATTTTATCATGCTTTAATTATTTATTTGCGAATCGGATAATTAAATTTTTTTTTATTAAGTTGTCATTATTTCTAAATTGATTGTATGGATTCTCAAAAAAATTATTGTTAGGATGAGCTCATTGCGTATAAACAAACATATTTTAATTACAACTTGGCTAATTAAATCGCTTCCGCTGGTTTGTTCGTTAGTGTGAGATCAAGGGCCCTACATTTCAGAAGAAAAGTTGAAATGCATAAAAGTTGAGGAAATGAGCTAAAACGGTGAAAAAGGACCAAACTAAGCGAACACGTCGAAGGAAGGACAAAAATCACACTTATGAAGAATTTAATGCAGCGATCGATCGAAAAGAAGGAGGAGACGTGCCAGCAGAAAGTTGAAAAAACAAAGTTTACAATTTAGCAATCGATCGCTCTATTTTGGCGATTGATCGCCAAGCGGCAGAAAGATATAGAGATCGATCGCCTGGACGAATTTTCTGAAAAATAAATTCCTTTTAGAGTTTGTGTCCAATAAGGAAGCTTAATATTCTCTTTTCTCTATAAATTTGGCACGAAAATTACATTATTATTCAGACTTTGATAACTAGGAGAGAGTCTCCATTCACCCATCCACCTTCGCCAACATCCATCTTCATCCATCAACCATCCTAGGATTTTGGAACATCTTCAACAGGGAGATTAAAAAGACGGTCGAGAAGGAAGCGAGGATCTACAACCGGAGTCGACTCTGGGAGTTTTTCTTTATCTTTAAATTCTTAGTTTTGCTTTGTTTTGATTTATTATAAATAACTAAGTTTATTTATCAAGGCTCGGCGAACCTTTCTCATGAACCTATGATTTGATGATTAGTTTTGATTGAATCCTTATAATTCTTTGTGTATGATTTATGATTTTAATGCTTTCGAGGGATTGATCACCTTTGAATGATGTTAGTGTCGTAATTGAGATCAAAATATGATTTTATGATACGGAATTAATAACTCATATCATGGATTTCAGACTGAGATCGAGAGATGGCGTCAAATAAATGAGTGATAGCTATAGATATCTAGTAATCGAAAGCTAGAAGTTTTCACGAAACTTATGCAATATTGAGTTGTTAAATAAGTACACGAGAGTGACTTACTGCAATTTGATATTATGTTTAATATATCTCGAGAGAGTAAATTAGATAACTTCGGAGAACTCGTCACCTTAGAAATATTTGGATATTCAATCGAGAATTGGAGGGGATTGCATTGGTAAGCCGACGTCTTCATAATCTTCTTTAGCGAAATTTTCTCGTTTGCTTTTATTGACTTGGTTGGATTAGAAGTTTAATTTAATTACTTAGTATTTTATTTAATTCATTATCATATGTTAAATATAGTTAAAAGCATCTTATTTGATATTCGCTTGTTAGTCCCTATGGGTTCGACAATCCTTATTCTTCATATCTATACTAAAATTTGACACCGTGCACTTGCGGTATAACTGCGCCACACTAGAAAATATTTGTTTAATAAAATAACGATAGCGTTGGGAGGCGACCAGTGGAGGCTGGAGGCCGGTGGCTGGTGGCTGGTGGCTGTGGCGGGCACGTTTATATTTGTGTTATGTTGATATTTGTGGTGTAATATTTCAGGATGGACCTACGGAGAGCACCAGACCCGATTGACAGTCATCTTCTATCATTGTAGTCGTCATCGGTCTGAAGATGTTTGGGCATGTGATATTGATAAAACACTTCGAGGCCGAAATCCTGATAAATATTTTTGAGATTTTTGTCCACTTGATATGCATGTTGTGAGTGTGTTGGACAATACTGGTTTTTATGGTATTCATAGATGTGGTAAAATTGCCCTTGAATTTCACATCATCACGACTTTAGTTGAGAGATGGCACCGTGAAACACATAAGTTCCACTTCAAATCTGGAGAGGCCGCCATCACCCTCCAAGACATCGCGATGATATGGGCATTGCCAATAGATGTCATTGTATTATCTGGTGTTGATTACGATAGGAGTATACCTAAGTGGCAAGAATATTGTCATATGCTTTTGGGTTTTACACCAGATACTGCACACTTTAAAGATGCAAAGTTGTATCTATCTATAATAAAGCATCAGTTGGTGAATAGGCTCTTAGTGATCACAGTATGGCAGAATATGTAATCAAATATACACGGGCTTGTGTAGTATTGATGTTAGGTGGAATTTTGTGACATGATTCCTCCGGCAATACTGTGAAGTTATTTTATTTACAGAAGTTAGAGAAGTTAGAGGATATTGAATATGTTGGCAATTATAGTTGAGATAGTGATGTGTTGGCATATTTGTACCGTGAGTTGTGCACTTCCTCACAGAGTGGAAAAAAAAGTGTTAGGTTGTGCATTATAGCTTGTGCAGGTAAACTTTACGTTTGTGCTTTTTCAAATGTTGAAATATTTTTCTCGGGATACTTATCTAATATTATTCATGACATTTTTTAGATTTGGCATGGTCACGACTGCCAGGTTTAACTCCTCAAATGGGTGGGCCAAGATTCGACGTTGGGCCAATCATTCTCGATGAGGATAATAAGTTACCTGCTGCTACATATGGTGCAAGGTAATACTGTAATTCTATTTTTTGTTATTTTATATGTTTTAAAATATTTATAGATTTTGTAATTGTGATTCTACAGGTGCGCATGTTATTTAAGATTTATAGAAACATGGAGGCATTATGTACGCATCATTAGGGACATTCTTGATCAGCAGCCTTCGGCACAAGTAAGCAGTATATTAGTTGTGGTTGTTATGACAAAAGAAATAATGTTGTTTATATTATTTTAATGCAATTTTGTATTTGTAGTTTAATTTGTAGTCATACCCTGATGAGTGCACTGAAAATCTGAGCCGTCAATTATGGACATATGCCGTCCCATTGTGTTCTATGTCATTGTTGAATGCACTGTCCTAATAGGGTTCTTCGTCAACTGGAATGCTACAAAACATCCCAGCAGATCCACGATCACGGGATGATAAATTGCATGCAGTTGATCGAATGGGTAGTATCAACAAGGATTGTAGTGTACATCATGTTGCGTATATACATAAATGGGAGATGTCATCTATCTATGTGTGGACGGACCACGATATTGTGTTGTAGTGGTTGAGTATAGTGAGAGGTATAAAGCAATTAAGTGACCACTGGATACCAACATGGTGACCACCCAGCGTGGCATCATGTGGTAAGTTAATAAATTTAAACATTTCTTTTAGAATCTGTAATATGGATTCATAAATTATAAATTTAAATACTATTTTTTTACTTTTCAGGTTAATCATATGGAGCAATTAAGTGTTAGTTGTGATCGATATCCTGCTGATGGAGAATCTGCTATGTTGATGGTGGAGTCGATGAAAGAGCATCCTAGGCAATATCGCAATATGTGATGCAAGTAACTCGTGAACGACGAGATAGGAACTTCCTACCATATGAAGAATTTCATGAGCATCAGGAAGAACCAATACAGCTGGACCATGCACGCAATGAGAGTGATAGTCCGTCTATGTTGACACCTGTCTCGATGGATGTGCCAGGTCCATCTATGTATACACGTATCCCGACAGATGTGGTAGGTCCATCTATATCTTTTGGCACCGACGCATATACTGGTTGTTATGTCCCTGATCGACCAACGTGTGATCATTCACCATTCACTCCATATGCTCCGATATACACACATCAGGATACAGATGTCGGGATTGGATTTGCACCATCATATACGACATCTATGAGTCTAAATTTTGACGTATCACCTGTTGTATTCCCCAAATTCACATCATATCATCCACATAATGATGTACTAGTGGTACAACGGAGGAACGAACAAGTTGATAGGGGAAGAAGAGTTTGAAGAGATGTAATTCCTTGTCCTTGTGGTCGTTAATCACATGTGTTGCGTTCCTCTTGTAATTAGTTTGAATGTTATAAATGTTGTGAGTAATGTTATATATTCAAACTTGTATTATAAATGTACAATAGACGTACAATATAATAAAATTTTAATCGACATATCTACATAAAAAAAAAGTAAACACATTACAAGTAATTAAACAAGATTTTTACCTGAAAAACACTTGAAGGACGGCGAAATAAGATCAAATGAGAGTCGATAATTTCCACGATAAAATCATAGAGAACACTATAATTGTTATGTGAATTGTTTCGGTGTAGAAAATGGAGGGCCTCGGTCGGGTATGTATACTAAAGAAGACGCCGAGGTGGCGACTTCCACAAAAAAATAATTTTTTATGGAAACACCATCATATATGGCGTCTTCTTCTTCTTCTCTTTTTTCCAGACTAGAAGATGCCATGTTCAAAAAAAAAAATATTGAAGGCGACATCTTAGATAGTGCCTTCAATTTTTTTTTTCCAGACTTGAAGACGCCACTTCAGGTGGTGTTTCAAATGAAGTCGCCACCTGAAGTGGCGCCTTGGATAACTTTAATGATATTTTCTAAAATCGATTATTTTGTTAGATAATATTTTATTTTTGAATATTTAATTAAAAAACCCCAAGAAGAGGTGTGAATAAAAAAGATCTTTAATTACGGCGACATAACTGGCACCGACAGGGAATTCTGAAGTGGGTCAACTTAGTATCAACCAATGTAAGTGCACAAATGTAATTTTACCAATCACCATACGAGATTCGATGAAGGGAGGGCGTCATTTCGAGTCATACAGGGTGTATAAAAACTTCCGAGAAAAGAAGGAACAATTTTGGGTAATTAACTCAAATTTGTGTATTTATATCCCACATACACAGTTTGAGTCTACCAGTGCACGCATATCATGTGCACCTCTGGACTCAAGTCTGAGTCTAGCGGTGCACATATGATAAGTGAACTGTTAGGCTCAAGTGGTGCACATATTAAAATCAAGTCACCACCACCAAATTGTTATGTTTTTTTTTTATAAATGCGACGCGTGAATCTTGCGGTGCACGTGAGATAGGTGCACCGCTACCTCTAGAGTTAAGCGGTGCACATGTTAAAATTAAGTACATAACCATAAAAAATTATGTTCGTCGCCTTCTTCTCAAAAGAAAAACAACCCACAATTCCAACTTTACTTTTATAAGATTAATCAAGCTCCAGTTAAAGATATTCAATATTGTATCATCAAATCTACAAAAGGCACGGTACCAATATAAAGAAAAAATAATAATTATAACTTTGCTTTCAATCACACGGATCTTGATTTCTCAACCTTTAGAATTCCCTTATTTTTCAGATTCAGATTTAGAATCAAGATCTTGCACCACCTTGCTTTCAGTCGCATAGATCTCGGGCCCAAATTTGCTCCTCAAAAAACGTCACACCGCCTTCCTGGCCAAGCGAAAAAGAGACAGAAACCCTAGCTGCCGTCGTGTTCGAAGCTTGGTCGCGCGAAGAAGAAAGGCCATAAACCCTAACCGTCGTCGTCATGTTGAATCGATGTAGAGAAGTTGGGGAAAAAACCAATGATGAAACGAAACACTGTGAAAGACCTGTGTTGAATATGAAGTGAAGATGAAGAGCATGTTTGTAAGCCTAATTTAGTGATTTTAACAAAAAATGAACTTAAACGATTTGAAGTATTTTTGATGGACTAAATTGAACAAATTTTGTGGAATATGTGGTGCAAGATTAGAAAATATAACAATTAGTCACGTGTTGAACTGGGTGAGTGATTTCTTTGTTTGATTTTTCTATGGTACACAAATGACTTTGTGAGTAAATGTCGATATTCATGCTCGCCGACTCCAAGTGCTCTATTTTCCTATAAATGTGCGGACGTGATTAAATTAAAAATTGAGAAAAATATACAACAAAATGAATTTGCATAGTTATTTGGTATTTTTTCTTTCAAACTAAACAAGGAAATAGTACTCGACGTTGATCATAATCAACAATCAATGGGAAATGCTAATATCATAGTAATTATTGTTTTTGTCAAAACAATTTCCAAGAATTTAATATGAAAACTGCTCAGACAATAATAATAATTACTCTGATAATATCATAACACTTAATCAAAACCCAAAGATCGGAACATAGCCCGTTTCACAAATTCATGTCCTCCAATTAAGTATATTTTCCTATAATCTGGTGAAAGTTTGGAAACTGTAATAACTAGTTATTTTGTTTCTGTTTAGATGATGCCTGATCATAACCAAAATAAATTATATAATCAATTCAAATAATTTAATATATTAAGGTAATAAGTTTTTAACGCCTAACTTTCAATTTTATTTATGTCACCTAAAATCCCTAAACCCAAACTTTCTTTAAATTTACTCTTCTTATTCATTATTCTATATTCTATCTTCTCAACCATACTTTCATCTTCATCTTAACTCCCTACCCACAACACTTTACCAATTTACCCATATAAAGTTAAAAGGGATTAATTGTGTGATAGCCTTTAGAGTTTTAAATACTTTTCAAATCTCACCCAAAGTTTTACCATTTTTTCGAATAACCTTTTCCTTCATGAGCCGTCTTCGTAAAATGGTATCAGAGCCTATGTTTATTCTGGAAATACTATAATAATATCTTGAATATTAACCTATACGGAGGAGAAGATTCAAGAAAATATTATGGATCCTAACGAATGTTCGTGGTGAAAGTCATACATGTGGTACTTTCAGAAATTGGAAGAACTAAATCAAGGATATCTGGCCGAAGCTAAATACTTCAACCAGAAATGGAAAATTCTACTGAATATTGGTGCTAGCCCAGCTAGCATATCTCAGTATCATGAACAAGAGAAGGTGGCAAGGAACCTTTACAGGATGCACCTCAAGCAACAATTCGAGTTTACCTAAGCCCAGAAGAGAGATAATCCTGAGCACAACCACATGATTCCAGATCCCAACCCCTCAACAGGATCCGGAACAAAATAATAGGCTGGGAGAGTCAACCATTCGAGAAATCGAGCCGGATTCTTCTAAGATATCCCAAGATCTTAGAGAGATCCAGAAGATAGTGCAGCGTTATGGATACCTTCAATACCATGTCCCTGCACAGGTCCATCAGATTCAAAGTCATATGGAGATTATGATTAAACATCAGGAGAAAATTCTTGAGAATCTTCGAGATATTCAAACCCGAATAAATGAGTTGGAATCAAGACCAAGTCCGACGGGAAGAAGACAAGGAGGGTGGTTACCACCGTCCTATGGAACAAAAACCCTTTTTCACCAAAAAGGGAAAGCGGATAAGGTCCAAAGGCCTTGACGGAGACTGAAAAAATGATTACAGTCCTACGAGGAGAGCATGTACTTCCCACCAAGTAATGAAAATAATCAACCTGGAAGATCTACGTGAGCTTGCTGATTTGTTTGCGGGATTGAATCTTGTAAAACTCAAGACGGGAGAACTTGTAACAAGACATCCACCACAAGAAAGTTTCGGGTCACACACTCCACCCTAAGGTGATCAAAGTATGCCGCATAGGGAAGATTTTACATCAGCGACTTTAGATCCCACAGTTGGAACAAGGAACCGTTCCCGCAGGTCAGATTTACATCAAACGCCTTACGGAAATCTCAGTTAGATTTAATCCATCCATATGGACTTATGCTCAACATGGATATCTTGGATTTCAAAAACAGAGAAGTTCTTATGAATGGGCTTCAGCAATAAGAATAGCAGCAGGAACACTTGATCTAAGTAAAGACGGATTCATTTTACTTCTTAAAATGAGTTTGGAAGGATCGGTCAAGATTGCCTAGGAAATGGGAGACCCGTGTACCAAAGAAAAAGTTTTAGCCGGAGAGTCTCTAAAAAAAATTGTGGACAAGATGGCAAAATTCTTTAAAATCTGTTACATTGGGGTAAGCTAATTCGAAGGAATGGAGGAAGAGAAGGCTAAAAAATATAGACAAGCTCTAATTAGCCTGGACTACATGATATCTGTTATGTAGACGAGTACATCAAACTCTTTACAGAGTATAGATGGAAGGCAAAAATAGAAGAAAAAGATGTAGCAGAACTGTTATTTGCCAAAATACCAAGCCATGGAGAGAAATTCTTTTCCAGAAATATCACCCATGCAATCGAGACGGTGTGTAGGAAAATGTCATTTCTTAAGGTAAAGCTCGCAGAGTGGTGCTACCAAGCAAAACTCCAAAAGAATTACAAGAAGCTTAGAGAAATCAACAAAACATCTCCTCTTTGCTGTACAGGGAATGATATCCCTACAATAATTGAAAACTACCCCCAAAGGCGAAAGATGAAAAAGAATAGAGCTCATCCTTATGCCCGAGGAAGTAGTTCAAGAAGAAGTAGGTCTTCATGGAGACCTAGAAAGTTCTGGTAGAAACAAAAAGCCAGAAGTTATAGATCTGGGCAAAGATCAGGACTAACAATGAGTAGAACTTTGTCAACAAGTTCTAATCAAGCAAGCAGAGCATTGATAAAAAGAACTTTCAAACGCACTCATACCCGTAGGAATGAAAGTTTCAAAGATTGTAACTGATGTACATGCGGAGCAAGATCACATATCTCTACAGATTGTCCAGAAAACCAAAGTCGTGGAGTGAGGCAGTTCGAGCATACCAAGGAGTTTGAGAATGCTGTATATTTCCAGGATTTGGTACAGCTGTATCAATTTGAGGATATTCCCTCAGATGAAAGTATCTACAAAGAAGAGATCTAATCTGATGATGTATGTGAATTCAACTCAGAATCAGAGTGAAAGGGAGTTCCTTCAGCACATGATCAGAGAAGACCCGTCGGGATTTTTCTCTCATACACTGTTTCTCAAAAAACCCTTATGAGGATCATGAAGGAAGAGCCAAAGCTTCAGATGTATGATGGATTTACAATTGGAGCAATGGAAAAAGCGATGTATATGATTGGTCTTCGAAGCAGGAAGTATCAGATTATCCATAGGGTAACAACAGTTGAATTTGCAATCCCGATGGAATTCACGGGAAACCAAATTGAGATGCAATTAATCCCCTACAGAGAAATCCAGGAGATTAAGAACAAGGTTAAGAGAGAAGTTGCTAACACGCTCTCATGGATTCATATTGTAGCCATTAGAGTAATCATCAAGGCAACTTTCAAGGAATGAATTGATTCGCCACTCAATCTGGCAATCTTCGACAAGAGAATCCCGAACCTCAAAGATTCTTGTTTTGGAGCAATTGCAGGAAATTTGTAAGCGGGAAAGATGGTTTTCAACATATTGAATACAATTTGGGTGATCGAGATTTCAATAAGGTTCTAACTCTTCATCAAGATTTTAAAAGAAGTGATTTGATGAAAGAAGGGAACATACCTTACTCGATCACCTACAAAGTGTCATACGCGCTCTCGAATACTCATGATTCAGAAGTATTCTTGAGAATGGAATTCATTGAAATCCCCAAAGTCTTCGAATATTTCGCCAAAGCAGTATTGCCGGACATTATTGATACTCCAACAATAGGAGAAATCGACACGAGGATACAAGGTCAACCTTATCTGAATAGAAGCAGGAGCCTTATGATCTGTAAGGCCATCGTACCGTATTATCGGAAATCATGTTTAACTTCTCAATAATTATGTGATTCATCTTATGGTAATCATATGTTGAGAATAAGCATGAGGAATATTATCTTTGATAACAACTCGATATCATACTTAACATTTTTTAAATGCAATGTCCCGATATATGATAATGAGAATTAAGTACAACTTATACATTACTTTGTTAATTAGTTAGAAATTAATTAATGAGAATATAATATAATTAATGAGAGTGGAAATTGACATTGTACATGTCAATTGACAGTCGGGTCAGAACATGACGAATGACAACTATATTTTTGGAATATTCGGATCATCGCCAAAATTTGGTTAAAATAATTTAGTAAATATAAAATTTGTGTTAAATTGATAAATTTAAATTTTTGTGTGATTGAAATAAGGACGCGAAGTCAGGTGTGGACTGTATATGTATACATGCACAGTAACGGGCACCTACTAAAAGGTGCGAAAACATGCACAACATCGCGATTCACCGACCACCGTGTACTTATCCGCTTCGTTCGCCGCCGTTCGACCACCTCTCGACGAGTCCGACCTACCACCATGTTCACAACTCTCAGGCGCACATTTCTATATCAGATAATCAAATTTTGGTGTTCGAAAAGTGCTTCAATTTTGACCTGGAATGAACAAAATTGCACAGACTAGGGTTTGAGGAACTCTGGTTTGATTTCTTCGATTCTACAACAAATGGACGAAGCCATACGCCGAATCTATTCTCCTCACCTGGACGAAGGTTACACCGGTCACTACCACTACTGTCGCCAGAGGTCGCCAGAATTGGAGGAAAAGCTTGTGAGACACTGTGCAAAATTTGGGTAAAACTCAATGCTCGATTTTTCCGACTTTGCTTCGATAATTACCAGTTAATTTGGACTATAATTGTTGAAAAATAATTGGAATTGGCAAAAAATAATTTAGCAAATTAAATTATGATGTAATCGCATCAATTTAATTACCCTAAGTTGGTTAAGCTGCGACTAATTTGATAACCAAGTTTTGGTAACTAATTTCCTGAATTGTGAATTTATATTGGTATACAGTGACTACTTTGATTCTACAAGCTCAAGTTGACCCTTGTATATCGAGAAATAAAGGATGTTGCGATCGGATAACATACGACAAGTATCTTTATTATTTGATGTATGATTTGTTGTATTATGTGAATTGTGTGAGATTATATGGCTACCTGATTTTATTTAAATTATGTGGCATTCATCACGGCAATTAGATTGGTACATCGGTGTATAAAAATAAATATTTTGTTAACACACATCATTTTTAGACATACATCAATGCATGACATGCACGTTGAACTATGATCCTTAAATACCCAGTTTATTTTGGATTCTGGGATAATCATTGGAGATTGGTACCGCGATACTATGACCGGCATTAAATGGCCTGAGAGGTATAGGGAATTGTGGTCTCCTCTGATTACCATGATTTATTGAGATGAGGGATTGGTGGCACTTTGCTGATGTCATCCCGTGTATGTCCCTGACTATGTCAAGACTTGGGATGTGATGACGCTTTGACGACGCATCACTGAGTATCCCTTATTCTTGACATGCTTGAACTACTATGATTTGATAATGATTGATTCTGATACACCCAGTGGATGGGTGAAATGATTGATTCTGATACACCTAGTGGATGAGTGAAAAGATTGATTTTGATATACCCAGTGGATGTGTGATTGACCTGAAACCGACACGACATGCATTGCATTGCATTACATCATATATCACATGTTATAGATACATGTTGTATTTCTTTTGATCGTTCCATATTGGGCTTTGGCTCACCCCTAATGGGGGCTGTTGTTGTCTTTGTGTGTGGACAATGACAGGTTATACAGGTGGTCAGGATCCCACACAGGTACATCCGGTGGGAGCCACACTTGAGAGGTTTATTTTCCTTCTTATCTCAGTTGTATATGTACCAGGGGTGTGTCTCTGGAGTGTGAGAAGTTTATATCTATTTAGTTTATTTTAGTCAAGTATGAATATGTGTTTACTAGTTTGATATGTGTATTTTGGTTTCTGTTAATGGATATGAACTGATGGTATATATCTATATATTTTCAATATATGTCTATTAGTATTGGTGGTATGTTCCTCGTGTGATGAGGTAATGCCGAATTTTTTTTAGGGTCGCATGTTAATAAATGTTAAACAAACCTTCCGTTGTTTACTCTGTAATTATCATTTGTGTGATCATTAATCACATAATTAGGATTCTGCCCTGACAGTATGGTATCAGAGCATAACTGGGAATGCTCGAGTTTTGAGTCTTGTGTATACTCGAATAGACACAAATAAATGTGTGTACTTATGTTTGAATTATTTGACTTATTTGTTTTTACTTGCCTTAGCTTGCATTGGTTTGATGTTGCATGAGATTGATATGTGAATATGTTGATTTGTGTAGTATTGATATTGCTCACGATATTAATACTATACTATTGTGCATAAACTTTTATATGTGGCAGCATGATGTAAGGAAAAAGTATGTACTCCGAGACCTACTAACAATGAACTGCTGAATGATTTTGAGTTTGTTTGACTAAATTAATGTATATTATTGATATCAATTAAGGTATCACTGCTATATAAATTGAAGGTAAATGAATGTGGTTAGAGCAATGTAATTGCTCCTAAACCTATGGGAATTAACAACGTCGAACGATAGATTTGCCTTGTGATGTGATGTCCTTGGATTTGATTGAGGTATATTTGTTTTGGGACATAGAGCCACCTACATTTCGGCATAGGTTTTGAAGATATGACTATGTGAGATATAAATTTCGAACTTTTTGAAATATTCTTGGGGATTTTATCATTCGAATAATTTTTCATGTATCTCTTTGTATTTGGAATGAAATTGAAGGATTCAAACTAATGATGATTTAGTTTCTTCACCTATGCAGGATTACCGATGTATTTGGGAGAAACTAATAACCAAACGGGGTATCAACCCAGACAAAACTATTGTTGATATCTCCGGAAAATATCCGAGGGTTTTGGATGATGCCAAGAAGCCATCCAAACGAAGTTCAAGAATGGTATAATTTCGGAGCTCTTGCTTCGCTTTATACTGTTGTACCAGTATTCTCTGAAATTTCAAAATTAGCAAAATGGATCAGAGAAGCTGTTCACAAGACATGGGCCAATAATCCACATTTGGCCAGAGAAGATATCTTGGAGTTGTATTTTTTCAATGCTGCTCCAGAACCAACGAAGAAGGGCTTCATTGAAGCTTTACATTTTATCAAGCTCAGACGACCAGATGGGAACACCTTAAAAAATATAAGAATCTCGCTACCAGACGCATACCAGTTTTGGCTGAAACTATCAGAGAAGATGAAGTTTCAAGCAGACGCGCATGGGGTCTTTGGGTTTGTCTAACCGAGATAGACAAAGTCAAATACTCGTTTAAGTTCTTCAGAATTCAGCCAACGGTACTTTCATGCTGAATACCATGACAGGAACATCAACGAGATTTGCTGAAGAACTCTTCGAAACGAAGAGAAGAATTCTTTGGGAAAACAAGATTCCGACAGGAAAAGAAACTTACCGGAAATTCTGCAACATGACACACATTGGCCGATGTATAGATCATATTTGCCAAGCATGCCCGGGGCAGAAAGAATCAGAATTCGGGAAAGGATTCCGATCAAAACCTGGCAGATCAGAGGCAGGAAAATATAAAAGACCTGCTGAGAAGCGAGCCCGTTTTCCTAAAGCCCGGGACCATAAAAACCAATAATGTAAAGATTCTCCGACAAAGGAAAAAACGTGGACCATTAAAAATTAGTGCCATAACGGTTAAATACACTCGGACAAAATAATTGACCACTCACAAGAAAAGTTGGCACACTCAGACAAAGATGTCAGACCACGTGAAAGTTAAGGCTCACTCACAGGCGCACTCAACAATTATCAAGATTTGGAATCCGAAGTTCAAGTCCATATTCACGCCTATATAAAGGCACTCATTCAGGAAGCTAAGGACATCCAAAATTCTCCATAGTTTTCTGAGAATAAAAATTGTAGTCTCCAAATTTTGTAATATTTCGACTTTCATAGCTTGGTAATATTTCCTTTCTTTTCTTTCTTTTGTAATCGTTTGTAATATTATTCTGTTTGTTTTAGTTTATGTGTTTTTGAATCAAACATCATCTTTATGAGAGGCTAAACAAATCCGTATCCTCCCAAAAGAAGACGTTTTAATGTAATAGATATTATAAATTTTTTCATAATAAAACGAAGGCTGTTGCCCATCTATCTCCCAGATTTCTTTAAATCTTTCTTATATCTTGATTATACCTTACGCCCTAAGGTAGGAAACAAATTAGTGCTGTGCTGTGTGGTTTCTGAAGGAGTCGGATAACTGACAGACTAACCTCGTATGAGGGCTGATGTTGGATGGTGATGAGCCATTCGTAAAACAGTCTGGAGTCAGTAAGTTTTCGACTGGTGGCTTTGCAACCCACCTCACCCGGTGCCATTATGGTCAAAATGGTATATTTCAGTTTGTTAAAACTTTATTTTAAATACGGAAGCATGATGTGCCTGTTATTTATTTTCACTTGTTCTTTGTATAAGTGAATTTTAGGGCTAAAAAATTCATCATGAACTGTGAGTCCTTTGCAAAAGTATACTCTTGGGTTTTCTCAAGATGACAAAAACTGAAGGATCTCATGTTCATTAAGGCCCCTGTATTTACGTACAATTATTATGAGTTGGTTATTACTAAAAAATGGGATTTTGGGTGTTTTAGTAATAATCCTAAAAGCTTTAAGGAATTTTATGCAATTAAAATAAGGGTTTTTATGTCTTTTGAGGTTGATAGTGAGTTGAAATAAAGAAAAGAAGTATAATAGATAGTTGAAATAAAAAAATTTATATAAAAAAAATGTTAAAATTATGTTTGGGTAAATGGAGTTTACAATAAATTAAATATTTAATTTCGGATGTTAAAAAAAAAAAAACACTAATTGCTGTCTACTTCTCCGACTCTCCTATCCCTTGGGTTAATTGTCAATCTATCTCCATCCTTAAATGAATCTTCGGCTCAAACTCAGATCGCCGCCGCTTTCCGCCACCTCCTCCCCACCATCCCCTTCTTCATTGCTTCTCCACTACGATAAAACCACAATGCCGAGAATGCGCCGTACATCTTTCTTAAAACTCTCTATTACCCTCGCCTGTCTCCTTTCTCCCTTTGCTCTCTACTCCTTCCTCTTCTACGCTAAACATCCCAATCACACCACAAGTATTAAATTTAGTAATTTAGACACTCTTAAATTTCGTAGCGTCGATGATAATAGCATTTTTATGCAGAAGAAGGTGAAAATTTATATGTATGATTTGCATAGAAGATTTACTTACGGTGTTATTGATAGCTACATGGCAGCGCGTGGTGGAGCAATCGTGGGGGATGATTTAACGAAGAAGTACCCTGGGAATCAGCACTCCGCTGAATGGTATTTGTTTTCCGATTTAAATCTTCCGAATGAGGAGCGGGTAGAATCGGCCGTCACCCGGGTCATGGATCCGGAAGAAGCCGACCTCTTCTACGTGCCTTTTTTCTCTTCGTTGAGTCTCGTGGTTAATCCAAATCGACCCATGGCCGTCAGCTCGTATCCTGACGGCAATACATATAGTGATGAGCAAACACAGGTACCAGATTTTTCCGATAACTATGTTCTGTTTTTTTAAACCTTAAATCCTATAGGTGTTGCTTTTGAAGCGTTGGGATCAAACCTCTGTCGTGATCTTTAATGCAGTTGGCACCCTAAAATGAATCACTTTTCAACTTGACAGATACATCATTCCACTGAAATATTGGACAATTCTCAATTTTCCCAAGCTAACACCCGAGATTGTTGGATCCAATTTACTTGTCTGAATTTTTTGATAGCTAGTTAGTGTGATTGCCCCAAGGGTCATAACATAGCATATTCGGTGTTGAAAGACTCAAAACGTTCATAGCATGCAGTGGATAATAATCAGATAAAGAGTCGCGTGCTCATTATACTTGGTAATTACTCATGTAGGAGGATTTGATAGATTGGTTGGAAGACCAGGTGTATTGGAAGAGGAATAAGGGATGGGATCATGTATTTATCTGTCAGGATCCCAATGCTCTGTACAAGGTAATTGATAGGGTGAAGAACGGAGTGCTATTGGTTTCAGATTTTGGGCGGGTGGGTCGCAATCAGGCATCCCTTGTTAAGGATGTGATTCTCCCATATTCACACAGAATTAAGACATACCAGGGGGATATAGGAATTGAACATCGGGAGGCACTGCTGTTCTTTATGGGAAATAGGTACCGGAAAGAGGTAACTACTGGTTTTTTCTTTTGCAATAAATGTACAACTCTTTTGCGAAATTATTGTGCATCATGCCAACTAGTCACGGGTGTATATTGTAACTTGATGAATTCCGTATATGCTTGATTTTTATCAGTTTTCACTGGATCATATAAATTAGATAAAGTACTTGATTTATATTTAAACATTTGTCAGATGAATAATCCATATCTGTAACTTTGAGTTTGGCTAAAGATAATTTGTGGTGGCCGTGTTGATTATGAGAGTAATTTGACAGGGAATATTCATGTTTGAATGCTCATTATTCATGATCTAGAAAATTATTTGTTATGGGAAATTCACCATCAGAGCCCATAATTAAGGCCCAAAAGGAGAAGCCCAAGATTTACATCATATATCAAAGGAAAAACAAACACCACGTGAACAAGGGAGATGGCGGTTAGTTTGTTAGCACGTTTGTTAGCAGGGGAATGGGAATAAAATGGAGGGGGAAAGGGTGGTGTTCGCATAACAGATTTTAGAGTGAGAGTGAGGCAAGCATTGGCTTGGGCTGGGATATTCTCCCTGAGTAAAAGTGAGCACCAAGAGTTTTGTTATTTCGTTTGTTCATTTCAGCTTTCTATAAACAGCATTTCCAGAAAATTCAAGTAGAGTTCTGCATTTTTTTTCTGTGTTCTACTTTATTTAATAACAATTGGTCTGACTGCCGTTTCGACACTAAGGATTCATCACAATGACAACAACGCGTTCGGATTCCAACCTCGAATCCCTGGAGAAAATGATACTAAACCAGGATCAACTGACCCATGGCTTGTTATCCCAGACGAAGGAATGGAAACAAGATGTTGACATTCGCCTCAACGAAATCACAAGTTCTCTCAACACTATGATGGAAATGATGCATGGTAAACCTACGCGTAATGATGACCAACACCGGCCGATGGGAAATGACGCATCAGATGGAACTTGGAAGTAGAGGGACGAAAGCGGACATGTATTGGCCTGGAGATGGAATGGGCACTGATGAAGAAGATAATGGGGAGCGGAACTATGGCTTCAATGAGATGAAACATACACTCCGGCAATTGAATTTGCCTAACATTTACTGGCATGGATCCATTAGCTTGGCTTGTACGAGGAGAGCAATATTTTGACATTAATTCGACCCATCGCCAATCGACTTCCAATGGCTTGTGGAGCTGTTGGGGGCCACAAACATCCTCACATAACATTACTCCTAGGGCACAAATCCATGACACTACTAGAAAACCTTATACACCACCCGGAAATCGAGGGGGAGCGGGCAACTTTCGAGAAACCAATTCCTATTCACACCAGGAATTTCTTAGAAGGAAGGAAAAGAGTCTTTGTTTTCGATGTAATCAACCTTACCACCCTCACCACAAATGCCCAGCTAAATCTCTTCGAGTTATAATTTTTGCAGATGATGAAGTGGACGGGGAGGCAGAAACTGTGCCAGTGAATGGGGAGAACCAATAAATTATGGATGGAGTGAATGAGGGGGAGGTTCACAACTTAGAGTTACCCCTGTTCTCCATAGGGGGTATTTCACAACCCAAAACCATGAAAGTGCGTGGGAGTTTGGAAGGAATACCAATTATTGTTATGATTGACAGTGGCGCAAGCCACAATTGCCTCTCTACAACGTTAGTTCAGCAACTCAATATTCCAGTCACACCAACAAAGAATTTGGGATACGCTTGGGGGCTGGACATAGGGTCATTTCTCAAAGGGTTGTGTGAGGGTATTACAGTGAACTTGGGCAGTTGTGAGGTGTAGATTGATTGCTAGTTGTTTGGGTTAACGGGTGTTGATCTTATATTATGTATTGCTTGGCTATGTACCTTGGGTGAAGTATGAGTGATTTGGGAAACAATGACCATGAAATTTGGGATGGGGGAATGAGATGTGGTATTATGGGGTGATCCTTCTTTGTGTTGTACCCCTGCATCTCTTACTTCTTAGGCAAAAACAGTTGATATGGAGTTTGGGGGCATGCTTTTACAGGTCACATCCAAAGAGGATACTGGGCAGCTTGTTGCAGAAGGAAGTCAGGCAGCTGCTATTACACATTTATCGAAGGAATTCCCATTAGTTTTCAAAGAACCAGAGGAGCTACCACCTGCACGTGGTCATGAGCATTCCATCAACATTAAAGATGCGGCAGAGCCTGTCTGACCATAGAGACAGAAAGGATGGTTGGTGAGATGTTATTAGTTGGTATAATTCAACCAATTGCTAGCCCATATTCCAGTCCAGTCATACTAGTCAAAAAGAAGGATGGCAGCTAGAGATTCTGTGTGGACTACAGAGCTTTAAATGAAATCATCTTTCCTGACAAATACCCCATTCCTGTCATTGAAGAGTTATTGGACGAGTTGAGCGGTGCTAGCATGTGCTCTAAAAATGATTTGAGAGCAGGCTACCACCAAATTTGTGTTGCTGATCCGGATGTGCACAAAACAGCTTTCCGAACACACTTAGGCCACTACAAGTTCTTGGTGATGCCGTTTGGATTAAAGAACGCTCCAGCCACTTTTCAGGCAAACATGAATGGTATATTCAGACATCATTTGCGCAAGTTCGTGCTCCTTTTCTTTGATGATATTTTGGTGTATAGCAAATCAGGGCAGGAACACATTGAACGCTTACAGGTGGTCTTTGAAATATTACAAACACATTGTGTAGAAAGATGAGTTTTAAGAGAACTAGAAACTCTTTATTCAAAACTATATCAAAGAAGAGATACAATGTAGGTTTATATAGACTCCTAATACTAAAGAGTCCTAAGAAAAGAAAACACTCCAATAAATCAAATACAAAGATTATCTTATCTCCTTATCTCATAACAATCTCTATCTATCTATTTATTCAACACTCCCCCTCAAGCAGGGTCATATATGCCTATCATGCCCAGCTTTGAACAAAAATCTTCAAATAAAGGATGATGAAGTGCCTTAGTTAAGATGTCAGCAAATTGCATGTGAGTTGAGACATAATTGAGATCAATAATTCTCTTCTCGATCTTTTCACTGATGAAGTGTCGATCTAACTCAATGTGTTTGGTACGGTCATGATGCACTGGAATACTGGATTTTTAGCAATGCTTATGGCGGCTTGATTATCACACATCATTTCAACTGGATGATTGTTGTCTAGCTTGAGTTTACTTAACAACCTTTTCAACCACATTCCTTCACATATGCCTTGAGCCAAGGCACGATACTCTGCTTCTGCACTGCTCCTAGCTACAACAGTTTGCTTCTTACTCCTCCATGTTACCAGATTTCCCCATAAAAATGCACAGTAAACAGATGTTGATCTTCTGTCAGTGTGAGAGCCAGCCCAATCAGCATCACTGTAAACTTTGAAGCTTCTGTTTGTCGACTTCTTGAAGAACAAACCCTTTCCAGGATTTCTTTTGAGATACCTCAATATTCGATATACAGCATCCATATGATCCTTGGTTGGGTTATTCATAAATTGACTGACAACGCTAACCACAAAACCAATATCCGGGAGTGTGTGTGAAAGATAAATTAGCTTCCCCACTAAGCGCTGATACCTTCCTTTGTCAACCAATGGACTGTCTTCTCTTGCTTCCAGCTTTACTTTAGTGTCCATCGGTGTGTCTATGGGTTTGCATCCAAACATTCCAGTTTCCTTTAGGAGGTCCAATACATATTTTCTTTGAGAAATAAAGATACCGTTGGATGATCGAGCAACTTCCATTCCTAAAAAATACTTCAAATGTCCTAGATCTTTCATTTCAAATTCCCTAGAAAGTAGAGCTTTCACCCGAGTCATTTCTTCATTGTGGTTTCCTGTGAGAACAATATCCAAAGATATTGAGTGGATGTGAGTGGATGTGTACAAAGGAAGTACATCCAAAGATTTTGAGTGAGATAGTCGGTAAAAAGTGCGAGGTAGGATAAGTCCTGAGAAGGGTTTTTATAGGAGCATCAAACTTGAGGATACGAGAGGGCATTCTATTAATGAGGTAAGCGGCAGTCAGAACTGCATCACCCCAAAAACAAGAAGGTACATTATGGGAAAAGAGTAAGGAGCGAGCAACCTCAAGTAAGTGACGATTCTTGCGCTCAGAGATCCCATTCTGTTGAGAACACATGAACTTTGGTGGATAATACCTTGGGTATGTAGGTAAGCGCCAAGGTTGTAGTTAAAATAGTCACGGGCACGGTCAGTTTTTAATACACGAATACGGGTAGAGAATTGGGTTTGAATCATGGTGTTGAATTGCTTAAAAAGGTCACTTGTTTCAGATTTTGTCTTTCATTAAGAAAACCCATGAGAGTCTAGTGTGATCATCAACAAACAGTAAAAACCAACGAGAACCAGTGACGTTTTTAACTCTGGAAGGACCCCAAATATCATTGTGAATGAGTGAGAATGGATGGGATGGCTTATACGCAATAGGTTTGAAGTAATGACGAGTATGTTTAGATAATTGACAAACACCACACGTGAAAGAATTCAATTTTTATTGCGAAATAACGAAGGAAAAAGTTTTGCAAGATACAAAAAACTCGGATGCCCTAAACGATAATGTAATAATAAAATATCATTGTTAATGAGGAATTAAATGAACGTGCACACTGAGAAGCAACAGCACAAGTGGGTCGAATGAGGTATAGGCCTGCACAGATCTCAGCATTGCCAATCGTCTGCCCCGAAGCCAAGTCCTGAAAAACACAAGAGGTAGACAAGAATTTAGTGACACAGTTGAGATCCATACTTAGGCGACTAACAGATAACAGGTTGCACTAAAGATCAGGAACATATAAAATCGATTTTAGCACCAAATCCTCCAAGAGGGGTACTGAACCAGTGCCAACAACTGGCACGCAACAACCATTTGCAATCCGGACAGAGCAACCTGAAGTGCTTGGCCGATAGGATTGAAACATGTTCAAATTCCCCGTCATGTGCTCAGATGCACCTGAATCAATGATCCAATAATCTGATAACATCTGATGTGAGAGCAAGGCTTTGGAAACAATACCTGTATGGGCATGATTACCAGCACCAAGAGGCGGAGCGTTGTTGGATGGAAGTGCTTTAGACAACAAATTTTGAAGGGCATCAAGTTGCTCTTTGCTGAAGGGTTGGGAAGCTTGGCCAGATCCGTCAGATTGGGCAACTTGAGCACGCCGCTGACGGAAAGATTTCCAGTTTGCCGGTTTACCATGAATCTTCCTGTCACGCCCCGAGACCGGGTCGATAACACCGGCGTTGATTCTAAATACAATTCAAAATCAACAAGCCTCGCAATACAGAATTCTACGAAAACCAGTCTATTATTCCAAAAATAAATAAATAATTCTTACAAATATCAGCGGAAGCTTCATAAATTAACGGCACGACATCTTGAACAATAGCATCTAATTCACCATCTCTAGAACTGGTTTTGAAATTCCTCTTGATTTCATATTCGCTTCTATCTGGGGAGTGGATGTAAGGGGTGAACGTTTTGGAAAACACTCAGCAAGCGGGGGCCAATCGATGCGACAATATAATACATATTCATAATTTTTCAAAACAGTTATCACAATCAAACATAAACTGATATGAATGCATCTTAACATAATTGCTCCCATCGAGCCATGAATTATCATAATTGCTCCCATCGAGCCATAACATATCATATCAGTAATATTTTTCCATATACGTTAAGCACAATAAATCCTCTAATTTCCTCTTGGTACTGATATCAGTCTCTAGACTTAACCCTCCTAGAGATGAGGTCATGACATCGGCTCACCCACGAATAAAGGGTCTGGACATCCCAGAAACAACGGTTAACTACCGTATCAGGTCGTGTAAACGGTTATAATCCCACCGCATCAGGGCCATAAATGAATTCCTCCCAATCAGATTTCGAAACTTAAAGTGCTTAAAAATTAATAATTTTCATTGAAACATGATAGTTTTCAACATAATTCGCATATCGATTGAAGTTTCAAACATACTATGGTTTTTCAAAAACGAAAGGAATAAATAACAAAAACCCACTTACAAAGATTGAAGATATTTCTAAACATCATCTAACAAAAACCCACTTACAAAGATTGAAGATATTTCTAAACATCATCTGATGAACTTAGAGTATGAAACACGACAAAATCCTCCTCCTTATTGTTGAAAAAGTGACCGACTTGTAGTGTGTGAAATTGGGTATTTACTGTGTGAAAGTTTTCGAAAAAGGCTACAGAAATATCAAAATATAGGGCTGGACAAGGATTGAAATTATGCACTGTCTTTCGAAAATTTGTTGCTGAATATTTTGG
Source organism: Haberlea rhodopensis (assembly GCA_907163345.1). Lineage (NCBI taxonomy): Eukaryota > Viridiplantae > Streptophyta > Magnoliopsida > Lamiales > Gesneriaceae > Haberlea > Haberlea rhodopensis. The sequence continues at coordinate 6,899,381 of CAJQUN010000004.1, read as the reverse complement.
ACTTTAGTGGCTTGGGATTTTCAGAATTCAAAGGCAGCAAACTTTCGGTATTTAATGATTTGAAGTCTCCGAATTTAGTGGCATGGGGTTTCAAAATTTGGGATGGAACAAGGATTTAGATTTTTGACCAAATCTACACAAATTCTCTCGGTTGCTATGTTATGCCTTTTGAAAGTTTGCAACTATTTAATGATTTATTAAAGACTTTGTAATTCATGCTTATCCTTTAATTGTTTTCTAATTTAATAAGTTTAGCTGTATAATTTCTCATAATCTATAATTATCTTATAATTAATTTGCAAATCTAAAAAGCTATCTATCAAGTTCCTATATCATTATCTATCAAGTTCCTATATCATTATCTATCAAATGTTATCTTATCTTTAAATATTATCTTAACATCTTTCAATATTATTTTTTATTCGAGTTGTTGGCTTGACCAAAACTCTAGTTATTGGTTTGGTTAGAAAAAATCGGGTTCTCACATTCTTCCCTCCTTATTTGAAGTTTCGTCCTCGAAACTTGAGTCAATAGTTCTTTGAAAAAGAATGGTGTATTTTTCTCAAATTCTTTTTCTTCCTCCTAGTTCCCGAGTAGCTTCTCTCTCTGTATGGTTGGACCAATGAAGTTTGACGTATGTAATAGCCTTTTTGTCTCAACACTTGATCTTTTGAACCTACGATTCGAGTCGAGATTTCTTCGTACTTTAGATTTTCATCAGGTTCCCTTGGGCTACTGAAGATTCTACTTCGAGCATATAATTCGGGTCAACAATGTTCTTCCTTATTTGCGATACGTGGTAGACATCACGAATCCTCGATAGGCTGGATGGTAGCGTTAAAATTACTACTTGCTCTAAAATCTCGAACGATCCTTCATATCTTGGTCTCAACTTTCCTATCTTCTTATGTCGAATAACATTCTTCATAAAGATTTTCAGCGATTTCAAATTATGTCTGCATTTGTATCAAGTCAGTCGAGTTCTTTTGGAGTCTTGTTTTACTTTGAGTCGTTCTCTGATGATTACAACTTTGTTCGCAAAAACTTGCACAACTTCATATTTGTTGATGGTCTTCTCCTCTACTTCCTCCGAGCATAGGGATGATCGGTATTTTCATTAGTAATGGGCTTCATTCAGCGTCATCTTGATTCGATTATGATAGCTGGTGTTGAAATCAACTCGCTTAAGGATAAAAGTTTGCTCCAGTTGCGTTGAAGTCTAAGGCACGCACTCGTGGTATATCTTCGAGGGTTGCATTGTCATCTCAATCTTACCATCAGTTTGTAGTTCATATATTACATAAATACTCATCGCTTATTGAAATCTATTCCAAAGTCATTGTCCAATCTTAGGTCGCTAATAGAAGTTGTCGAGACTAACCTAATTGGACCAAAATCTATATTTACAGATATTACTTCTATCGTGCTTTTGCCACACACTCTAATGAAAGAGCCTTAACTTTAAGAAAACGAGTGAATAGGGTTTGGAATTTGAATGGATTTGCTTTGTCAAACAAATCAAAGATAGGTGAAAGATTGTTTCAACACAATTCAAGAATTTCACAAAAGAACGTTAATTGAAAAAAAAATGCTAAACTTTTGGTGAGTTAAACGATCAATAAAAAAAAATTGATCATATGCTAAAAGAAATTGCAAGGATGACATACATCAATCTAGGAGTGAATCACATGTGAAGAAAAAAATACTAAATCCAAGAAATGGAAAAGGAAGAAAGAGTATGTGGTTCTGTTGACCAAGTAAGAACAAATTTTACAAAGATGGTAGACGGAAATAATTCTTGATACGAAGAAAATCAAGGTTATATAAAACTCAAACAAACATGAAGTCTCAAAAAAACGATCAAGTATCAAGCTTTGGTGAAAAATGATAACCACATTAACCAAATAATATAATGGGTTATTATGAAGATAAAAAAAATCGTTGTGAAGATCAGAGTGAATGATTGAAGGAGTGCATCACAACTAAGATAGGTTTCTAAAATCCAAACAATTTAAAATAGATGAGGATATGATAATACTTTCAAAGTGAATCAATAGTTGAGTAACTATTCGAACAAATGAGACTATTCCAAAATTGACGAAGAAACTCCATAATACAAATAATAGATTGTCACAATTCTTTCGGTAAAAGAGTGTGATTCAAACATGCTGGAAGTAAAAGTGTGTTTTCACTTTGAATACGAGATTATATAAAAAGGAACAAAATAGAGTGCAGAATCATAATGGAAAAGTCTAGGGATGAAATAAAATAAGCTGACAATGCCAATTAAGGCGCGATGTCTTGCTAACTCGTTCATTCCTAAAATAGCATCGAACTCTAATATGTTCAGATGAATTAGAAAGTGTGGAAAGCTCTATCGCTAACTAATATCAGAGTCTCGATTTAAGTTATGTGTGCAGTTGACAAGAGTTGTCACTCTATATGGTTCACCAAGTATGACTTGAGAATTCAAAAGAATATTGGAGTTAAATTAGCAAGGATCTAAAGTCAACAAATGATTTTGTCAATGATAAATGAGTTCAAAAGAATATCATAAATAAATTTGAAGAAAGATAAATAAATTCATTGATCGAAATAAATTTGATCGGATTTCAAAAGAAACATTGAAATGTTGAAAATGTATTTCTAATTTCCTTAATGAATTCTAATTGATTAATCTATCATCTTCTCATTCGAACCAAAATATGAAAATCATGGCATGATTTGCCTTATTCTATACCCAATTAAGAAATATCTTATCTAATGTATCCCAAATAATGTATGACAATACATTTACTTAAGTTCTCAGGATCGCAATAGGAAGAATCAGAATAAGGAAGACATGTTCTCGACTATTCGAGTTAGCCAGAGATTCCCTCGAAATAATGTTTCTCGAGATTGCGTGATAAGTTTTCAAAAACAAATTCTCTCAATCTAGAACATGAAGCCAATACAATTGAGTGATTTTTTTGGAAAAGGAAGAAAAAAAAATCTTTAATCAAGAACATGAAGCAAATAAAATATGAACTCAAAATATCGAGGTGGTTGGGAAATTAAAATTCCACAAAATTAGCCAAAAATAGAAAAATTCAAAGAGTTGAGCGTATCGAAAACAAGGAATTTTTGAATTCGTAATCGTAAACCCAAAATAAGGATAGATCTATTTTATGTATCCCAAAATATACAGACTGTCAAAAACTTAAGTCGTAATACTCTAACGATGGTAGGGAAATTATATGAAGGGTATTTTCGACAATTCGGTTATGTTGGGACGTTGTGGCTGCCGCAAAATCCGGAAATAATTTTTCGCAATTGACGGTGAAATTGAGTTCCTGCGATACATAATATTTGGGGCCGAAAGGAATTGAATTTTGGTGCGCAGGTGGCAATGAAATCATGCTTTGAAATTTCGAAATTTTAGGGTTTGTAGGCGTAAAATTGGGGAGCTCGATCATTGGAATTCGAAATTAACAGAGGGGTTTTATTTAGAATACGATTAGCATTAATAACCCCAGTTTGATTTGAAAAATATGTTATGGTGATTGAGAAATCGAGGGATAAATTTCTTGTGCTTAGGGTTCATATAGAGACGTGGGATTCCTTTGGCAATTAGTCATCGTCCAGTCACTTTGAGGTGCGATGAAGAGAGGGCTTTTATTGTATACTTTGAGAAGGTTCATCATCCAGATTTAATTGGAAAAATACATAACAATGAAGAAGAAATCGAGGAACGAAATTTCGAGTTTAGGGTTCTTGGGCACGACAATAATCTTCAAAATCACCATCGACCGTTGATTGTTTTCTTACATTGATAGAGGGGTTTTTACAAGCATGATATTTCGATCTTTAACTGAAGTTCAAATTGAAAAAGGTATTCCGATGAGTAATAAATCGAACGCCGAATTTTCGGTGTCTAGGGTTCATGGGCGAGGTCGAACATCGACTGAATCTGGATCGAGGGGAGGCTAATACCGTCAATTGAGTTGTTCCCTTTGATCGATGTGCGGTATAGACGAGGATTCCAGTGCGCGTTTCTGGCAGTTGCCGCGTCATGAGACGTATCGAAGCACGCGGCGCGAAGGATTTGGGTGACAAGGGTTTCAAATTTTTTTCTTTTTTTTTTCCTGAACAATCGGAGGAGCAATCCTTGCAGGGATCTTCTGATCTTTTGCCAGTGTCGTCGTCAAGAGGAGGCGGTTCATAATGACTGGTCTTCCGGCGATGTAGGCGGCGACGGCAAGGTTGGCAGTAACGGCAAGTTCTGCTGCTATGTTCTTCAATCTTTTTATGTTTTTTTTTTTTATTATTATTTGTTTATTATTTTAACTTTATTGGTTCGATTTTGATTTAATCCAAACTGATATTCCTCTAATCGTGAGCAGATCCAAATATACCCAACCGATTTTTCGCTTTTCTCAGTTGGTATATTTTACTGAACTTTAATAAATTGGTGTTATATCTCAACCAGAAGTCTTTTCGCAGCACAACTGTAGTAGTCCTTTCCCAACGGGATTATAGAACCTGGTTCGCTCTGAAACCACTTAAATGTCACGCCCCGAGACCGGGTCGATAACACCGGCTTGATTCTAAATACAATTCAAAATCAACAAGCCTCGCAATACAGAATTCTACGAAAACCAGTCTATTATTCCAAAAATAAATAAATAATTCTTACAAATATCAGCGGAAGCTTCATAAATTAACGGTACGGCATCTTGAACAATAGCATCTAATTCACCATCTCTAGAACTGGTTTTGAAATTCCTCTTGATTTCATATTCGCTTCTATCTGGGGAGTGGATGTAAGGGGTGAGCGTTTTGGAAAACACTCAGCAAGCGGGGGCCAATCGATGCGACAATATAATACATATTCATAATTTTTCAAAACAGTTATCACAATCAAACATAAACTGATATGAATGCATCTTAACATAATTGCTCCCATCGAGCCATGAATTATCATAATTGCTCCCATCGAGCCATAACATATCATATCAGTAATATTTTTCCATATACGTTAAGCACAATAAATCCTCTAATTTCCTCTTGGTACTGATATCAGTCTCTAGACTTAACCCTCCTAGAGATGAGGTCATGACATCGGCTCACCCACGAATAAAGGGTCTGGACATCCCAGAAACAACGGTTAACTACCGTATCAGGTCGTGTAAACGGTTATAATCCCACCGCATCAGGGCCATAAATGAATTCCTCCCAATCAGATTTCGAAACTTAAAGTGCTTAAAAATTAATAATTTTCATTGAAACATGATAGTTTTCAACATAATTCGCATATCGATTGAAGTTTCAAAACATACTATGGTTTTTCAAAAACGAAAGGAATAAATAACAAAAACCCACTTACAAAGATTGAAGATATTTCTAAACATCATCTAACAAAAACCCACTTACAAAGATTGAAGATATTTCTAAACATCATCTGATGAACTTAGAGTATGAAACACGACAAAATCCTCCTCCTTATTGTTGAAAAAGTGACCGACTTGTAGTGTGTGAAATTGGGTATTTACTGTGTGAAAGTTTTCGAAAAAGGCTACAGAAATATCAAAATATAGGGCTGGACAAGGATTGAAATTATGCACTGTCTTTCGAAAATTTGTTGCTGAATATTTTGGACTTTAGTGGCTTGGGATTTTCAGAATTCAAAGGCAGCAAACTTTCGGTATTTAATGATTTGAAGTCTCCGAATTTAGTGGCATGGGGTTTCAAAATTTGGGATGGAACAAGGATTTAGATTTTTGACCAAATCTACACAAATTCTCTCGGTTGCTATGTTATGCCTTTTGAAAGTTTGCAACTATTTAATGATTTATTAAAGACTTTGTAATTCATGCTTATCTGTTGAATAAATAGATAGATAGAGATTGTTATGAGATAAGGAGATAAGATAATCTTTGTATTTGATTTATTGGAGTGTTTTCTTTTCTTAGGACTCTTTAGTATTAGGAGTCTATATTAACCTACATTGTATCTCTTCTTTGATATAGTTTTGAATAAAGAGTTTCTACTTCTCGTAAAACTTATCTTTTTACATGGTATCAGAGCCATTAGATCTTATACAAATTTTTTGTTTCCCAAGGTTTTCGCGGCTGCTACTGTTCACACGGCAGAATTACTGTTCACGGCTACTGTTCACGCGGCAGAATACTGTTTGCGGTTTTTTTTTTCCGTACAATTCTTCACTGCCCATCGCACATATGGCTTCTACTGATTCTTCTTCCTCGGCCACCACAAATTCTACCACTACATTCACCCCACCAACACTTACTGATTTTTCTTCCAATCCTATTACGAATCATCGGTTAAGTGGACTCAATTACCTTCAATGGTCTCAGTCGGTGAGGATGTTTATTCGAGGTAGGGGTCGAGATGACTTTATTTCTGGCTCAAGCCGCTGCCCTGTCAAAACTGACGAAGCCGCGTTTAAAACATGGAATATCGAAAACAATATGGTGATGTCATGGCTTATCAATTCCATGACACCCGATATTGGTGAACAATTCCTATTGTATTCCATGGCCAAATCAGTTTGGGATGCTGCCAGGGATACTTTCTCCAGCAAGGATAATATCGCCGAGCTGTTTGACATCGAAAGCCGCATTCAGGCGCTGAAACACGGGGAGTCCACCGTTACCCAGTATTTCACAGACCTTACAAGATACTGGCAACAACTGGATCTTTTCGAGTCCTATGAGTGGAGGTGTTCTGATGATGAATCAATTCACAGATCCATCGTCGAAACTCGACGCCTTTTTCAATTTTTATTGGGCCTCAACACCAACCTTGATGATGTTCGGGCACGGGTTCTGTCCATTAAGCCCCTGCCTCGGCTGCGTGAAGCCCTCTCCGCCATGCGCCATGAAGAGAGCCGAAGGAAATTAATGATGAGCTCTCCGACTGGTACCCAGTTAATTGAGGGATCAGCCTTGGCAGCACCAAGAACCCTTCTTGGTGCGGCACCTCAACAAGATATTGCTTCTCATCACATTGGCTCGGTTGGGCAGCCTTCTGGTTCCTCCAATAATATGCGTAATGGTCGCCCTTGGTGTGAAAAATGCAACAGACCTAATTACACTCTTGACACTTGTTGGAAGATTCATGGTAAACCAGCAAACTGGAAATCTTTTCGTCAGCGGCGTGCTCAAGTTGCCCAATCTGACGGATCTGGCCAAGCTTCCCAACCCTTCAGCAAAGAGCAACTTGATGCCCTTCAAAATTTGTTGTCTAAAGCACTTGCATCCAACAACGCTCCGCCTCTTGGTGCTGGTAATCATGCCCATACAGGTATTGTTTCCAAAGCCTTGCTCTCACATCAGATGTTATCAGATTATTGGATCATTGATTCAGGTGCATCTGAGCACATGACGGGGAATTTGAACATGTTTCAATCCTATCAGCCAAGCACTTCAGGTTGCTCTGTCCGGATTGCAAATGGTTGCTGCGTGCCAGTTGTTGGCACTGGTTCAGTACCCCTCTTGGATGATTTGGTGCTAAAATAGGTTTTATATGTTCCTGATCTTGAGTGCAACCTGTTATCTGTTAGTCGCCTAAGTATGGATCTCAACTGTGTCACTAAATTCTTGTCTACCTCTTGTGTTTTTCAGGACTTGGCTTCGGGGCGGACGATTGGCAATGCTGAGATCTGTGCAGTCCTATATCTCATTCGACCCACTCGTGCTGTTGCTTCTCAGTGTGCACGTTCATTTAATTCCTCATTTTCTATTAATTCTTTGAGTTTGAACAATGATATTTTATTATTACATTATCGTTTAGGGCATCCGAGTTTTTTGTATCTTGCAAAACTTTTTCCTTCGTTATTTCGCAATAAAAATTTGAATTCTTTCACGTGTGATGTTTGTCAATTATCTAAACATACTCGTCATTACTTCAAACCTATTGCGTATAAGCCATCCCATCCATTCTCACTCATTCACAGCGATATTTGGGGTCCTTCAAGAGTTAAAAACGTCACTGGTTCTCGTTGGTTTTTACTGTTTGTTGATGATCACACTAGACTCTCATGGGTTTTCTTAATGAAAGACAAATCTGAAACAAGTGACCTTTTTAAGCAATTCAACACCATGATTCAACCCAATTCTCTACCCGTATTCGTGTATTAAAAACTGACCGTGCCCGTGACTATTTTAACTCCAACCTTGGCGCCTACCTACATACCCAAGGTATTATCCACCAAAGTTCATGTGTTGATACTCCTCAACAGAATGGGATCTCTGAGCGCAAGAATCGTCACTTACTTGAGGTTGCTCGCTCCTTACTCTTTCCCATAATGTACCTTCTTGTTTTTGGGGTGATGCAGTTCTGACTGCTGCTTACCTCATTAATAGAATGCCCTCTCGTATCCTCAAGTTTGATACTCCTATAAACACCCTTCTCAGGACTTATCCTACCTCGCACCTTTTACCGACTATTTCACTCAAAATCTTTGGATGTACTTCCTTTGTACACATCCACTCACATGCTCGGGGTAAACTTGACCCTCGATCGATAAAATGCATTTTTCTTGGTTATTCTCCCAACCAAAAAGGGTATAAATGCTACTCACCAATTCTCAAGCGTTTCTTCCATACCATGGATGTGACATTCTTTGAAAATCAGCCTTTTTATCCTCGTTCTTCGATTCCGGGGGACAGCAATCTGAATGAATCTCAAACTCCAGCAGCAATCCAACCAACCATACCCATTATAGAGCCAACCATACCCATTATAGAGCCTTTCACAATCTCTCATCATCCACTTCATGTGCCTGAACCACCATTGCAGGTTTACTCTAGGAGGCATCAGGAACCTGAACAAATTCAGCCTTGTCATGACTCCTCCTTGGATCCATGTTTTACTGAGAAACCACGAGGTAATACTGATCCTTCTAACCACAGTATTGATGATTCTGATGATAGGCCTATAGCAGTTAGAAAAGGGGTGAGATCATGCACTCAGCATCCTATATCTAAATTTGTTTCAACTGATCACTTATCTCCTACATATCGAGCTTTTGTGTCATGTTTAGATCAGGTCCAGATACCGTCCAATATTGAGACTGCTATGCAAGACCCAAATTGGAAATCTGCTGTCCTAGACGAAATAATAGCTCTAGAGAAAAACAAAACATGGCTGGAAGTTCTTTAGACAACAAATTTTGAAGGGCATCAAGTTGCTCTTTGCTGAAGGGTTGGGAAGCTTGGCCAGATCCGTCAGATTGGGCAACTTGAGCACGCCGCTGACGAAAAGATTTCCAGTTTGCTGGTTTACCATGAATCTTCCAACAAGTGTCAAGAGTGTGATTAGGTCTGTTGCAATTTTCACACCAAGGGCGACCATTACGCATATTATTGGAGGAACCGGAAGGCTGCCCAACCGAGCCAGTGTGATGAGAAGCAATATCTTGTTGAGGTGCCGCACCAGGAAGGGTTCTTGGTGCTGCCAAGGCTGATCCCTCAATTAACTGGGTACCAGTCGGAGAGCTCATCATTAATTTTCTTCGGCTCTCTTCATGGCGCATGGCGGAGAAGGCTTCACGCAGCCGAGGCAGGGGCTAATGGACGGAACCCGTGCCCGAACATCATCAAGGTTGGTGTTGAGGCCCAATAATAAAAATTGAAAAAGGCGTCGAGTTTCGACGATGGATCTGTGAATTGATTCATCATCAGAACACTTCCACTCATAGGACTCGAAAAGATCCAGTTGTTGCCAGTATCTTGTAAGGTCTGTGAAATACTGGGTAATGGTGGACTCCCCCTGTTTCAGCGCCTGAATGCGGCTTTCGATGTCAAACAGCTCGGCGATATTATCCTTGCTGGAGAAATATCCCTGGCAGCATCCCAAACTGATTTGGCCGTGGAATACAATAGGAATTGTTCACCAATATCGGGTGTCATGGAATTGATAAGCCATGACATCACCATATTGTTTTCGATATTCCATGTTTTAAACGCGGCTTCATCAGTTTTGACAGGGCAGCGGCTTGAGCCAGAAATAAAGTCATCTCGACCCCTACCTCGAATAAACATCCTCACCGACTGAGACCGTTGAAGGTAATTGAGTCCACTTAACCGATGATTCGTAATAGGATTGGAAGAAAAATCAGTAAGTGTTGGTAGGGTGAGTGTAGTGGTAGAATTTGTGGTGGCCGAGGAAGAAGAATCTGTAGAAGCCATTTGTGTAATGGGCAGTGAAGAATTGAGCGAAAAAAAAAGCCGCAAACAGTAATCGCGCCGCATGAACAGTAGCCGTGAACAGTAATCAAACAGTAGCCGTGAACAGTAATCGCGCTGCGTGAACAGTAGCCGCGCACAGTAACATCCGCGAAAACCTTGGGGAAAAAAATTCGTATAAGATCTAATGGCTCTGATACCATGTAGAAAGATGAGTTTTAAGAGAACTAGAAACTCTTTATTCAAAACTATATCAAAGAAGAGACATAATGTAGGTTTATATAGACTCCTAATACTAAAGAGTCCTAAGAAAAGAAACACTCCAATAAATCAAACAAAGATTATCTTATCTCTTTATCTCATAACAATCTCTATCTATCTATTTATTCAACACATTGTTTTGTGGCCGATATTAAGAAATGCTGCTTTGGGCAGCAACAAGTGGAGTATTTGGGCCATGTAGTTTCCAACAGAGGCGTCGAGGTGGATCCAACTAAAGTAAGTAGTGTCTTGGAGTGGCCAATCCCAAAGAATGTGAAATGAGTACGGGGTTTTTTGGAATTGACGGGTTATTATAGGAGGTTTATCAAGAATTATGGCAAAATTGCAAATTCACTCACCGATTTACTCAAGAAAGATGGGTTTGTATGGGGGAGTGAACCACAAGATGCTTTTGACAGATTGAAAGCATTACTTACATCCACTCCGGTATTAGCTGTACCCGATTTCACTAAAGATTTCTTAATTGAGTGTGACGCTTCGGGCAGAGGGTTGGGGGTTGTGCCTAATGCAAGAGGGACGACCCTTAGCATTTTTCAGCAAGTCATTAGAGGAGCGAGCCTTGGCTAAATCAATTATGAGAAGGAGCTTATGGCTTTGGTGTTAACAATCAATCATTGGAGACCTTACTTGTTGGGAGGCGATTTAAGGTTCTCACCGATCAGAAATCGTCGAGGCATTTGACTCGACAACGAATTACAACTCCCGACCAACAAAATTGGTTGGCTAAACTGTTGGGATACGATTTCGAAATGATTTAAGGCTGGAATTACTAACAAAGCAGCGGATGCACTGTCTAGAGTGATGATGGATAATGAATTGAGTGCTATTAGCATGCCTTGCTGGGGAGAAAGTGAACTGATACTAAAAGCAGTGGAGGAGGATCCAACTCTAAGCAAAATTATTCAGAAGCTCCTCGACAATCCTCAGGAACCATCCCCTTATTCCTTTCACGGCCGATTGTTATATAAGGGGCAGATTGGTTATTCCAGCAGGTTCACAGTGGGTGCAGCGGATGATTCGAGAATGTCATAACACGCCTATGGGTGGACATGCTGGAGCTTACAGGACGTATAGAAGAATAGCTGCCAATTTGTTTTGGAAAGGCATGAAAAATGACATTTGTTGTTTCGTGGCTATCTGCGACGAGTGTCAGCGTCACAGGTATCAAGCTACGTCACCAGCGGGGTTGTTACGGCCACTTCCAGTTCCAGAATTGGTATGGGAAGATATCTCCATGGATTTTATTACTGGACTACCTAAATCTAAGGGTTATGATGCAATTATGGTAGTAGTGGATCGTTTATCAAAGTATGCTCATTTTATTTTGATTAAACATCCCTATTCAGCTAAAACTGTTGCAGATGAGTTTGCTTAAGAAGTGTTGTGGCTCCATGGAATTCCTAAATCAATTATCAGTGATAGAGATCCCACCTTTGTGAGCCAATTTTGGGTGGAATTTTTCAGATTACAAGGCACTCACCTTAAGATGAGTTCTGCCTATCATCCGGAGAAGGATGGCCAATCGAAAGTATTGAATAGATGTTTGGAGACTTATTTAAGGTGTCTTGTCATCGGAGCAACCACGGGTATGCGCTGAATGGGTCTTTTGGGCAGAATATTGGTATAGCACAAGCTTCCACACCGCTATTAAAGCTACACCTTTCGAAATTCTATATGGAAGACCAGCTCCTACTCTGCTACACTATCTTTCCGGTGAAACAAACGTGGAAGCTGTGGCACGTGATCTGGAGGAAAGAGACGAGGTCTTACAGCAATTGAAATATAATCTCAGCCGAGCTCAACAAAGAATGGAGAAGTATGCCAACATAAGAAGAAGGGATGAGTCTCATACAGTAGGAGATTGGGTGTTTGTTAAACTCCGTCCACATAGACAATGAACTGTGGCTCGTTGAATCAACCACACCCGGTAGTTCATGCATTGCAACTAAAGAAAGCTAAGGGTGAGGTAGCAGCAGACATCACATTGCCTAAAGAATTGGAAGTTGTCCAAAACAGGTGTTGGGACATCGCCTTATGAAAAAGGGTTCTGAGGTTATTTCACAAGTGTTGATTCAATGGGAAACCAAACCAGAAGAAGATGCAACATGGGAAATTTTGGAAGACATCCAACGACAGTTTCCAGATTTCAGCCTGAGGACAAGGCTGAGGATAAAGGGGCAGGTATTGTTATTGGAAATTCACCATCAGAGCCCATAATTAAGGCCCAAAAGGAGAAGCCCAAGACTTACATGATTACATCATATACCAAAGGAAAAACAAACACCACGTGAACAAGGGAGGTGGCTGTTAGTTTGTTAGCAGGGGAATGGGAATAAAATTGAGGGGGAAAGGGTAGGGGTCGCATGGCAGATTTTAGAGTGAGAGTGAGGCAAGCACTGGCTTTGGCAGGGATATTCTCCCTGAGTAAAAGTGAGCACCGAGAGTTTTGTTATTTCCTTTTTTCATTTCAGCTTTCTATAAACAGCATGTCCAGAAAATTCAAGTAGAGTTCTGCATTATTTTTCTGTGTTCTACTTTATTTCATAACATTATTCTACTAGGGATTTGCTCATTTTCTTTATATTCTGTGGTATTATTTTTCTGGCATCTCTCTATGAGATATATTGTTGATGCATTACTTGTGATATATGATAGACGCTTGTGTCTCAATAAAAGGTGTACATTTTATAATGTTAAAACCTTTTGAAGCATTAAAAAGACTTGACTGGGGACTGCAGGGTGGTAAGATTCGAGACTTGCTTTTCCAAGTTCTTGAGAATGAACCAGAAGTTATAATCAAACACGGAGCTCAGTCTAGGGAAAGTCGTCGCATGGCATCACAAGGGATGCATACATCAAAGTTTTGTTTACATCCAGCTGGTGATACTCCATCAGCTTGCCGACTTTTTGATGCTATAGTGAGCTTGTGTGTGCCAGTTATTGTTAGTGACTACATTGAGTTGCCCTTTGAAGATGTCGTAGACTATAAAAAGATTGCTATTTTTGTTGATTCCAGTACCGCTGTTACCCCTGGAAATCTGGTAAAATTGCTGAGGGGAGTGAGCTCAGAGAGGATCTTGGAGTTTCAAAAGGAATTGAAAAAGGTAGTTTTCTGGTAATCGCCCCCTCTGCATGCGAAAGAGACAGCTTTCTTACATGCTTGAAATAAATCCTGGAAAACCACCATTTATGTTTGTCTTATATTTTCTTGTTTGGTGGGGGGGTGGTGTTCTATTTCTATGTCGGATGATTTTACATATAATCGAAAATATAATCAAAGACAGGCTTACTTTCTTTCCAGTTTATAGGCAATAAACAATGGGGAGAACTGGTTAGGAAAACTGATTGGACTTGTTAACTGGTAATTTTGGATGGAGAGCCAATCTTCAATATTTGTACTTGAGTTTTAATGGTGGCTACTAAGAGAACAGAGTACAAAAAAATGTAGGTAGTCCTCTGGTGTGCATGCAACAAGTCTTATAGAGATGATTTGTAATTGTTACACTATTGCCATCTTAAAGTCATTTCATTTTACACCAGGATTTTCCGCCATGGATGATTTTCATGGTTTGTTTATTGGTGGGGGAACAAAGCATATTGTAGGTGTGTATGTGTTCTCAGTTAATTATTGGAATTTGTGGGGAGATGGACCTATATTGTAATTGGTGCATTGTCCGTGCTTGGGTTACGTTCTTCTAGTATCTTTAAATTATAAATTATGTGTAGCAGTACTAAATTCTTTTCTTCACTGCATGCTAATTTCCATGGGATGCAGGCGCAAAGGTACTTCGAGTATGAAGACCCAAATGGAACTGTGAAAGAAATTTGGCGCCAAGTTTCGCTGAAGCTACCTCTTATCAAGCTCATGAGTAATCGTGACAAACGGATTGTGATAAGGGACTCAAAGGAACCAGACTGTTCGTGTCTCTGCTCAAACCAATCCGGGATTCACGTGATACTATGATGAGCCATTTATTTGTTGAGCAATGAGAATCTCTTAGTTTATGTGAGAACAAGTGCAACATTTGCTTATACATCACAAAGAAGATGCCAATACCGTGCGTGGATCTCGATCAGGTCACAGCTGAGTGTAATTCTTTTTGCAGCTGTCGCAGTCCTCCTGTTGGCACTCATTAATTCACTTATGGCTATTTGGTTGGATGGGGATTGAAAATTGGATCCTATAGTGTTTTTTTATTACTTGTTAGTTCGTAAAAGCTCAATTGAATAAGTGATGTAACTATTATTGGGATTCAGTGTTATCTTACTCTACACAAAAAAAAAAAAAAGGAAAAAAAAGAAGGAAAAAGAGCTACAGAGGCATTGTCTGCTATAGAAATTTTGGAACTTATATTTTTACTAATAAACTCTTTAATTAATTAATTTTGTCAATATGTGTTCTTTCTCTGCTTTTTATTGTAAGTTGATTATAATATGCATTAATTAACGTAGCTAGTCTATTAGTTACGATCGTTGATTATAATTTATTGATGATTAACAATATTATTGTTGAATGTTATTGTTATGCTATTAAATGTTAACAATACAATGTTTAGTCAGTTCTTAATTTTAAAGATTTAACACTCTTGTAAGATTTGAAATGTCTGAATAAACATGGGATTTTATTACATAAACGAAGTCACCACTGGAGATGAAGAATGGACAGAAAAATGCTCGGCTTCATTATTATTAATTGAAAATGATTTACATTGTCCAAGAGTTAAATAAATATCTGGAAGTTAGTAACAACTAATGACAGCTGGCTATTGATTAATCTAATAGTCCCCTAAAGGTTGGCGATAGTTATCTCGAATGGCCATCTTGGACAAAAGAGGAAGTAACGTGGTTGATGGCAACGATTTGGTGAACATATCGGCGAGCTGGTGATGAGTGCGGATGGGCAAGACCTTGAGAGCACCAGAAAAGTAATATTGTCATGAACGAAATGACAATCGATCTCGATATGCTTCGTACCTTCATAAAATATGGGATTTGAAGCAATGTGAATGGAAGCATTGTTGTCACAAAAAAAGAATTGTTGGAGAAGAAGGCACGACATGTAATTTTGATAGCAATTGTTGAAGTGTTGTTGCTAAGGCCCTATATGCAGCCTCAGCAGAGGATCGTGACACAGTTGATTGCTTCTTAGACTTCCAAGAGATGAGGGAATCACCCAAGAAAATGCAAAAGCCAGTTGTTGACTTTCGAGTATCGAGACAAGCACCCCAACCAGCGTCTAAAAAGGCCCTGAGAAACATAGGAGAAGAAGCAGAAAAAGAAAGTCCCTGACTAGGAGTCCCTTTAAGATAGCACAACAAGTGATGTACAACTGCAAATGTGGCAGACATAGTTTAGATATGAATTGACTCAGTTTATGAACTGCAAATGTTAAATCTGGTCGAGACAACGTAAGGTACAATAAGCGACCCTCAATACATCTATACTGAGAGAGATCAGAGGGGAATTCACGATCGGTTGAATTTAATTGTGATCGTGGAGGTATAGCAGTAGGCTTAGATGCGAGAAATCTAGTATCATCATGTAATTGTAATGTGTACTATCGTTGAGATATTTATCTCAGCCTTAGATCTTGCAATTTCAATCCCCAAAAAATAATGGAGCCCCAAATCATCCAGCTTGAAGTGAGAGTGAAGAAACCGTGTACAGTCAATAGCACCCGAAGAAGGGCCAGTAATAATAATGTGGTCAACATAGCCGACAAAAACACAAAGGTAGAACCGGAGTCCTTAGTAAACAAGGATTAGTCAGACTTGGATTGCTAAAAATACAAAATCAAGTAAAGCCTGAGAGAACTTAGTGTACTATTGCCTTGAAGCCTGACAAAGCCCATAGATTGATCTGTGTAACTTGCAAACCAATTTAGATGAGGAATTGGAACTATCCCCTTGTCGAGTGTATCCCAATAGCAAGGACATATAAACTTCTTCGGATAAATCGCCATTGAGGAAAGCATTGTTTACGTCCAACTAAACTAGAACCAATTCACTGAGCAGCCAAAGCTAACACCACTTTAACATTAACTAGATTTGCATCCAGATAAAATGTGTCAGGATCGATTCCGGGGGTGGGTTGTCAGTCCACACCCGAGTTCAACCAACTTGAGCTTCAATAGCTCGTGTTCTTGAAATAATTGCACCGAGAGATTATATCGAGTTCGGTTACAAAACCGAGCGGAAGACACTCGACATAACCCGCTCTATAACCGATTAAACATTTGAAAGGTATTTTAAAGATATGCAATTAAAATAAATAAACAAGCATTTGTTTATGGAAGTTCGAAGGTGGTGTAATCCTTCTACGTCTCCCCTTCTTCCACCTCATGGAAGGATTCCACTAGAAGACTTTGATTTATACAATCCCGTTGTACAAACCCGATCCAGTTGGGAATGCCCCATCCAACTAGAACTCCTAGCAACTCAACTATGTATGTTCTTTAATGTCTCACATACAAAGACCTATCATCGGTTGTGATAAATCATCCACCGTTACAATGGTATTCACTCTTCTATTTTGGCTCACAAATACAATGAATATAGTGAATACAAAGGCACAAATGATCTCTAACTAGATCTGATACAGCAAGGTAAGAGGTGCCAAAGGTTTGAGGAGTGCTCTTCATTTAGCAGCTTTTGTCTTTTAAGTTCCTCAATTGAATCCCAAGTGGGTTTGCTTTGGAAGGCTTGGATTGATCTTCAATCAGCTGTTATTGAGCTTCCAAATCATGTATATATAGCCCCAAGTAATGATATATACGTTAGATACAAGAATATAACCGTTGGGACATTTTTGGTAAGCTTTCAAACATTGCAACGGTCATATTCTGCTTCTGGGCTATTTTTGGAAGTCTGATGGTCTGGTCAACTGGTATGGTCAACTGGTATGGTCAGCTGGTCTGGTCTGCTGGTTCAGCATCAGCTGGCCTGGGGTCTGCTGGTACCAGTTGGTCTGAGGTCTGCTGGTACAGCATCAGCTGGCCAAGGTCTGCTAGTACCAGTTGGTCTGGTCAGCTGGTCCTCCAGCTGGTCATTCAGCTCGTCCTCCAGCTGGTCCTTCAGCTGGTTCTCTCCAGCTAGTCCTCCCAGCTGGTCCTGCAGCTGGTCCTCTCCAGCTGGTCCTCCCAGCTGGTCTGGTCAACTGATACTCCAGCTGGTCCTCTCAGCTGGTACTCCAGCTGGTCCTTTCAGCTGGTCCTCCAGCTGGTCTGGTCAACTGGTACTCCAGCTGGTCCTCCCAGCTGGTACTCCAGCTGGTCTGGTCAACTGGTATCCAGCTGGTCCTCATTTCAGCAACCAAACTCAAGGGCATTTCTTAGCAGATCATCAAGCTGTAAAATATCATCTATGAACTGCACACTTGATGAAATATGTTAGCAACACAATAACAAGTTTTGTTAACATCAAAACCAAGATTATTTGGGTTTCCAAAACCCAACAATCTCCCCCTTTTTGATGATCACAAAACTTGAATAAAAATATGAACATTAAAGCACAACTGTTGCATAACAAGAAAAACCATATTTTTTAAACAATATATTTCTCCCCCTTTTTGTGTGAATCAAAAAGGAAGACAAATAAATTTACTCCCCCTCAAGGATTGAGATTCAACTCTCCCCCTTAATTTTAAAATGTTTGAAAATTTGAGCAAGTGAGGGGCAAATGGGGTAGGCTAAAACAAATTTAAAAAAAAATGCAATGCACATTAATTTTTGAACAAAAATAACCTCTTTTGATGATGTATGTAGTATACTTGGCAACAAATTTGAATTTTTGACAAAAAACTCAACAATGTCCATTTCATCGTTCAGCGGTGGCAGCACACTTAGTCCAATTTTGCAGAATAAACTGCTTTTCTTCGTGAATAATTAGGCTGCAAGACCTATACCGTTGCGATCATCTATGAGTCTAGTTTGTAACGCAAAAAAACGGTTTGTCATTTGGACATCCGAGCAAGAAGTTATGCCAATTTTCCCAAAGTCACTGCAAGCTGCCAGAAAAAACTGAATACTTCGAAAATTGTTAGAAAAAAAATTTCAAAATAACAATTTTAAACTTAAAATGAGTTTAGAACAAATTGAACGGAAATTTGAACATTTAAAATAGATTTAAAAATTATTTTCGTGCAAAATGAATGTAATGAAATTGATTTTTATGCTAAAATATTCATACACCATATTTTGAAAAAATATGCTATGAAAATATTTCATGCTCATGAGAAAATTTTGAAAATGATTTTAAAATAAATCCGCTACAAAAATCGGTTCAAATGCTTTCCAAGAGCAACCCGCTCTGATACCACTTGTCAGGATCGATTCCGGGGGTGGGTTGTCAATCCACACCCGAGTTCAACCAACTTGAGCTTCAATAGCTCGTGTTCTTGAAATAATTGCACCGAGAGATTATATCGAGTTCGGTTACAAAACCGAGCGGAAGACACTCGACATAACCCGCTCTATAACCGATTAAACATTTGAAAGGTATTTTAAAGATATGCAATTAAAATAAATAAACAAGCATTTGTTTATGGAAGTTCGAAGGTGGTGTAATCCTTCTACGTCTCCCCTTCTTCCACCTCATGGAAGGATTCCACTAGAAGACTTGGATTTATACAATCCCGTTGTACAAACCCGATCCAGTTGGGAATGCCCCATCCAACTAGAACTCCTAGCAACTCAACTATGTATGTTCTTTAATGTCTCACATACAAAGACCTCTCATCGGTTGTGATAAATCAATGGTATTCACTCTTCTATTTTTGCTCACAAATACAATGAATAGAGTGAATACAAAGGCACAAATGATTCCATAATGAATCTGATACAGCAAGGTAAGAGGTGCCAAAGGTTTGAGGAGTGCTCTTCATTTAGCAGCTTTTGTCTTTTAAGTTCCTCAATTGAATCCCAAGTGGGTTTGCTTTGGAAGGCTTGGATTGATCTTCAATCAGCTGTTATTGAGCTTCCAAATCATGTATATATAGCCCCAAGTAATGATATATACGTTAGATACAAGAATATAACCGTTGAGACATTTTTGGTAAGCTTTCAAACATTGCAACGGTCATATTCAGCTTCTGGGCTATTTTTGGAAGTCAACTGGTCTGGTCAACTGGTATGGTCAACTGGTATGGTCAGCTGGTCTGGTCTGCTGGTTCAGCATCAGCTGGCCTGGGGTCTGCTGGTACCAGTTGGTCTGAGGTCTGCTGGTACAACATCAGCTGGCCAAGGTCTGCTGGTACCAGCTGGTCTGGTCAGCTGGTCCTCCAGCTGGTCATTCAGCTGGTTCTCTCCAGCTGGTCCTCCCAGCTGGTCTGGTCAACTGGTACTCCAGCTGGTCTGGTCAACTGGTACTCCAGCTGGTCCTCCCAGCTGGTACTCCAGCTGGTCCTTTCAGCTGGTCCTCCAGCTGGTCTGGTCAACTGGTATCCAGCTGGTCCTCATTTCAGCAACCAAACTCAAGGGCATTTCTTAGCAGATCATCAAGCTGTAAAATATCATCTATGAACTACACACTTGATGAAATATGTTAGCAACACAATAACAAGTTTTGTTAACATCAAAACTAAGATTATTCGGGTTTCCAAAACCCAACAAAATGTCTCAAGGAAATTGATACCCTCATGTTTGGTATAGCCATTGGCTACTAAACGAGCTTTATAACGCTCAATAGAACCATCTGCCCAACTTAATCTTGTAAACCCACTTACAACCGATAACATGCTTCCCTGGTGGAAGAGAAACAATAGACTATGTGTTGTTTGATTCTAATGCATAAGTTCAGTCTACATTGTTGCCCGCCAATCAGGAATATACCTCTCCACAACTCCAACTTGGCATTTTACCTCTGCCCTGGTCTCGTCGATTAACACAATATCGTCAGCGAAAAGCATGGTCCAATGCAATTCAGTCTGCATGTTTTTTGTTATCTCATACATCACTAGAGCAAACATGAATGGGCTTAGAGGATCATCAATGGGGGAAGGACCACTGGAGGTGGATTGCGAACTCAAAAATGCAGAAGACATTGAGATGTCAATCTTGAATTGAACGTAATTTTCAATTGTGAAAGAGTAGAATTCACCAATCAGATATGACGATTAACAACATCTGATCAATGAAGAACAACTTCAAAAAGTCATTCATACCATATCACATACACGAAGTCACCGCCGGAGATGAAGAATGGAGAGAAAAATGCTCCACTTCATTATTTTTAATTGAAAAATGATTTACATTGTATGCCCAAGAGTATAAATATCTGGAAGTTAGTGACAACCAATGACATCTGGCTAGTAACTAACTCAAAGTAAATATAAGGTTTTTTTTAAAAAATAATTAAAAAAAAATTTATTTTCAAAAATACTTCGGAAATAAAAATGTTGTAAATATACCACAAACCGCCGTCTGAAGCAACGGCTACAGATGGAATGAAGGGCCAACGTGAAGCAGCCCCTACAAGGTTGAGGAGCCGCCCTTACAAAGGGCGGCTCCTCTTTTTTTTTTTAAATTATATATATTATATACGTATATATATATTATATTATGTTTAATATTATTATATATAATATATATGTGTATATATATATATTATTATTATTAAATATATATGTATATATATTATGATTATTATTATTAGGGTAAATTCTTAAATCTTCAAAGGCAATCTAAAATTGATCATCAGTCTCTGTGTACGATAATTTTTTATATCAGTCAACATGTCATAAATTGCATTAGTTCTAACTCCATATTCACCTAAAAATACTAAAATACCCTTGCTTTCTCACACGTAAAGTTGGTATGAAACATATAATTTTGATATTTAATATATATAAAATTGGTATAAAACCTATACAACTTTGGTACTAAGTATACATAAAATTGATATGAAACCTATAATAATTTGGTATATATAAAATTGATAAGAAACTTACAGTAAGAAAAATTTGGTAGCGGCCTCCCAACGAGTGGACGGCTGCTAAATGATTTAAGGGCCGCTACATAATATTTTTGAAACTCATTTTTATACCAAATAATAATATAATATTAATTGTTTAAAATTAATATTATTATGTTATTTATATATATATATATTATAAATAATATATTAAATATTATTTATTAAATTAATAATAATATAATATAATTAATATATTATAATATATATTATAATATTAATTTATTATAATAATTTTACATAATTAATATTATATTATTATTTGGTATAAAAATGAGTTTCATAACCCTTAAATCATTTAGCAGCCGCCTACTCGTTGGGATTGGGTGGCTGTTATCAATTTTTTCTTACCATGTATTCTTACCAATTTTATGTATATTTAGTACCAAAATTATTATAGGTTTCATACTAATTTTATGTATACTTAGTACTGAAGTTGTATAGGTTTCATACTAATTTTTTGTATAGTGAATACCAAAATTGTATATGTTTCATACAAACTATACGTGTGAGAAAGCGAGGGTATTTTAGTAATTTTAGGTGAATAGGGAGTTAGAACTAATGCAATTTATGACATGCGAACTGACATCAAAAGTTTTCTTACACAGAGACTGATGATCAATTTTAGATCCTCAAAATTGTAGTGGCCGCTTCAATGCATTTTCACGGGGTATATGCAACATTTTTATTTTCGAAGCATTTTTGAAAATAATTTTTTTTTAATTATTTTTTAAAAAAACCTAAATATAACCTAACTAATCAAACTAACTTATATATTGATTAATCTAATAGATTTTGCATGTTGCAGAAATGAACTCGTCATCTTTAGAAGTGAGAATCGATTTTTTTTCCTTCTTTTGCCCCGAGTTATTAACATGATCTGGAGAGAGCGGCGGTAGGGAAGTATCCAAAAGATATGAACTTGCTTCATGCTTACATCATTGACCATATGTGGTCAAAGACGTCAAAGTGCTTGTTTCACAACTAAAATAATAAAAAAATTCATGGGCTGACTCACCACGTTTCCGCACACAACTTCGAGATTAATCAGATTCTTTGTTCTCGCTCATTTATGGTTCCGCTTCTATGCGGCTGAAGATTTAATCTCCTCCTTTTGTTGGGATTTCCGGCCTCTTTGGGTTTCTTCATGTGCTCCATGGCGAAGCTTATTTCGTCGGCCATCCATGGTTGTTCCTCGTTGTGGTATGGGTTGTAAGCCTTTGTGGTGGGCTTGGCCATGGTGGGGGTGGTGGCCTATGCAGTGGATTTGACGGTGGGTTCGATCTTGGGGGGCAACTAGGTGGAAGGGCTGGTGGTGGATTTGGTTCTGGAAGGGGTCTTGGTGGAGGTGGATGTTCTGGTAGTGGATTTGATCAGGGTTGTGGGGTAGGAGATGAAGATGATGTAGGAGGTGGTCTCGGTTTTGGTGGTGATTTTTGTGGCGGAGGCGGTCTTGGCCACGGGGTAGGTCGTGGACTAGGCGATGACGCTAGTGGGCGCTCTTGGTGGGTGAGGAACATAGTTAGTGGAGGTGGTCTTGGTGGTAGGCGTAGGTTGGTGGTGGTGTCAGTGGAGGTAGAGGCCTTAGAGGTGGTTTATGAGGTGGTGTTGTCCAGATTTAGGTGGGTTCTCCTGCATTGTCGGTGGTTGCAGCACAACCCCGTCGTTTGACATGATGTTCATAGGACGACATGCCCAGGTTTTGGGGGTCATCTGTGCATTATTTTGCATTGTATCCAATCGTGCGAGTTTCCTACTTTTGCTACTGCTTTATATTCCCTATTCTATGTTTATCTAGTTTTAATGTTTCTTGTTAGTTCTGGTTCTGTGTAGTTGTCATATGGGGTATGCCACTTGTTTATTATGTGTTACTTTTTTATTTTTATGGTGGTGGCTCTTTTTGTATGATTCATTGCTGGAACATCATCTGGTTTATGCTCTTCGTCTATCCCCATATGTACCATGGAAGACAGTTCCCTTACTTGTTCGTACTCTGATATTAATGGTTTGAGGGGACCGAGTTTGATTTCAGTGGCTCATGCACAGTTCTGGTCAAAGACATGTGATCCTGCAGTAATTCACGTTCTATTTCCACCTGGTAGTCCCGTATTTGCTCGGCGGAGACGGACATCTTCAGTTGGTTCTTTGGTTTCTATTTTAGCTGTTTGTCATTTTTATGGTTGTTGTTCTGCACTTTGATGTAATTACCAAGTTAATTGACTTTTAGTTTATATATTATCTTTCTTGTAAAAAAAGAAGAAGCTGTGAGGTAAATAATATTAATGTTATATAACCAAAGGTGGGATTTTTGTGTCCACCAGATATCTCCTTCTCTTCTTAGCAAAAAGGATAGTTACCTTATTAGGTAGTGTTCCATCCTAAATCCATACGGAAGCTTACTCGTTTCCCACCTTTGTATATCTTTTTCCTCGTGCGCAAAAAAAAAGAAAAAAAAAGACCCATTTTCTGCACCAAATGCCTTGCAATTTCAGGACCTTCTCTGTTTCTGCATCATTCAATGGTATTCTCATTAGTCGGTCAGCTTTATGCTTTTTCACATGTTTTCATTCTTTTATAGCTTATTAGTTTTTAAATTTTTAAATTAATAAAATATGTAATAATTATATATATCTAAATTATTATAAGAAAAAAATATTCAAATATAAATGGGGAAAAATTATACTAAAATCTGATTATATTTTGTGTAAAAAATAATTTTAAATAAAATTATATATTTTCTTGGAAATTAATACAATATTATGCAACCATCAAAATCCCACGCCTAAATATCCTTTAATTTCTTACATGTATGTAGCCCGATTCCATCTCATACGAAAATTTAGGTTTTCCCGATAGATATATTTTCGCCAAACTGCATTGTGATAGTGAATTTCATAGCGACGTATCTCTGTGAAACTGCACCTCTCTTCGCCATTTTTTTCTCACCGGTTAAGTGACACAAATGCGTTGGTATAATATATGCAGATTATCCTATTCATTTTTAGTTATCTCCCCGTAAGAATCTACGGTATATAGACAAACTGAAGTAATAAATTTTTTTTTTTTTGTCCATTGATTCTAGGGTTAATAGGCAAATTTTTTTTCTCCAGTTTTCGCCCTTAAATACCGATTCTGATCTCTACTGGGAGTATTTTTCTAATCAAGCCTTTTAAATTAGGATAATATATGCATTAATATGTGGGACTTCTACCGAGTTAGTTGGTGTGCATCGATAATATATTTGTAGTCAATCCTTTTAAATTAGGATAATATATTATGATTTATATGGTTGGACATGGACCGGATTTAATGTTTTTGCAGCGCGGAGTTCAAGTTCATACTGCTATGCTGAGCTTTTTACTTGCTTGATTTGTCCATGACTTACCTTCCATTCAAAATTTTACTGTGGTAGTCTTGATGATATTTGTAGTTTATATCATGTGTCTATTTGTTTTTCCATGAGTTTTCCCTGAAAATCTCATTTACGTAGATTATGTATAAAGATATTACTGCATCGTTGGTTGTATAGTGCACACAGGATCCTGCGTGAGTAGTCTATGGAGATTTCGCAGGGAGGTGTTTTTATATTAAGAGTTACGATTTGAAAAGAAGTGTGTGCACATTAAAGTTTCTGTTTAGTTCATGAATATTTTTTCCGAAGATAAAGTTTTTTTCTCCCATTATATGTAGTTTTCTATGCAAAGCTGGATGATTAGTTATCACAACCCCTCCCACCCATCTCCCCGAGAAAAAAAGGTGACACATGTCATTTGCTTCTTTCTATAATCTATTGATGCTGTTATTTTCAACTTTTATATGAGCAGGTTGTAGGTTATCTGATGGAGTATGCTGATGACGATGCTTCTGGAAGCATACCTGAATGTGGTGCTATCTTCATGGCAAATACTGTAACAATGAAAGAGTGCTTGAAACTTAAATTTTTTGCCCTACCATCATCCATGGCTGAGTTTTTGAAGAATGTCAAAGCTGGAATGGCCTTGTTCATGTTCGAATATGAGAAGAGAGAACTTTTTGGAGTGTATCAAGCCATTTCTGATGGCAAAATGGATATTGTTCCCCATGCATTCCATCGCGAAGGGAAACATTTTCCTGCACAGGTAGGCATGTTGAAGTTAGATGTTTCTTGTTTACTACAGTGGGAACTTTTTCATCCATTTTAATATTGGAGACATGAATTTTGTTTGTGTGGTACTACCATATTATGTATACTATTATTCCTTTTGATTATGCTCTTACATTACCCTGTCCAGGTTATTTTTAGGCAGATATGGAACTGCAACTCTCTTTCTGAGAATGAGTTTCGAGATGCCATTAGAGAGAATTACTTTTCTGCTAAGAAATTCAATTTCGGTCTCTCTGAAGATCAGGTATGACGACATTTGGTCTCTGTTGCATTGACCTCCGGAGAAAGTTACATCGGCTGATTTTATGCATTCCTCTTTCTGCTTCATTATTTTACAGGTTCACAGGCTACTGTTGTTGTTCAGTGCCAAAAAGCTAAAAAATAAGCCACCCACTCGTCTGGAGACAGAATTAGTCAATTGGTCAGATGGTAAGGACAGACACCTGGTAGGTGATGACGTGTTTTTATTGAGCGAGAAAACTTTCAGGGAACCTAAAGGTGGTGTTCACCCTTTTTTATTGAGTGGTTATGGAGATACTTCATTTCGTAGAGCTAAAAATGATGAGTATTTCATAGATAGGGTCCATAATGAAGGTAAAATCTATCCCGAGGATCAGGGCATCTTTGTAGATTACCCTGATGATTTTTTTACTAAAAGGAGAAGATTGGATAATGACGAGAGGCTAGTTTTGAATAAAGTAACAGAAGATGGATGTTATAACAGTCATGGTCCTTTGCAGTTTCCATGCATCGAGAATCCAAATGACTCCTTGAATGAAGAAATAAGATTTGGTGACAATTGTCGGGTATTAAATGTGGATTGGATGGGCAGTGAAGAGCAAGTGGATAAAAATCATAATTCTGTTCTTTCTGCTGAGTATGTGGCCCGTCCATGGGATATAAGAATGACCAATGTTGATATTTTAATGCGTAGAAATAGAATATCTAGTGAATTTAACAAGGAAATTAGTTTTGGGAAGATATTTGAGACTGACCGCCTTGGGAAGCCTTTAGACAGAAGCAGACTATCAATTGATGACGATAGGTTCTTGATTGATGATTACATACAGACAGAGTACAATGCAAGTAATCCGGTGAAACATACCAATCAAGATTTACTTGTGCAAGCAAGGAAAGTGCCAAATGATCGCCAATACTGCAGAAATGTTAATTTGGAAAACAGATATCATGTGTACCGTGATGGTAGCCCCAGTGCCTCTGAAAACCTTTGTAACCTACTTCATAAGGTGAGGAAAACGGCAGCAGGCGATAGTCTTCCAATTAATGAGAGAAATGAGAGTGAGCCTGTTTTTGGTAATTCTTCAGTGGCAGGCTTGTCATCTGAAAGACTTGCAAATCCCCTGCATTATGATCTCAGGACAATTCACGATGGGGCGATTTCGAGTATAGACAGAAAAGCAACCGAAAGTATGGGCCCAGCTGCTTGGGAGAACTCTGGATATATTGCACATTTTGGTGGGCGAGTAGTAGATGATGACAGGTTTAGAGGGAGAGGCAGAATAGAAAATTTAGATGATATTGAGAAGTATTTCAGCCCTGTCGTCTCATCTGAGTACCCTTCTCTCATTCGCGTATCTCAGAATCAGGATCCATCTTGTTCGACATTTGACCACGATACTGAATCCTATCCTTATGTTTCCAAAATTTCTGCCGTTCGCCAGGGATGTACCTTGCCTTTGGAAGCTGATCACAGTTCTATTTTAGTGCAGGAAGATCTTCCTTACCACGGTTCTCTTGATCCCTATCACTCTATGCATACAGTTTTTTCTTCGCCATATTTCTTGGAGCCAAAAACTTCAAGCACACGCCTGGATATTGCACCTGAATGTGAAAATAAAGGTTCAATAACGACCACATCAAGTCGCCAAGGTTCCTTTTTTCATGAAACCACTAAGTCTTGTATAAAGCCCAAGTCATCTATTCCCGAGGATCTGGATACCTCTGATTCTGTTGGTTACAAAGGCTCATTGTTTTCAAAGCATTCAATATCCTCAGTGCCTTACACAGGCTGTGAAAATATTGGAGTAAAAAAAAGTTTCCCTTTAGCCTACAAATCTACGGAACATCATTATGCGCCTGATGGCAAAATTTCTGATGAATCAAAATGCATGAGCGGACATGTTCGGTATAAGACAATGGACATTTCTGCTAGAAAAAAATTCCTTATCCCTGTAGACAATGATTTCAGTGTACATGTCTATCAAGCAGAAAGTGATATGAAAACTGATGATGGACATTTCTTAAAACTATCCCACAATAAGAATCTCGAGGAACACCAGGAACATTCTGAAGCTCCACATCTTGATTCCCATATGAGAAAAAGTGTTTTTACTCGCTTAACGTCTGGCCAAGATATCCAGCTTGATGAAGAAATAAATGAAGATCATTTTGATCGTCAAGACTGTTATATGGATGCATCAGCTGATGAAGTCATGGAGCTGTTGCATAAGGGTAACAATCTACCGTGGAGCAGGTTGAAGAACATCAAGACATTTGGACAACATAATCATGGAGAGACTTTGTTAGATCGAAAACAGATAAAGAGCCATGGCAATGTTAATAATTTGAAAATCGAGAAGAAACTGCTGAAGAATGCATATCTGGCAACTGTAGAAGGTTTCGACAAAGTGCCTGAAGAGACTCGCATAGTTGATTTCAAGCGTCGTAGTGAAACAAAGAAAACTTTGGTTGAGACTAGAACCACCTCACTGGCGGTTAAAAATTATATCGATGATCGTGGAGAGGTCGAAAGCTCTGCGAAGAAGATTTTTAAACGCAAAAGGCTTGTGAGACCTGTCTTTTGGGAAAATGAGTTGGCTGTGGATAATTTAGTGGGTGAGAAAAATACATCGTTTCCAGGTCAGATCCTTGACAAGGATGAAGAACAACATTATGAGACAGCCATTTTCTCTGGTGAATCCCAGATACCTAATGATTATTCCAGGTCAAACAATACCTTGTCTTTAGGCAGTCAGCAATATAGGCACAACAATACGGAAGACAACACAAATCACGAGTCCCAAATGGACCCAGGAGGTAACATCTTGTCATCCACTCACCATGGGCTTAAAAGACATTCAGAACTAAATGTTGATCTTGAAACTGGTATTTCACAAGTTGCCCCCCCAGGATACATCTCAGCATAAAACTGTTTGTAGCTTGAACCTGCCAAATTCCTCGCCAGACAGGGTTGAGCTTTGTGCAGTTGGCACTGGACCCTGTCGTGTTACTTTTCATGCTTTTGGTTGTTAATCCTTGATTTCTGCAACGTGATTGAGCTGGAAGGAATTGGCCACTTTACTGGTGACAGTATTTGTAGCCCAGAATTCAGTTCAGGTGTGAATCCAGGCTTGTGTTACTCACTATCCATATTTCGTTACTCACACCTTGTTATTAAGAAGATAGGATGAGTTCTTGCTGTAAAAATGTGTTGGTTGACACGTTCTGGATTGCGAATAACATCAGTTATCATCTCTTTAATTTTTTGTTGGTCATTCCTAGACCTAGCAAGACGGGTAGTATAAGAATTTTTGTTTGCCTTTTGCTATATGGACGATGGCTTGAATGGTCTCTCTGTTTTACATGCTTGTTTTTTGGCTCAAAAAAGTACATTATGCACATTTTGATTGAAAGCGTAGTGCTTGACGAAATTTTTTGATCTTTTTCTGTGTAGGTTAAGGCATGTCTATTTTACTTATTTACTTTTAAAGTGCCTTAATGTTGGCAGTTCTTTTTAAAAAAATGTTTTGAGTGATGCAGAACAAACTTTAACAATGGCATTACTCAGATGAACTCGTCTTGTTTATTTACTTATTTATATTTTCTTGGGGTGTTGTCGTACACCACCGAAGTGGACAACTGAACATACACCCGAAGTAACACCCAATCACTTTCAATAGAAGAGTGTTGCCTTAGTCTCTGATCTCGCCTACAACCTCGCAATCACAATATCAGCATTTGCATTAATAATAGTTTGCTGTACATATATACTTCTTATACCTAGACACGTTTAATGTGTTTAACTGCCAATGATTAGGCATGATTTAATGGTTAACTTGATATTTATGGTTCCTAATCATACATTTAGTCATATGTAGGAAATGATGAAGAAATCGAGCTAAAACGATGGAAGAAGGAAGAAAGTTGAAAAAAAGAAGAAAAAAAACCGGAATCCAAGACACGTGTCACTTCTTTTTCCTTGAATTTCTTTATGTTGAGTCAAATTTTGGAAATATGGTCAACGACATGATGTATTTTGAAGAATAATTGTGAGATCTGGATTGACTCCCTTGAAGAGGGATTGTCGGGTATTGAAGCCATGCTAATTCATTACTGGGTAATTTGATAGCATCCCTGAGTTAGGATTGTTGAATCCTAGGATAATCGAGGGATGGTTGGGATTCAATCTGTAGGGTGTCGTTGTTAACATGTATGATGAGGACGCAATTGATCTTTCATGTTCTCTATGAGAACTTGAGACCTTGTGGAGTCTCGATGGTGTGTTTGGACCGAGATATAATTTCTTGGAACACACGGATTATAGTCATCTTTGGAGATGTGGTTGTATTGATCGTAGCCGTGAGTTGCCCGATCCGAGTTGCAAGTGGTGCAGCTACTCCCTCGACGGAGATGAATTTGGAGAACGGAAACCGGGTTCAGATTGAGAGGTAATTATTGAACACAGATGATTTTTAATGAGTCATGATGTATTTGTGGGAGACTCGGGATTTTTGAGTCTTGGTGCTATATATATATACCAAGTGGACTCGGTGTTCAATTATTTTGGATCTCATTTCTCTCTCTCTCACCAGCGTCTCCCTTCCCCAAACCTATTTCCCTTCCCTTTTCTCCTTTGAGCATAAATCGATGGAGGCTCGATTTGGGAGTCGGATTTCTCGAAGATAATAAGGTATTATTCTTCTCATTGCATTTATCTTCGATTTGGTAGTAGTTTTGTGCTCTTTGGTTAAGGTTTGAGTTGGGTATGAGTTTTTGGATTTTAAGGATTTTTGGGGTGGCGTGTTTAAGGAAGTTGTGTGGTATTTATGTTGAGGTTTATTGGTAAAATGGGTGTTGAGTTTGTTTATTTGGGGGTTTTAAACCATATAACGCCATTTTTAGGCTTGTTCAGTGCTTGCCGATCGATCGGCAATAGAGGCCCGATCGATCCCACGTAATTCCAAAAAATGGAAGATGATGAACAGTGTTGGCGATCGATCGAGCAAGACTACCGATCGATCGCGGGCGCGTGGAGATCGATCGGATCGCGCGCAAAGGAAGTTTGTTGCCACAATCTGTTGTGGCTCTCGATCGATCGAGACTCATGTCTGATCGATCGAGTGACCAATATTTTTGGGAAAGTTTGTGTTGATATTATGGAATCGATGCATGCTTCTCCCGGGGTCTTTTAAAATGGTTAATAATCATTAATTGATGATATATTTGGGGATTGTAAACGTGCTTGGGCACGTGGTTGCATGCTTGTAAATAATTGTGAATTATTTAATGTGTTTAGCACGTAATTCATCGGGTCACGGGACCAAGGCAAGTTTATTTCAGACTACGGAATTCTAAGGTACGTATAACGTACGAGCATAGCCTTTTATATTATTGCAACGGTGAAATGCATGGTTTATTGTATTTGCAATAAATGGATATACATTGAGAATTATATGGTGCCGCTTTTGAGCGAACAATGATCGGTATGTTGTCGCTGTTGAACGAACATCGATTATGACGCCGCTACTGTTGAGCGTGCGTGAGGTTTCAATGTCGCCATTGTGGAGCGAGCGATGAAATAGAACTATGGAATCATTGGTTAGATATATGTGATATCTATGGTTATTTGACTAATGATTTAATCATATTTGATTATGAAACTGGCATGATAGGAATGGATTTAGTTAATCAATGAGATGATTAACTGGCTTTTGGGAATTTGATGGTTTCAGTTATTTTGAGAACATGAACATAGGGAATCCCGGATGAGGACACCATCCAGGGAGTATCTTTAAAATTCATGGCATTTACATTCTGTAAATTATGAACTGTGATATTGTGATTGTGGATCGGTTGTATTGGTATGCTCACCCCGTGTGGGGGTCGTCTATGTTGGGGCAGGTTGACAGGTACAGCGGGAGCTCCGGAGTTGAGATCGAGCTATGGATTGGAGGTGCTTCCAGGATCGAAGTACCAGTGACGGTATTGAGCACAATATTTTATACATTAGATACACATACATTCATTTGATGCTCGCGTGTGAGCACTGTTAAATGGGTATATGGTTTGTATAAAAAGGGAAGGGCCTTTCTCTTTTCATTCATATGTTGCATGCAATTAATGTGAGGAATCGCTAAATGAATTGAGAGCATGTTAGTGTATTATAATGGTGCATGCTATGCAAGTGGACTTGATTGGGGGAAATAGGACATTACATGGGTTAGTGTAAGAAATTTTATTATTGGCATGATATGCTATGGTAGCATGGGGTTCTTTCCCCCCTGATTATATGATTGTATGCACCAATACATGGGTTAATACACTAATAACGGGTTAAGGGCACGGAGGTCCTTACATAATTTGGCTCAATTGTATTCCATTGATGTATCAATATTTATACAATTTACAATACATGAATATAAGAAAATCTCCTTTCAATGTAAATAATATCCTTATGATTTGGCTAATTTACATATGAGAATATATGATAAGATATTGTAGAATTATGGAGGATATTCCTTGATATGCCCCTGCAAAATTGACGTGCCATCGGCCACATAGATTTTGGAGCGAAGAGAAGTGAAACGAGCCCGATTTAATGGCTTTGTCAAGACATCCGCCAGTTGGTCTTCAGTACGAACAAATGAGACAGTGAGAACACCTTTGGAGGAGAGATCGCTGAACAGAAGGTAACTTGATGCCAAGATCAATAAGCAAGTTTCGAATCCAACAGACTTCAGTAGCCGTAGAAGAAAGAGATCGATATTCTGATTCAGTGGACGAGGGAGAGACATCATTTTGTCTGCGAGAGTGCCAAGGTATTGGATTAGGCCCGAGAAATATGACATAAGCGGAGGTTGATTTGTATTGGTTAGAGTCACCAGCCCAATCAGCATCGGAGTAAGCAGTAATAGAGAAATCAGGAGAACGTCGTAAGAGGAGACCATGAGTCAGAGTGCCCTTGAGAAATTGAAAGAGGCGCTTGACAGCAGCCCATTGGTCAGCTGTGGGATTGGCCATGGATTGGTCCAGATGGTTCACAGTGAATGAGATATCCGGCCGTGTAAGAGTGAGGTACTGAAGCCCCCCAATGGAGCCATGATAGTCCGTGGCATCTACAGAACACATGATAACATTTGAGGTACTAGGTGACATTGGCGTGGTAACATGTTTGGTGCCATCCATTTTATGTCATCGTAATAAGTCCACCGTGTACTTGTGTTGAGAGAGAAATAAGCCTTCGTTACAAGAAGCAACTTCAATGCCTAAGAAGTAAGAGAGAGGGCCAAGATCCTTGACAACAAATAATTTACCCAAATGCTTGATGAGAGATTGGATTTTGATGGAGTCAGAGCCAGTGATGATGAGATCGTCAACATAGACTAGACAGAGGAGATATAAAGGGCCATTGTGGAGAGTGAATAAGGACGTATCCGATCGAGATTGCATGAAGCCAAAGGAGAGTAGGGCAGAGCTAAGCGCAGAATATCATGCTCTTGGAGCCTGCCGAAGGACATAAAGGGATTTATGTAGACGACAAACATGATTGGGAAGGTTTGAGTCAACAAATCCCGGTGGTTGGCACATGTAAACAACCTCAGTTAAGGAACCATGCAAGAAGACATTTCTAATGTCAAGCTGTTGTAAGGACCAGTTATGCTACAGGGCAAGGGAGAGAACCGTCCGAATAGTAACAGGCTTGACGACAGGGCTGAAGGTGGATGTGTAGTCGATCCCGGGTCATTGATGAAAACCTTTTACCACAAGGCGAGCTTTGAATTTATCAACAGACCCATCTGGTTTTCGTTTGATACGGAAGACCCATTTGCACCCAATGACATTGGACTTAGGTACGGGAGGTACGAGGGACCAAGTACCATGGTGAAGGAGAGCTGTGAACTCTTCAGTCATAGCGGCACGCCACCGAGGGTCTTTAAGGGCCTTAGAAGTACAAGTCGGCTCAATATCCAAAGGCATTATTTAGTGGCAGAGTTAACCTACTTGGGACGATAAATATTGTTCATACTACGAGTTCGCATGTTATGAGTGCGAATTGCACGGACGACGGTGATGACAAGATGCCAAGAGATGATGGAGTAGGAGCGGTGTTCGGTAGACTGGTGGCGAGATCTCAAAATAATTTTTGCGTTTTGCCGGAAAAATAAATTTCAAAAAACGAACATGTCGGGAGAGCAAAATGCGCTTAGATTCGAGTTCCATACAGAGATAAGCATTCTGTGAGGTGGAATACCTGACAATTAGAAACGGTACAGAGGGGGAATCAAGTTTACTTCGAGTGTAAGGATGTAGCCACGAATAGCATAGGCAACCGAAAGTCCGTAGCCTAAGATAATCAGGTGGACGAGAAAATAATATCTCAAAAGGACTCTTGTTGTCGAGCACAGGTGTGGGCAGACGATTGATGAGGTAAATAGCAGCTGCAAAGGCATAAGTCCATAGACTGGCAGGAAGAGAGGCATGATGAAGAAGATCACGACCGGTAATAACAATATGCATGTGGCGACGCTCAGTTGTGCCATTTTGCTGAGGTGTGTAAGGGGCTGTGGTTAGCTAGCTAATGCCCTGGGAGAAGAGATACCAACGTAAGGCTTGAAATTCACCACCCATTGTTACTGTACAAGTATTGAATGGTTTCCCCAAACTATTTGTGGGGTCCTCGTTACTTAATCCATTATGTATTAGTTCATTATACATATGTGAGTAAGAATTAAGTAAAAACATATACTAATTAAGAGTTTAGTTATGTAGGTTGTTACCAGTTGACAAAAACATGTCATAATACACATCATATATACATCGAAACAACCTAGACCAAAAACTCCTAAGCAGTGGTTCAGCTCGCAGCGGAATAGACTCACAATCCCGTCCTCCCACGTCTATGAGTCCCTACAGAAACAATCACACAACATGAGTACATATAAACAACCATCCCAATGCGATATCAATAAACACATAAACGATAAAGCACTATCAGTAACAATTGTGATTGTCCTGTATCATGCATCATCAAATGCAAATATGTCATGACATGTCTCATTCCTCATCCTGTTATAACCAGACCAATATGTTATGTCTATCTTAGCTCAATATGTCAGTGGAACCCTCTCACATCTTCATATTAGCAGCACATATCTGTTGGGATATGCCCTAAGACATGTCATTGGATGATTGTTTTGACATACAATGTTTATGATTTTATGAATGGCAATTCATTATTATATATTATTCGTTTAACTGTGCAATGTGAATTAATATATATGTTAATGTCCTTAGAATAATATTTTATTATTCTTAAACATTGTCCCTAGTCAAGTATTATCATGAATCAGGATAATGATAATACATAGAGACTATTATGTATTGATTGATGAATTGTTCATTGATATGAGATATCAAATCAACACATGGGTACATGTTAGAGAACGATGTACTGGACAGACCCACCATGAGAATGCAACATGGATAGTTATATGATTGTCATATGCAATTCTCATAGTGATAATAATGTATGTAATTCTTACGACTTGTGATCATCAGAGATCCCAACATAAGGAGTTATGTATCTTGATATTGTCAAACGTTACCCGTAACAGGGTAAACTATAAAGGCGACTATTGGATACACTACGAATTATGTAGAGGGATGTTGACTGATCGAGATAGGATTTGTCCCTCCTATATAACAGGAGAAGTGTTTGACCCTTGATCAAGTGAGAACTAAAATGCATGGCCATTCTCGAATGAGTCGATATGTGATATCAAGCTTATTCGTTTATTCTAGTTCTACTTGGGGATCAAGAAATAAAGATTGAATATACGAGTATGACTATTCCATGACTCGTGTTCAATCTAAACACAAAGGACAAAGGGATTAAGTTACATGGTTAATATTATCACAAGTTCTAAAGGTTATGTCGAGTCATTGACATTCTTATAATTTGGGTAGCCTTGATGTGTTGCTAGACACCGCTCTTTGCTTGTAACGTAAAATGAGATTTTATGTCACTGCCAACATTACAAGATCCTATCGGGTCGCACAAAAGATTAAATCGATAAAGGGAATTAAATTCATTGGATGAATTAATTAATTAAGAAGAGTCTTAATTAAATGAATATAAAGATTTAATTAAATCATGGGTTTTGGGCCCATGAGGCTTTGTGAAAGCCTTTAATTAAATCATATATAATTTGATTACAATGTGATTAATTTGATTAACACAATTCATTCATTCCAACCTACTTTTTGAAGCACACGGCTGCCTCTCATCTTTGCTCTCGGCTTCTTGATAGCCGAAGGGCATTCTTGAGTGATTGGGGGCCATCCTTTCGATTGTGAATCGAGTGTGCTTCGTGTATTGGTTTAAGAACAAATCTAGCACTTTGTTCTTAAACTATCCCTTCCCGATTTGATCGTGTGGATACCGTTGAGGCAAAACTTGATAAGTTTTGCTAGTGACTCAAAGGAGACGTTGGACGTGGTGCTGCTTCGTGGAATCTGCTCAAACACGCTACAAGGGTGAGACTTTTGTTCCTTTATCCGATATGAACCCCTATGTATAGATGCGGTGTCATGTAATCCATAAAAGTTTATATTCCGCTGCGTACGATGCTTGATGGATTACTAACAGTGGTATCAGAGCCAGATTCAAGCTCATATCGGATTTATGTGATTAAATTATTTTAATCATATTAGAACTAATATTGCATGCTATTTAATACTGTATGAACATATATGATATGTTAATATTAAGTTTGTGAAATTATCATGAAATTATATTTGATATAATTGATGTTTGATGTATACGATACACAAAGCGAATAATCAAATTAATTGAATAATGTTTCGGCCACCACCTAGTGCACTTGACCCACGGCTTAGCCACGTGAGGGCTAGGGTTTTCGAACCCTTGGCTCGAGATGGCCTAGTCGTTGAGGCTCATGTTCGTGCATGGAGGTTTCGAGACGTGGATGAGTTTTGAACTCTTTGACTCGATAATGTTCACGCATGCATGGATAAGTGGCTTCACCACGTGAGAGCTAGGGTTTTCGAACCCTTGGCTCGAGATGGTTGAGCCACCACGGTGCATGGCCTGACCATGATTCGTGGCTCATGAATTCCGGCGTTTCGAACAAGTTGGCTCGATGGAAACACAAGGTAGGAGCAAGGCGGCTAGGGTTAGACCCTAGCGCCGCCGCTGCTCGCTCATGGGTTCGGACCGAGCCGTGGGCTAGGGTTTCGAACCCTAGGCCCCTGATTGGTTCAGCCATGGTCGCTAATGGTTCGAACCATGATGGTTCGTAATTTAATCGCTTAAGTTCGTGGCATATGATGTCCCGAGCGTACGATAATTTTTCAAAATTTTATTTTACAGTTTTAATTAGAATTAACTTTTAAAATGTTTAGAATTTAATTAATTAAATGTTAAAGCATTTTTTATGTGTTGTTTGAGCATGGTGCATGGCTATAGCCTTTTGACCTATTAGATAGGATTTGTGAATGTTTGTAATTTATAATACGACATGCGTGTCGTGCCTTCTCTATTTTATTCTAAATGTTATCCCTCCCCTATGTTCCCCTCGAATGTGAATCGAGGAATTATATATCTTGTAAATAGTATAGTTTATTTGTTGATGGTGATCAATGAAGATGGAGCATCGTGCCGGGATGAGGAGGCCATTCACATATTGGAGCCAAAGGAAGGTGCTTGTGAAGTTACCTTAGGTTGACTCTTAGGATTTTCTCATTGGCTTGAGAAAATCGCTAGTAGGGGCTATAACCATGTCACGTTTAATTATGTATGTTGATGCATGATTTATCTTATGTTTTAGATTGATAATTGTATTACACATATATATAGATATGTATACACCTATATGTAGTGGACATATTTTAAATTATCAAACTAATCATGAGATCAATAAATCCCTCTAAAATATTAAGTTTTAGATGCCTTCCAAAATTAAAAGTACTCGTCAAAACTTCGATTGCACATGTGTGGGTTTGCCAAAGCAAAGCACCATGGCAATCTTAGTAAGGCGCGAAAGGATAAAAGTGATATCCGTTATACTTTAAATTGGGTTCTACTTAACTAGGTTATCTCAATAGGATTGGGAACCTAGAGGCATGGGTTGGATAATAATTCATTTGATGAATTGAACAAAGTGTTGTTCGTCCAACTATCCAAGAATTACATATGATGTAATTGACAAAGTGTTGTCTACCTAAATAACCGAGTCTTGGGCGATTAGCCAAAGCTAACTCAAGATTAGGCGAAATATGGATCTTGGCCCATTAAAGGTTTCGAGGGTTGATATTTTTAAACAAAATAGTGGGAGTATCATTTAATATAAGACCATGTTAAATGATTAAATCATAAACTTATTTTGCATATTTATATTGTAGATATCCATGGCAACTAACAATACAACAAGCACATTATCACTGCGATCGGTCCTTGAGAAGGACAAATTAAATGGGACAAACTTCCTAGACTGGTATAGGAATCTGAGTATAGTCCTCAAACAAGAAAAGAAGCAATATGTCCTAGAGGAACCTTTACCTGTTGAGGAACCTCCCCTGACGGCTACTAGAGCCGATAAAGATGCTTACAAGAAGCATCAGAATGACGCACTTGATGTTGGCTGCCTAATGCTTGCCACCATGAACTCTGAGCTTCAGAAGCAACATGAGGAAATTGAGGCGTTCGATATGATCGAACACTTAAAGCAATTGTACCAACAGCAAGCTAGACAAGAGAGGTATGACGTCTCTAAAGCGTTGTTCCAGTGCAGGATGGTAGAGGGAAGCCTAATTGGAACTCATGTACTCAAAATGATTGGGTACATTGAGAATCTGGAGAAGCTGGGTTTTCCTTTGGACAAAGAGTTGGTCACCGATGTGATCTTGCAATCGTTGCCTGAGAGCTTCAGTCAATTTGTAGTAAATTACAATATGACTGACATGGAAAAGACTCTACCACAATTGCTTGGTATGTTGAGAACATATGAAGCAAATACAAAGAAGACTAAGGCCACAAATGTTCTTATTGTGAATAAGAGCAAAGGAAAGGCCAAAGCTAAGGGCAATAAGAAAGCAAAGAAGGTCTTTGTTAAATCTAAGCCAAAGTCTTCTGCACTGAAACCAAAGGGAGGGATAGCAAATGAAGGGAACTGTTTCCATTGCGGTGAGACCGACCATTGGAAAAGAAACTGCAAAGTATATCTGGAGGATCTAAAGAAAGGAAGTGTGACTTCCACTTCAGGTATTTTTGTTATAGAAGTCAATTTATCTACTTCTTCATCATGGGTATTAGATACTGGATGTGGATCTCACATTTGTGTAAATGTGCAGGACCTCAAAAAGTGTAGATTGTTGGCAAAAGCCGAAGTTGATCTCCGAGTTGGAAATGGAGCAAGAGTTGCTGCATTAGCTATATGAGATTATTATTTATCTTTGCCTTCTGGTTTATCGTTGATTTCAAAAGACTGTTATTTTGTGCCTTCAATTACCAAAAAAATTATTTCTATTTCTTGTTTGGACAAGTATGGATTCTCATTTATTATAAAGGACAACTGTTGTTCCATTTATTTAAATGATATGTTTTATGCTAGTGCACAAATGGTGAATGTTCTTTATTTATTAAATCTTGATATGCCTGTCTATAACATAAATACTAAAAGGATTAAAAATAATGATGTAATCCGACTTATCTCTGGCATTGTCGCTTGGGCCACATAAACGAGAACCCCATATCTAAACTTCATAAGGATGGAGTATTAGATTCATTTGATTTTGAATCATATGAAACATGCGAGTCTTGTTTAATGGGCAAGATGACTAAAGCCCCTTTCAAAGGACATGTTGAAAGGGCAAATGTTTTATTGTGACTAATACATAGTGATGTATGTGGACCAATAAGTACACAAGCTAGAGGTGGTTTTCAGTACTTCGTTACATTTACTGATGATCTCAGTAGATATGGGTATGTGTACCTAATGAAGCATAAGCATGAAACCTTTGAAAAGTTCAAAGATTTCAAGAATGAAGTACAAAACCAACTTGGCAAAAGTATCAAAATCCTTCGATCTGATCGAGGAGGTGAATACTTAAGCCAAGAGTTTCATGACTATCTAAAGGAGTGTGGGATAGTCCCACAACTCACTCCTCCGTATACTCCACAATGGAATGGTGTATCCGAGAGGAGAAATCGAACTTTGTTGGACATGGTTCGATCAATGATGAGTCATGCAGATCTTCCGATATCGTTTTGAGGACACGCTCTAGAAACAGCGATTTTCTTACTGAACAGTGTTCCATCTAAATCAGTGGAAAAGACACCATATGAGATATGGACTGGGAAGCGTCCTAGTATGTCTTTTATGAAGATTTGGGGTTGTGAGGCTTTCGTTAGACGTCACGCCACTAACAAACTTGGACCCAAATCTGATAAGTGTTTATTTGTGGGGTATCCTAAGGAAACGAAAGGATACTATTTCTATTATCCCACCGAGAAGAAAGTAGTTGTTGGTCGGACTGGTGTATTTCTTGAAAGAAAATTTATTTCTAGAAAAACCAGTGGGAGAAAAATAGAACTTAGTGAAGTTCAACCACAAGAAAACACTGAACCTGAGATTGAGATGGAAACAGAGCAGGCACCGCAAGCTGTTGTGGAAGAAGTACCTGCTCAAGAGACACAAGCCCAGCGTAGGTCTGTAAGAGAACACCGGGAGCCACAGAGATATGGATTTCTTGTGACTCAACAAGGTGACTTACTACTCATTGATGAGGATGAGCCGTCATCTTATCAACAAGCTATAATGGGCACTGATTCTGAGAAATGGCAAGAGGCCATGAAATCTGAGATGGAATCCTATATGCAAACCAAGTATGGACTTTGGTTGATCCACCTGAAGGGGTACGACCCATAGGGTGCAAATGGATTTTCAAGAAAAAGACTGATATGGATGGTAATGTACAAACCTATAAAGGTCGACTGGTTGCAAAAGGATTCAAACAAATTCATGGTATTGACTATGATGAAACCTTTTCACCAGTGGCCATGGTTAAATCCATAAGGATCTTACTTGCAATAGCTGTATTTCATGATTATGAAATCTGGCAGATGGATGTCAAAACAGCTTTCCTTAATGGAAATCTGCTTGAGGATGTGTACATGACACAGCCCGAGGGTTTTGTCGATCCAAAGGATGCTGAAAAGATATGCAAGCTACAACGATCCATTTATGGATTAAAGCAAGCTTCTCGGAGTTGGAATCTTCGTTTTGATGATGCAGTCAAAGAGTTTGGTTTCATCAAAAACGTAGATGAACCTTGTGTCTACAAGAAGGTCAGTGAGAGCATAATTATCTTCCTAATATTGTATGTAGATGACATACTTCTAATTGTGAATAATATCCCTGCCTTACAATCTGTAAAGATTTGGCTAGGGAATTGCTTTTCTATGAAAGACTTGGGAGAAGCCACCTATGTATTAGGAATCAAGATCTATAGAGATAGATCGAGAAGGCTTCTCGGCCTAAGTCAAAGTACATACATAGACAAAGTGCTTAAAAGGTTTAGCATGCAAGAATCAAAGAAAGGATTCGTGCCTATGACACATGGTATATATCTCTCGAAGGAACAGTGTCCTTCAACACCAGATGAGAGACAGCGCATGAGTAAGATTCCATATGCATCAGCTATTGGATCTATCATGTATGCCATGATATGTACTCGTCCCGATGTATCGTATGCTTTGAGCATGACGAGCAGATATCAAGTTGATCCAGGTGAAGGTCACTGGATTGCTGTCAAGAATATCCTCAAGAACTTGAGAAGAACTAATGATACATTCTTGATTTATGGAGGTGAGGAAGAGCTCAATGTAATGGGTTACACTGATGCAAGCTTCCAAACCGACAAAGATGATTTTCGATCGCAATCTGGATATGTGTATTGCCTAAATGGAGGTGCTGTGAGCTGTAAGAGTTCAAAGCAAGAGACAGTAGCCGATTCTACAACGGAAGCTGAGTATATTGCTGCCTTGGATGCATCAAAAGAAGCTGTTTGGATCAGAAAGTTCATTTCTGAACTTGGAGTGGTGCCTAGCATTAAAGATCCGATAGAACTCTATTGTGACAACAATGGAGCGATCGCATTGGCTAAGGAACCTAGATCTCACCAAAGATCCAAGCACATACTTCGGCGCTTTCATTTCATTCGAGAAATCGTTGAAAGGGGAGATGTTAAAATATGCAAAGTACCAACAGATGATAATGTATCTGACCCATTGACGAAGCCACTGTCACAGCAGAAGCATGATCATCATACTAGATCTCTAGGCTTTAGGTATATGTCTGAGTGATCTTAGTGCAAGTGGGAGATTTGTTGGGATATGCCATAAGACATGTCATTGGATGATTGTTTTGACATACAATGTTTATGATTTTATGAATGGCAATTCATTATTATATATTATTCGTTTAATTGTGCAATGTGAATTAATATATATGTTAATGTCCTTAGAATAATATTGTATTATTCTTAAACATTGTCCCTAGTCAAGTATTATCATGAATCAGGATAATGATAATACATAGAGACTAGTATGTATTGATTGATGAATTGTTCATTGATATGAGATATCAAATCAACGCATAAGTACATGTTAGAGAACGATGTACTGGACAGACCCACCATGAGAATGCAACATGGATAGTTATATGATTGTCATATGCAATTTTCATAGTGATAATAATGCATGTAATCCTTACGACTTGTGATCATCAGAGATCCCAACATAAGGAGTTATGTATCTTGATATTGTCAAACGTTACCCGTAACAGAGTAAACTATAAAGGCGACTATTGGATACACTACGAATTATGTAGAGGGATGTTGACTGATCGAGATATGATTTGTCCCTCCTATATAACAGGAGAAGTGTTTGGCCCTTGATCAAGTGAGAACTAAAATGCATGGCCATGCTCGAATGAGTCGATATGTGATATCGAGCTTATTCGTTTATTCTAGTTCTACTTGGGGATCAAGAAATAAAGATTGAATATACGAGTATGACTATTCCATGACTCGTGTTCAATCTAAACACAAAGGACAAAGGGATTAAGTTACATGGTTAATATTATCACAAGTTCTAAAGGTTATGTCGAGTCATTGACATTCTTGTAATTTGGGTAGCCTTGATGTGTTGCTAGACACCGCTCTTTGCTTGTAACGTAAAATGAGATTTTATATCACTGCCAACATTACAAGATCCTATCGCGTCGCACAAAAGATTAAATCGATAAAGAAAATTAAATTCATTGGATGAATTAATTAATTAAGAAGAGTCTTAATTAAATGAATATAAAGATTTAATTAAATCATGGGTTTTGGGCTCATGAGGCTTTGTGAAAGCCTTTAATTAAATCATATATAATTTGATTACAATGTGATTAATTTGATTAACACAATTCATTCATTCCAACCTACTTTTCGAAGCACATGGTCGCCTCTCATCTTTGCTCTCGGCTTCTTGATAGCCGAAGGGCATTCTTGAGTGATTGGGGGCCATCCTTTTGATTGTGAATCGAGTGTGCTTCGTGTATTGGTTTAAGAACAATTCTAGCACTTTGTTCTTAAACTATCCATTCTCGATTTGATCGTGTGGATACCGTTGAGGCAAAACTTGATAAGTTTTGCTAGTGACTCAAAGGAGACGTTGGACGTGGTGCTGCTTCGTGGAATCTGCTCAAACACGCTACAAGGGTGAGACTTTTGTTCCTTTATCCGATATGAACCCCTATGTATAGATCTGGTGTCATGTAATCCATAAAATTTTATATTCCGCTGCGTACGATGCTTGATGGATTACTAACAATATCATAGTATCGTCCTGACATGTTATAACAGCCAGAGCATATACCAACCGGCGTATATCTCTTATGCCAAAGCATATGTAGCATACCTATCGTGT
Source organism: Haberlea rhodopensis (assembly GCA_907163345.1). NCBI lineage: Eukaryota > Viridiplantae > Streptophyta > Magnoliopsida > Lamiales > Gesneriaceae > Haberlea > Haberlea rhodopensis. The sequence goes on along the minus strand of CAJQUN010000004.1, from coordinate 6,855,563 downwards.
CAACAATCCCAGCCAAAGCATATACCAACACTGGCATATCTATCGTGGCACCGATCTCAGCCAAGCATACGCTACACATCTATCGTGGCATCCCTCTCAACAATATAATAACATGAATGCACATGCATATGATGTCAATAATCATATGATACCATGCTCACATCATCGTCACAACTATATCATATACTCGTACGTCAAAACATACCTGTTCTGCGACACAAATGATATTAATTAGGCGTCAATGTCTAAGCGCCTCGTTGCCCCGTCCCCTGTGATGATGCTACAACAATATGTAATATAACATGTTACAAGAGGCTTCAAATTGAAATTCTACAAAAATATAACATCTTTTCAAAATCTGACCGTGGCGATCGATCGCCACATTTCACCGATCGATCGCCATACTGTTCTGTTCCATCGCGATCGATCGCCACTACTTCACGATCGATCGCCAATGTGTTCTGTTTCCTCACGATCGATCGCCATATTTCCACCTGTCGATCGCCACATATTTTCACCGCCTTATTTTTGCTCTGTCTTCGGCGATCGATCGCCATAGGGCTCACGGTCAATCGCCGAGGTCTGAACATTTCAGAACTTGGCGATAAAAATTTTGAGCATATCCTCATGGTTCTTCTTCTACAACTCGAAAATCCACATTCAAACATGTTTCATGCAATCTCTAATATCATATTAACATGTTTTTATGATCATAGAACTCAATTCTTTGCATAATAACAAGTATGAATTCCAACCAAGAACACTTGGTACTTCAATTCATATCATTTATAGCTAGCTACATATCCAAGCTTGAAATATCCAAGCTTGAAATCATAAATTCCTTACCAAGAAGTTATGAATCCTTTTACTCTACTTCCTAGCTTGATTACCAAGTGAAATCCAAGCAAAAGCAGCAAGAACTACTAAGGGTTTGGAGAGGTGCTTATGTAGAGATTTGTAGGTGAGAAATGGTGTTGTATGTGTTTGGATGTGTTTGGAAATCTGAATTAACATCCTCTTTTCCTCTCCCACTTGCATACAAATACAAATCCAACTCCTCTCAAATGCATATTAAATTTAACTCACATACACACCACATTCAAATTCACATGCAAATCTAATTTATCTCAAATTCATGTCCAATGCATGACATAGTACTATCCCACTATACATTTCATGTCTCTTCATTCTCTTGCATATAAAATAAAATATGCATCACTATTTCAAGAACATAGATATATTTGTTCACAACTCACATATCTCCTATGTTTCTTGTTTTATGTTACCTCATATTAATTCTTTCTTTTATTACATCGATCATCACTCGGTTCAACCCAAACCCGAGTCTACATCGTACTGTAATTAATCACCATTACCCCATACTCATATTACACATGGATACGTCATATCAAGGCATGACACTATTTTTCAACCAATCTGTGAAATTGAGGAAATAGAGTCGAAACATCTGATTTTCGTGCCATAGGATAGTACCAACAGTATTTAGTGTAGTGATCCACAAGTAGAAAATAATAGCGGAAACCATTTATGGAAGCACTTGGGGTTGGACCCCAAACATCAGTATATATATATATATATATATAATGTAGAGGACGTGAACTAATAAGAGGTGATTCAACAAACGGTAACTGATGCACTTTATTAATAAGACAAGAGTCACAAGACAAAGTCAAAACTTTATTGTTGTGCTTAACAATAGGCAACTGAAAATGCGAAATAATAAAATTGTTCGTCCTCAATGAGGGATGCCCTAAACGAGCATGCCAAATGGTATTAGTAGCCCGAGTGCCAAGGAGAACAGACGACGCCGAAGGTGGAGAAAATACTGTTGGAGACTGGATTTTATAAACACCATTTTTACATGTGCCCTTGGCCAGAATCGCCCCTATGACCTGATCCTTAACATAGAAATAAGTTGGATAAAATTCAAGGGAAATACCATTATCCTTTGTAAACTTGTGAACATATAATAAGTTTTGCCGAGCAGTAGGAATCGGTGGGCTTTGAGCATGATTTACCGATGCACTGAATTTTAGACAATAGGGAGCAATATGGCCAGGTGTCCCACATAACTGACAAATAACCATAGATATGGAATTGGGTGAATAACTGGGAGCAGAATGGTGATTGTTACCATTGTTGCATCCAGAGCCACAACCGCGAGGAGAGTAGGAACCGCCCCGGGGATGTGGCTGGTGAGTGCTGCGACCATAGCCTCCACGGACAGAGTGGTTGCCACCGGAATTTGGAGGCCGAGATGGCTGTTTGGAGGTCTGGGCAGCGATGTTAACGGTGGAAACAAGAGAGGAGGATGCAAAATCAAGACGTTTGAGGTAATCTTCGTGAGCAACAAGAAGGTCGTGGAGTTCCTCGAAGCGCATGGAGGATTCCCACGCACGAATAGACGCAGCAATTTCTCGATAAGTTGGGCCTAAACCATTGAGCACATATAATGTTAAGTCGTCATCGGAGATAGGCTTGTCTATTATAGCCAACTCGCTAGCCTTAGACTTTAGTGATTGAAGAAATACGCTGACAGATTGACTTCCAAGATTGGCACAAGATAATTCGTCCTTTAAGTGCATGACCCTGGTGCGAACATTGGCAAATAAATGGGTTAGGACGTGCCAGGCATCAAATGACGATGTGGCAGAGGGGACAAACGGGTGATAGGGAGCCAAAGATGGCAGACAAGAGGAGTTGATCCTGTCTAAACCAAATAGAGAATTCTGGGGAGGTATCAACATCGGAGCCTTTGGGTGGTGGTGGGAGGCTGCCATCAAATCCAAGAAGGTCATATCCATTAAGAAGAGCTACCATTTGTGCCTGCTAAGAGGGAAAATTGGAGCTGGTTAATTTGACAGGGAGATGTTAGTGGGCAGTTATGCTGACTGGCAAATTGACGGTGCTGTGTTGTTGAGTATTTTGATTGATAGTGCCACTGGAGGAGTGGGTTGAGTCAGCCATTGAAAAGAATAGTCAACAACTTTGTAATTTGTATAAAGGATAGTGGGACAGTGCAAGGTTATGATTGGTAGGAGATGAAGTGGTTGGTACACAAGATGAAGAGAAGTGATTAGTTGCTGCTTAGGGTTGAGTGGTGGTGACGACGCAGGGATGAGGTTATGAAAGAAAAAGGAAGAATCGGTTGTTTGGCTGATACCATGTAGAAACAATTATTTAATCTGGCTCAACTGTATTCCATTGATGTATCAATTTTTATACAATACAATACATTAATATAAGGAAAGATCTCCTTTAAATGTAATAATATCCCTATGATTTGGCTAATTTACGTATGAGAATATATGATAAGATATTGTAGAATTATGGAGGATATTCTTTGATATCAAAGACAAATTATGACTATCGAATCTTTATTTCAAGCAGATCGCAATTTTGTTGTTGTGCGCAAAAGCTTTCGTATATATGAAAATAAGCATATAAGTCATATATCTATTTTCGGCGAGATCGATCTATGACTGCTCTAATACCACTGTTGGAAAATCTAGCAGTAAATCAAATAACGAGTCGTGTTTTCGATATACCTGATTATACCTGTTGCAGCGAAAGTTTGATTTTCCCCGGATCGTTGAGCCAGTCTACAAGCCTCTTAGATATTGAACTCTCGTTGGTATTCAGTAGATTACTACTAGAGTAAAATACCTTTTAATACAAACTTTAAACCCTTGGAGTCGTTGATGATGCTCTAAGAAGGACGAACCATGTTACGAGAACGAGAGACATAATACTCAATTGTGTGTCATATTTTTTTGGTGTGAAACCATATCGTGGGAGAAAGCCATATTGTTCAGTTGAATCTATTGGGATAGATACCATATATTTATAATATATCTCATGTCTATCAGAAAAAGTTTAACTCAATGCGCACATCTTATCTAATAGAGTAAATTCAAACGCATATCTATCAAATAGAGTTTGAATCCAATTGCATATGAATGTATCTTGGGTCACGGGCCACAAGTCCGATCCATGCACATAAAGATACTTATTCAATCTGAAATGAGATAGGAAACATCATAAAATAACTGAGAGGAGATCATAATCTTGCCTGATTGTCAGGTATAAGAGAACTATAGAATTCGGGGCACAAATCTATTCGCTTGGACGTAGAAGCAGAGCTAGCTACAGAACCATTGGTTGTTCTAGAAAGCATTAACACATACTCTTTCTACACCCTATCCAACACCCCTTCTGATAATCTCTCCATTTATTTCTCAGCATATCCACATTGACTAATTTTAAATTCAAAATCAACTATTTAATCAGAGCCCACAAGAATGTTTTGCTCAAAAAAGTTTTTCTTATCCATAATTTGGTTAAACAACACAAGCAAACATATAATGATAATAACTTACGTATTGACTGATTATAGTAAAATGATTTAGAAACAGTGTTCTTACATCAATAGAGTTATTTCTTCATTGTGGGATTCAAATCTTTGCACAAGCTTGGTTTGGCATGTTCTTACAATTCCTTGGAACAACCTTCTTGAGATAAGCTCTGGAGTTTCTCGAGTAGGCTCTGCAAAATGCATGCTTTCTTGTCAAAGTTGTCGCAGTTTTTAACTGTAATTCTTGATTTCTTTCTCAACTCCTCAAACTTCTCTTCTAAATATTCAATCTCCTCCTCCAAAACTACCTCCGCATTGTTAGCATAAATACCCTACAAGCCAAACGTTGGCCCAATGAGCTTTATATTAACCCTGGCCCTAATTAGCTTTTACAACTATAAATATGACATTTGTATCAGAAGGAAAAACGACCTAATCACTCTCAATCAATTCACGCTCTCTAAGAGTTCATACCAAACTAGCACTGGTGCTGAGCTTGTAGATCTGGTCAGGTTGGTTGGACTCGAAGGTCACCGCTATCAGATTCACGTCGGTGAACGGTAATTCTTTTTCGTGCATTATTCGATTTATGCATTTTAATATATGAATCAGGCGCGATCAATCGTCCCCGGGTCAGATCTATTTATTGTATTATTTCCGCTGCGTTTGGATCTGACGCCGGGGTACGGAATCCCAACAGTGGTATCAGAGCCAGGTTGTGCTTTGATTCATATATACAGTAATTAATTTTATTAGATCTTTTCCTGTCGATAATAATCATACTCAAATTTTCAGAAATTTTGGATCCGGAAAAAACGTAGAAAATCAGATTGAAAAATGAGTTTTTTTAATTTGAGTCCCAAAATTTAAACCACCACCAATGGCCATCACCGGAGAAGCACCGGCGACCGGACTTTCGCAGTACGCGGCGAACGTGGCGGAGAAGTGTTCTCCGCCGTTGGTATTTGCTTGCAACCGCCTCTGCTATTGTCTTGCGACTCCATGGCCGTGCAGCGCACAAGAAAATCGCGACCAGGCTGAGTGGACGGCGGGGCGACGACACAGGGCAAAGTTGTTGCCTCTATGATTGCGTGTCGCGCCTGTTGCTATCGGCGGCGGAAGGGTTCCGCCCGCGCGACGAGCTCAAATATCGGGAGGTTTGCGTTGTTCCAGATCGGAGATTGCGACGCCTCATGGAACTCGCCACGTCGGGATCTGGTCGGAGCGACGACGTGAAGCTGGCGGCTGGAGTGGCGGCGTGGAGTGGTGGCGGCTGTAGAGAGCCTAGGGTTTATGAAACCCTAGTTGCTGAAATCTTGGGGAAGGAGATGAATAGTTATTTCGAATTTTATTTAAAAAAAAATAAGTAATATTTTTTTTTGATAAATCCGAAAATAAGGATTATTTTTGGGTTGAAATTGTATCTCTTAATTTTTGGATCCAAATTGTTTGGATTCCATAAAATTTTTGGGTCATTTTAAATGTTTTATCCGGATATTATTTTTGAAATAATAAATCATAATACTTAATTTATTAAGAATGTGATTTTTAATTTATTAAGTGTAAAATGAGGATTTTAGAATTAGTTGAAAATTTAATTAATTGTAAATTGAATGAAAATGTTTCATTTAATTAGTTAATTTTATTTTTGGCTAATATTATGATTTGTAGGTAAAATAGTGATTTTACCAAGTAACTGAAAATTTAATTAACTGACAATTAAATGAAAATGTTTCATTTAATTTGTTAATTTTATTTTCGATTATCATTATGATTAAAAGGTAAAATAGTGATTTTACCAAGTAAATAAAAATTTAATTAATTGGAAATTAAATGAAAATGTTTCATTTAATTTGTAATTTTATTTCGATTGATATGATGATTAAAAGATAAAATAGAGATTTTACCAATTTATTGAAAATTTAATTAATTAGAAATTAAATAAAATGGTTTTATTTAATTTATTAATTTTATTTTCAATTAATGATGTGATTAGAGGGAAACGATAGAATAAATTAATTATTTTGATCTAATTACATGTGATGTAATTAGTACAATTACATATGATGTAATTGTTTAGTTTAATATTTAATTACATATGTTGTAATTGCATGATGGATGATTACAGGCCTTGACCAATGTGTTTAGGTGAATGTTTAGGTTTTTATTGTTTCATTATTATTGTGATTTTGGTTATCGGGCCTGCGAGTCTGCTCTCTCTATTTTCTGATGTATCCACCCCGGATTTGTATCCCTATTCTCTTGTTTGCACGATTTAAATGTAAAATCTTTAGAATTAGGGGGAGATCGAGATTGAAGATGGAGCATCAAGAATCAAGACTTGTATAATGGAAGCAAAAATGTAATAGGATTGCACTGCATCACGTTAGACAGACTTGTGATCCACGTATGGCTCACGTGGATCAATTAGAAAAAGGCCATAATCGTCCATATTTACTTTTATTATGCATATGATGTATGATAAATGTTTGTTTGTATGTTTTATTAGTACATATGACTGCATGAATAAAACATAGTTGCATGAATCTGGCAAACAAACAAACGAGTACTTGGTGAGATTTGAAAATTATTAAATCCCTCTTTTGAATATGATTCAAAACTTTTAATATCAAATTGCTAAGGGAGCTCAAAAGGGTTTGTTGCTTCCTGTCTTCCATCAACAGTTAAGCCATGAGACGCTACTTGTGTCATATTGTCTTACTCACCCACGTGGGGGCATCTGGCATGGGAAAGCTGTGCGTTTAACTGCCACTTAATTAAGGGTGTGGTTATGTTAACCTTATAGATTACTCACCCACGTGGGGTCTTTTGGGCGTGACATTTCCATCCGTGGGATGGGTTAGTTTGACGTGAGAAGGCATAATTGTCCTGCCCACATAGGGTTATGCCAATCGCGAGACAAATATCTTGGGGGTTGCATATGATGCAATTGTGATCTACCTTTAGTATCATGAAGCCGGTGGGCCCACGTCCGGGGTTTTCATGAGCTAGTTGGACTCCAAGCCCACTAAGAAAATATGATTTTCCATTCATTTGTCATGAGGGTGATGAATTCGAAAAATTTAGTGGGAGCATTCAATAACTAAAGTCCATAGTTTTTGAATTAATTAATAATCAGACGGTTTACTTATATTTTCTGTTTATTCTCATTATTGTGATTGCCGTGAATCCGATTACATCAAATCTCGATATAAACAAATTAACCACCAGGATTGCCTATTAATTTTAAAATAATGATTGCTTATGAAAAGTTGCTATATACCCTTGGTGGGAGCCTCCTATTGAAGTGTCTCCCGGTTCGTCTCATGAAGAGATTGCCACACTTGAGAAGTGATGGGACGATGATCTCTAGACTAGGTGCTATATGATAGCATCGATGTCACCAATGAGTTTCAACACAGATATGAGAAATTCGTTCACATTGCTGTTATTTTCCAACACCTACAAATGATGTTTGGTGAACAGACGCGATTACTGAGACTCACGATTTTAAAAGAACTATTTTCATTTCACATGCGAGATGGGGCTTCGGTCTATGAGCATGGTGTAAGAAAAATAACTCTTGTTGAGAAATTGGAAAATCTGAATGTGACAAATCCTCATTAACTGGCTGTAGATTTGATCTTATAGTCAAAATGTTGGAAACTCATGTATCCTTGATTCAAAGGAGAAACATGTTCTTCTTGTTAAATCTTCTACAATTGGTGGGAATGATTCAAGGATAAAGTAGAGGAAGGGAAATGGTTTTCAACCTCAAAAGACGAAAAATGATATAGTAGCAACTAAGAAAGGAGAGGCATCTATGTTTTCACTGCTGGTCACTGGCGCAAAATTGTAAGGAATACCTAGACTAGAAGCGTTCTAGAAAGGGTATGTTATATATTAAAATTAAATGTTTCTATTGGATCTACTTCTTTGGTATATGATGCCAGTTCTGCTCACATCTTTGCAAAGAGTTGCATGTGATGTGAAGAAGTAGAGAGCCCTAGGAAGGTGAAACCTACCTGAGGCTAAGCATTGTAGCAAGAGTGTTGCAAAGGCTGTTTGAAATATTTATTTAATATAAAATCTTGAACTGGTTAGGAACTGGTTTGATCAATTATTTATTTATTCTAGATTTAATCATGAACATTGTTCCTATTTTGATAGAGAATGAAATTCTTTTAAATATGCGAATGTGATTTGCAGTATTTTTAAGAATGCGTGTTTTATTGAATCTGCTGAACTTATGAATGATTAGTATGATTATATTCAAAGAATATAAAAAGAATGATAACTTAAATCCAACATATATTTAGCATGTGCTGAATGTCCATTGAATTTGATTCATGTGGACGTATGTGGAGCACTAAGTTTTAGTGCAAGATGATGTTGAGTTATCTTAAAGAGAATGTGATTCTCTCCCAGTAACTCTCTAAAGTTACATATTGGTTGAACATAATTCATACAAATGCAGTGACCAAAACTCCATATACGATATGGACTGAAAAATAATCCAAATATAGATTTGAGATTGTTCTGCTTATGTGAAGCAGCCAGTGTGAGATGAGTTGGATAGTTGATCCATCTTATGTTATTTTATGAAAATTTATATTATCAATTGGTGGCAAAATGTTTGTTTCGCAAGTGCAGTCTTTCTAGAGAAAATATTTCTATTAGAAAGGAATGATAATATAATATAACTTGAAAGGGTTCAAGAACCACAAACCACTAGAAAAGTGAAAACGGTGAAATTAATTAAGTCAATCACAACCTTTGATTTACACACACCAATGATTTGAAAATGTTTCAAGAGCTTCTGATAGAATGAATCTACTCCTTGAAAGTAGTCAAGAAATAGACCATGGATATGACCCGTGGACTTTCAAGGAGGCGATGTCAGAGATTTGGGACATTGGCAAGATGCCATGAAATCTGAAATGGACTCTAATAAGGTATGGGCCTTAGTATATCATCTTTGGGAATTGTTCCCATTGGGTGCATGGATTTACAAGTGAAAGCTTGGAGTGGATGTGAAGGTAGTGACCTTCAAAGCTTGACTGATGAGAAACAGTTATTCTCATAGGCAAAGAGTTGTTTATGAGAAAATTTTCATCGGTTATGATGTTATAGTCTATTTAGATTTTATTAGTTATATCTTTATATTATGAATATGAGATATGAGTAATAGATGTGAACACAACATTTCTCAGTAGTGGCATTGAGGTAGAAATGTAGCAGCCAAACGTGTTTACAACTTCTTGGAGTGAGAAAAATGTTTTCAAACTCCAGAGGTCCATTTATGGGCCTAAGAAAGCATCCCGAAGTTTGAACTTCCGTTTGATAACATCATCAAAGTGTTTGGTTTTGTTAAAAATCCGAAAGTGACATGTGTGTGCAAAAGGGTTAGTGGGAGCATGGTTACATTTGTGATGCTTTAAGTTGATTATATCATACTCATTATGAATTGTATTGGATTAATCAATTAAAGCATGATTATCTACTAATTTCTCCATGTAAGATTGGGGGAGCGTCATACGTGTTTAGCGTAAGGATCTATAGGGATAGAACTAAAGGATGCTTGAGATATCTCAATCTACGTACATAAACACTGTGCTAAAAGGGTTTAGCATAGAATAGTCGAAAAAAATGAGTTACTTCATAATATGTCATAGTATTCATCTCTCGAGTCAATAGGTTTTAAGATTGACGAGGAGAGAGAAAAGATGACATTGGTACCTTAAATTTCTACTTTAATAGCATAATGTATGTTATGTTATGTACTTGGCCTGATGTATGTTCTTAGTGTAATGAGCAAACATCAGACAGATGCCGGTGAAGATCACTGGAAAATTGTGAAAATAATCCTCAAGTGCTTATGAAGAACTTAGGATATGTTCATGATTTTTGGATCTGTAAGTGGAGAAATAAAAGTTGAAGCCTAAGCTGATGCTGGTTTTTCAGTCGGATGTAGATGATACCACAATGATGGTGATGTCTCTTGGAAACGTTCCAAGCAAAACACCACATTGGATTCCACCACTGAAGCTGAATACATTGCAGCATACGATGCAGCAAAGAGGCAATTTGGATATGAAATTTCATCCAAGAGTTGTGTGTAATTTCTAGTGCAATTGACACAGTCCTTGGTACTGTGACAACATTTGAGCTATTATGAATAGCCAAGATCTCATCAGTATCCAAAGATATATTGAGAAAATACCATCTAATGAGATAGATGGTAGACGCGACATTATTATCGAGAAAATCGCTTCAACAGAAAAATATAGCGAATCCACTGACAAAGCCTTTACAACGATTGGTGTCTGTCAGACATCTTGGGAAGATGGTCTTAAGACACATGAGTAGTTGGCTTTGGGAAAGTGAAAGATACTGTTGTCATACATGATTAAGTAAATCAATAGTTGATTGATTATACTTGTAATCTTATTATGACAAATCTTTGTTTGAATATTAATATATATGGCACTTCTTCATCTGTTTACCCAGCATCTTGATGCATTGATGAAGTCCTTGAGATTGCTATAGTCCATAGAATGGGGTTACGCATATGATGGTGACCATGAAATACATTCTCGACTGCGATTTCTAAATGTTCCTGGTCGATGAGCCTTCGAGAATGGGATATCGATATATGCTCGTTAGAGACTGGTATTCATGATGTGTCTAGTGTAGTGCGTCGCGTTTCATCGGCGTTGGCTTGGAGAAGTCAGCACACATGAATAGGTGCTCATTAGGAATGAGTTCACTGAACGACCCTATTCGGAATTCTATAAGTGGTTACCATTTGTCGAGTATAGAATTCCTAGTCATAGTTGTGCACCATTACTCCTCATGACCCGAGGCGTCATTGAGGTCTTGATAGATAGCCGTGTACTTTGATTTAATGACTGACCACATGCGGGTCATAAAGTTGTTATATTGGGTATTCAGTGATGCTGTCAGAGGCCTATGATTGTCATTGGGGATTCACCGCTGGTCTTGATGAACCAGGATGTCCTATGTGTTTTTCTGTATATGATTCAAGGAATCTCTAGCCAGAGTGGGTAGTGCTTGTGAAAAATGAGTTTTTCATATACGCACACAATGAATCATATAACGTGAAACAAATGCATAGTTATTGAAATCATAAAGGGTCTCGATCAACCAATGCCCTTGATTCAATCGGGACATATTGAGTGAAAGGAATGTACTGCACGCTAACTATGGCTGACAGGTTCTCGTACGTTGCTAGTCATTTGTATCTAGGTCTTCGTGAAGCGCAGATGCTAGGCGCTACCCACGATCGGTAGGTTGTTGCTGGAATTATATTTCGGCCATTGTCTATTAAAAGAGTTTAATTGACAATGAGGCATTCAGGGTAAGCCCAAAGAAGTTGTTTGACTTCTAAAATCACAAAGGTTGTGATCCTACTGCTATGATACACTTGAGCCTCACTGGGTCACAATCAACCGGCCGCCGATCTATTGATGAGAATTGAGACTTAAATGTTAAGTGCTCAAATTGAGTGATTTAGAAGAGATGAATTTAATTTTTGAAAGCTCCTCACTTTAGTGGAGTTTCTATATTTGAAAATGTTTCATCTGTAGAAAGTTCTAAATTAAAACGTTTGATATATTAATGTCTCATAATTATGTACATTAGTAGTACATCAAGTTATTCAATAGGATTGAGTTACTTGGATTATGAGTTTGTAGTTTTGTTTTGGCTTTTGGGCAAGTGGGAGATTGTTAGGATAAATACCCTACAAGCCAAACGTTGGCCCAATGAGCTTTATATTAACCCTGGCCCAATTAGCTTTTACAACTATAAATATGACATTTGTATCAGAAGGAAAAACGACCTAATCACTCTCAATCAATTCACGCTCTCTAAGAGTTCATACCAAACTAGCACTGGTGCTGAGCTTGTAGATCTGGTCAGGTTGGTTGGACTCGAGGGTCACCGCTATCAGATTCACGTCGGTGAACGGTAATTCTTTTTCGTGAATTTATTCGATTTATGCATTTTAATATATGAATCAGGCGCGATCGATTGTCCCCGGGTCAGATCTGTTTATTGTATTATTTCCGCTGCGTTTGGATCTGGCGCCGGGGTACGAAATCCCAACACGCATTCCCTTCAAAAATCTTTTCTTTGCCCTGAAAATTAACAGAATAAGATAAACACCATCCAAGTGAAAAAGAAATCAAGGAAAGTAGGAGGAAAGGGAAGAAGGAATATATGATGCAGGGAATCAAAATTACACAGACGTCCCTCTAAGGCTCTAATGTAAAACCGTCAAAAATAAAAAATTTTGCCCTCTTGATATAATATTATCAAAATATTACAGATACACCCCTACACTATATGTAATATAAAATTATATGTCAAATAATTATTTACTAAATATTTTAAACTATAAACTAGTTTTCATATTAATGATAATATTTTAAAACTACTTATATATAAAATCATTCAAAATTAATTAATTGTATTATTCTCATAGTATCATATCTTTATTTGGTAATTATGATGATAAAAATAGCTTGTAATATCAAACACATCAACATTTTTACCATATTTAAAATAAGTTTACCCAAATATTTTAACATCTTATTGTTAAACTAAGACTTCACAATTTATGAGCTATTTAAAATAAGTTTAGTCAAATATCTTTTAGGCAATTATATGTTTAGATGTTGAATTTAAATGATACGTTTTAGGCCATGATCTTTAAAGACAATATATATTTAAATGTTACGTTTTAGGCCATGATCTGTAATGACAATCGATATTTTATCGAATCAGTTATTTTATCGAATCAGTTTGTTCGATTTAATGTAAAAAGCAGTCAGTTCGGTTTGCTGAAAAACAAATTCCGTATTTTCAATTTTTACAAATTCGATTTGATTTTGACCGAATAGGCGAATACTCACCCCTAGTTGAACTCGTATTTGGGTAGTTTGTTTTTAAAATTTATATTTTTATCTCGTTTATCAAATTATTTATCAAATGTTATTTACATTTTAAACCACTCATTGAAAGTACGGATATTATACATTATCTAGTTTTTACGGTATTTTTTGGCGAACCAATATTTATTAATTCCGAAAATGGCAATCGAATGTGTTAAAATTTTTCCTTCAAAGTTCACAATTTTCAACAATGTGCCCTATATGATTGATGTCATACTTAGATAACTGAATGCTTTGCAAGTGAGACCCAGCATTTTGTTACACCAACTGCCTTGCTAGAACAATAATATTTGGTGGAAACGGCAGGAACAATTTTTAATTTTGATATATTGTGTGGCGTCATGGCAAATTTGCTTGTGATCTTTAGACAAAATGCACTGGTGCCAAGAACATTTCAACTCGATTATGTTTGTGTAGTGTCAAATGTGATAGATTCATCCATTCATTGGGAATATTCCCAAATATTTACACTCAACATTATTGAGAATATTCGCAATGAAGGAATGAATCCACCCCATGGGATAGCCAATAACATTTCAACTCCGTGATGTTACCTAATTTGTGTAGCTAATGTTTTCTCTGTTAGTAATTGCATCGATGTTTCTTTCTTATTTTTTTTCCTTTCTTATTATATATCAATTGCTTTTTAACTTTTTACGTAATGATGTAACCAATCCAATGCAACCCTTCTAAGTTCCATGTTTCAAATTATTTTTGTTTTTTCATTGAAAAAAATTCTTTTAGATTAAATTTTTTAATATATCGATTAAATAATTTTAATTTAATTAACCTAAACCTTTTTTAGTTAAAATATTTTGAACCCAATATAATGGATACAACCCCCAAACCATTCAAGAAATTTGCAACACTTGAGTGAATTGAGCCATTTCAAGCACTACTACCCACGTAGAACATCGATTTGCTATCACATTACATATACTTTCCACCCAAACAAAATCATAAGTACTTGCCAATAAACCCCATAAGAGTAAGAATAAAATATTTCTATCATGGAAAGGGTTGTTCATCTGAATGTTCAACTTAAAACAATATGGATAAGTATGCTGTTTCAAAAGTATACCTGAGGTTTTCTAAGAAAGAACATGAAGCTGTACCAATACTTCCTCCAAAAGGGTGGGGGCCTGCCTGGAGTCAACTGTGTGAAATTCTCAAGAGTATGACCAAATTCAAACATCATGCGCAAGAAATATGATTAGAACCGTAACTAATTGCTTGAAGGCTCGACTCAGACATATTCGTCGCCCATGGACGAGGTCTTTTTGATTCACCTTCTAAGTTGTAGGCATAAGATGGCCATCTAACAATCATTCCACATGGTCGTTTTACACCCATATTTATCATCTTTTGAGTTCTATCAAGAACTACAAGGCTAGAGAAAGTTGAAAAGCTATTTCCAACAAACACATCAGATCTCAAGCAAACTTCATAGTCAATTGCTGATTGAATCAGATAAGGGTGCTTCTTGTATACATCGAAAACACCCAATTTTTTCTTCTCAAAGGGAAGTAACCCTTCCTTCCAACCAGCCATCATAGAGCCATCTTCAAGAAGATCATCCGCTACTGCAAGGTAAATAATAATTGGAGTTTTCAAACCCTCAATGTTTCCCACTCTTTGCATTATCTGATCCTTACTACTACAAATTTCACTGATATTTAATCGGTGCTCCAGCTTTTTGCAGTGAATCATCCAGTCCTTTTCAATTCTCATGTGAACTGCTGCATATGGAACCGGCTGTGACATTGAATTGAGTCCATTAATTTGAGATGAACCAACTTCTCTGCTTACTTTTAATCCCATGTCTCTGATTTTAGAAACAACCTTATCAGCTTCTCTTGATATATCTTCCCCCAGAACTAAGCACTCAAAAACCTTAGCATAATCTTTGACCGGCCAATGGTCATGCCACAGAAAAGGGTTCTTACCTACAATTCGAATTATTTCGTATTCATCGAATGGATGCTGACTGAAACGTCTCAACTGATATAGATCGTTGTCAATGGTCCATCTCCTTCCACTTCCCTTCCGAAGCTCAGGAACGTCGGTTCTGTTAATAACTTCCGAGTACCGACTCAATTGGACAAACCCCTTGCAGAGAGAATTGAACTTCTCAAACTGGAAGATCTTATCAAATGAAACGGTTTTCAGCAGATCCACCTCTTTGTAAAAAAGTGAGGCACTCAAGCTAGGCATCAAAAGTGTTCGATTTAGCATTCTTGCGGTTAAACAAGCTCGTGCCAATGCAATTTTTTGATTATTCAAGCCCCATATGATCTGAGGAACCTCTAAAAACTTGGATTTCCCCCCGACAAAATCTGAATTCAACGTCAATGGCTGATCTTTGAAAGCAAAGAAATTGATGTGTTCAATGCCGCCAAAGCCTGAGAATCTACGAAGACAAACTGCTCTAAAAACCAAAACAATGACAACCAAAACCACACATTTGCAGGCCAGGGAATTCATATGCAGTCTAAATAATCTCAAGTGCTTGAGATGTGACAAGTCCATTTGAGTTTCTGTCTTCAGGTTTAAGAAATCAAATCAATTGAATATCAGTCTCTGGTTCTTCGAGACCATCTTAAACCCAACAAATTTTTTCATATCCCAATAATTTCAATCACTTAAATCAGTGGAAACTATCAATAATCGAGTTCATTATTTCCCTATTCTGGCAGGCAGAAGAAGTGGCCAATTACAACCAACCAACCACCAATACGGATCGATGTCGATGATGTCGAGAGAAGTTTTAGAAAATAAAGATAAGTATAAAAACAGTAGAGAAAAGAACTAATTCTTTACCTTGGCAAAATCGACATTTTGCTCAGATCTGATACATTATTTCTTATATTCACAAAGCCCAGAAGTGAATGACAAAGGGAAAAAAAAAGCTATTTTATCCAACCCCAAAAAAGTCTCTCTTTCAGTTAAAATCGCGAAACCTTTAAATTCAAATGTATTTAATCGTACTCGTTGAAAGAGAACCAAAAGATTGATGCATGCAATCTTTGCCGAAGAGGAGCGGTGTGTGGATGTACGCACGGATAGTGAAAGGGCTGTTATAATGATTCAAAATTGAATTAAAAATCTGACCTTTTCCTGAAACAAACCCCGTGAATCCAATATTGTTTTTTGATGAATAAAGCAATTTCAAACCTGGAGAATCCCAGATGCTCAATAGTGGAAAGGAATCCCAAAAGCAGGCAAACACGCGTCTGAATCATGACAGCTCGTGAACGACAGTATGTGATATATAGGCTACTTTAAAAAAATAATGTCAAAAAAAAAATTTAAAAATAATGTTTTTTTTTTTACACGCGAACTCTCTTAACAGTAAGAATCGTA
Organism: Haberlea rhodopensis; assembly: GCA_907163345.1. Classification (NCBI taxonomy): domain Eukaryota; kingdom Viridiplantae; phylum Streptophyta; class Magnoliopsida; order Lamiales; family Gesneriaceae; genus Haberlea; species Haberlea rhodopensis. Next base: position 6,838,847 of record CAJQUN010000004.1, on the reverse strand, counting down.
ATTCGATTTGCGATTTTTACTGTTCACTTTTTTTTTCTTCAAATAATTCAATTTGTAAAAAAAAATTTGATGATACTACTTGGACTAACAACCTCTGAACAAATTAAGAGAAGGTTTTCGAAAATCAAATACAAGATTAAAGCAAAATTCTCGTCTCGACATTCTTCGTGTTAATCCATTTCAGTTCTCGCTTGCCTTTTATACACATACAAGAAATATTTTGTCCAACATCTTTTAAATTAATAAATAATATGTATATTTATTAGCTACCAAATTAATCAATTGACTCCATATAACCATGCCCCGCCTGTTCAACATTTCTACCGATATTTGAGAGGCTTGATGCATTGCTTTTGGTCAAGTAGATCAGTGAGATTATTTTCATTATCTGGTTAGTTGAATAATAATAGGAGGGGATTATTTTCATTACACAACAAGCCCAAAAAAAAGTCTTGATTAAGAATATTTTTTTATTCAATTCAAACGAGTTAGGATAAGAAACTAAATCCTCGTTAATTTGAACCCTAGAAGTGTCTGTCTGTAGCCTAAGGTTCAACTCTCACTCTTTTACCCCATAGGTGTTGAGTTGACTTGAAGGTTCAGATTGTGATGACACATGACCTTCAGCATTCGCTACAACTTGTACGTCCTCAAGGAATGCATCGTTTGCAACACCTGTACATTTTTGCACAGTTGAAGATGCAGCCTAGAGGATAGGCCCCTTCAAGATTTCAAACAAGCGTTCTTGGGCCTGAAGGCAAACTCGTATATGACCAGAAACTACGTCCCGATCTGCCTGTTGTAGTCGTCCTGCGACCTCAGCATTGAGACAAATAGTCCCAAAATCTCGTTCCAGGATCTCCTGGTTTTCCCCGAGATGCCTAACTCGTTTGAGGGTATCGCTAGCAATGTGTCCCTCAATCTCGTGTTAAGAAATCTGCAAGAACATTTTTATCAGATTTCACAATGATAATATCATAATCATAATATTGACATTCAGCTTGCCATCTTAAAAGTCTAGCCTTTTCTAGTTTTGATTTAATTTTTTTTTTCAGAAAAGATTTAACACTAATATTGTCTATTTTCAAGATAAACTTCTTTGCAAGTAAAAATAATGACATTTTTTGAAAGCCTTTCGAACTGCAAAGAACTCTTTCTCGTTGATGTGCCATCTGATAACTTCGCTGCTGTCAAATAGACCGCTGCAATATCTGCATTGCACTTCTTCATCTGGTGTGGCCTTCATAAGGACTGCAACCTACCAATGATCACTGTCATCTGTGTATAATACAATTTCATCCTCATCATTTGGAATTGCAAGCTTTGGTAGTTGCCTGCAAACTTCGTTAAACTGTTTGACAGCTTGTCTGTGATATTCATTTCACTCGAACTTAATATCTTTTTTGAGTAGTGGACTGAACATCTTCCCGTGGTTTGCTAGGTTGTTGATGAACATCTGATGTGACTAGAAATAGACACATCTATTGCGCTTAATTATCTATGATTTGGTATATTTTGATTGATAAATTGATACATATGCTACCTAATCGTATATTTGTGTAAATGTAGGGAAATGTGAAGAAATCAGGCTAAAATGATGAAAGAATGACTAAAGTTGAAGAAAAGAGGAAAAAACCAGAATCCAAGACATATGTTGCTCCTTTCTATTCAAATTTCTATATGTTCGAGCCATGTTTTGGAAATGTGGTCCATATAAAAGTTGTAGAACTTTGAGTTATCTTCGCGTGGACAGCTGATTCATCAAATTCGAAGTTTGTACGAGAAAGTTACGGCCACAATACGAAACTCGCCAGAAAAATGGAAAATCAGGCGTAAAGACGCCATTTCAGGCGTACCTACGCCAGTGCTACGGGAATTTAGGCGTAGTTATGCCATTTTAGGCGTAATTACTCCAATAGGATTTTGGAAAGTGAAAATTTTTGATTTATTTCCTTCCCACATGGATTCTAACCTACTCCATCAGCCTCCCTATACATATATGGACGAAAATCAGACCTTGAAACATCTAGATAGTTATGGTAGAGTAGTTTTAGACTTGTTTTATATTTTCTTTCAATTTTGTTGGAGACGGCTACGAAGATCGAAGCGAAGGCGGGATAGACACCTCGACGAGTGGAGATCGGATTAGTTTTCTTTCCCTTGTTTTTATTTATAGTTTTGTTTTAATTATGTGTAGCTAGTGTTTAATTCTTGGTTGAGGAAGACAAATCCTTGGATTATTTATCTTGGGGAGATTCTTACGCTTTAATTATCAATTTTATTGAGTATCAAGAGTTTTTCTGATTTTATTGCCATGATTGTTGTGTTTTTTTATTAGATTGACAACCTAGTAACTTGCATGAAATCTAATGTTAAATTAGATATCAAATAAGGAATCGTTTGATCCCTCTAATTTACGAAGCAACTAAGATTGATGAATTTCCGCTTGTGAGTTCGTTAAATTCTTAGGGAAAACACTTGACTAGATTAAACATAGACGCTTGGATTATGTTGTTTAGCTTCATTGATCTCACTAGTTCATATGCTATCATCGATTTAAATCTTAATCGCTTGTATTTTGATTGATTGTTTGATAAGGGTTAAACTAGAACGCTTGGGCTACTTAACTAAACGTAAGGTGAGATAGGACTTTCATTATTGGATTAAACGTCCAACGATGAATATTCATATGAAAAATTGAGTCTTTTGTGAATCGATGAAATAGATGATAATTCCAAGGAAGAGTCGACCGATACCAAGAATCGCTTTCATTAGTTTAATCTTTAGTTTTAATTTTAATTAGTATAATTCATTCACAACCCCATCTTTTATTCTTTTGATTTTGATTTTCATTAACACAAAGATTCACACCTCCTCGTGGGATCGATCCCTACTCGCGCTACTACATTATTGTTATCAATCTTGAGGATTGAGTGGGGTTAATTTGGGCGTACACGATAAGCGCACACCAATTTTGGCGCCGTTGCCGGGGAGGCGTTGTATATTTTTGTGTTAATATTTTCTCTTTTATTTCTTTCTCTTTCTTTTTCTTTCTTTCTCCCCCCCCCCCCCCCCCCCCCCACCACCGCTACTCTTGTTTGTTAGTGCTTACAGGTTGATTTCTCAAAATTCGGATCTTATCATGGAGGACTATAGGCGACTAGACGAATTGGAGTATCTTGTGCACCAACTTGGCGTAGGGAGTGGACAAAGTGCATACAACTCAAGTTGGAGTGATCATCCCAATCTCAACTATGACAATCAATGGATGAGCCCACCTCCACCTTACATGCAGTCCTATCTACCGCCATACATACCGCAATATTCGCCATGGCCGCAACAACCTCAATACTATACCCCTGGTGAGTCTTTAGAGAATCTTGTTTTAACACTTAATGACAATATTTTGCAATTTCAACAGGAATTCAGGGCTAGCACCCAGAATTTGGGTAACCAAATCGAGCAACTTATTAAATCAGCCGATCAGATAGCAGCACAACCCACCGAATTTATACCCTCCCGGACGATGGAGGCACCACGAGAGAACATGGTTGCAATCGCCTCAAGGAGTGACGAAGAGGTAGGAACCCTGGGGGAGGTGGTACTGATGCCACCCAAGCTAGAGAGGAGACACATGTGCCACTAGAAGAAGAGGAGCTTGCACATCATGCATCTCCACAAGGTATGTCTCCAACAACCCCCTATGTTGAATATGATCATGAACCCTTTGAAGAGAAAAAGGAACCGAAGGTCGAATACTGTGATGAAATGGACATGTTTGACGATTTTTTCTCTGACGATGAGGAGAAGGAAACCCCTACAAAATGCACGGATCCTGGTATGTTCACTGTCCCATGCATGATTGGAAATAATAGAATTGATAAGGCCATGCTAGACTTAGGAGCAACAATAAATGTTATGCCTTATTCAATCTACACCTCTTTAGACATAGGACCTCTTAAAAAATCTGAAATTGCTATTCAATTAGCAAATAGATCTACTGTGCATCCTAGGGGAATACTTGAGGGCGTTCTAGTGAAAGTCGATAAATTGATCTTTCCTGCTGATTTCTACGTACTTGACATGGAAAATGATGATAAAAGCAGTCCTATTCTGTTAGGGAGACCATTTTTGAAAACTTCCAAGTGCATAATAGATGTAAGTGGTGGTGCTTTTACTATGGAGTTTAATGGTGAGGTAGCTAAGTTCAATACTCATGATCCCGTTCATCCTACTACTGATTATACTATTGGCATCACACATCACGTATCACTAGAAAAATCACATACTGTCACTGAGCATGAACATGGGGTAACTACTGATCGACCTGTTGACGAAGGAGGTGTGGAAGAAATTTTGACTGATACTTCATGTATTACTACTGCTTTACCAAATTCTCCTTTTAAAAATCTCAATTTTGAATTGCAGGTACCTGATGTTGAGCTGAAACTTCCTCCTGAACCTCACGATACATCAATAGAAAACGAGGGGATGCGAAAAGGGTTGAGGACCTCCAAGAAGTATAAGGCGAATAGGCATCGCCTTCGAGCTGTCAGAAGGATACTAAGGTGGGAAAAGGTGGCATTGGACACCAAAAATGACCCACCATGAGCACGAGCATTGGAGTCGGGCCACCGACGTTAAACAGAGGCGCTGCTTGGGAGGCAACCCAAGGGGGGTTAGTTTCCTTTCTCCATTTTATTTATTTTTTTTGCTTTAGTAGTTAGATTCTCTTTTCTTGTATTTTTGCCTTACATTGAGGACAATGTAAGATTTAAGTATGGGGGAGGGATTAGTGGTGTGTTATTGCTTTTCTATTACAAAAATTCAAAAAAAATCGAAAAATTTGAAAATTTTAAGCTCATAGTCAATAATGAATGCATGCTTAGAATCACTAGCCCATGATGAAACCTAATTGATATCATGCATGCTTTTGAACATAGGTGAATTGTTAACCTTGGAACACTTTGAACTCTAATGCAAAGTTTACTTTAACTTAGTAGTTGAATATTTTGAGCACATTATTGTCATGGCTTGTGAAGTGTGCATAGCTTAGTGAAGACTGTGTGAACTTTGTAATAGTCTTAAGAAGTCTCTAATACATGCTAGAACTTAACTACATGCTCTTTGAGGCGTATATCTAGACTACTTGCAAACATGAAAGTGATATAGGCAATCTTTGATGTGTTTGAGCCTTTCAAGCCTACCATGTAAATAAAATCAATCTCTAGTACCCTTTTTGAGCCTTAATGTAAAAGAATGGTAGTATGCTAAGCATACTAAAGACCCCCATTCAACATTCCTTGACTAGCTTATCATCCTACCCTTTTAGCCTAAATATGATTTCAATCCATACCTTTTAAGGGAGTATGATGCATTTCATTCAAATGCACTTGGGAATCATTGAAGTATATTTGAGAACTTTATTGTCAAAAGAATGAAATACATGAAAGAAAAGGAATGCCTTGAGGAATTTGAGAAAAATATGACTCCAAGGGGAGCCAATGCACAAAAGAAGAAAAGTGTTGAAATAAACCTTGTGAAAAAGAACAAAGTTGAAAAATTCATGCAAGAAGAGAAGCTTTTTGTGTGCATATCATCATACTCTCTTGTTTGATATATCTTTTTCCTTTCTTTCATAAGCCAATACCTAGGCCAAGCTACAAGCTAATAAAGACCTAGTTGATTCGTGTTTGAAAAGTGGCTAAGATAGTGGAGAATGGTGTGCAAGTGAGCTTATACTTGTGTTAGTGTATGACTTGAACTATTGTGGATTTGCATCTTTTGGATCTATAATTGCATATGACACTTGTTTATGACCACACACACACATTCACTGCTTTGTTGAGTATGAAATGTTTTGGAATTGAACTTGTTCCACTGTTAACTTTTCACCGCCTTTCATTACTATGCATGTTTATAATTGTTGAGGCGTTAAAGTGGGGATAAGTCAATTTGTTATGAATCTATGAGCCAAGCAAAAATTTTCATTAGTTTTGTCTGATTTACTCGAGGTCGAGTAAAGTTTAAGCATGGGGGTATTTGATGTGACTAGAAATAGACATATCTATTGCGCTTAATTATCTATGATTTGGTATATTTTGATTGATAAATTGATACATATGCTACCTAATCGTATATTTGTGTAAATGTAGGGAAATGTGAAGAAATCAGGCTAAAATGATGAAAGAATGACTAAAGTTGAAGAAAAGAGGAAAAAACCAGAATCCAAGACACATGTTGCTCCTTTCTCCTCAAATTTCTATATGTTCGAGTCATGTTTTGGAAATGTGGTCCATATAAAGGTTGTAGAACTTTGAGTTATCTTTGCGTGGACAGCTGATTCATCAAATTCGGAGTTCGTACGAGAAAGTTACGGCCAAAATACGAAACTCGCCAGAAAAATGGAAAATCAGGCGTAAAGACGCCATTTCAGGCGTACCTACGCCAGTGCTACGGGAATTTAGGCGTAGTTATGCCATTTTAGGCGTAATTACGCCAATAGGATTTTGGAAAGTGAAAATTTTTGATTTATTTCCTTCCCACATGGATTCTAACCTACTCCATCAGCCTCCCTATACATATATGGACGAAAATCAGACCTTGAAACATCTAGATAGTTAGGGTAGAGTAGTTTTAGACTTGTTTTATATTTTCTTTCAATTTTGTTGGAGACGGCTACGAAGATCGAAGCGAAGGTGGGATTGACACCTCGACGAGCGGAGATCGGATTAGTTTTCTTTCCCTTGTTTTTATTTATAGGTTTGTTTTAATTATGTGTAGCTAGTGTTTAATTCTTGGTTGAGGAAGACAAATCCTTGGATTTTATTTATCTTGGGGAGATTCTTACGCTTTAATTATCAATTTTATTGAGTATCAAGAGTTTTTCTGATTTTATTGCCATGATTGTTGTGTTTTTTTATTGGATTGACAACCTAGTAACTTGCATGAAATCTAATGTTAAATTAGATATCAAATACGGAATCGTTTGATCCCTCTAATTTACGAAGCAACTAAGATTGATGAATTTCCGCTTGTGAGTTCGTTAAATTCTTAGGGAAAACACTTGACTAGATTAAACATAGACGCTTGGATTATGTTGTTTAGCTTCATTGATCTCACTAGTTCATATGCTATCATCGATTTAAATCTTAATCGCTTGTATTTTGATTGATTGTTTGATAAGGGTTAAACTAGAACGTTTGGGCTACTTAACTAAACGTAAGGTGAGATAGGACTTTCATTATTGGATTAAACGTCCAACGATGAATATTCATATGAAAAATTGAGTCTTTTGTGAATCGATGAAATAGATGATAATTCCAAGGAAGAGTCGACCGATACCAAGAATCGCTTTCATTAGTTTAATCTTTAGTTTTAATTTTAATTAGTATAATTCATTCACAACCCCATCTTTTATTCTTTTGATTTTGATTTTCATTAACACAAAGATTCACACCTCCTCGTGGGATCGATCCCTACTCGCGCTACTACATTATTGTTATCAATCTTGAGGATTGAGTGGGGTTAATTTGGGCGTACACGATAAGCGCACACCAACATCCCCGCAAAATTAACAACTCCCAGAAAACTCCGAAGTTGCTTTAAATCCTTGAGGTCATCCGCATATCCTTGCACTTTCTCAACAATATGATTCTGCAAGATGATTCAAGATTCGTCGATCTCAATTCCAAGGAACTCGATCTGTCTTGTGGCAATTACTGCCTTCCTTTCGGATAGCACTAATCCCTCCTTGTAACAAACATTTGAAAAGATTTCCAAATGTTTAAGATTATCTTTCATGCTTCTTGACGCAATGAGGATGTCGTCAATATACACAAACATGAATTTGAAGTAATCCTTGAAAATATTTTCTATCTTCCTTTGATATATATAGGGAGCATTTGCCAATCCCATTGGTATAACATTCCAGATGTAGTGTCCTTGCAGTGTGGAGAATGCTGTGAACTTTCTGCTATCTTCCTCCATCTTAATCTGGTAGAATACAGACTTACAATCGAACTTAGAAAACACCTTGCAATTTTTGATGATATTTACCAAATGTTCTCTGCTTGGGATAAAATATCCATCGAACTCCCAGATTTCATTGATCCCCTATAGTTGATCAATAATCTTGGCTTTCCTAGTTTAACGTCTCCATGATTCCAAGAAATCTTGGGCTGCTATATGGAGAAACACTTGCTGAATTTGTTTGGATATGACGAATTCATTTTCTTTTCCGGCTTTCACCTTCAAAGTTGCTTTGAGCTCATTTTTGTTCCACTATGACAGGGATCCTCGTTGTAGTTCATCTGAATCTTCTTTTTCACATCCTCTAGAGTGGTTTGCTGTTTGAGGTTAGTTTCAGGTTGTGGAACTTTATCTTGTAATGCCTTTTTCAGTAACAACAGTGTTTCTGGAAAAAACTTCTTCCTCATCCTATTCTCTAAAAGGCATCGTATTAACCCAGTCAAAAGGTTTAGAATTCTTTTCACTAGGACCTCTGAAGGATTGCTTCGCCAAATTTTCGTTGATCCTTCATCTTTGGGTGTCGAAGTTTTCCTTCATCACCACGCTTGCTGCGAAAACTAATGGGGAATTTTCTATGAAACACCCCACTTAGTCTCTGGACAATAATCTTATGATCACAAAGGGTTGTGAAAATAAGCATTCTTGTCTCGTTCTCCTGTGCAAACCTCTTGAATGTCTGTAGGAAATTGTTCCTAGCAGTATATCAGCTCCTGTATCATGGAAATAAATAGGTGGAGTCTTGACTTTGTACCAGGGGGTACCGCTTGCTCCTCCGATTATTCTTTCCGTTGCCTGGACTCTTTCGTTAAGAAAAAGAATCCTCTTGGAAAAGTCTCTTCCGGCCATGGCTGGTAATTTCTCACCAATTTCTTTAGGGAAGATGTCTTTTTTGGCAGTGCATATTCCAGCTCCTGAATCAATATAGGCTGCAAAATATTCTGCTAGATATTTCTTCTATAACATTCCGACGGAGATGCATATTGAGAATTGACTAGTGGTCATCAGATTATGTATCTTTTCCCCTCCACAGTGAATTCCATTCCATCCTGCAATCTTTCCAAGGTTTGCGTTCCTCAAGAAAATCAATCCCAAGAATAAGTTGTTCTAGGATCATACATGCAGTCCCTACAATTGTTAGATCAATTTCACCAATTTGAAGGTTTCCTTGATACCTTCCAACTGTACGTTGTTGCAAATAATATAGGACATCGCAAGGGAAGATATTATTCTTCTCAGTAATGTCAACGATTATCTGCACTTATCTTCAGCCTTCTAGGCATTTCAGCATTCCTATTGTTTTGAATACACCAGGGATTTTTTGAATCCTGCTCAAGACGACTTTCTGTTTTTCCCCGGGATAGTTACTGACCAACCTATCATGTTGGAAAGAAATTCTTCTTCACTCGATCATAAGGATCATGCTTCTGTTAAAAACAGGTTTGTCTTGTATTCTCCTGTCGATTTCTCCAATCGTCGGAGTATTAATAATATCCGGCAATACTGCTTTTGTGAAATCTTTGAAGGTTCTGGGGACTTCAATGAATTCCTTTCTCAAGAATACTTCTAAATGATGAGTATTCGAGAGTGCATAAGACACCTTGTAGGTAATCGAGTAAGGCCTATTCCCTTCTTTCATCAAATCATTTCTTTTTATAAATCTTGATGAAGAGTAAGAATCTTGTTGAAGTCTCGATCGCCCAAATTGTATGCTATTCTGGGATAGATGTTGAAGGCTATCTTTCCAGCACACAAACTCCCTGCAACTGCTCCCAAACAAGAAGCTTTAAGGTTCGGGATTCTATTGTCAAAGATCCCCAGATTAAGTGGCGAATCAATTCATTCCTTGAAATTTACCTTGATAATAACTCTAATGGATCCAATATGAATCCATGAGAGTATTAGCAACTTCTCTTTTGACCTTGTTCTTAATCTCCTGAATTTCACTATAGGGGATTAACTGCATCTCAATTTGATTTCCCGTGAATTCCATCGGGATTGTAAATTCTCCTGTTGTCACCTTATGGATAATCTGATGCTTCCTGCTTTGAAGATGAATCATATCCATGGCTTTTTCCATTGCTCCAATTGTAAATCCATCATACATCTGAAGTTTTGTCACTTCTTTCATGATCCTCATAAGAGTTTTATGAGAAACAGTGGTAGGAGAGAAAAACTCCGCCGGCTCTTCTCTAGTCACGTGTTGAAGGAACTCTCATTCACTTTGATTCTGAACTGGATTCACCTTCATTATCAGAATATATCTATTCTTCATAGATGATTTCATCTGAGGCGATATCCTCAAATTGATATACCTACACCAAATCCTAGAAATAAACAGCATCCTCGAACTCCTTGGTATGCTCGAATTGTCTTACTCCTCGGTTTTGGTTCTCTGGACAATCTGTAGAGATATGTCATTGTGCTCCGCACATCCAGCAATTACAATCTTTAAAATTTTCATTTGCCCGCGTATGAGTGCGCCTGAAAGTTCTCTTCGTTGGTGCTCTGCTAGAACATGATTGATTAGAACCTGTTGACGAGGTCCTACTCTTAGTTGGTCCTGATTTGCCCTGATTTGTAACTTCGGGCTTTCTGCTTTAACCAGAACTTCCTGGATCTCCATGAAGGTCCACTTCTTCTTGAACTACTTCATCGGGCATAAGGATGACTTCAGTGTTTTTTCATTTTCCGCCTTTGGGGGTAGTTTCCGATAATTGTCGGGATATCATTCCCTGTACAACAAAGATGAGTTGTTTTGTTGATTCTTCTTAAATTCTTGTAATTATTTTGGAGTTTTGCTTGATAGCACCACTCCACAAGCTTCATTGTAAGAAATGACATTCTCGTGGCCACCGTCTCTATTTCTTGCAGTGTAAATTCCTGGATAATCATATCTCTCCATGTATTCGGTATTTTGGCAAAGAATAGCTCAGCTGCATCTTTCTATCATCTTTCCTTCCATATATACTCTATGAAGAGTTTGATGTACTCGACTACATAACATATATCATGTAGCTCCAGGCTATATAGAGCTTGTCTATATTTTTTCGCCTTCTCGTGCTCCATCCCTTCGAAGTAACCAACTCCAATGAAACGGATTTTAAAGAATTTAGCCATCTTGTCCACAATTTCTTTCAGGGACTCTCTGTCTAGAACTTCTTCCTTGGTACGTGGGTAGGCAATTCTTGCTGATCCTTCTAGACTCATATTAAGGAGTAATATGAATCATTCTTTGCTTTGATCAAGCGTTCTTGCTGTGATTCTCATTGCTGAAGCCCATTCATCAATAAGACTTTTTGATTTTTAAAATCCAAGATATACATGTTAGCATAAGTCCGTATGGATGTATTTGATCTAACTGAGATTTCCCGTAATGCGTTTAATGTATGTCTGGTCTGTGGGAATGACTCCTTACTCCAACTGGGGGATCTAAGTTTGCTCCAGTAGTAAAATAATCATGGTGGGGCATTCTTTAATCTCCTTCGGGTGGTGGATTGTTTGACCCAAAACTCTCTTGTGGAAAGAAGAGAAATTCCACCAACTTGATTTGTTCTGAAGTCTTCCATGTTGATTCTTTCCATTACTTAGTATGAAGTATTGGATCTACTCGTAGGACTCCAATCATTTTTTCAGTCTCTGTCAAAGGCCTTCGGACCTCATCTGTTTTACCTTTTTGATGTAAAAAGGGTTCCGTTCCATAGGACGTCGGTAACCACCCTCATTTTCTTCTTCCTGTAGGACTTGGCCGTGATTCCAACACTTTGACTTGGGTTTGAACATCTCGAAGGTTTTCAAGAATTTTCTCCTGATATTTAATCATGATTTCCATTTGACTTTGGACCTGATGGATCTGTACAGGGACATGTCCATTGTAAGTATCCATAACGTTGCACCGTCTTCTGAATCTCACTAAGATCTTGGGATATCTTAGACGTATTCGGGTCGATTTCTCGAAAGGTTGGTTCTCCTACCCCAATTGTTTGGTCCGGACCATGTTGGATCATTGGGGTCTGGAATAATGTTGTTGTGTTCATGATGGTCTTCATCCTGAGCATCGAATAACTCGAACTGAAGTTTGAAGTTCATCATGTAAAGGTTCCTCGCTATCTTCTCCAGTTGTTGATACTGGTTACTGCTAGCTGTGGTAGCACTTGTAGTATTTTCCATTTCTGGTTGAAGCGTTTGGCTTCAGCTAGATGTTCTTGATTTAGTTCTTCCAATTTTTGGAAGTACCACATGTATGAGTAACACTTCGAACATTCATTCGGGTCCATATTCTCGTGTACTGTCTCCCCCATTAAAGGATAATATTAATTTTCAAATATTATTTTTGTATTTCCAGAATAATCCTAGGCTCTGATACCATTTTAAGGATCACGGCTTAAAATACGCAAAATGTGCTTAGAATAAGCAAAACATGCCAAAATCTTAAACATAAGGGTAATTTGGTATTATTTTAAAAAATTCTCCAGGGTGTAATTAGAAATGATAAGATGAAAAGGGGTAGGAATATTTGAAGAAATTTAGGTGGGGAGTAAAAAGAAAGTTAAATTTGGGTTTAGAGATTTATTTATAATTTTCCCTTAGAAATTGAGTAATAATATATATACATATATTATATAAAGACAAAATAATATTTATCGAAATTTTTCACTTAATAATAAGGAAGACTTATCAAAAAATTCCTAAACCCAAACTAATGTTAAAGTTCAGTCCCTATTAAAGAAGTTTAATGTTTGCACTCCCTAGTTGTAAACAAAATTATTGCAAGTCCTTACTTTATATAATTGACTAAAATACCCTTATCATCTATTCTTTTGCTTCCCACTTCATTCCTCATCAATTTTTTTTCTTCCCACTCTTCATCTTTCATTCCTCCACTTTTTTTACGTAAAAACCTATTCCCCATTTTTTCTTCTCAACGATTTCTTCATTGATTTGAAGCAAATTCTTCATTTTGCCTCAGATTTCTTTGCCCGATTACTTCGCTAACATGTCTCATTGGGAAACAAGAAACTTGAAATCTTGGTAAGTTCGTGAGTCGATTTCGGAGGAAAATTATATGCACACTAAATCGGTCAGTATTACGGGAAGGTGCGAATGCAACTCCTCAAATAATGTAAGGACCCTAATCCTTAAGTGCGGAATCAAGGCATAATAGAGCTATTATAATAATCAGAGTGTAAAAGAACGTGTTGAGTTTATGAGCTTAAGCATTACATGCCAAAAATAAGGACTACTAAAATGGATTAATTACATTCCAATCAAAAGAATGTGTTTAACTATAGTTCAAGCTACTCCTAGAGTAGACACTATAGGAAGCAATCCCGTCCTTCAAGTCCCAAAAGCATCCTTAACAAGCTCACCATCTCAACCCGTCTAGCCCTTCTATCATGCCAAACGTGTACCTACAAGGACAACCCCCAAACATGAGCAATAATAATCATTCATATTCAACACAATATGAAGATAAAGCGTAAATGCATAATTATAATAAAACACTTCCTGTTTTCCCCATGCATTTCAAACGCTTCCCGTTTGGTTGTCCATGTACCATAACTCATGAGTATAATCAATAGATTATTTTTAATGGTCTAAACATGTCATGACATATACCATCTCATCAATACCAAATACTGATCACCAATCCCTAGTCTGTCCATCACAATGTATTTTAATGCCCCTCGCTTATTTACATGTAGGCGGCATAGGATAATCTCGCTTCAATGGACATGCGGGACTCCCACCCCTCGCCTCACATTGAGCGGCAAATACCCTTTCCTCGCCCTATATGATAACCACGCTCAAATGTGACATGCGGCGCTCCCACCCCTCGCTTCACATTTAGCGGAACCAAAACAAATAGCGGCAAGCATTAAAATCATCAAGGGATGACCACGACTCATGGGATGTGCACCAATAATCATATGCATCTAAAAACATCATGCATAACATGTATTTGCATCCACAATGCAATACCACATATATACTTGCATCCACAATGCATAAACAATGAGTATATAAGATACATGTACCGTTGGGGTGCCCGTACGTCCACTACGTACCTTTCCAAAAGTGGATTTGATATGGCTTCAGTTCCTTGGTTGCGTTGCTACCTGGGATGGTTCTACACAATCACACAACCCCATATTAGAAGCCAAATAATAGCCAAATACCAAAAATTTGACAAAAGAAATCATTTCCCAAAAATCCACAGGCGGCGATCGATCGCTTCCCTCAGGCGATCGGTCGCCTCAAAATTTTCACTACGGCGATCGATCGGGCCAAACATGGCGATCGATCGCCTAGCCCTTGATTTGGCTACTGCCTCTCGGCGATCGGTCGCCTCATTTTAGGCGATCGATCGCCTAACCTTCGAAAAGCCTACTGTCCCATGGCGATCGGTCGCCTCTTTTCAGGCGATCGATCGCCTCGCGCAGAGGCGCGATTTCTGCCATTTTTGCACCAAAATTTTCATCCAATCCATCCCAACACTTACACAATCAAACAACATCATAAATAACAACTTAAACCACCAAAATATACTTCAAAACAAGTATAAATCCAACCCTCAATCTCAACTACAACAACCCAACACAAACCCATTTTAAAACCCCTTCAAAATCAACCCAAACTTAAATAAAACACAACAAAATTAACCATGAGGTATCCATACCTCTTGGGGACCTCAAATCACCCAATATACTCCACAAATCAAGATTTTTGAAAGGTTTCTCTTCACCCCAAAGTTGGAACTCGAAAATGGAGAGAAAGGGGAAGGGTTTGGGTGATGTTTGGTAAAGGTAAAGTGAGAGTGGATGAGGTGGGGTTTGGGTATAAAAGTTGAGTTAATTAAAAATGCAATCCACAACCCATGGTGTATAAAACACCCCAACATGATATTTTCCAAAGCATTAAACCAAATGCACCAAAATATCAATTAAACACATGATTTCTAATTAATTGCTAACCAAGGCAAATAAATCATGCTTCCAACCATAACTCCCAACATACCCAACATGCACCCTGAAATGCTATCCCGAGTCACTCTAACACGTGACTAAGCATTTCCACATAATAATTCCAACACATAATTAATTACCATCATAATTAATCATATAAACTTAATTAATGCACCAGATTGCAATTAATCATTGGGGAATCACAAATAATTACTTTATTATTTATTTTATCTACAACTATGTTGAACATGGGTTGCACTCGAGTCTGACTATCCGGGCCGATAGTTGAAGGTCTCCGCCTTAAAATCGGTGAGGCCAGTTTAAATTTTCTTGATTGTCTTGCATTGTATGAGACTTTAAGTTAGTTTGAATCAATGTGCTTTTCGGTTAATATAGTAAGTTGTCATTGAATGTGTTCGATTCTTTCTACATTGCTTTATATTGAGCTTATTCTGGGTTAGGATGGTGTCATATTGGCGAATGTATTTGAGTGGAATTTGGTTTTTGGGCACAAACAGATCTTAGTGAATTTTGATTATATCCTTATTTTCTAGCTGATTTTGTCATGATTTAGGTCAATGTGAGGTAAATTAGATGATATGAAATCGTGTCACTAATTTTCACCATATTGAGAAAGTTTTAAATGAGATATATTTTCACTTTATGCTATTTCTCTTTATATACACTTATTCATTTGATTGACTGAGCAATTGTTGTATTCTTGCCAACGATATGCATCATTGGTATGCATGTTGACGTCCATGCTAGAGATTCCTTTGTTTATTTTGGAATTGATAATTGTGTTTGGTATAGCTGTTGTATTGAAGAATGTGAGGATGATAAAGAAGGGGAATGGAGAAGCAAATGTGGTTAATGGCAGATGCCCTTAGAATTTTTTTTCCAAGTTGTTGCAAAGGCATATGTTATGTCTTCACTTGCATTTAGAAGTTTGATATAATATTTGCTACTATTTTTTCCCAATGTCCAGGAGGTTGGACTCCCTGCAAATGGCATCACTAGATCTAGAGGGGGAAAGCATGGGGGAATCTATTGTGGGTAAGGAATACCTGGAGAGGGAGACAAAGCTTGTAAAGATGAACTTCAAAATAAAGAAATTATTGGAGGAATCTATTGTTGGTTAACCTTGGCTGTTTTGACATATTATTGGGTTTGTTATAGTGCATTTTACTTGGAAGTATTGTGATATACAAACACTGTGTTGGTCTACTGTTTTTCCGGTTGGGTCGGCTTGTATAAAATTGAGTATGTTCTTCTTGACATGTCCGATTGCTGCTTGGTTCTTATTTCTTCATATCATTTGTGTGGAAGGATTAGGGAGTTTGTGTAACTATTTATGAGATGAAGTTGGCTTGGTTTTAGAGGTGACTTGTGCAAGTATGTTTATTTTGCATTTTTTTCGGCTACTGCTTATGCTTAACAAGGTTGTTCATCTTGTTTATGTCATGGTTATGTGTTAGTTTCTTGTTTATGTCTTGGGTAATGTTATATAGTACAACAAATTATGTTATATAGTACCACTAATTAGTAAATATAGTAGCACAAATTATGTTCTTTGGTACCATAAATTAGCTTATGTAGTACTATACATTACCCAAATTATGTTATATAGTACCACAAATTAGGTTATTCAGTATCAGAAACTAGCATAGATAGTACCATAAATTATTTTATTTAGTGCCACAAACTAGTATATATAACACCACAAATTAGTATATCTATTACCATAAATTAGTTTATATAGTACCACAATTTAGCTTATACATTACCACTAATTAGCACTAATTAGCTTATGTTAGTAACACAAATTAGTATACATGATACCACAAATTATACTATATAGTACCACAAATAAAATTATATATATCATTACTATATATTAAATATATGATAGTGGTACTATATAAGCTAAGATATGAACTATCTATTTCACATGTTATATACAAATCTATGACATGTTATATACAAATCTATTTGTAAACATATCAAGTTATACATAAGCTAATTTGTGGTACTATATAAACTAAATGATACTATATAACATAATCTGTGGTACCTTATTTAGTTACACAAATTAGCTTATGCGGTACTACAAATTACATTTTGTAGTACCACAAATTACATTATATAGTAACACAAATTAACTTATGTAGTACCACGAATTATTATATATGATATAACAAATTACCTTATGTACAAATTACCTTATATACTACCACAAATTAGATTATATAGTACCACAAATCATAGTATATATATCATTACTATATACTAAATGCATGATAGTGGTATAAAATAATCTAAGACATGAACTATCTATTTCACATATTATATATGATAATGATATATATAACTTGGTATATTTGCAAATAGATTTATATATAACATGTCATTTTATGTTCTATAACATGCGAAATACATAGTTCACATCTTCGCTTACTTAGTATCACATTATCATACATTTAACATATGGTAATGGTATATATATATATATATATATATATATATATAACTTGGTATATTTGCAAATAGATTTATATATAACATGTCATAGATTTGAATACAAATGCAAAATAGATAGTTCACATTTAAGTTAATCTTTGGTACTAAATAACTGATTTGTGGTACCAAATATACTGAGTTATGCTCCTATATAAACTAATACGTGGTACTAAATATACTGATTTGTGGTACTATATAACATAATATGTAGTACTATATGAACTAATTTGTGGTCTACAAAAGCTAATTTATGGTACTATATAACATAATATATGGTACTATATATAATTATTTGTGGTACAAAATAACCTAATTTGTCCTACTAAATAACATAATTTGTGGCATTATATAAAATAATTTGTGGTACTACATGTAATGCATAGACATTAATCATCCATGTTTTATTTGATTAATGGGTAATTATGAGATAACTACGATATGCTATGGAATTCTGTTTAAACTGGACCGAGTATGAATTGATGAAATATGCTAAAACTATTAATTGATCATGTTTAAAAATGA
Source organism: Haberlea rhodopensis (assembly GCA_907163345.1). Classification (NCBI taxonomy): domain Eukaryota; kingdom Viridiplantae; phylum Streptophyta; class Magnoliopsida; order Lamiales; family Gesneriaceae; genus Haberlea; species Haberlea rhodopensis. Next base: position 6,820,812 of record CAJQUN010000004.1, on the reverse strand, counting down.
ACTAAACATGATAATGATAGTTAAAGATGAGAGTCAATGAGATAAAAGAAGTGGTGAACAAATATATGAAGTTGGTGTAACACATGGTGATTATGCCATGGATATTGAGTTATTAATTGAGTTATACACAGTGTAGTAGTAAATACATGGAGAGTATGTATTCGATGCATGATAGAACACGTGGAATTACCTTGACATGAGTTATTCCTACATATAAATAGATGCACATCAGATTTGGAATACATAGTTCACCTAACTTCACCTACAAAATCTCTACTAAGCTCCATAAGCACCTTCTCATCTCCTTGGTTGGGCTTGTGTCTTTTCTTGGATTTCACCTTGGAAATCAAGATAGAAAGTTATGTGAAGTGAATTCATAGCTTCTTGGTAATGATTATGTGCTTTGTATACTTGTTTGATGTTGGTGTATGATGAGTTGGAGTTGAATCATGTCAATTAGTAGTTCTTGCTTTGATATGAGTTCTAATGTCACAACTTGAGGTGTAATATGATGGAACCAAGTTCATATGATGTTAGAGAATGTAGTTATCAAGTTTTAATGTTGATGGTGAAGGTGTAGGAGATGTATCATGAGGATAGACATCAAAATCGCCATGTTCTGAATTTGACAGAGCATAGCGATTGATCGTTAGGAATGTAGCAATCGATCGCTCAAATAGAAAGTGGTTAGCGATCGATCTGTAACGAGTACCGATCGATCGCTCGAAGCGAAAACATTTTGTGAACTTAAATAGCTATCGATCGCTAGCAGTGACCGATCGATCGCTAGGGTTATTAAAAGTGAAGCGATCGATCGCTAGAAACGACCTATCAATCGCTAGGATGAATTTGTTGGCAATGTTATATTTTGTGGAAAGTTTGACGGTGAAGCCTATTTTAACATGATATATTGTTTATATGCATGTAGCACCATCACAAGGGATGGGACAGATAGGCGGTTAGTCAATGAGGCCTACACTTATATATGTTGTACATCACAACAGGTACGTGTTGACGTACGAGTATTGAACGCTGATTGATGTGATATTACCTCTATATGTTGAGATTACATTATATGATTGTTGGAATCACATGAGTACACATTCATGTTATTGAGGTTGATGCCATGAGAGGTATGCTCATGTTATCGATATGGCATTTGGTTCTATGGACTCCATAGTCGGATGTGCTATATGTGTGCTGAGTCATACGTTGCATGTGTTTAGGCATTGAATTGGTTGATATGAACATTGCATGTCGAGTATATGAGGTATGGAGGCTGATGGGTAGGTTAGATTTTATCTAGGAAGGAAAGAAATCAAGTTCCCAATATTTCCAAAATACCGCTGGCGATCGATCGCTAGCTATTTTTTTTTCGGCGAAATTACTTAGGCGATCGATCACCACTTTTCTCTCGATCGATCGCTTGGCTCCAGTGGACTTTGAAGATCGATCGCCTAAACCTTGCTATCGATCGCTGCTTCGTGAATTTTGCTGCTCAACTTTCTGTCCATAGGCGATCGATTGCCTCCTCCATGCGGTCGATCACCTCTGCTAAAATTACATTTTTAGCCTTTTCTTGATCTACATTGAGTCCTTATTAGCTCCAAAGCTTTTCTTGATCTTTATTCGCCTTAGTTAGCTCGATTTCTTCGATTCCACCTACAATTACACAAAAGTAATAATTTACAAGGCATATAAAGGTACGTATGCCACAAAAATAACCAAGGTTGTGATGCCCGGGGATTAATGGTGCTAATCTTGGTGTAGCAATAATCCTTAATGGTTTTAATTGTGGCAATTATGAATTAATTGCGGTTTTGGGACTCCCAGAGATTTTAAATCCTGTTTTTGGAGTCGTTGGATCCAAAGGTTGAGATTGTATTCTCACCGTGGTGAAAAACCTTGGAATTGGGTTTTTGGTGGGATCTGGGGTCCGAAGTACTTTGTGCTGGGGCTGGTAATGGAAATAGAGATTGAGAGGTAATTAATGAAAACAGATGATTTTTAATGAGTCATGATGTATTTGTGGAGGACTTGGAATTTTTGTGACTTGGTACTATATATATGCCAAGAAGGCTCGGTGTGTAACCATTTTCCCCTCCTCCCCCTCTCTCCTCTTCCACGCCTCTTCCCCCATTTCCCCAAACCCTCCTTTTCTCCTCCCACGGAAGAATCGAGCAAGGCTCGATCTCGGAGCCGGATTTCTCAAAGATAATCAGGTATTAATCTCCCCCTCGTCCCTATCTTCGATTTGATATTAGTATGGTGGATTTTGGTTAATAATTATGTTGGGTTTGGAAATTGGGGATTTTTGGTAAAAATTCAAAGTTATGTTTTTAGTGTTTTTATGGGTTTTAATGGAGTTTATGAAGTGTTGTGGTTGTTGGTAATTGTTGGTATGAGTTTGGGAAAGGATTTGAGGTGCTAAAATGGTGATTTTCGAGTTTCAGGGTTCTACCGATCAATCGGTAGGAGTTACCGATCGATCAGTCGAATGTCGTAGCCAAAAATGAGAAATCTGGGTTCTACCGATCGATCTAGAAGTTACCGATCGATCGGTAGGGATGAACAGTAACTTTTACAAAAAATATCCTTAAGTTTTTTAGGAGATTATATGGGTACATTGATGATGCATTTGGGAGTTTGATTCATTCTTGGGTATGTGTTGTGTGCTCATAAATAATTATGAGTTATTTTCGTGTGTTAGCACATAATTAATCGGGTCTCGGGACTAAGGCAAGGTTTGATTCAGACTACGGAATTATAAGTTACGTATAACGTACGAGCATAGCATGTTATAATATTGCAATTGTGGAATGCATGGTGGGTGTTACTTGCAATAGATGGATTAATGAAATGCATGGTATATGGTACTTGCTATAAATTGATAGTGAAATGCATGGTATATGGTAATTGCGATAAATGGACATACATTGGGAATCATATGGCGCCGCTTTTGAGCGAGCAATGATGGGGATGTTGTCGCCATTGAGCGAACATCGGTTATAACGTCGCTATTGTTGAGCGTGCGTGGGTTTAAAATGCCGCTATTGTAGAGCGAGCTATGAAATGGAACTATGGAATCAATGGCTAGATATATGTGATATCTATGGTACTCTATTTGACGATTTATCCATATTTGATTGTGAAACTGGTATAGTAGGATTGGTTTTAGTTGATCAATGAGATGATCAACTGGCTTTTGAGAATTTAATGGTTTGGTTATTTTGAGAACATGGACAATACATGGGATCCGGATGAGGATGATACCATCCAGGGAGTATCATTTAAATTCATAGCATTTACATTCTGTAAATTATGAACTGCAATATTATGATTATCGGATTGGTGGTATTGGTATGCTCACTCGTGTGGGGGCTGTCTCTGTTGGGACAGGTGATACAGGTGCAGCAGTGGCTTTGGAGTTGAGCTCGGGCTGTTGATTTGAGGTACTTCCAGGATTGAGGTACCAGAGCTGGTTGAATAAGTAGGTAGACCCAGAGTTGAGATCTAGCGGTGCATGGGCGGTGCTTCCCGGATCGAAGTACCAATAACCGCCTTCGGTAGAGTATCTTATACATTAGATACATATTTATTCATTGGGTGCTCTCATGTGAGTACGTTTTTACGTGTATATGGAATGTATAAATGGGCAATGACTTTCTCTCTTCATTTATTGTTTGCATGCGATTAGATTCGAAATTGCTAAATGAACTAAGAGCATGTTAGTGTATTATAAGGGTGCATGCTATGTAAGCGATCTTGGTTGGGGAATTTGAATATCATGTGGATCAAATGCAAGAAATTTTCTGGACAGTATATGATGTTATACTTGCATATGGCTTTTCCCCCATGATAATATGATTGTATGCACTAATTGCATGGGTTAATACACTAATAGTGGGTTAAAGGCACGGGGGTCCTTACAAAGGTTGTACCCCTCACAACTCAACCAAAAAGCTATACAGTATATGCAAATGAGCTGAGGGAGAAGAACTAGAGTCACCAGCCGACCTTCGATCCATACTGCCAAAATATGTAGAAACACCTTGTAGAGGCAACTTTTATTTACATCAACTGAAAATTAACATTTGCATTTGGTGAGCTGCATTCTCAATGAACATATTCAAATAACGTAGTATTTAACATCACATAAACATATCATTTATATCCACATAAGCACATGAATATACTCACACGATTCATCATAATCTTTACATCAATTCACTTGATTCGTATAAAACGGAATGATGCATATGTATGCCCGTATTCTGTTCTGCACCATCCGTGATCAGGATATGGCCATGGCACTCTGTAGATCCCCTTTTGAGTTCTCAATTAACTCGGGATCGATATTCTTTGATTCTGTAATTCTGAACGTACTCAAAATGCAACATGGTTCAAGATCATTAGTGGCCATAACAGAGTTCTTTAATCTCTTATGAATGCACATGTCATAATCATATGCATAACATCGAAATAATAAGGTAAATAACTTCATATAGATCGTATAACATCACGTCTCAACATGTACATTTCAGAACTTAATTTAGTTCTTGCACGTCATATTCAATTTATTCAAATCCATTCACTAATTCAAGATACTCATAGAACACAGGTCACATACTCATATAAAATTAAATGCCAAGTTATAATGATATACTCACAAGATTTTGTCTGTATCTCGATGATTTTGCTTAATTTGTCTTATTTGTGCCTTTGTCAAGATTTTGACCTATATATAGATCCGATGAAATCAAATGACCATCATTCTTTCATCAATCTCATGTTCACATACACTTTTTAATTTAGGAAAAACAAAAGCTTCAATTCCACTACTTTTGTCACATATCTGTAACAATAAACAATTACCACATAAGGAATTTTTAGCGTTATCTGGATAATTACTAAGTTTTCCTCAAGAAATTAATAATACCATCTAAACACGTACGGAAATCTATTGCAGAATTTATAGCTAATAATGATCAAGATTCGTACTGATATAATGAATTTCCTAAATTCAAAGTATAGGACGTGTTTATTGCAATAAAACAAGGCCACTAACACCTTTGTTTTACATATAATGAACTAAATACTTTAATCTTCCGTATAAGACCTGCTCGAAATGAAATTTATCAAAAGAGAAGTACAGAAATCTATGAAATTTACGCCTTGTAAACCTGTAGCTAGCAGCAAGAGTTTCTGATTTTTTTTAAGGGCTTGGAATTTGAAATTTTCGAAGAACTCCACTTTCCCAATTTTTGTTCTCGTTTTATTTCTTTCTGTTCATTAGTTTTCTTTTTGTTAGTATTTAATTTGGATAACTGATTTAGTCCATTTCTAGGAACTGACAATAGCCAGACGTCAGTTGGAGGTATAGGGAGGTTGACTCATCTTCCTTTTTGTTTTCTCATTTATGTGCTTAAATCGATGCAGGCTCTTTATCTATTTCCTTCTTTTTTGTATATATATGTAAATATATTAACATCTACTCAATATATAATACTATAATTTTTTTAAAAAACTTTATTCACTATCTTCATTATTTCCAATGCACATATGCAATGTCAAAATATATGTCATAATGCATATGCATGATCATGTAAAATTTTCGGGTCATGACAAACCATTTCTACATTCATTTGTCTGCATCCTCTATTCTCCTTTACTTTCCATATCATTATATATTTCATATACATCAGTAATTTCAGTCTATTTCACACAACATACTGTTCATTATTGTTCACTGGTTTCCAATGTTAAATAGAGTTCTTAAAAGAACATTTAACCTCATATTGACAAAAATTAATAACCTCCTATATTACCGATACTTGTTTATTGGCATTCCGACATCCTGATGTCATATCAACTTACTATCAATTACTTTGCATTCTCTATCTCGTACACACAATTATTTTTATCATTAATCTCATCTTATCTCAAGTCCAAATTGTCTTTACAAGTTTTGTTTTTCATTTAATCATTCCATGCTATGAGCTTTCAATCACTTTACAATTCTCACAATAAGAAATAGTTGATAATAGAATTCTTCAACTAAGAGCATAAATCACATTCATCACTCTATTCATCCACTGTAATTATTATTGCAACAATAATCGATATTATGACAACGTCATCTTCACTTAATGAAGTCTTACCATAACCTCAATATTAGTCAAAACTTACTGTAACATAAAGTGTTTTATGACTTTTAATTTCAATGTAATCACCCAATGCATTAATCATAAAACATATATTCCATATCCCTAAATTTCATGAAGTTGTATACTCATCTCGAAGTATTTCAATCATCATTCAATATCATAAATCACTAATTCCTTACTTGTTCATATTGTTACATTCAATAACTCATTTATAATATGAATTTCATTATTTCTCACGTGTCCATGTGTTTCCACCCCGTATAACAATCTCTAACAAAATATTACGATTGAAATCTCAACATCTTTTTCATATAGATACTACCTCATTCATTTCTCGAGTTTCATCTCATAAACAGTCACTTGTATATAACAAACCCATAGCAATGCACCAATATTAACTTTGTATAAATCATTTCATACATGTATGACTGCAAATGTTTGTAATGTGTGCTTTACGTCCTACTTCGATATATATTGATTCTCGACCACTTATGAACATCGGGTGTCATCGGTGTGCTGATGCATGCATCTACAGTCTACACCTGGCGTCTCTATTTCAATTACGAAAATTAAATATATTCCTTGAATACACATTTTATATATAATACATTATATTAAAATAATTTCGGATTCAATCTCCCAAAGATATATTTGTATATTCATCATGTTCTGATCCGACTGTTGATTGACATGTAAATGTCAATTTTCACTCTCATTCATTATATTATTCTCATTAATTAACTTCTAATTAATTAACAAAATAATGTACAAATTGTACTTAATTAACATTATCAAATCTCGGGTATCACATACCGATCGATCGTTGATTCTTCATATTTTCTTTTAGCTACGGTCTTCGATCGATCGATCGGACATGGGTACCGATCGATTGGTCGGATCTTTTTCTTCGAACTTCGTTATTTTTCGCGTCTTCGCCTGGTTAGCTCGTTTGAGTCCTTTTCTTCATTTTTAGCTCAATTCCTCAATTGACATTCACTTGGACTTAGATTCCTGAAATTAACAAATATATACCAAACAACGTAAAATCGCCCGGAAATCAATATGAAAACCACGAGAAACTCATAACAAAATAGTGTAGAAACGACACTTATCAGTCCTCCACCAGGGTGTCACTACTTTAGTAGACTTAAATCTTAAAGTTACACTTTATCTGGATGGTTAGGCAATGGAACGCATGCGATAGTGTAATTTGTCTTGTGAAGACCAAATTCAAATATTATAATAATAATTAGATTTGTTGCATGGCATCCCATTTATTAATGATTAATTAATATCAACAATCTCCATCTTTTGTATTTTTTAAATTTTAAATGTTTCTGCCCCATATTTCTTTTTGTGTTGAAAACTTGTAAAATTTTGAAAAATTGAAGATTGAAATAACACTAGCAGTCAGGGTGTTTATTGGGCCGGACCAACCGGAACCGATTCGGAACCGAACCGGTTGGTCCCGGTTCGGAACCGGAACCGGTTGGTCTGGTTTCAAACCGGAATCCGATCCGGGTTTTACCCGGATCGGATCGGTTCCTGTGGATCGGAACCGCCAATCGGCGGTTCCGATTCCAAGGGTTCTGGTTCCGGTTTCGGAATCGGAACCGGTAAAAAAGAATTTTAAAAAAAAGGAAATGGTGGCCAACGACATTGTAGCCGTTGGCCACTGCCGTTGGGCAACGGAAAAATAAAAAAAAAGTAAATTTTTTTTTAAAAAAATTGCTTCTATAAATACCACATTTTCCCTCTTCAATTTTTCATCTCCAACGCTCTTACTCTACACTCCTAATCTTTTATTCAATTATCTCATTTTCCCATATTTTCACTAATACGATGGCATCCTCTTCTACTGGTCGTGATGGTTCCTCAAATCCACCTTTATTTCAAGAAAATTATGATATTTTTGCCGAGTTTGATAATGCTTATGATGTTGAAGAAGCGGAACACGTTGCAGAACCTGCAGCCCCCAAAAACCGGCCCCCGGCGGGTCATCCGCTACTACTGTCGCTTCGAGTTGCACGAGTAACCGTCCCAAACGAAGTAAGGTTTGAGATCATTTTGACATCGAGACAAAACCAGGTACGGACGAATCTGTTGTTATTTGTAAAATATGCAATACCACATATAATTATAAAACAGGTGGTTCCGCTGGCGGTACCGAAACTTTTAAGAAACATCTAGTTAAAAAACATAATTTTGATGATGTTACTTTACAACCATTAGGTAGAAAACCAACCCAACTTCAAATTAATCCTCAGTCTGGCACTAATATTATCTTAACACCGGAAAAAAAAGATTATTCATTCGTTTTATTGTAAGATGTTAACTTCCCTTTTTGAATTCTGAAAACTTTTGGCGTACTAAAGTGGTGGAAAGCAAACGTAAGACAATATCCAGTCTTAGCCAAAATGGTTAGAGATGTATTTGCAGTCCAAACATCCGGTGTCGCATCAGAGTCGGTATTTTCAACTTGTGCTCGACTCATTGGAGACTTTAGAGTTTCTCTAAAATCAGAATCATTGTGCATGCTTACGCTGCTAAGAGATTGGTTTGATGCTGAGAGAAGAAATAAGAGAGAATGAGGAGTCGACGAGTTCGGCAATGAAAGTTCCGAAAAAGAAGAAGAATAATTGACCAAGACTATACTTATAAATTATGATGAATAATGTATTTTTATTATAAATTTCAAATGATGTATCTTTTATGTTGTTTTTCATATTCAATAAATGATGTATTTTTCCTTTAAGATTTGGGTTGAACGCGAAATCTGAAATAAAAAATAAAAAAATAGGCGTGGCGATCAATCGTCAATACCCGTAAGTTGAAAAAAAAAACAGCATCAATTGGCGATCAAAACGGTTTCGATTGGAACCGGTTTACCCCGGACCAATCCGAAAATTCGGATTCGGGGTTCCGAACCGGAACCAGACCAATCCGTTTCGGAACCGGATTGGTCCGGTTCCACCCAAATGGAACCCGGGACCGATCGGATCCAGTCCGAATCCGGTCCGATCCAACCCGTGAACAGTCTGAACTAGCAATCCCAATAATGGACATATAACTATATTTGCAACTAAGAAAATTCAGATTCATGATAGTTTTCTCTTATTTGTTTTTTGAGCACAAAATATAAATTTGGGACGATTAATACAAAGCCAAAAATAATAACACAAAAAGGAAAAAAAACACCCCATTAATTGGATGCAGATCCGAACCAAATCTGTCACGAACCACTACATATGTCTTTTCGGCCCAACTTTGTATTTTTACAATGTCTCTCTAAAATTATTATTTTAGATATATTTACCACAGATTATTTTTATTTTATTACGTTACATGCAAGTTCTTTTATAATGCAAGGACCCTATGACACTGAATTGAAATATAAGTTGTATAATTAAAATTGTTCTAGAATGTTGGAGGACAACAAGATTTTAGTCTAATGATTGTCATCTATTTTCCAATGTAAGAGATATTGAGTTTGAGTTCTCATCCATCCCCTAAAAATCTTTTTTAAAAAAAAAACTCGCCTAACCCCTACACAAAAACATATTTTATGTTCACACATTTGTGGACATATAAAAGCAGAGTTAGGGATTCCCATTTAACCACCACTAATAATTGAATCACTTCACAACTATTTATTCATTTGTTTATAATAATATGAAATTTAAAAAGTATGGCCCATATTATTTGAACATCTTTCAAAGCTAGCATGTGATGTGATCTTTATATAAATAATTTTGAAGATCAAACAAAACTCAATTTGGATTCAAAATACTCATAAAAAATGCAATATATAACTCCTCCACAGTAAGACAATATTATTTATTATTTTATATATTTTTTGTAGTCAAAACAGTTAACAGTAATAATATTATGTTAGTTATTATAAATTTTATTTTAGTAAAGCAAGAAATTTTAAATTTTATGAATTTTGATAAAAATTGGTTATTATTTAAAGAATCACAGTCGAATATGGTGTTGTAATTAATAGAACACGTGGCGGTTAACGGTTGGGTATAAGCAAATAGCAAAAGCAGTCAAAGCCACACGGGGAAAAGGTCAATAGTCAAACCAACACTGTCACGGCGGTCAAACTACCCTATCCAGCCTGGCACTTATTATTGTTATTATTATTAGGGGTGGGAATCGGGTCGGGTAATTGGGTAATTGAATATTCGGGATCGGATACTCAGGGAAATTCGGGAAAAACTCGACGAGTCGGATTGGGACCCGATTACCCTTCCCACCCCTAATTATTATTATTCCTAAATAATAAATTTTATTTATAATATTTTGATTTGAAGAAAAGAGAAGAAGAGCTCAGCTCAGCAGACAGCAGATGCCCTTTCGCTCTCCTTCCCAAATATCTCTCCTTTCTCGGCTGAATCGCTTTTGAATCCCCGTTTTCACAGGTCTTTTGATCTGCGTCTTTATCGTTTACATCATTGGTATTGCAGTTTGCTCAGGTTTTATCTTTCCTTTTTTCTGTATTGAAGATCCCTGTTTAGTCCATATTTATATTCGGTCGTTTTCTGTAAGATTCAATTGTTCTTGAGGCATCAAGGGAATGTACAAAGAAATGATTTTTGGGGAAGTGTGTTGATTATGAATGCTTTTGATGATAGTGATGAGTCTTTTGACCACAAAAAGAAAAATCAGATAAAGTGAAAAGAAAGAGAGGAAAAAAAAGAGGTGGGTTGAGAGGACGAAAATTAAAGGTTGCCCATTGGAAAGTGAGCATTGTTGCTTGTTCTTGTCAACGAAAACCAGATAGTTTGAGGAAAAACTCATTCTTTGTTTATCCCCTTTCACGCGCTTAATGCACAGTAGTTGTATCTGTAAATTGTAATTTTTTTTCTTGAAAGGCCGTGGGTGTGGAGTTTCTTGACAGTCTATTTACGACAGACCTCTGTTGTGTAAAAATTTGTTTTTTTTTTATATAAGTAGAAAGATTGCCGAGATGCCTATGTTTCAGCCTTCAAAAAATGATGGGCTTGTTGGGTTTGAGAGTGGTGGAGATGGGAGAATATTAGATCTGGATACTGCAGTCAAAGATGGAGTCCTTAGTGGACTTCCACTTGGTGGTTATGCCGGTGGCGTTACGGAGAAATTGGATGTGAAGAAAATGATTGACGAGCTATATCTACCTGAAGTTCCATCAGTATTTATTTGCCCCATCTCACTTGAACCCATGCAAGACCCTGTTACACTTTGCACTGGGCAAACTTATGAGAAACACAACATTCTCACATGGTTCAGCCTGGGGCACTACACTTGTCCCACTACAATGCAAGAACTTTGGGACGATGCTGTTACGCCAAACAGGACCCTTTACCATTTGATCAATGCTTGGTTTTCTCAGAAGTATGTGCAAATGAAGAAGAGATCCGAAGATTCACAGGGTCGAGCATCAGAGCTTCTGACTACCCTTAAAAAGGTTAAGGGTCAGGCCAGAATCCAAACACTGACGGAACTGACACAAGTTGTTGGAAATCATTCCACTGCTAGAAAGACCATTGTGGATGAAGGTGGTGTAGCTCTTCTTTCATCTTTGCTAGGTCCGTTTACTTCCTATGCAGTAGGCTCTGAAGTTATTGCAATTCTCGTAAATTTGTCTTTAAGTTCGGGATCGAAAACCAATTTGATGCAACCTGCCAAGGTATCATCCATTGTTGATATCTTGAATGAAGGTTCCATTGAAACCAAAGTCAATTGTGTTAGGATGATTGAAACTTTGATGGAGGAGAATGATTTTCGAACAGAATTTATTGCAAGCCATAGCTTGTTGGTTGCTCTGATGAGACTGGTGAGGGATAGGAGACACCCCAATGGACATCTACCGGCGCTTGGTTTTCTAAAATTAATTTGCACGCACAAGCAAGTTGGGAATTTGATGGTGATCATTGGAGCAGTGCCTCAGTTAGTAGAGTTGGTTCTTGGCTTGAATCCAGAATGTACTGATTTAGCCTTGTTCATATTGGATGCTCTATCATCTGTACCTGATGGGAGACAAGCTCTAAAGGATTGTTCAAATACTATTTCCAGTATGGTTAAACTACTGATGAGAATTTCGGAAAGTGGCACTGGTTATGCGCTTTCTATATTGTTGTCTGTATGCAAACTCTCCCCGGAAGAATGTTCCTTGGTAGCTGTGGATGCAGGTCTTGCAGCAAAGCTTCTTCTTGTTATCCAGAGTGGATGCAGTCCTGTACTTAAGCATCGGGCAGCTGAACTTTTGAAGCTTTGCAGTTTGAATTGTTCCGATACCATCTTCATTTCTAAGTGCAAACTGACCAGAACGATTCAATGAATACCAAAGATTGGCCATCTGATATAGGTGACATCCCTTGTGTGGTTGCTGGTGCCGAAGAAAGTGAATGGCTTCCAGATTTGAAGGGTTCGATCTCAAACTAATTGGTAATACTCTAGATTTTGGTGTTGCCGTGCGAACTCGTGTAATAGTTCCAGCTGTTGATTCGATTTATGTGGAGGCCTGTATAGTATGCAAATATCATGGCTTTTTTTTCCTTTTTTCCTTTTCCTGACAACAGTTGGCTCCGGCTGAAGGTCTAAATAAACACTGTAAAGAGGAGATTTTTCCGCAGATAATTTTATGATTTGTACAGATATATAAAATCTATGTTGCAACTGCTATCATGGTATCTGATGGAACCGGCAATTGCAACTCTTCTTTGCTGATCTCAGAATATTTTTGGATGAAGTAAGAAACCCGTGCACACTGTTCTTGGAATCTGTGTTGCTTGATGTTCATCCATGCTAACTCGTATCTCTTACAGAAAGCAAGTCTGTTAAAACAGATTTGGAGTTGTGTCCAACTAGATAAAATTGGTTTAACTTATTTTACGATTTCGTGTTACATAGTTGTATTTAAGAGGGTGAAGACCTAGGATTTTTTTTAATTATTTAACCTAAAAAATAAAAATATTTATTAAACTAAACTAATTTTAAATTTTTTATCAAAATGACTTAAAGTGCCATCTGAGTTAGCACCTTCTATACAAATTTTTTTTATATAGAATTTTTTTTTTATGTCAATGGCGCCTTCCATATAAATTTTATTTTTTTTATATAAAATGCGTCATCTCAGATGATTCCTTCCATATTAATTTTTTTTATTTATAGAATACGTCATTTCATATGTATATTATATTATATATATGTTAATTATGGGCTAAGTATTTAACATATATGGCTATACTTATACATGATTAATTATATTCTAATTACTTAACATAAATATTACAATCTATTATAAAATTATTTTCAAATTGTTAAATAATTGTTAAATAAATATTAATTTAATATTAACATCAATCTAGGCCAATTGTCTTCCCGAAAATGCTTAAGTATGTAAGATGTTCTTGATTAACTGGATGCTTGAGTCATTATAAAAATATACAATTGCAACAGTTGACGAAGTAGAAATGTAAAATATTAGAAAATACAAAATATATATTATTATTTTATATTTACGAAAGAAAAAATTATTTTGATTACATTGTATTGTTTTAAAAATATGCTTTTCATTTGTATTGTTTTTTAACTTTTTAAAAGATGATCTAAATTAGGATCCACTCATGGCGTCAATTACTCATTGTCTTGAACATATTTTATGTTTCTTTCTAGGCATGATTTTATTATTTTAAGTAAAAATACCAATGGAGTACTTGATTCGAGAAGATAGCAAATGACTTAATAATTATGATTAATTAAAATAGGAAATTTTCTATTTTGATTAATCATAGTTAGACTTAATTTTATGAAAACATAATTAGTACAAATCAATCGCATGATTTATATGTAAAACTGACTTGATTTACTTCATGAATTGATTTAATTTCCTATTTTGATTAATCATGGCTAAACCTTTTCCGATATGATAAATTAACAAAAACATGATCCAATGAAACAATTCACCAAGCATAATGGTAAAACAACAAAATATTTATAGAAGACGCTATCTCAAATTACTAAAATAAAGTCTTCTAAAAAAATTATTTATATATTCGTATAATTATAAATCAACAGCACTATAAACTTTTTTTAACTAAATCCAACCGAAAAGTGTGTGTTGCCACGGGAGGGGGGGCCCTACCCTACCTACGTACTTCAAATCTCAAAGACAGAAATGATACAATTTAAAACTTAGACAACCCCTTGATAGCGGTGCTTAACGAATCGGACCAATCTGGTCAGGTCCGAAATCGGCTGGTTCCGAATCTGTTAAGCACGGAACTGGTCCGGTCCGTTAAGGAACCTTATCGGACTCTGTTTCGGTTCCAACCGGTTCCGAGTCGATCCGGACCGGACCAGATTTTTTTTCGAATTTTTTTTAAAATTTTAAATTTTTTTTAACATTTTTTAATTTTTTTTATATTGTAAATGTTTCCCCAATATTCATCACAAATTCAATATACTTCTTCTTCATTTCATGATTTAGATGCATACAAATAATTGTAAAGAAATGACAATTGAAAATGTTAATAAAAAAATATTACTATTTAGCACTTTTCATAATTGATAAGTATTATTTTTGTGTTCTCTTCTTCTTGCTCGTCATAATGATTTACGAATTCGTCAACCGACCCATCTCTTCTATTCTTACATTCTGTTTCAAACCAATATTTAAGTAACGTGAGTATGCATAACAAATCAACAGATAGACTACTTATGTATTCTCCAATAATTCGGCCATATGTTGAGAATGCCGATTCAGAAACGACGCTTGAAGATTGTACCGCATACACGTCTCTAGCCATTTTGGCTAAGATATGAATTGTGCTGCATTTTACTTCCACTATTGTATGACGTCGAAGTTGTCTTCCGTTACAAATTGATAATTCAGATAAATTTGCAACTCAGTCGATGTGCTAGTAGAAGGTCATTTTCCTTAAGTTTTTTCCTGCCCAGCATCCTAAGTAAATTGATGCCCCACCTTTAGATTGAGCTTGGGGTTGTTATTCAACAGGCATTTGTTGCGACGATTTACTTGCCTGTTGATTATAATACAAATGAAACATATTTTGGAGAGATTGCATTGTAGACGTCTTTTGATCGTCAACAACCTTCCCCAAAAATTTAGCATAATATTCAAAAAATATCTCAAATGAAGATAAACATTGACTAGGATCTAGCAATGTTGCGATGCAGTGTACGTGTGAGATTTGTTCCCAATATTTTATAAATTTAATTTCCCTTGCACTAACAAAAGCATGCAAGTCATAGTCATCTCTAAATTCTATAAACTTATCAAACATATTAAATACTAAAGGAAGAAAATAAACGGAAGTTTGATAAGTAACACCGGAGAAGCGTTCCGTCGCTTCTTTGAAAGTACCTAACAATGATACACAATTTTCAACAAATTCTCAATCCTCATTAGTCAAATAAATACTTTCATCGCTATCAGGCATTTGATATGAATTATAAAATGGAGTTAAAATATCTTTGTAAGGTAACATAGAATTCAACATATTGTACAACGAATTCCACCTAGTTTCTATTGGTGATGGAAAAAGAAGATGTTTTAAACCATTAGATAAACATAATTGTTTTCAATCGCGCTTATCACGGCTCGTGCGTAACCATATAGCACATTATTTCATTTTCTCAATACATGCTGAGTGATTGTCCTCATAACCAACTTTAACAGCCAAATTAATCATATGACATGCACATCTAACATGGAAATAAACACCATTAAGGTGATCCCATATCTTTTTGAGCGAGTTCAAAATGATCCCATATCTTACTTCTTTTGGCACGAGTCGGTTGTCTACTCGCTGCTGTAGTGGCTCCAGGATTACTCCACTTGTTGTCTCTATTGGGCTTGGGCATGAGATTGAAGTATACAACTTTGCAAATTGCAAGAATGAATTGTGAGGTTATAAAAAAAAATCACACATATTAATAGATTTTTTAAAAAAAAAAATTAAAAAAAATGAACGTTGGCAACGACTCTTAGCCGCTGCCAACATTCAGCATGGCAACGGCTATAAAGCCGTTGCCATGTTGACCAACCACAACACACTTTTTATTTTTTAAAATCAACCGGTTCCGGTTCCGGAACCCGATCCAAACCGGTAGCACCGGAACCGACGGTGCTACCGCTTTGTTACCGGTTTCGATTAGTCTGGTTCCAGTTTTGGATCAGACTAACCGATCCGATTTCGGGCCGGATTCGGATTGACCCGGCCCGATAAGCACCCCTACCCCTTGACCTGATAATAAAGATTCAGACTAGCCTTGCCACCCCTGTATACTATATGATGTCATGATTACCAATTTACCACATGCACACACCTTCTTCGAATGCATCATCGATAAACCTGCAGTGAAGAAGACCACAAAAAGATTGACCACCAAGTATGATTGGATCGATTCAATCAGGTTCGAAACCAATGCCGGTTAGTTACCAGTCCAGACCGATTCTCATGATCTAAAACCGGTAGTTTACCGGATTCGGGCTATCTTGTCCGGTTTGGATTCAAACCGAAACAAGTAATTTTTTTTTTAAAAAAAATTAGAAAGTAAATTGATGGCCAACGGCTCTTTCCCGTTGACCATTGGCAAAAATTTTAATTTTTTTTAAAAAAAATTAACTTGTATATGTGAGGTTAATTTTAACACAATATTCATTATTCTTCAAACTCTCAATTATTATTCATTTTCTCAATTATCTTTAAAATCCATCAATTGTTTATTATTTCTTGTTAATTTACAACCATAATAAATTTATTATTATGACATCTTCATCTTGCAGCCGCGGTCGTCAATTACTTAGTTCATCGTCAATGAATTTGCAGTTGCCAATTCCACAGTTAAATGAAGATTATGATTTTTTTCTGACTTTGATGTTACAGGTGCACCTATGAACATGTCGAACCTTCCGATTCCCATCAGAGACAACATGTCGAGTCATTTGGAGCCGCTACCTCAGCGTCAGCGAGTAGAGCAACGATTTGTCAAATGAAGCAAGGCATGTGATAATTTCGAAATCGCTAACAAAGAAGATACCCATGGATATGTTACAATTTGTAAATTATGTAAACCAACGTACACATATAAAACTGGTGGTTCATGTGGAGGCACCATAACATTTAAAAACAGTTAGTAAAAAAACATATTTTTGATAAAGCAACACTACAACCAATAGGTAGAGAAGCAACACAATCATAAATTAATCATCTCACTAGCACGAATTTTTTTTAACAGCTACAATTTCAGTAAGTCTTGTTAGATATGTGATTAGATGTAAATTTTCTCAATTTTAACCTTAAAAAAATAGGGTTTTTGGTCATCTCTTTCTGTCAGCATCGATTTCGGGGGTGGGTTGCCAGTCCACACCCGAGTTCAACCAACTTGAGCTTCAATAGCTCGTGTTCTTGAAATAATTGCACCGAGAGATTATATCGAGTTCGGTTACAAAACCGAGCGGAAGACACTCGACATAACCCGCTCTATAACCGATTAAACATTTGAAAGGTATTTTAAAGATATGTAATTAAAATAAATAAACAAGCATTTGTTTATGGAAGTTCGAAGGTGGTGTAATCCTTCTATGTCTCCCCTTCTTCCACCTCATGGAAGGATTCCACTAGAAGACTTTGATTTATACAATCCCGTTGTACAAACCCGATCCAGTTGGGAATGCCCCATCCAACTAGAACTCCTAGCAACTCAACTATGTATGTTCTTTAATGTCTCACATACAAAGACCTATCATCGGTTGTGATAAATCATCAACCGTTACAATGTTATTCACTCTTCTATTTTGACTCACAAATACAATGAATAGAGTGAACACAAAGGCACAAATGATCTCCTATCAGATCTGATACAGCAAGGTAAGAGGTGCCAAAGGTTTGGGGAGTGCTCTTCATTTAACAACTTTTGTCTTTGAAGTTCCCCAATTGAATCCCAAGTGGGTTTGCTTTGGAAGGCTTGGATTGATCTTCAATCAGCTGTTATTGAGCTTCCAAATCATGTATATATAGCCCCAAGTAATGATATATACGTTAGACACAAGAATATGCCCGTTGGAAAATGTTTTGCACCATTCCCGAGCTTGCAACGGTCATATTCTGGTTTCTGGGCTATTTGTATTTCGGACCGGATTGGCCGGATCAGCTTGGGCAGATCAGTCTGGCCGGATCAGCTTGGGCAGATCAGTCTGGCCGGATCAGCACGGGCATATCAGTCTGGTCCGGATCAGCACGGGCAGATCAGTCTGGTCCTGGATCAGTCTGGACAATCAGCTTGATACAAAAACGGATTGATAAACTTGCTCTTCGATCTGTTGCTTGTAACTATTGATTCTTTGATTTCTGGGCAAAGTGATCCACATAAAAGTTGTATCCCTTTCTCTTAGCTTTCCAAGGAACCAAGAATCGCTCGATTTCAAGTTTGTATGAGAGAGTTATGCTTGAAATACGAGGCAATGCTCCTGCTGTCTGTTTGCTGGATGCAGCAGCACATGGCGTTACTTGAAGAAGCTTTTTGGCCATCTTAACGTCCGATTCAGTCTTTCACTTCCAAAGATGACTTGTAGATCTTTGGCTTAGCTTTCCAACCCATACTGAATCGTTCCGTTCCGATAAGCGAGCTAAGAGTTATGCCTACCAGACTGACAGAGACTTTGCTGTAACAGCTCGATCTTACAGGCGTCACATGGCGTGATTGCAGAAGCTTTTTGACCATCTTAACGTCCGATTCAGTCTTTCACTTCCAACCATGACTTGTAGATCTTTGTCTTAGCTTTCCAACCCATACTGAATCGTTCCGTTCCGATAAGCGAGCTAAGAGTTATGCCCACCAGACTGACAGTTGCTTGCTGAAACAGCTTGCTGTTTCTTCGTGGTACAGCTCGATCTTGCAGGCGTCTTTTCTCCTTGATAACATTTGAACTATCCGATCTGTTGTGAAATATGACTTTTAGTATTTTGAGTTGGCTGTTCAATATCTTTGGAAGCACACCATTGAGATATCCGAGCTATTAGATATGATCGAAACAATCCGCTCTACCAGGATTTCAGACTTAGTCCAGCTTGATATTTCCAAGCTACTTCTTTATAATTAATCAAGCTCTTAATTATGATCTATGAACTGCACACTTGATGAAATATGTTAGCAACACAATAACAAGTTTTGTTAACATCAAAATCAAGATTATTCAGGTTTCCAAAACCCAACACTTTCCCTAACCGCCGCCGTCGTCACTATCTTTACGCATCCATGGATTTTTTATCATCCATTTTTTTTTAATTTCTCGCAGCCTTCAAAGAACCAAATTTCATTCATTTATTTTTATTTTTTATTTTTTAACCAAAATAAAGAACAAGGATTTCAGATTTTTTTTTCTCATGCAGCCGTCTTCTTCGCACACTGCCATCACCACAGCTCCATCAACGGCACCAAGAACCATGTTTTCGGTCAAGCGCGTCGCGGTGTCTTTCACCGCACACGATCGCCATAAGAATCGCCGAACATCGTCATCTATGGCGAACGGCCAAACAATGGTCTAATCATCGGATTTATTGTTACAGCCGATGGCGTCGCGGTCTCAATCGCGCATCCACAGAAAAATTTGCCGTCAACATATCGTGCTATCAATCAGCGACACTAAGCCGCACGACAGCATTGCAGTCTCACCAAAGTGCCACCTCACACAGTGGTTCGTCACAGAAAACTTTTGCTGCTCTGGGTGCTGTTTTTTCCTACCTTTTTCTTTGTTCTAACGGTTGATTATCACCTCTTTGTTTTTGCTAATATTCCTCATTCATAAAGCAATTATCGTAAACAAATTCTAAAGTAAACAACGCAGAGACATCAACAATTCGTTGCTCCATAAAGCTTTTGCCTTTTCGCTTATTTATGATGTTTCATCTATGTAGATGACCGGAAAAATTGCCACGTAAATTAGAAATTACGATTCACAAATCATTTATTAATTATTGGCGAGATTGAGCTTTTGACCGCTCTGATATCACTATTGAAAAATCTAGCAATAAATCAATATCGTGTCGAGTTTATTGATATACCTGATTATATTTATTTGCAGCGGAAGTTTGATTTTCCCCGGATCGTTGAGTCTGTCTACAAACCTCCTTTTGATCGTGATTCTCGTTGGTATTCAGTAAATTACTACTAGAGCAAAATACCTTGAAATACACACTTTAAGCCATTGGATTCTCTGGTGATAATCTTGTTGAGTTTCCGTCCATCAGCGTCAGATCGAAACGCAGCGGAAATAAAACATGAAGAGACCTAGACTCGGGGACGACGATCGCACCTGATTCATATATTAACATGCAAATATCATAAATAAATGCACGACAAGAGATTACCGTTCACCGATGTAAATCTGATAGCGGAGATCCCTCGAGTCCAAGCAACCTGACTATATCGACGATCTCAACGCCCGTGCTAGTTTGGTGTTAGTCTTTCTACGACGAGAATTATGTGACTAAAAGTTTAACAATTGTCTCATTGTTTTGTGTAGGGACATAGACTTATATTTATAGGTGTTAATGAGTCACTATTGAGCTTGGGTGCATAAAGCCCAACATGCCAACTTTTGGCTCGTAGGGTACATATGCTAGCAATCTCTCACTTGTCCAAACGACAACAAACGAGCAATAAACTCATAATCCAAGTAGCTCAATCCGATTAAACAACTTGAAGTACAACCATGGTACATAATTATGAGACATAAATATATCAAACGTTTTAATTTTAGAACTTTCTATAGATGAAACATTTTCAAATATAGAAACTCAACTAAAGTGAAGAGCTTTCAAAAATTAAACTCATCCCTTGAACATCTATTACATCATTTTGAGCACTTAACATTTAAGTCTCAATTCTCATCGACAGATCGACGGCCGGTTGTTTGTGACCCAGCGAGGCTCAAGTGTATCACAGCAGTAGGATCACAACCTTTGTGATTTTAGAAGTTAAACAACTTCTTTGAGCTTACCATGAATGCCTCATTGTCAATTAAACTCCTTTAATAGATAATGGCTGAAATATAATTCAGGCAACAACCTACCGATCGTGGGTAGCGCCTAGCATCTGCGCTTCACGTAGATCTAGATACAAATGACTAGCAACGTACGAGAACCTGTCAGTCATAGTTAGCGTGCAATACATTCCTTTCACTCATATGTCCCGATTGAATCTAGGGCATTGGTTGGTCGAGGCCCCATATGATATCAATAATCATGTATTTGTTTCACGTTATATGATTCATTGTGTGTG
The DNA here is from genome assembly GCA_907163345.1 of Haberlea rhodopensis. Taxonomy (NCBI): domain Eukaryota; kingdom Viridiplantae; phylum Streptophyta; class Magnoliopsida; order Lamiales; family Gesneriaceae; genus Haberlea; species Haberlea rhodopensis. Next base: position 6,799,351 of record CAJQUN010000004.1, on the reverse strand, counting down.
TATATGAAAATCTCTTTTTCAAAAGCACTACCCACTCTGGCAAGATAATCCTTGAATCATATACAGAAAAACACATAGGACATCTTGGTTCATCAAGACCAGTGGTGAATCCCCAACGACAATCATAGGCATCTGAAAGCATCACTGAATACCCAAAATAACAACTTTAAGACCCGTATGTGATCAGTTATTAAATCAAAGTACACAGCTATCTATCAAGACCTCAATGACGCCTCGGGTCATGAGGAGTAATGGTGCACATCTGTGACTAGGAATTCTATACTCGACAAATGATAACCACTTATAGAATTTCGAGTAGAGTCGTTCAGTGAACTCATTCCTAATGAGCACATATTCATGTGTGCTGACTTCTCCAAGCCAACACCGATGAAACGCGGCGCACTATACTAGACACATCATGACTACCAGTCTCTAACGATCATATATCGATATCCCATTCTTGAAGGCTCATCGACCAGGAACATTTAGAAATCGCAGTCGAGAATGTATTTCATGGTCACCATCATATGTGTAACCACATTCTATGGACTATAGCAATCTCAAGGACTTCATCAATGCATCAAGATGCATGTGTAAGTGCCATATATATTAATATTCAAACAAATATTTGTCATAATAAAAATTATAAGTACAATCAATCAACTATTGATTTACTTAATCACATATGACAACAATATATTTCACTTTCCCAAAGCCAACTACTCATGTGTTTCAATACCATCTTCCAAAGATGTGTGACAGACACCAATCTTTGTAAATGCTTTGTCAGTGGATTCACTATATTTTTCTGTTGAAGCAATTCTCTCGATAATAATGTCGCCTCTACCATCTCTCTCATTAGATGGTGTTTTCTCAATATATGTTTGGATGTTGATGAGATCTTGGCTATTTATAATAGCTCAACTGTTGTCACATTACACAGGGACTGTGTCAACCGTACTAAAAGTTACACCCAACTCTTGGATGAAATTTTATATCCAAACAGCATCTTTGCTGCATCGTATGCTGCAATGTATTCAGCTTCAATGGTGGAATCAGATGTGATGTCTTGCTTGGAACGTTTTCAAGAGACGACACCATCATTGAGCTTAAATAAAATACGAACATCGATTTGGAATAATCTACATCCGACTGAAAACCAACATCATCTTAGCTTTTAAATTTTATTTCTCCACTTACAGATAAAAAAAAAATGAACATATCATAAGTTCTTCATAAGTACTTTCGGGATTATTTTCATAGTTTTCCAGTGATCTTCACGGGGATCTTCCTGATGTCTGCTCGTTACACTAAGAACATACTTCACATCAGGCCGAGTACATAACATAGCATACATTATGCTATGAAAAATCGAAACATAATATACCAATGTCATCTTTTCTCTCTCCTCATCAATTTAGGACTCACTGACATCAATAGATGAATACTATGACATATTGTGAAGTAACTCGTTTTTTGAATATTCCATGCTAAACTCTTTTAGCACAGTGTTTATTGACCGCTTTATTTTTAAACAAAAGATATTTCAAAGAATGGGTTGAAGCGATTCTACCGCAAGTGCACGGTTGTCAAGTTTTAGTATAGTGAAAATTAAGTACAGGTTGTCGAATCCACAGGGACTAACGTATAAGTACCAAATAAGATTAATAAAATTATATTTAGCCTACGATAAAAGGAGTTTGATTAACTAGATCTAAATTAAACTAAAGAATAAAGATTAAACTAGAAATAATGAAAAGAATTGGTTCCGAAAATGCGAAGGTAAGTCACTCGAGAAAATTACCAAGCTCGTCGTTCAATTATATTATCTCTACTGATTCAACGGAATTCTCAAATTATCACTCAATTGATTTTAAAGGTGAAAGGTTTTCACTATTATTCGAGACACTCTCTCGAGCTGTAACGAAACTAACAATAAATTAGAATAAGTCACTCTCGTGCACTATTTACTAATTCAAAGTTGCTTAAATTATCAAAACCTTATAACTCTAAATCTTTCGATTTCAAGTTCTCACTTATGCGATATCATCTCTCGATCTCAATCGTGACATACATCATAAATTAATGGAGCGTGTTACAACGTTATCTCTCGATCTCGGTTGTAACTCTCAAATTCAATCAAAGCTAGCTAGACTTTGATCTACACATGCAATCAATCTATGAACAATAAATATCAATGCGCTCAAATACCAATGAATCAATATATCAAACACAACGAACTAAAACTTCAATAATATAAACCAAATTCAATTCAAATCAAATACAGATGAGTTTAATTGTCTCTCGACCTCAAAAACTTCAAATGAAAATGAAAATCAAATAAATTAAGGTTCAGAAATACGATAAACGATGGATGAATCCGTGCGTTGCACCGTAATTCCTTCTCTTGTTCCTTCCTTGCACTCCGGAAGAGATTGGCTCGACTTTGGACGAAGAACGGAGATTGGATCTCCTTGGCGGCGTTGGGCGGCGGCTCCTTGACCTAGAAATCGTCTGAAAAATAGTCAAATATCGTGTGTCCTCCTTGAAATGGATCCAGCCCCTCTAAAAAGCCCCAAAATCTCGATAAATAAGGAAAATAAAATCTTCAGATTTCGCGTCTCGATCGATCGAGATTTTCACCGATCGATCGGTGCACTGTTCATGTCAGCCTTTTGCACTCACTGCCTCGCTCGATCGATCGAGAATTTCCACCGATCGATCGAGATTTCTCAAAATTTGCTGCTGAAGTTACTGCCTCGCTCGATCGATCGAGATTTCCACCGATCGATCGAGCCTTCAAAAAATCTGATTCTCGCTTCTGGCTGGCTCGATCGATCGAGAATAAATCTCGCTCGATCGAGATTTGGGAAATTCATCTTCTTTCATTTTCTCTTCTTTTACGCCTCGATTTCGCCCGTTATCTTCATGTAAGCTCATTTCTTCCACTTCCGGTCTAATTTCCTGAAACAAACGAATAAACACCAAAAAGCATAATATCATCCAGGAAAAAGTACGGAAAATGGGAAGAAATTACAGTTAAAATCACTCAAAATCTAAGCCTATCAACTCCCCAAAACTTAGACTTGATCGTCCTCGAGCAAGCAATAAACTCAAAAAGAAAAGTTAAACTCGATACTAAGCATGAGTCATCTTCACAACATACGTAACAACTCAGAAATCCTACTTACACATCAATAGAAGTCAATCAACATTTAACAAGAAGCAATTTCTCCTAAGTTAAACAATACATCGCAACATCGGAACGTGCGTGTGTGCTATTGTCAAACATGAGTTACATATATATCTTTAACATCAACATGTGCCATCTTAACTCCTAGTCAAAATTACTTTGAAATACTCTACAAGTTTACTATCCAGCACTTCTCCACTAATGTAATTGTTCCCTAGACTTTGATCAAAAGGTCTTGAAAGCTTATAACGTTAGGCCTTTTGGTGTCGGCTTCAAAGAAAAGGTAGGATGAATTCAAAGAAGAGAGTATAACAAAATCTGTTCAACTATTTTTTTTTAGCTTCTCTTCAACTTTTTTCTAGCCTTGGCCACTTTGGGTCTTATTTTGAATTTTTCTTTTCAAGGCTTTTCTCTACATCTTTTCTTTTTCTTTGCTCATTCTTTTGTTCCTTTTGAACTCATTTGCATATAACAATTCTGTGCAATGAATGAGATTCATTATACTCTCCTAGGGGTAGGTAAAACTTTTCTTTTAGGCTCAAACCAAGGTGGGTATAATGAGTTGCCAAGAATGTCGAATGGGGGTCTAATCATATGCAATGCATATATCATTCTTTTTTCAATAAGGCTCAAAAGGGGACACTAAGGAATAATATATAACAGGTAGGCTTGAAAGGCTCAAACGGTCCAAAGATCGCCTAAATCATCTCCAAGTCTAGTTCCTAATTATAAATTTCGCCTCAAAGTGCTTTCAACTAAACTGTAGAGTTATCTAAGATACTCAAGACTCATCATAGTTAATACAAGTTTTCAATTTAATCAATACATACTTCACTCAATCATGACTCAATAAGTGCTCAAAGTATTCCTCAGTTTTGACATGTAGTTAACAAAGGATATATACAAACAAGTTAAGCATTTCCATGACTCCTATCTAGATGAGGATTAATTTCATCATGTATTACCGTTGCAATTCCAACTCATCAATTCTCAAGAATAACTCAATCAATAGAAAAAAAATTTGTTGGTAATGCTCAAGGACGAATTAGTCTCAACATCATGCATTCATGCTAGGAAAAGAAACAAGACAAGTAGCAATATGTGCAAAAGCAAGATATATACAAATAATCAAAAACCACCCCAAACTTAGCATGTGAATTGCCCTCAATGAACAAGAAAAATAAATGCAAAGGCAAAGACACATACCATGACGACGATCGTCACTGATCGTCATCCTCATCATGCTCCGGAGGGGGAACTGGGTCGTGATGCTCCTCGCCCTAATATGGCGGAAAAGGTGGGTACTCAGAAGGTAGAGGTGCATGCGGATGATAGGGTGCAAAGTGTGGCTCCGGCGGGAACTGGAAACCTGGAAAGCCCTGGGCCATGTCAGTGTTCCATGCACTCTGATAGTGCATGAACTCCATCTGTCTCTGAGCTACCTGCTCATGATCCATCTGCAATGCTCTTTGCATGCTATGAATGTCCCGCTGCATGCTGTGAATGCTCTGCTGCTCCAGGCGAATATCTTGGAGATCCCTATGAAGAGAATCCAAAGTAACTCGTGAATGCTCTGCAGCAGAGGATGATGCTCCAGCTTGTGTAGTGTCCGAGGGTCTTCGTCGGTTCGTAGGATCGGCTACAATGATTGGTGTCTTCGGCGGGAGTAGCTCCTCGTCTTCCCCCCATGTCACTCCGTACCGCTGACATAAAGCAGTGATCGTGGATGGAAACGTAGTGCGGAGGTCGGTGGGCTACTTCCAATCTCTTGAATATGATCACTGATGATCTCACCGAAGTCCACATCCTTCCCTGAGAGGATGGCATAAACCAGGACCGCTCTATCTTTTGTCACCTCAGAAGTGTGGGTCGATGGCATGACCCGCGAGGCGACAAATGAAAACCATGCTTGGGCCTCTGGCTTCAAATTTTTTTTTTTAGAACCAACTGTGGCTCTGCTTTATCATTCCTTTGCCAATCCACTCCCGGCTTGCCAATGACTGTCAATACCTCGTCGTAGTCGATCCTGCTGTTCTTGAACGACTGGTATTCACAGTTGTGAATGAAAGGCATCCGGTGAATATTATTGATTGTGGCTCAATCCGCCAACACATCTTTCCCTCGAACATAAACACTTACTCGGTGCCCTGGTTGAACAGCTCGAAGATTTGTATAGAACTCCCTCACCAGTGGCACCACAGCATCAATCGGTGCCTGAACGAATTGAAACCACCCTTTTCGGCGTACTGTCCTAATGATAGGACACTCCAATTTATCCAAGCTCATTCCCTTTTCACGGCTCAGGGGTTTCTTATGGTAGATGGGGTATAACTCAGCAATCTTGGCATTGAGAAATTTCTGTTCATCATAAACTGGCTCAGAAACAGTGGCCTCTGCCTGCTTTTGCTTCTGGGAAGCTTCCGCCTGCTTTGACCTCTTTCTGGATGACATTTTCTTGCCAACTGATTCCCAACTAATACAATTCAATTCAACTAACACCCCACAACACTGTCAATCCGACACCCTTCAATACCACAAAACTTCCTCCAAATTTCAATCTTTCCTAACCCAATCTACTACAATTCAAAACTTAGCACCAAAAGATAAAATCTTTGAGAATTAGAGACCAATTACCGCTTAAAAATCCGATCTTGGAAAGTTTGGCACTTGGCTTGGAATTCCCTTCTTTATGCGCTTCTACCCAATTTGCCTTGCAAGTCTTCAAATCTGCAATGAAAATCTCATTAGGATGAATATTACTTCTCAGAGTTGAAGTAAATTGAAATTTGATGAACAAAATGAGGAGATTAGATGAAGGGATTTGAAAGAGGCGGCTAGGGCTTTTGTTGTGGAGAGGAGAAAGATTGAAGTTTGAAAGTGATGAATGCTGCGTCTGTGCCCTTATTTTTTTCAAAATTTTCTCTCGCTCGATCGATCGGAAAAATTCTTGATCGATCGAGCGAGGCAGTAGGCACAATGTCATTTTAAAAATTCGGGCGATCGATCGAGATTTCCACCGATCGATCGCCAGCAGCAGCAACCAAAATTTGAAATTTTTTTCTCAACATCTTTCTCTCGGATTGCCTCGCCTATAACCAACTTGCTCTTGCTTTCACATCTGCAATAGAAAATACACGAATTCATTCCCAGACAAACTCAAAAACAAACAAACTAACAAAAACTCAACAAAACAAGAAATCAAAAACAAAACTCAAGGAAGGAAAAACGGAAGTTCTTAAGTTATAGTCCCAAGCTGGACTGTCACCTCCTCGTCTTCATCAATTTGATGGCTCCTTCGGATTCTTTACAGAATCACTCGGGAGCGTACCTTGCGTCCTCCCAGATATCAACGTGGCCAACTGCCCTATCTGCACTTCCAAATTTTTAATAGATGCATCCTGATTCTGCATCCTCACCTCCGTTGATGAAATCAGCTTTGCCATCAATTCCTCCATACTCGGCTTTTGTGTGAACCCGGCCTGCGGTTGAGGGTTCAACACATTTTCTTGATTCGACCACCTCAAATTCGGGTGGTTCCTCCACGGTTGGTTGTAATTCGAGTAGGAGTTATTGGGTGGCCTGTTACCTACAAAATTAACAGCTTCAACGGATTGGTTAAATTGATTACCTGCCTGGCACTCGATGCTAGGATGACCGCCTCCACACAGCTCACAGAAAATAGTTTGGGCCTGCATTGCTGCTGCTCCCATGCTGTCTATTTTCCGGTTCATGGCTTCTAATTGAGCCGAAAGAGTAGTGATCTCGTCCACTTGACGGACCCCCATTGGTTTCTGTGGCGTGCTCCTCTCAGATTGCCACTGATAACTGTTGCACGCCATTTCCTCCAACAAGCTATATGCCTCTTCCGGCGTCTTTCTCATTATGGATCCCCCAGATGCTGCATCAATCATGGAACGGTTAGCAGAAAATAAACCGTTATAGAACGTTTGTACCTGCAGCCATATGGGTAGACCATGATGTGGCATCTCCTCAACAACTCCTTAAACCGATCCCACGCTTCGTATAAAGTTTCGGGGTCAAACTGACCAAAAGTCGTGATATCGTTCCGCATCTTCGCCGTCTTGGAAGGGGGAAAGTACTTTGACAAAAACGCCTTTGTCATCCCCTCCCATGTTGTGATAGAACCTGCAGGTAAAGAATTCAACCATGCCTTAGCTTTGTCTCGTAATGAAAAGGGAAAGAGTCTTAACCTGATGGCATCGTCAGAGACGCCATTGTGTTTGAATGTATCACAAATCTCCAAAAAGTTGGAGATGTGATTGTTCGGATCATCTGTAGCTGCTCCCCCGAACATCACTGAGTGCTGAATCATTTGTATGATTGCCGGCTTGATCTCAAAATTGTTTGCTTGAATCGTCGGCCTTGTAATACTCGACAACGATCCATGAAATGCGGGTTGTGCAAAGTCCATCATCGATCTAGGGTGCTGTGCTTCGTTATTGTCAGCCATTTCTCGAGCTTCTCGTAATCTTCTTCGTAACGTTCTCTCTATCTCTGGATCAAACGGCTCGAGAAAGGGTTCCTCTCTTCTATGCATGCATTAAAGAACCGATTCCTGTACAAAATAGACAAAAGGAGACAACAAAATGCACAAAGTTATTCACAAAGATCAACAAAAGAAAATAAAGAAAACAAAAATGCAATAATAAAAGAATTGGCTAAATTACAATTAACTAATCTCGTATGATATTATACAGATTAGTCCCCGGCAACGGCGCCAAAAACTTGACCGCTTTATTTTTAAACAAAAGATATTTCAAAGAATGGGTTGAAGCGATTCTACCGCAAGTGCACGGTTGTCAAGTTTTAGTATAGTGAAAATTAAGTACAGGTTGTCGAATCCACAGGGACTAACGTATAAGTACCAAATAAGATTAATGAAATTATATTTAGCCTAAGATAAAAGGAGTTTGATTAACTAGATCTAAATTAAATTAAAGAATAAAGATTAAACTAGAAATAATGAAAAGAATTGGTTCCGGAAATGCGAAGGTAAGTCACTCGAGAAAATTACCAAGCTCGTCGTTCAATTATATTATCTCTACTGATTCAACGGAATTCTCAAATTATCACTCAATTGATTTTAAAGGTGAAAGGTTTTCACTATTATTCGAGACACTCTCTCGAGCTGTAACGAAACTAACAATAAATTAGAATAAGTCACTCTCGTGCACCTATTTACTAATTCAAAGTTGCTTAAATTATCAAAACCTTATAACTCTAAATCTTTCGATTTCAAGTTCTCACGTATGCGATATCATCTCTCGATCTCAATCGTGACATACATCATAAATTAATGGAGCGTGTTACAACGTTATCTCTCGATCTCGGTTGTAACTCTCAAATTCAATCAAAGCTAGCTAGACTTTGATCTACACATGCAATCAATCTATGAACAATAAATATCAATGCGCTCAAATACCAATGAATCAATATATCAAACACAACGAACTAAAACTTCAATAATATAAACCAAATTCAATTCAAATCAAATACAGATGAGTTTAATTGTCTCTCGACCTCAAAAACTTCAAATGAAAATGAAAATCAAATAAATTAAGGTTCAGAAATACGATAAACGATGGATGAATCCGTGCGTTGCACCGTAATTCCTTCTCTTGTTCCTTCCTTGCACTCCGGAAGAGATTGGCTCGACTTTGGACGAAGAACGGAGATTGGATCTCCTTGGCGGCGTTGGGCGGCGGCTCCTTGACCTAGAAATCGTCCTGAAAAATAGTCAAATATCGTGTGTCCTCCTTGAAATGGATCCAGCCCCTCTAAAAAGCCCCAAAATCTCGATAAATAAGGAAAATAAAATCTTCAGATTTCGCGTCTCGATCGATCGAGATTTTCACCGATCGATCGGTGCACTGTTCACGTCAGCCTTTTGCACTCACTGCCTCGCTCGATCGATCGAGAATTTCCACCGATCGATCGAGATTTCTCAAAATTTGCTGCTAAAGTTACTGCATCGCTCGATCGATCGAGATTTCCACCGATCGATCGAGCCTTCAAAAAATCTGATTCTCGCTTCTGGCTGGCTCGATCGATCGAGAATAAATCTCGATCGATCGAGATTTGGGAAATTCATCTTCTTTCATTTTCTCTTCTTTCTCGATTTCGCCCGTTATCTTCATGTAAGCTCATTTCTTCCACTTCCGGTCTAATTTCCTGAAACAAACGAATAAACACCAAAAAGCATAATATCATCCAGGAAAAAGTACGGAAAATGGGAAGAAATTACAGTTAAAATCACTCAAAATCTAAGCCTATCGTTTATGTACGTAGATTTAGAGATCTCAAGCATCCTTTAGTTCTATCTATATAGATCCTTATGCCAAGCACATAGGACGTTCTCCCAAATCTTTCATGGAGAAATTAGTAGATAACCATGCTTTAATCGTTTAATCCAATATCATTCAGAATGAGTAGGATGTCATCGACTTAAAACACTACAAATATAACCGCGCTCCACCTAACCCTTTTGTACACACATGATACTTCCAGATTTCAACAAAACCAAACACTTTGATAATGTTATCAAAACAAAAGTTCTAACTCCAGGACGCCTTCTTAGGCCTATAAATGGACATATGAAGTTTGCAAACATTTTGCTCACTCACAGTAGTAGTGAACACATCTGGCTGCTACATTTTTACCTCAATGTCACCATTGAGAAATGTTGTTTTCATGTCCATTTATCATATCTCATATTCATAATATGCAGATATAGCTAATAATATCCAAATAGACTATAGCATCATAACTGATGAAAAAGTTTTTCACAGACAACCCTTTGCATATGAGAACAATATTTTCCTACCAGTCTAGATTTGAAGGTTGCTACCGTCTCATATACTCCAAGCTTTCGCTTGTAGATCCATTCGCAACCAATGTGAACAATTTCCTCAAGAGGATCTACTAAGGTCCATACCTTATTAGAGTATATGAAGTCCATTTAGGATTTTATAGCGCCTTGTCTGTCTAGAATCGATGTCCAACTTCGTCTCCTTGAAAGTCCTAGGATCACATCCGTGGTCAAAATCATTTGACTACTTTCTAGTCGTAAAATTCAAGCTATCAAGAGTTCCTGAAACACTTTCAGATATCATTGATGTGTGTAGTTCAAAGGTTATGATTGACTCAATTAATTTCACCATTTTCACGTTTCCAGTGGTTTGTGGTTCTTGAACCCTTTCAAGTTATATTATCTTGCCATTCATTTCTAATAGAAACATTTTTCTCTAGAAGGATTGCACTAGAGAAACAAATATTTTGTTTCCAATTGATAATATAAATTTCCACAAAATAGCATAAGAACTTGTTAGAATCGATTCCGGGGGTGGGTTGCCATTCCACACCCGAGTTCAACCAACTTGAGCTTCAATAGCTCGTGTTCTTGAAATAATTGCACCGAGAGATTATATCGAGTTCGGTTACAAAACCGAGCGGAAGACACTCGACATAACCCGCTCTATAACCGATTAAACATTTGAAAGTCATTTTAAAGATATGCAAGTAAAGTAAATAAACAAGTATTTGTTATGGAAGTTCGAAGGTGGTGTAATCCTTCTACGTCTCCCCTTCTTCCACCTCATGGAAGGATTCCACTAGAATACTTTGATTTATACAATCCCGTTGTACAAACCCGATCCAGTTGGGAATTCTCCATCCAACTAGAACTCCTAGCAACTCAACTATGTATGTTCTTTAATGTCTCACATACAAAGACCTCTCATCGGTTGTGATAAATCATCAACCGTTACAATGATATTCACTCATCTATTAAGCTCTCAAATACAATGAATAGAGTGAATATATATGGCACAAATAATCTCTAACTAGATCTGATATAGCAAGGTAAGTGGTGCCAAAGGTTTGGGGAGTGCTCTTCATTTAGCAACTTTTGTCTTTGAAGTTCCCCAATTGAATCCCAAGTGGGTTTGCATTGGAAGGCTTGGATTGATCTTCAATAGCTGTTATTGAGCTTCCAAATCATGTATATATAGCCCCAAGTAATGATATATACGTTAGACACAAGAATATGCCCGTTGGAGAAGGTTCTGCACCATTCCCGAGCTTGCAACGGTCATATTCTGGTTTCTGGGCTCTTTGCATTTTGGACCGGACTGGCCGGATCAGTCTTGTATAGATAAGTCTGGCAGGATCAGCTTGGGCAGCTCAGTCTGGCCAGAACAGCTTGGGAAGATCAGTCTGGTCCGGATCAGTCTGGGCAATCAGCTTGGTACAAAATAGATTGATGAACTTGCTCTTCTGATCTGTTACTTGTAGCTCTTGATTCTTTGATTTCTGGGCAAAGTGATCTACATGAAAGTTGCATCCCTTTCTCTTAGCTTACCACGGAATCAAGAATCGCTCGATTTTGAGTTTGTATGAGAGAGTTATGCTCGAAATACGAGGTGATGCTCCTGCTGTCTGTTTGCTGGATGCAGCAGCACATGGCATGACTTGCAGAAGCTTTTTTGCCATCTTAACGTCCGATTCAGTCTTTTACTTCCAAAGATTACTTGTAGATATTTGTCTTAGCTTTCCAACCCATACTGAATTGTTCCGTTCCGATAAGAGAGCTAAGAGTTAGCCCAACAGACTGACAGTTGCTTGCTGAAACAGCTTGTTGTTTCTTCACGGTACTGCTCGATCTTGCAGGCGTCTTTTCTCCTTAATAACATTCGAACTAGCCGATCTGTTGTGAAGTATGACTTTTAGTATTTTGAGTTGGCTGTTCAACCTCTTTGGAATCACGTCATTTCGATATCTGAGCTATGAGATATGATCGAAACAATCCGCTCTGCCACGATTTCAGTCTTGGTCCAGCTTGATATTTTCAAGCTACTTCTTTGTAATTCATCAAACTCTTAATTATGATCTATGAACTGCACACTTGATGAAATATGTTAGCAACACAATAACAAGTTTTGTTAACATCAAAACCAAGATTATTCGGGTTTCCAAAACCCAACAATCTCCCCCTTTTTGATGATCACAAAACTTGAATAAAAAATATGAACATTAAAGCACAATGTTGCATAACAAGAAAAAACCATATTTTTTAAACAACATATTTCTCCCCCTTTTTGTGTGAATCAAAAAGGAAGACAAATAAATTTACTCCCCCTTAAGGATTGAGATTAAACTCTCCCCCTTAATTTTAAAATGTTTGAAAATTTGAGCAAGTGAGGGGCAAATGGGGTAGCTAAAACAAATTAAAAAAAATGCAATGCACATTAATTTTTGAATAAAAATAACATCTTTTGATGATAGATGAAGCATACTTGGCAACAAATTTGAATTTCTTGACAAAACTCAACAATGTCCATTTCATCTTTCAGCGGTGGCAGCACATGAGTCAACTTTGCAGAATAAACTGCTTTTCTTCGTGAAGAATTAGGCTGCAAGAGCTATACCGTTGTGATCCTCTATGAGTCTAGTTTGCAACGCAAAACACGGTTTGTCATTTGGACATCCGAGCAAGAAGTTATGCCAATTTTCCCAAAGTCGCTGCAAGCTGCCAGAAAACTAGAATGCATCGAAAATTGTTAGATAAAATCTCAAAATAAAAATTTTAAACTTAAAATGAGTTTAGAACATTTTGAACGAAAATTTGAACATTTGAAATAGATTTTAAAAATATTTTCGTGCAAAATCAATGCAATGAAATTGATTTTTATGCTAAAAGTTTTAATACACCATATTTTGAAAAAATATGCTATGAAAATATTTCATGCTCATGAGAAAATTTGAAAATGATTTTAAAAGATATCCGCTAAAAATCGGTTAAAATGCTTTCCAAGAACAACCTGCTCTGATACCACTTGTTAGAATCGATTCCGGGTGTGGGTTGCCATTCCATACCCGAGTTCAATCAACTTGAGCTTCAATAGCTCATGTTCTTGAAATAATTGCACCGAGAGATTATATCGAGTTCGGTTACAAAACCGAGCGGAAGACACTCGACATAACCCGCTCTATAACCGATTAAACATTTGAAAGTCATTTTAAAGATATGCAAGTAAAGTAAATAAACAAGTATTTGTTTATGGAAGTTCGAAGGTGGTGTAATCCTTCTACGTCTCCCCTTCTTCCACCTCATGGAAGGATTCCACTGGAAGACTTTGATTTATACAATCCCGTTGTACAAACCCGATCCAGTTGGGAATTCTCCATCCAACTACAACTCCTAGCAACTCAACTATGTATGTTCTTTAATGTCTCACATACAAAGACCTCTCATTGGTTGTGATAAATCATCAACCGTTACAATGATATTCACTCATCTATTAAGCTCTCAAATACAATGAATAGAGTGAATATATATGGCACAAATGTTCTTTAACTAGATTTGATATAGCAAGGTAAGTGGTGTCAAAGGTTTGGGGAGTGCTCTTCATTTATCAACTTTTGTCTTTGAAGTTCCCCAATTGAATCCCAAGTGGGTTTGCATTGGAAGGCATGAATTGATCTTCAATCAGCTGTTATTGAGCTTCCAAATCATGTATATATAGCCCCAAGTAATGATATATACGTTAGACACAAGAATATGCCCGTTGGAGAAGGTTCTGCACCATTCCCGAGCTTGCAACGATCATATTCTGGTTTCTGGGCTCTTTGCATTTTGGACCGGACTGGCCGGATCAGTCTTGTATAGATCAGTCTGGCAGGATCAGCTTGGGCAGCTCAGTCTGGCCAGAATAGCTTGGGAAGATCAGTCTGGTCCGGATCAGTCTGGGCAATCAGCTTGATACAAAACAGATTGATGAACTTGCTCTTCTGATCTGTTGCTTGTAGCTCTTGATTCTTTGATTTATGGGCAAAGTAATCTACATGAAAGTTGCAGCCCTTTCTCTTAGCTTTCCACGGAATCAAGAATGCTTGATTTCGAGTTTGTATGAGAGAGTTATGCTTGAAATACGAGGTGATGCTCCTGCTGTCTGTTTGCTGGATGCAGCAGCACATGGCGTGACTTGCAGAAGCTTTTTGGCCATCTTAACGTCCGATTCAGTCTTTTACTTCCAACAATGACTTGTAGATCTTTGGATTAGCTTTCCAACCCATACTGAATCGTTCCGTTCCAATAAGCGAGCTAAGAGTTATGCCCAACAGACTGATAGTTGCTTGCTGAAACAGCTTGCTGTTTCTTCGCGGTACAGCTCAATCTTGCAGGCGTCGTTTCTCCTTGATAACATTCGAACTAGCCGATCTGTTGTGAAATATGACTTTTAGTATTTTGAGTTGACTGTTCAACCTCTTTAGAATCACGCCATTTCGATATCTGAGCTATGAGATATGATCAAAACAATCCGCTCTGCCACGATTTCTGTCTTGGTCCAGCTTGATATTTTCAAGCTACTTCTTTGTAATTCATCAAGCTCTTAATTATGATCTATGAACTGCACACTTGATGAAATATGTTAGCAACACAATAACAAGTTTTGTTAACATCAAAACCAAGATTATTCGGGTTTCCAAAACCCAACAAGGAACAACATCCAACCATCTTCCACTGGTTGCTTTACATAAGCAGAACAATTCCAAATCTATATTTGGATTATTTTTCAGTCCATATCGTATACGGAGCTTTGGGCACTGTATTTATATGAATTATGTTCAACCAATATGTAACTTCAGAGAGTTATTGGGAGATAATCACATTCTCTTTAAGATAACTCAACATCATCTTGCACTAACGTTTAGAGCTCCACATACGTCCATATGAATCAAATTCAATGGACATTCAGCAAATGCTAAAGATATGTGGGATTTAAGTTGTTATTCTTTTTTTTTCTTTTTTCTTTCTTCTTTTTTATATTTTTTAACATAAACTAATCATTCATAAGTTCACCAGATTCAATAAACCATGCATTCTTAAAATACTGCAAATCATATTTGCAAATTTAAAAGAATGATATTCTCTATCAAAATAGGAACAATGTTTTCATTAAATATGGAACAATTAAACAATTGTTCAAAACTAGTTACAACCCATTTTAACATTTTACATTAACTAAATGTTTCAAACAACCTTCGCTACAACTCTTGCTACAATGTTTAGCCTCAGGTAGGTGTCACACTCCTAGGGTTCTCTACTCTTCTTAACATATGCAACTCTTTCCAAAGATGTGAGCTCAATTGGTATCATATAACAAAGAAGTAGAACCAATAAAATATTAATTTTAATTTAGAACATACCCTTTTTAGAATGCTTCTAGTCTTGGTATTTCTTGCAATTTTGCGCCAGTGACCAGCAGTGAAAAGATAGTTAATTCTCCTTTTTAGTTGCTACTATATCCATTTTCGTCTTTTGAGTTCGGGAACCATTTTCCTTCCTCTACTTTATCCTTGAATCCTTCCCACCAATTGTAGAATATTCAACAAGAAGAACGCGTTTCTCCTTTGAAGCAAGGACTGATGAGTTTCCAACATTTTGACTATAAGATCAAATCTACAGCCAGTTAATGATGTATTGTCACATTTAGATTTTCCAATTTCTCAACAAGAGACAATTTTCTTACACCATGATCATGGACCGAAGCTCCATCTTGCAGGTGAAATGAAAATACCTCTGTTGAAGCGGTGGCCTCAGTTGTGATACTCGAGAATGAATCACTAATACGAGTGATTAATTTAAGTAATCAAAGAATTATTTACTGTATTACGCAGACTCGGTTTAGCAATGAACCGGGTGTGGTTAAATATCTGAAATTACAAGACCATATGATTTGAGGGTCCAAGAATCCATTTTACTTGTTACAAAGAATATTAGCATGTTTTTAAATAAAGAGTTGTTTAAAAGAATGCTTTACCAAGCAAAAACACATACATGCACACTTTTTCACACACAAATCTCTACACACCTTTCAACCCTTATCCCCCCACTATCTTCTTCTAACCTTTTTAAGTAAACTTTGGAAGTTTGAATCTTGCTTCAAAGCTTGGAACTATTGCATTAAAGGTAAGGATTAAAGGTGTAGGAAGAACATTTGGTTATGGTTGTGTATTTGAAAGATTATGGTTGTTTGGATAGGTGGATTATAGATGGGTAGATTCTTACTTGTTGTGAACTTGTTTAAAGATGTTTAGATCTGTTTTGTTAAGTTCCTAGTGAGTTAATGAGTATTGTAGTTGTTGATGGGAATTTATGTAGCTAAATCACCATTTTTGGCTGAAAAACAGGGTGGCGATCGATCGCTAAAAAGTGAGCGGTCGATCGCGCCTCTACATGTTATATTGAGCAATGATGAATAGTACCAGCGATTGATCGCCAAAAGTGAGCGATCGATCAGTAGAACATGTGATCGATCGCTAAAGGATACGAGATCGATCACTAAAGGATACGAGATCGATCGCTTCACTCCAGTAGCTTTTCTCACATTTTTGTAAAGCTCGCGATCGATCGCGAGCCTTGGAGCGATCGATTGCGATGCTTGAAAAATTGGAAAAATTATTATTTCAATATACTTTTGAGATGAGGTCTCCTATGGCTACTAATATTGAATTGTTGAACATGTGTAGAGCCTCCACAAGGTGCGGATCAAAGGAGGGGATAATCTTACATTCCCTCGTTTATTTTGACAAGCAAGGTACGCAGAGACGTACAAGTATTTCAATAGTATGATGTACATGTGTATGCAATGTTGTGCGAATTATACATAATGTAATTGGTATCTTGCCGCTGTCTTATCGTAGCGATGAAAATATAATATATGCCGATGTCATGTCGAAGCGATGATAATGCCGCTATCGTGTCGAAGCGATGATATATGCTGTTGTCACGTCAAAGCAATGATAATGCCACTGTCATGTCGAAGCTATGGGTATTATATATGCCGCTGATAATTCGAAGCGATGTGTGCCGTAAATATTGGGTTGCACCGAAAAGAGAATTGTTATATTCGTATAAATGTCACGACATTAGGGATAGACTTTAGAATCGTGTTAATGATGTATCTTTCTAACAATATGGAAATGAATTATATGAACAGGAACCACCCAAGAGAATATTCAAAATCTTTGGACACAGGAAGTATCTTTGCCATTTACATAATGTTTAATGATTGCTTTTATTGATTAATGCTTGAGGATGTTGCATATATACTCATGGTTTTAGGGTTATTCCTATAAGGGCTTGTGGCAAGGAGGGACACTAACGAGAACCATTTTGAGGAAATCAGACATAGAACCAAATCAACTGGGACGTCACTAGACGAAGAACGTAGAAGATCTAAAATGGCATGATAGGGTCTAAACATCATAGCTATTTTACTTTTGACCAATGAAATTTTTGTAACCGGAAACGGGTTAATATTAACAACACCATGTAATTGATTTGGATTCTATTAGTATACTTTCCTTGGTTATTTCCGTTGCCATTTGAGACTGTTAAATAGACCCTTTACGTGGAGGCCTTACATTAGTGGTATCAGAGCATATGTTGACCATCTGGGACGAGTGAAGGGTAGTGAATGAACCAAATGACTATTCAATTGAGCATGAGTAAATGTTATGTTCGATTTTAGTACCTAGTCAGAT
This sequence comes from Haberlea rhodopensis, assembly GCA_907163345.1. Taxonomy (NCBI): domain Eukaryota; kingdom Viridiplantae; phylum Streptophyta; class Magnoliopsida; order Lamiales; family Gesneriaceae; genus Haberlea; species Haberlea rhodopensis. The sequence goes on along the minus strand of CAJQUN010000004.1, from coordinate 6,781,590 downwards.
GACTGAAGGGTAGTGAATGAACCAAATGACTATTCAATTGCGCATGAGTAAATGTTATGTTCGATTTTAGTACCTAGTCAGATGACTAAAGTGATTTACTATATGTGAATCGATTATTGTGTGTTATTGTTAACCCTTGTGTTGCAGTATGACAGCTAGAGAAGTTGCAAACCGTCGAGAAGATGTGGGGAATGCGATGACCATCAATGCTAGTGCTAGTATTAGACAAATATCCCATCTGCCACCATCAATCGGAGGTTCGATACCTGTTGTGCAACCATTACTAGCAGGGGAACTGGGTTTGACGCAATTTTTGAATTTCCACCCACCTCGTTTCGAAGGGACTGAATCAGGAGAACAAGCGAAAGAATGGTTAGAAAGAATGGAACAAATTCTCGTGGCGGCACCTTGTCCCCAGACTGCATGGTTAAGGCTAGCAGAATTCCAATTGGCTAAGAAAGCGTCAATGTGGTGGAAAACAATAATGACGGAAATGAAAGCACAGGGACATGCTATTGAATGTTGTAAGGACCCTAGTTCCTTAAGTGCGGATAAAAGGCGTAATAGAGCTAAACATGCATATAAGACTATAAACTTCGTGTTGATGTATTGAGCCGTTAAGATTACAGGCCAAAATAAAATTTCCAAAAGGGATTAATTACATTCCCAACCAATTGAATGTTAATCCTATAGTTTTACACTACTCCTAGAGTAGAAACTATACAAAGAATTAGGCCTGCTATGCCAAAAGCACTCCTCACTGGCTCACCGCATCAACCCGCCTCAGCCCGTCCGCCCAAAAGTACCTATAGGAACAACCCCAAAACCATGAGCATGTATATAAACCATATCCATAATAATATGATCATAATTCAATGCATAAACCATAAATGCAAATCACTTCCTGTATTTAACACATATATAGAAGCTCCCTTGGTTGTCCCTGTACCATAATTACAATCAATTGATTATAACACCAATAATGTATGTCATGACATGCACCGATTTCCATATATTCCGTGTTCAATTCCCGAGTCTTATTATATCAGTGACATAATACCCTCGCGTTAACATGACACCGGAAATACCCCTCGCTTAGACAATACCAGCGGCACTAATATCCCTTGCTATAAATATGACAGCGGTCGTGTTCTTCGCTTCATATTAGCGGCAAATATTCTCTCATCGCTACGATATGACAGCGGAAAGTATTCACATCGCTATGCCACTGGCGGCAAGTATTCTCCATCACTGGAATATAAATCCCGACTCACAATCACATGCAACAATGCATCCAATATATACATGTAACCAAAATGCATGACCAAACCATGTATGCAATCCATGATGCATAAACAATACCAAAATGTGATGTGTCGTGGACTTTATCTCCTAAGCTGTGTGGCCACCTGGGATGGTTCTACACATTCACACAAATCAATATTAAGAGCCAATAATAGTCCAATATTCAAAAATTCCACAAAATATTAAAAAACACCACATTTTGTATCTCGCGATCGATCGCCGCGAGGGGCCGATCGATCGCGAGATCACACTGTCCGATCCTGAATTTTTCGCCCTTCGGCGATCGATCGCCACACCTGGCGCGATCGATCGCCAGCCTCGCCGATCGATCGCCAAGGTGTGGCGATCGATCGTCAAAAGTCCCTGGAGCCTACTGTTGGCTCGCGATCGATCGCCAAAAACGGGCGATCGATCGCTGACCCCTGTACATCGAATTCCACCATTTTTGCACACCATTTTCAACCCAAACCATACCAAAACTTAAACCATCAAATCCACAACATAAATAACATCATAAACCTCCAAAATACACCTTAAAACAACCATAAATCCAACCCTCAAACAAAACAACACCAACCCACAACAAACCCATCTCAAAATCATTCAAAACCATTTCAAAACTAAACCAAACACTATAAAATTACCAAGGAGGTATCCATACCTCTTGGGGACTCTAAATCTCACAAAGATTTCCACCAACAAGCTTTTTGCAAGGATTTTCCCCACCACTTTTAGCCAAAAACGAAAATATGAAGAAATGAGGGTTTGGAGGGATGATTTTGGGGAAAAGGAAGAGTGATGGTTGAAGTGGGGTTGGGGGGTGTTAGTGGGTTATTTAGGAATTAAATAAAATGGCATACCCACAATTATCATGTTTTGTAAAAATACCCCAATATGATATTTTAAAAGCATTTCACCAAAAATGCGACAAAATCGCATTTAAATGCATGATTCACCAAATAGTCACAAACCATTTCATTTAAACCATTAAAACCCCCAATTACCCGTCATGCATACATGCACCCTGAAATGCTCTACCGGGTCACTCCCACCATGTGACTAAGCATTTCACCAAGATAATTAATCCCAACATATAATTTAATTATCACCATTATAATCACGTAAATATAATTAATGCCCTAATTGCAATTAATTATTTCGGGGATATCACAATACTCCCCTACTTACAAGATTTCGACCTCGAAATCGCATGCACTATCCCAAATCGAAACTAAACATAATCACATACCAGAGAATAGTTCCGGATAGTGCTGCACCATATGCTGCTCCGTCTCCCACGTGGCCTCCTCGACACCCCTACGATCCCACTGGACCTTGATCATCGGTATCACCTTGTTCCGGAGTCTGCGATCAGCCCTATCCAGAATCCTGACTAGCCGTTCCTCGTATGATACATCAGAATCCAACTGAACCTCGGAAGGCTGTAATACATGCGACGGATCCGGCTCATACTTCCGCAGCATAGATACATGAAACACGTTGTGAATACCAGACAACGACGGTGGTAGTGCCAAACGGTACGCCAAGGTACCGATGCGCTGTAAAATCTCATACGGTCCCACATACCTCGGAGACAATTTACCACGCATACCAAACCGAACCACACCCCTGAAAGGTGAAATCTTCAAAAAGACCCTGTCTCCCGACTGAAATTCCAACGGTCTCCGCCGTTTATTCGCATAGGCTGCCTGCCTGTCCTGGGCTGCCTTCATTTTCTGACGGATAATCTTTATCTTATCCTCCATCTCCCGAATCAGTTCGGGTCCTCCCACTGCTTTATTGGTCAAGTCATCCCAGTATAATGGCGACCTACAACGCCTACCATACAAAGCCTCAAACGGAGCCATCTGAATACTCGCCTGATAGCTGTTGTTGTATGCAAATTCTACCAAGGCCAAAGAATCTTGCCATGAGGCGTCAAACTCCAACACACAAGCTCGCAACATGTCCCCGAGCGTCTGTATAGTACGCTCAGTCTGACCGTCCGTCTGGGGGTGATATGTGGTGCTCAATCTCACCTCAGTACCCAATGCTGACTGAAGACCTCCCCAGAAATGAGATGTAAACCGCGGGTCTCTGTCTGACACAATAGATACTGGAATCCCATGTAGTCTCACTATGTCCCGGACATACAACTGAGCCATCCTCAAGTATGTGTACGTCATACTGTAGGGAATGAAGTGAGCTACCTTCGTCAGCCTGCCAATGATCACCCAAATGGCATCACAACCCGAAGTAGTCCTCGGCAAGTGGGTCACAAAGTCCATAGATATGTGCTCCCATTTCCACTCCGGTATCTCTAAGCTCCTTAGCTCGCCACCGGGTCTCTGCCTCTCTGCCTTAACCTACTGACAGATCAAACACCTCTTGACAAATGAGATTACATCACGTTTCATCCGTTTCCACCAGAACTGATCACACAAGTCCTTATACATCTTCCTCCCTCCTGGGTGGATGCTAAATCGACTACTATGAGCCCGTTCCAAGATTCCTCTGCGCAACTCCGGCGTACATGGAACTACCCATCGGTTACTGAGTCTCAAAGAACCATCCTCAGCCACTCTAAACTTTGATGGCTGCCCCTGGAGTGCCAATGATGACCATCTCTGAACCTCATCATCTGTCCCCTGAGCTCTCCTGATATGCTCATAGATATCTGGCTCAGCCAATAAGGTCGATACATGCACAGGCGATGTATCTACGTCGAAGTCATAGCCCAGATGGCAATATGAAGTCATCATAGCCGACAATTGCATGGCCTCCTCAGCAGTACTCTTTACCTTCCGACTCAAGGCGTCTGCTGTCAAGTTCGCCTTCCCCGGATGGTACTCAATCTCACAGTCATAGTCTTTGAGCAAATCCATCCATCTCCTCTGACGCATATTCAACTCCGCCTGAAGCGACGCGTCAGTATATAGAATAAACCTCTTATTCTCAGAGGGAATCACCAATACAGGTGCCGTGGTCAACCGGTGCTTCAGCTCCTGGAAGCTCTGCTCACAAGCCTCAGACCAACAAAACGGTATCCCCTTCTGAGTCAACTGAGTCAGTGGCTTAGCAATCTTAGAAAATCCTTCGACGAAGCATTGATAATAGCCAGCCAAACCAAGAAAACTCCGAATCTCGGGCACAGAAGTGGGTGCAGCCCACTCCATCACATCCTCAATATTCCTGGGGTCCACTGAAATCCCACTGCTAGATATGACATGCCCCAGAAACACTACACTGCTCAACCAAAACTCACACTTGCTGAGCTTGGCATATAATTGGTGATCTCTGAGGATCTGGAGCACCGTCCTCAAGTGTTTCACATGCTCCTCCTCGCTCCGGGAGTAGATGAGTATATCGTCAATAAACACAATGACGAACTGATCCAGATAGGGTTGGAACACCCGATTCATCAAGCTCATAAAGACAGCCCGGGCGTTCGTCACACCGAACGGCATCACTAAGAACTCGTAGTGCCCATACCGAGTCCGAAACGCTGTCTTCTATACATCCTCCTCCCTGACCCGTATCTGGTGGTACCCGGATCTCAAATCAATCTTGCTATACAGCTTCGTGCCTTGCAACTGATCAAATAAATCGTCTATCCTTGGGAGAGGATACTTATTCTTTACGGTGGCCTTATTCAGTTGCCGGTAATCGATGCACAAACGCATCGAGCCATCTTTCTTCTTCACAAAAAGAACCGGTGCTCCCCAAGGCGATACGCTAAGGCGTATATATCCTTTATCAAGGAGCTCCTGCAGCTGTTCCTTCAGTTCTCTTAATTCTGCCGGTGCCATCCGATAAGGGGCACGAGAAATAGCGGATGTCCCCGGTAATAACTCAATCCCAAACTCGACTTCCCTAGCCGGTGGAAATCCGGGAATCTTCTCCGGGAACACATCAGCAAATTCTGATACCACTGGCACATCCTCAACCTTTAACTCTTTGCTCTTTCCCAACATATCCACGGCATAGATGAGATATCCCGTGTGTCCACGTTCCAACAATTGGGACATTTTAATTGCCGAAATCAACGGAATCTTCGCACGAGAACCGTTGCCATAGAAAATCCACTGAACTCCCAAATGAGATCTGAACCGTACCGTCCTCTGTCGACAATCCTCTACTGCCTGATATCTGTTCAGAATGTCGATGCCCACAATGCAGTCGAAATCTGACATACCCAAAACAATCAAATCTGCCTTTATCTCATTGCCCTCAAAATAAATGAGGCAGTCCATCAGAAACTGATCAGCAACAACTCTCTTTCCGGTGGGTGTCGAGACCAATAGAGACGTGGGTAACGGAGACGTGCGCATATGATGTCTCTCCACAAAGTCCACAGACACAAAAGAGTGCGAAGCACCTGTGTCTATCAAAATAAAGGCGGAATACGTAAATAAAAGGCACGTACCCGCTATCACCTTCTCTGGAGCTGCATCGGCCTGCTCCCTGGTCAACGCATAGACCTGACCCTGAGGTGGCCCCATCGCCTGTCCTCCCATCTGTCGAGGCACCATCGGCGGCCTCTGCTGTACTGTCCCGGTAGAAAACCTCCCTCTGCCTCCTCTAAGATCCACTTGACTATCACCATTCTGACAGAACCGAGATATGTGGCCCATCTTGCCACATTTATAACAAGCCGTACAGTCTCGCATGTGATGTGGTCCTCCACAAAAGTGACACTTCACCACTCCACTCCTTTGTTTTCCTAGCCGCCGCAGAAAAGTATCGGTTTAGAAACCGAGTCCTGAATAAAGTCCAGTCGATTACCATGCCTTGTGCCCTCAATTCCATTACAGTCGTCTTCCACCACATGGAAGACTTCTTTGCCAGTTGGAATTCTGCCAGTCTTAACCAAGCCGTCCTAGCACACGGCGCAGATACAAATATATGTTCTAATCTCTCTAGCCACTCCTCGGCCTCTTCTCCTGTTTCTGTTCCCTCAAACATAGGCGGGTGGAAAGTTAGGAACTGACTCAGACTAAGCTCCCCTGGTAAAAGCAACTGGGCTACCGGCTCCATGCCCACAGCAGGTGGAGGTAAAGGATTTGTCTGACCAATGCTAGTGTTCACGCTTCCAACATCACCCACTCCTTCATTGAGGTTCTCCACATTCATATCCGCCATGCTGTAATACAAAGGTTAACAACAATTCCAAACAATATATATGTTATGCCGTTAGATAATGTAAATGATAATAAGCATGTTAGTATAACAATTTATACACCAATATGCATAAACATGCTCCCATGTAAACACCTAGCCAACCATGCTAAGGCTACCCTTCACTCATTCCCGGGTTCTCTAACCACTACTCTGATACCACTAATGTAAGGACCCTAGTTCCTTAAGTGCGGATAAAAGGCGTAATAGAGCTAAACATGCATATAAGACTATAAAGTTCGTGTTGATGTATTGAGCCATTAAGATTACAGGCCAAAATAAAATTTCCAAAAGGGATTAATTACATTCCCAACCAATTGAATGTTAATCCTATAGTTTTACACTACTCCTAGAGTAGAAACTATACAAAGAATTAGGCCTGCTATGCCAAAAACACTCCTCACTGGCTCACCGCATCAACCCGCCTCAGCCCGTCCGCCCAAAAGTACCTATAGGAACAACCCCAAAACCATGAGCATGTATATAAACCATATCTACAGTAATATGTTCATAATTCAATGCATAAACCATAAATGCAAATCACTTCCTGTATTTAACACATATATAGAAGCTCCCTTGGTTGTCCCTGTACCATAATTACAATCAATTGATTATAACACCAATAATGTATGTCATGACATGCACCGATTTCCATATATTCCGTGTTCAATTCCCGAGTCTTATTATACAGTGGCATAATACCCCTCGCGTTAACATGACAGCGGAAATACCCCTCGCTTAGACAATACCAGCGGCACTAATATCCCTCGCTATAAATATGACAGCGGTCGTGTTCTTCGCTTCATATTAGCGGCAAATATTCTCTCATCGCTACGGTATGACAGCGGCAAGTATTCACATCGCTACGCCACTGGCGGCAAGTATTCTCCATCACTGGAATATAAATCCCGACTCACAATCACATGCAACAATGCATCCAATATATACATGCAACCAAAATGCATGACCAAACCATGTATGCAATCCATGATGCATAAACAATACCACATATGCAACCACAATGCATAATCAATTCCATGTGTGCAACCATAGTACATAACCAATTCAAAGTGTAATAAATACGTTTTACCGTCTGATGCCCGTACGTCTCACTACGTACCTAAGTCCCAAAATGTGATGTGTCGTGGACTTTATCTCCTAAGCTGTGTGGCCACCTGGGATGGTTCTACACATTCACACAAATCAATATTAGGAGCCAATAATAGTCCAATATTCAAAAATTCCACAAAATATTAAAAAACACCACATTTTGTATCTCGCGATCGATCGCCGCGAGGGGCCGATCGATCGCGAGATCACACTGTCCGATCCTGAATTTTTCGCCCTTCGGCGATCGATCGCCACACCTGGCGCGATCGATCGCCAGCCTCGCCGATCGATCGCCAAGGTGTGGCGATCGATCGCCAAAAGTCCCTGGAGCCTACTGTTGGCTCGCGATCGATCGCCAAAAACGGGCGATCGATCGCTGACCCCTGTACATCGAATTCCACCATTTTTGCACACCATTTTCAACCCAAACCATACCAAAACTTAAACCATCAAATCCACAACATAAATAACATCATAAACCTCCAAAATACACCTTAAAACAACCATAAATCCAACCCTCAAACAAAACAACACCAACCCACAACAAACCCATCTCAAAATCATTCAAAACCATTTCAAAACTAAACCAAACACTATAAAATTACCAAGGAGGTATCCATACCTCTTGGGGACTCTAAATCTCACAAAGATTTCCACCAACAAGCTTTTTGCAAGGATTTTCCCCACCACTTTTAAGCAAAAACGAAAATTGAAGAAATGAGGGTTTGGAGGGATGATTTTGGGGAAAAGGAAGAGTGATGGTTGAAGTGGGGTTGGGGGGTGTTAGTGGGTTATTTAGGAATTAAATAAAATGGCATACCCACAATTATCATGTTTTATAAAAATACCCCAATATGATATTTTAAAAGCATTTCACCAAAAATGCGACAAAATCGCATTTAAATGCATGATTCACCAAATAGTCACAAACCATTTCATTTAAACCATTAAAACCCCCAATTACCCGTCATGCATACATGCACCCTGAAATGCTCTACCGGGTCACTCCCACCATGTGACTAAGCATTTCACCAAGATAATTAATCCCAACATATAATTTAATTATCACCATTATAATCACGTAAATATAATTAATGCCCTAATTGCAATTAATTATGTCGGGGATATCACAAATGTGAACTATTCTAGGCTAAATTCTTAAATCGTTATTTCTCAACGGCTGCAAGCCAGAATAAGGAGGATGAGTTCGCCAATCTGAAACAGGGAACAATGTCTGTAGCAGACTATGCCCTCTTCATTACTGAGTTACGTACCACACATTGCTGTTTGCAGCCATGCCAAAATGAGGCACTTCATCAAGGGTTTAAGGCCGGATTATTCGATCGAGTCATTTCCAATGACCCAAATTCTTTTGATGATGCATTCAAGGGCCGAACTAGCAGAGATAGGAGCTGGCGTTTATAAGGACTCAACGCAGCCACAAAGATCAACTCCCAATCATTTGAAACCCCGAGGGGATAACTTTAAGCCACGAGGAGCTCCATCAACCCCTCAATTCAATAATCGACGATTTGATTTTCGTCACTCGGGGGATCATATAAAGGGTAATTTTCAACAGAATATGAATCTTTCACAGGCAAGTGGAATCGAGGAAATTAAATGCTTCAAGTGTGGGGGACCACATCTAAAGAGGGACTGCTCAACATGTTACGAATGTGGTATCAAGGGCCACATGGCACGATACTGTCCGAACCGAAAAGGGCAACAAAGATTTGGTGGTAATCGAGGCGGGTCTTTTGCTAGGACAGTACAACAAAGGCCGCAATTCGTACCCCAACCATTTGGAGGACAACCAGCTGGGCCACCTCAAGGCCAAGTTTATGCATTGAACAGAGAACAGGCGGAGGCAGCCCCGAAGGAAATTATTGCGGGTAAGTGTCGCTTATTTACTTATCTGGCTTTTACGTTAATAGACACGGGTGCCTCCCACTTGTTTCTTTCGAGGACTTTTGTTGAAAGGCATCATATGTGATCATCCCCACTAGCCACGCCCTCTCTGTCTTGACACCCGTGGGGAAGAATGTTCTTGCTACTCGGATTGTGTGTGATTGTTCTATTTCATTTGAGGAGAATGAGCTCCAAGCGGATTTTATTATTCTGGGCATGCATTATTTTTATTGTATTGTGGGGATAGATATATTGTACAGATACCAGGTTGTTGTTGATTGTCGTCAACGAATAGTTCGTTTTCAGTCTATGCAAGGAAATCAGTGGACATTTTATGGGCAGGGTTCTCGATCTCAAATTCTGTTATTATCTTCTATTAGAATGTCACGATTGTTGGATCGGGGAAATACTGGGTATTTGATTTATGCCATTGATACGGCAGAGAGGAAATAAGATTTGAACGTAAAGGACATACCCGTAGTTGTTGAATTTACAGATGTATTCCCAGCAGAAATCCCCAACTTTCCACTAGTACGTGAAGTTGAATTTGGAATCGAGTTGTTGTCCGGAGCGCCGCCTATATCCGTGCACCTTATAGGATGGCACCGACAGAATTAAGAGAGTTGAAGTTTAGTTGCAAGATCTACTCGACAAGGGTTACATACGTCCTAGTGTGTCACCTTGGGGAGCACCAGTTTTATTCGTGAAAAAGAAAGATGGCTCAATGCGGCTATGCATAGATTATAGACAACTGAACAAGGTGACGATTAAGATTAAGTATCATCTTCCGGGCATTGATGACTTGTTTGATAAATTACAAGGAAGCACTATCTATTCGAAGATAGATTTGAGATCCAGGTATCACCAAATTCAAGTTAGGAAAGATGACATTCAGAAGACGACATTTCGAACTCGTTATTGACACTATGAGTTCTTGGTTATGCCGTTTGGAGTGACGAACGCCCCAACCATCTTTATGAGCCTAATGAACTGGGTATTTCAAGCGTATCTTGATCAGTTCATAATCGTGTTTATTGATGACATCTTGATATATTCTAGGAGTGAGGAAGATCATGTTAAGCACTTACGTATTGTGCTTCAAGTCCTTCGAGATAACCAATTATATGCTAAATTCAATAAGTGTGAATTTTGGTTGAGCAAGGTGGTGTTTCTAGGTCATGTGATTTCCTAGAGTGGCATATCAGTCGATCCAAAGAAGGTTGAAGCAGTATTGAAATGGTCTGCACCTACTTCAGTACCTCAAATTCAGAGTTTTCTGGGGTTGGCAGGTTATTATCGACGTTTTATTGAAGGCTTCTCTAAGATTGCTAAACCGTTGATGAAATTGACACATAAGAGAGTACTTTCTTCTGGTCTGAAACTTGTGAGCAGAGCTTCCAGTAATTGAAGCAACGTTTGACGACCGCTCCAGTACTAGTAATTCCTACAGGGAATGAGAGATTTGAAGTTTTTACTGATGCGTCGCTACAAGGCTTGGGTTGTGTGTTAATGCAGGTGATGTGACTAGAAATAGACACATCTATTGCGCTTAATTGTCTACGTTTTGGTATGTTTTGATGGACAATTTAATACATATGCTACCTAATCGTATATTTGTGTAATTGTAGGTGTAATTGAAGAAATCGAGCTAACTAAGGCGAATAAAGGTCAAGAAAAGCTTTGGAGCTAATAAGGACTCAAAGTAGATCAAGAAAAAGGCTAAAAATGTAATTTTGGGAGAAGCGATCGATCGGATGAAGGAGGAGATCAATCGCATTTGGACAGAAAGTTGAGCAACAAAATCTGCGGGTCAGCGATCGATCGCTACAATGGAGCGATCGATCGCCAAAACCCACTGGAGCCAAGCGATCGATCGCTATAAAGAGGCGATCGATCGCTTGAAGAATTTCGCTGAAAAAAATAAGCTAGCGATCGATAGCTTGTAGTGATCGATTGCCAGCAGTGTTTTGGAAAGTTTGGAGACTTGATTTCTTTCTTTCCTATATGGGCTCTAACCTACCCCATCAGCCTCCACACCTGTATATTCTCGAAACTCAGCCTCCCTAGACAAGGATTCAGACTTTAGAACATAGTTAGACATTACAATAATTTTTCTCTCAATTTTGTTGAAGAATGACTTGAACGAAGACGGAAGCGACACTCCGGAATCGTGCTTCCCTTTAGTAATTTTTTTTCTTTTGCTATTGATTTAATGTTTTCTAGAATAGATTTGAATGTTTTTAATTCAGTTATGAGTAGCTAAAAACCTTTGTGATTCTCGGTTGAGGAAGACGATACATTGGAGTTTACGATTCTTGTGAGATTAAGTTTTGATTGTTGATTTTCATTGAGTGTCAATTGTTTTTTCTGATTTGATTGCCATGATTATTATGCATGATTGTTAGATTGATCACCTAGCTATTGTTCATACAATTTAATGCTAAATTAGATATCAAATACGGAATCGTTCGATCCCTCTAATTTACGAAGCAACTAAGATTAATTAAATTCCGCTTGTGAGTTTGTTAAATTCTTAGGAAAAATAATTGACTAGATTAAACATAGACGCTTGGATTATGTTGTTTAGCTTTATCGATCTCACTAGTTCATATGCTATCATCGATTTAAATCTTAATCGCTTGTATTTTGATTGATCATTTGATAAGGGTTAAAGTAGAACGCTTGGGCTACTTAACTAAACTTAAGGTGATATAGGACTTTGATTATTGGATTAAACGTCCACGATGAATATTCATATGGAAATTGAACCGTTTGTGAAGATCGTTGATCAAGATAGTAAACACCAATTGTAAAGTTAACCGAAAACCGATAATCGCTCTTTTCTCATAAGTTAATTCACTTAGTTGATTTTGCATATTAGTTTAATTTTGCATAGTAGTAGTTAATTCAATTGATTTCAAAATCCCCTTTTTCTTTTCGTTTGCATAAGTTAACACAAAGATATAACCTTCCTCGTGGGATCGATCCCTACTCACACTACTACATTCATTACTATTATTAACTTGAGAGGGTTAATTTGGGCATACACGATAAGCGCTACCAGCAGGATCGGCATGTTGTGGCATATGCCTCGAGACAACTGAAACCTCATGAGACAAGGTATCCAGTACACGACTTAGAATTGGCAGCCATTATCTATGCATTGAAACTATGGCGGCACTAACTTTACGGTACTTCTTTCACCATTTTTACTGATCATAAAAGTTTGAAATTTCTGTTTACTCAAGCTGAATTGAATATGAGGCAAAGGAGATGGATGTATTTGTTAAAGGATTATGACTGCGAGCTTGAGTACCATCCGGGTCGAGCAAATTTGACAACTGATGCCTTAAGTCGTAAAGTAAGACACACCGCTGAAGAGGTAAGTCTTTTGTCTGCCTTGTTAACATCTTGTTGTCATTTGGGTCATGATTTCGACCTATCAGTGTCACCTGTTCGAGCATCGACACTATTAGCAGAACCAGATATCTTCGAGAAACTCCGAAAGGCGCAGAGAACAGATATTGAGACCCAGAACTGGATAGCTTCGATCTCCCAAGGACGACCATCCAAGAGGAGAGTGGCAGAGGATGGTAGTTTGAGATTGGGTGAACGTTGGGTAGTTCCTGCTACTTCTGGACTACGTCAAGAATTGTTACAGAAAGCCCATTGCAACAAGTTCAGTATTCATCCTGGAGGCAAGAAAATGTTTAAGGACTTGCGTCCTCATTATTGGTGGAGGCGAATGAAACGGGATGTTTTGGAATTCGTGAAGAGATGCCTGATTTGTCAACAGGTCAAAGCAGAAAGACAATGGCCAGGTGGAGAGCTAAGGAGTTTAGAAATGCCAACTTGGAAATGGAACACATATCTATGGATGTTGTGACACACTTACCAAGGACTCCATCGGGTCACGATGCTATCTGGGTTGTGGTAGATAGACTGACGAAAACTGCACACTTCATACCTTATAGCATGAACTATTCTTTCTTGAGAATGGCTCAACTTTATATACGAAAAGTAGTATGGTTGCATGGCTTTCCAGACACCATTGTTTCTGATAGTGATCCTATATTCACTTATCATTTCTGGGAGGGTTTACAGTCAGCTTGGGAACAGAAGTAAGATTGAGTATTGCATACCATCCGCAGAAAGATGGCCAGACTGAGCGTACCATACAGACGTTGGAGGATATGTTACGTGCTTGTGTGATGGAATTTGATAATTCTTGGCAAGACTCCATACCATTAGTAGAATTCTCGTACAACAACAGTTATCAGACGAGTATTCAAATGGCACATTTTGAAGCTTTATTTGGTCGTCGCTGCAGATCTCCTTTATGTTGGGACGATGTAGATAAGAACTCAGTTGGAGGGCCAGGACTGATCCACGAAATGGAGGAAAAGATTAAGGTGGTGCGACGAAGAATGAAGGCAGCCCAAGACAGACAGGCCGCCTATGCTAATAAAAGACGACGACCTTTGGAATTTCAAGTAGGTGACAGAGTTTTCTTGAAGGTATCACCGCTCAGAGGGGTAATACGTTTTGGTATGCGAGGGAAACTATCTCCTAGATATGTGGGTCCTTACGAGATTTTACAGCGTATTGGCACTTTAGCTTATCGTTTAACGTTGCCGCCATCTCTGTCAGGCATCCATGACGTGTTTCATGTATCCATGTTGAGAAAGTATAAGCCAGATCCATCACATGTCTTACAGCCTTCTCAAGTGCAGTTAAATTCTGATGTATCGTATGTCGAACAACCCGTTAAGATTCTGGATCTAGCAGATCGTAGACTTTTAGCAAGGTCATACCGATGATTAAAATTCAGTGGGATAGGCGGGGTGTCGAGGAGGCAACGTGGGAGACGAAGCAACATATGATGCAGCATTACCCGTAACTATTTTCTGGTATGTAAACTTTTATGTTTTAAGTTAGGCATTCCTGGTAAGTATTCAACCTTTGCAACAACTCTTGCTACAATGTTTAGCCTCAGGTAGGTGTCACATTTCTATGGCTCTCTACTGTTCTCAATATATGCAACTCTTTGCAAAGATGTGAGCTCAATTGGTATCATATAACAAAGAAGTAGAACCAATAAAATATTAATTTTAATATAGAACATACCCTTTCTAGAACGCTTCTAGTCTTGGTATTTCTTGCAATTTTGCGCCAGTGACCAGCAGTGAAAAGATAGTTAATTCTCCTTTTAGTTGCTACTATATCCATTTTCGTCTTTTGAGTTCGGGAACCATTTTCCTTCCTCTACTTTATCATTGAATCCTTCCCACCAATTGTAGAAGATTCAACAAGAAGAACATGTTTCTCCTTTGAAGTAAGGACTGATGAGTTTCCAACATTTGACTATAAGATCAAATCTACAGCCAGTTAATGAGGTATTGTCACATTTAGATTTTCCAATTTCTTAACAAGAGACAATTTTCTTACACCATGATCATGAACCGCAGCTCAATCTTGCAGGTGAAATGAAAATACCTCTGTTGAAGCGGTGGCCTCAGTTGTGATACTCGAGAATGAATCACTAATACGAGTGATTAATTTAAGTAATCAAAGAATTATTTACTGTATTACGCAGACTCGGTTTAGCAATGAACCGGGAATGGTTAAATATCTGAAATTACAAGACCATATGATTTGAGGGTCCAAGAATCCAATTCACTTGTTACAAAGAAATATCAGCATGTTTTTAAATAAAGAGTTGTTTAAAAGAATGCTTCACCAAGCAAAAACACATACATGCACACTTTTTCACACACAAATCTCTACACACCTTTCAACCCTTATCCTCCCCTCTCTTCTTCTAACCTTTTTAAGTAAACTTTGGAAGTTTGAATCTTGCTTCAAAGCTTGGAACTATTGCATTAAAGGTAAGGATTAAAGGTGTAGGAAGAACATTTGGTTATGGTTGTGTATTTGAAAGATTATGGTTGTTGGGATAGATGGATTGGGTAGATTCTTACTTGTTGTGAACTTGTTTAAAGATGTTTAGATCTGTTTGGTTAAGTTCCTAGTGAGTTAATGAGTATTGTAGTTGTTGATGGGAATTTATGTAGCTAAATCACTATTTTTGACTGAAAAACAGGGTGGCGATCGATCGCTAAAAAGTGAGCGATCGATCGCGCCTATACAAGTTATATTGAGCGATGATGAAGAGTACTAGCGATCGATCGCCAAAAGTGAGCGATCGATCGGTAGAACGTGCGATCTATCGCTAGAGGATAAGAGATCGATAGCTTCACTCTAGTAGCTTTTCTCACATTTTTGTAAAGCTCACGATCGATTGCGAGCCTTGGAGCGATCGATCGCGAGGCTTGAAAAATTGGAAAAATTATTATTTCAGTATACTTTTGAGATGAGATCTCCTATGGATACTAATATTGAATTGTTGGACATGTGTAGAGCCCCCCCAAGGTGCGGATCAAAGGAGGGGATAATCTTACCTTCCCTCGTTTATTTTGACAAGTAAGGTAAGTAGAGACGTACGCGTATTTCAGTAGTATGATGTACATGTGTATGCAATGTTGTGCGAATTATACATAACGTAATTGGTATCTTGTCGCTGTCTTATTGTAGCGATGAAAATATAATATATGTCGATGTCATGTCGAAGCGATGATAATGCCGCTGTCGTGTCGAAGCGATGATATATGCCGTTGTGACGTCGAAGCGATGATAATGCAGCTGTCATGTCGAAGCGATGAGTATTATATATGCCGCTGATAATTTGAAGCGATGTGTGCCATAAATATTGGGTTGCACCGAAAAGAGAATTGTTATATTCGTATAAATGACATGACATTCGGGATAGACTTTAGAATCGTGTTGATGATGTATCTTTCTAACAATATGGAAATGAATTATATGAACAGGAACCACCCAAGAGAATATTCCAAATCATTGGACACAGGAAGTATCTTTGCAATTTGCATAATGTTTAATGATTGCTTTTATTGATTAATGCTTGAGGATGTTGCATATATACTCATGGTTTTAGGGTTTGTAAGGACCCCCTTAGCCCTTAACCCCTGATTAGTGTATTAACCACTATGTGTGGCACATGCTTTCAATAAAAAGTCAATCGGGAAGCTCAGATGATACTTTACCATTGAATGGCAATTACAAAATTCCTTTACTACTCAATGTCATAAGATCATCAGCCTAACAACAAATAGACTCATATGTTCGCCCTTTACCATCCCCTTGGTGCCACTTTTTACATTGTGGGCTTTTATAAAAATTTGGGCAGAGTCTCCCCATATATAGAGCTATCCCGAAATAAAAGCACAACACATAACATAATTCCCGGCCAGGGAAAACATAATACTCATCAGAATACAGCAATACCAAGTAAATTCCCAGCCAGGGAAGACACCACACATATGATAACAAAAGTGGGTTTCAACACCCACATAATACACCAATGACTCTCATATCATTAGCAATTCTACCCTTAATTGCATGCAACATAGAATGAAAGAGAGAAAGGCTCATGCCTATACAACCCATATACAAGTATAACCGTGCTCACATGCGAGCATCATGAATGTGTATATAACCCTTAGGTGTATATAAGTACTCTATACGATACCGTGCTCCATCAAGCCCTGGTACCACGATCCTGGGAGTACATCCAATCAACAGCTCGAGCTCATCTCCAAAGCCATCGATGTACCTGTTCACCTGCCCCAACAGAGACAGCCCCCAACGGGGTGAGCATACCAATACACAAAATCCCATAATCACAATAATGAAATTCATAATTTACAACAAGAGTAAATACTAATGAATTTAAATGATACTCCCTGGATGGCAACGTCCTCATCCGGGATTCCGTGTACTGTCCCTGTTCTCACAATCATCAAACTCATCAAATCTCAAAAATCAGTAAATCAACACATTGATTAACTCATCGCATGCCTAATTCTCGAGTATCAATAGATAGTGATTCCAAATTCATTATACATGCAAATATAGATATCTCAATATCTAATACTGATTTCACAACCTCGCTATCAATCACAGATAGCTCAAATGCCTAGCATTTATTTTACCAATCCTCCATTATACCTAGACATCTCAAATGTCTTATAATGAATACATGATTCTACGATCATCCTCAGGCATCTCAAATGCCCTACAATAGTCATATAAACCCAGTACCCCTTACATCTTGTAAGAGTTATCCTACTCTAGTGTCACGCACGCTACAAGCGGCGATATCAAGATTTGGTCGTTCCTTGGCTATATCAACATATATATATATAACCACACGCACAATATTCAATGAAATCAAAATACATTATGCATTTCACAATGCTCTAATATATATAGTAATGCTCGTACGTCGCACGTACCTTAAATCTCCGAAGTCCGAGCCAAACCTTGCTCGAGTTCCATGCCCCGAGGAACGATGTGCTAACACGATAAATAATTCACAATTATTTACGAACATGCAACCCATGCTCAAGCACACCCATAACCCTCAAAATATTGTCAACACACGACAATTAACCTTTTAAAAGACCCGGGGCAGGGTACATGCAGGGAGGGAAACAAATGAGACAATATCGAAAATTGTTCAAGAACACCCTACAAATTTTCGAACCCTTATCTCACAAATCGAACCCAATTAAACACCATAATTCATCTAAAATGTGAATTAAACTATCAAAGCAAGAATCAACACCCCTTGCCAAAAACCCCCAAATTTTTGAACCAAACCCTACGAAATTCGAAATAAATTCGAACCAATACCACCAAATTTAGCAGGGAAAACATGACAAGCATGGAAAAGGGGTAAGGAAGGTTACCCAATCGAAAATCGGAAGGAAAATCGACCGAAATCGAAGAACCCTAGAATTTGGGCGTTTTTGTTTTCTGCAAAATCCGAACGAGAATCGCGACCAAACTTCGAATTACCGGTACAGAAAGGAGCGCCTGGACGAGACGAAGCCGGCGGCGGGTCGGACGCGCCGAACGGTGGCCGGACGGCGGCGGGCGAAGCGCTTGAAGCGGCGGGGGTTGGTGCAGACGGGAAATGGGCGCGGGGAGAGAGAGAGTGACGGGCTGGAGGGCTGAAATAAAATTTTTAATTAAATCTCGGATTCAACTGGTATTTATAGCAAAAATACCCTGAAATACTAATAGCCCCACAAATACATCATGATTCATTAAAAATCATCTGTTTTCAAAAATTCCCTCTCTAACTCCAAAACCCCCTACCGGTGCCCACACAAAGCACCCAAGATCCCAAGTCACACTAAAAACCCAACTCATAGGTTTTTCACCCAAATGAGAATACAATCTCAACCTCGGGATCTAACGATCCCAACTACCCAAATAAACGAGCCCAGAAGGCCCAACACCACGATTAAACTCCAAATCGCCACGTAAAACAACTTTAGGGGTTATTAACACTCCGGGATTAACATCTATAATCCATGGTCATCACAGGGTTATTCCTATAAGGGCTTGTGGCAAGGAGGGACACTAACGAGAACCATTTTGAGGAAATCAGACATAGAACCAAATCAACTAGGGACGTCAGTAGACGAAGAACGTAGAAGATCTAAAATGGAAGGATAGGGTCTAAACATCATAGCTATTTTACTTTTGACCAATGAATTTTTTGTAACCGAAAACGGGTTAATATTAACAACACCATGTAATTGATTTGGATTCTATTAGTATACTTTACTTGGTTATTTCCTGTTGCCATTTGAGACTGTTTAGACTCTTTACGTCGAGGCCTTACATCAGTAATCACTTTCGTTCGCCTAACAACATTTGCAGGTGTTGGACAATATCGGTTTGAGCAAATTTCTCATATCCATGTTCAAACTCATTTGACATTGATGCTATCATATATCACCTAGTCTCAAAAACATCGTCCCACCACTTCACAAGTGTGGTGATTTCTTCATTATACGTATTAGGAAACACTTCAACAAGAGGTTTCCCAACCGGGATATAAAGAAACTTTCAGAAGCAAACACTACTTTTAAAATTAATTGCCAATCATAATAATTTGGTTCGGTTAATTTATTTGTATCGAGAATTGATGTAAACGAATTCACGACCATCATAATACTGAGAATAAACAGTTAAGTGATAGTTAAACACACAACTTTCCCACACCAGATGGCCCCAACGAGGGTGAGACAAGACATCATGGCACAAGTTGCGTTTCATGGCTTAACTGTTGATGGAAGACAGGAAGCAACAAACCCCTTTGTGCTCCCCTTCACAGTTTGATATTAAAATTTTGAATCATATTCAAAGGAGGGATTTAATAATTTTTACAATCTTATCTAGTGCTTGTTTGTTTATTTGCCGGATTCATGCAACTATGTTTTATTCATGCAACGTCAATTGTACTATACAACATACAAACAAACATTTATCATACATCATATGCATAATAAAAATAAACATGTATAATTACCGCCTTTTCCTAATTGATCCACGTGAGCCATACGTGGATCACAAGTCTTCCTAATGTGATGCAGGTATGCAATGCAATCCTATTTTACTTTTGCTTCCATTATACATGTATTGATTCTTGGTGCTCCATCTTCAATCTTGATCTCCCACTAATTCTAATAATTTTACATTTAAATAGTGCTAACAAGAGAATAGAGATACAAATCCGGGGTGAGATACATCAGAAAATAGAGAGAGTAGGCTCGCAGACCCGACAACCAAAAATCACAATTATAATGAAACAATAAAAACCTAAACATTCACCTAAACACATTGGTCAATGCCCGTAATCATCCATCATGCAATCACATAATATGTAATTAAACATTAAAATAAACAGTTACATCATATGTAATTGACTAATCACATCATATGTAATTAGATCACAATAATTAATTTATTTTATCCTCTCCCCACTATTCGTATTATTAATTGAAAATAAAATTAACAAATTAAATAAAATAATTTTATTTAATTTATAATTAATTAAATTTCAATTATTTGGTAAAATCTCTATTTTACCTTTAATCATCATGTTAATCGAAAATAAAATTAACAAATTAAATGAAACATTTTCATTAAAATTTTTAATTAATTAAATTTTCAATTACTTGGTAAAATCACTATTTTATCTTTTAATCATAATATCCGACGATTTCGCCGCAAGGATTTACTAGCATATTAAGAATCTCTGTCGCGCGAGCAGAAGCATCCTGTCAAGCCGCGACAAAGATTTGTCCCAGAGGTTCGCGATTTAAGTCCGCACGAGGAACCTTTCCGCCGTCGTAAATTCGCGAGTTTGCTGGCTGAAGTAACGGAACCTTTCCACCGCCCATGGCTGACAAGATGGTGGCGAAAATCGATAGCTTTTCGCGCAGACCATTGCTGGTTCGTCCGAAGTTTCGAGCAGTTAAAGATCTGCTCGCCGCGAGCCAGCCACCCGCACGATGGTGGAAAACTATTTCTTCGCCGCTGCGATGCTGCTCAACATGCCACAGAGTGCCACCGGCGACTGGTCCTCCACCGGTGAAGTCGGTTTTCGGGTTTGAATTAAAACTCCTTTTAATCCAATTTCTATATTTTTCCGGACTCTAAAATTTCTGAAATTCAAACACGATTAGAGTCGATGAGAAACGATTCAATAAAATTAATTATCGAATATATAAAACAAAGCGCAACCCAGCTCTGATACCACAGTTGAGTTTTCGTCCCCCACCGACAGATCAAAATGCAGCGAAAATAAAACATGAACAGATCTAGACCCGGGGACGGACGATTGCGTCTGAATCATATATTAACATGCAAATATCACAAATAAATGTACAAAAATAGATTACCATTCATCGATGTAAATCTGATAGCGGTGATCCCTCGAGTCCAAACAACCTGACTAGATCCACGATCTCAACGTCAGTGCTAGTTTGGTGTTAGTATTTCTACGACGAGAATTATGTGACTAAGAGTTTTAACAATTGTCTTCATTGTTTTGTGTAGGGACATAGACTTATATTTATAGGTGCTAATGAGCCACTATTGAGCTTGGGTGCATAAAGCCCAACAGGCCTACTTTTGGCTTGTAGGACACATATGCTAACAAATCCAAGAGGGCCGTGTCATGATATAAGAACGAGAGATTATTGTATTTCTTGGTGTTTCTTGTATAGGAGAGGGAGACCCCTATATATAGGGATCAAACCCTAAACCTAGATGCGTCATGGGTCTTGGGCCACAAGCCCAATATTATATGTGCATATGAGCTTAGGATTTTGACTATGAGTCAAATATGAATGCATCATGTGCATTGGGCCACAAGCCCAACCCATATATACAGTAAAACCTCGACAAATGCATATCCTTGGGACTAGGAAAAAATATTCATTTAGCAAGATTATTTATTTATCGATAAATGACATTCATTTATCGGTAAATCAATATTTATTATTTTATAGATAATTTTCATTGTAAAATGCATACATTGTATGTGGTAAGAGAAAGTGGAAGGCTTAAGATATGTAAAATTATTTTTCTTGCCTCCTAACACAACGTTTAAGATTCAACCATGTGATGCTGGGATTATTCGAGCATTGAAAGCTCATTATCGTCGTCGTTTTTATTCTAGCATCTTGTAGGGCCTTGAGATTGAAGCACCAAATCCTGAAAATATTAATATTTTGAATGCTATTGATTTTTGCTAGCATGACTTGGAAATTTGATGTGAAGGCAACAACAATTACAAATTGTTTTCGGCATTGTAAGATTCGGTCAGTAGAAGACAATGTTCCTGAACCATAGGTTGGTCAATTAGATGAAGACATCGATGATTAAGTGGTGTCATTTCAAATTTACGCTATGGAAATGTGATGGATGTTGAACATTTTTGGAAATATCCTAGCGAGAATGATGCAGTTATGGAATCGCCTACAGACGAAGAAATTATCCAGTCAGTAATGAACAATGATGATGAAAATGATCCAGAGCCAGATGATAGTCGTGTTGTCGCAAATGTATCATCAAAAGAGGCATTTCAAGTATTGGTCACCTTAACAACTACTTACTACAACATAAACAAAATATACTAGAAGTTGTGTCTTCACTTCAAAAAGTTAAGAATAATGTTCATTTTGGTTCATGTTGAAAGAAAAAAAACAATCAACTATAGATGCATTTTTTCAGAAGAAATGAATCCTTGTATGAGTATTGCTGATTGAATGAAATGTTTTGGTATATATATATAAAACAATAATTATTAATTTTTATGTTCATTGGGCCCGTATGGATTTAAATATTTTTATTACTTAATGCATTTAACGAGGTTATTACTTTAGTTCATTGGTCCAAGTTGAGACCGAAAGAAATTATTATATAAACAAGATTATTATTTTATCGAACATTCATTTATCGATGTTTAAATGTATCTACAACATGATTTTAGCTAATGATTTGATTTTATAAAAATAAAAATAAACAACGGAGCGAGTGAATGCATGCATCCATCCATTTCCCAACACGCAATGAATAAAACATAAAAGCCAAAAAGAATTTGAACGTTGGGAGCGTTTAAAGTCCAGAGCTTAGCAGTTCAGTTGCCTACCAAACGTTCACAAATCTCTCTATTTTGCCTCCCTATTTCTCCCAGTCCCAAGTCCCAAGTCCCACCCCAGCCCAAAAAAGCCTCAAATGAAAAAAATAATCATTTACAAATTAGTGTAAAGCACCAAACTTTCTTTAAGCTAACAAGTAAAGTTAATGGTTTCTCTTTACTCTTTACAGCTGGGTGTGGTTAGTGCAAAGCTTTTTTCCCTTCCTGAGGAAATTGTTGTACCTTCATGCTTGGGTTTCCTACTTCTGGGTAGAAAGGCTTCTACTTTCTCCTTCTAGCTAAGATTACCTTTTATTTTTCTCTTGACCAGATGGGTGGGGGAGGGTTATTACGGGTGATACTCTGCTTTGGAATATTTGCAAGCTGCAATTATGCTCAGGGTAATGTAGGTTCACTCACTGCTGTATATATTGTTACTCTGAAACACGCGCCCACCTCTCATTATTACGGTGAGCTTAGAGTTAAGCAGCGTCACCATAGTAAACGCAATGGTTCTGCTGATGGAATGAGTAGATTTGATAAACCAAGGTATAATTGTTTTCTGATTATTTTGTAACAAGTGTGATTTGTTTCTCCCAATTTCATTCAGCAGTTAATTTCTTGTTTTGGATCTCTTTTACTTTTGCATCGGCATTGTATTCTTTTCTTATTTGTTCCCATTTCTTGTACATGAATTTTTTCCCTAATCTTTTTGATAGATGAAACAGATGGAGGGTTTTTCCTTTCATTTACTCCGTGGAGAGAATGAAAAATAGTTTGTTCATTTATTTATGATTGTTGCCTCTGATATTACTGTTAGGCGTTAGCCGCAATAAGTTAGTAGTTGGTAAGAGAATTTTTTAACATTGAGTTAACTGATTGTATTAGAACTTGGAATACGCCGAGGAATCAATAAATAGTAATATATAATTGAGAAAAAAATATAAATTTACAATTAGGTGGGTTTTGTCCAATTAGCATATGCATATGTTGCCTCATCCCGCTAAAGTTGGGCAGTCAGAATCATATATTTGTCATTTCTCTTGCGCTCGTTGTTAATTCATACGAGAAAATATTGTAAAATGGTTTATGTTTCACTGAAATCAGCAATAAACCAAGAACGGATTGGAGCAAGGGGTCCTACGTATCCGCGGCACATGATTCTTTACTGAAAAGGATATTAAAGGGTGAAAAGTAAGTGTACAGCTATCACCATGTAATCAATGGATTTGCAGTTCTCGTCACTCCACAGCAGGTTAGTCTTCATTGACAGCAAACTAGCATCATCTCTATGGTCGAATAAAGTATCTACGATTAAGTAGGTTTGCATGCAGAAGCACAATAGATTCTTTGAAAACCTTTTTTTTCCCTTTTTTTTTTTCCATCTTCATTGATTACATTTGAATGTTTTTTTTTAAGGCTGACAAGCTTTCACGGAGTAGAGAGGTATCGAATGTAGTTTTGGATTTCTCGGTCAGAACTGCCACTACTCATACACCTCAATTTCTTGGTCTGCCTCAAGGAGCTTGGGCTCAAGAAGGGGGTTTTGAAATGGCGGGGGAAGGAATTGTGATTGGATTCATTGATACTGGAATTGATCCCACACACCCCAGCTTCTCTGATGATGCGCATATGAAGCCCTATCCAGTTCCTAAGCATTTTTCTGGAATTTGTGAAGTCACACGAGACTTCCCATCTGGATCCTGCAACAGAAAGCTTGTTGGTGCTCGTCATTTTGCAGCCTCTGCCATTATCAGAGGGATATTTAATGCCACACAGGACTATGCATCCCCATCTGATGGTGATGGCCATGGGACGTAAGTGTTGCCCTCTTGACAGGAAACAGGCTACAAAATGTAATTTCAAATCATATAATTGATGTGGCTTTTCCTGAGATGATGTCCTTAGAAGGTTATTGGATTTTAAATACTTTTCATTAGCATTTACATGATGTTATTTCTTATAGGCACACAGCTGCTATTGCAGCAGGAAACTATGGGATTGACGTTGTAGTGGCAGGGCATCACTTTGGAAATGCCAGTGGCATGGCTCCTCGTTCACAGTAAGGAAT
The DNA here is from genome assembly GCA_907163345.1 of Haberlea rhodopensis. Taxonomy (NCBI): domain Eukaryota; kingdom Viridiplantae; phylum Streptophyta; class Magnoliopsida; order Lamiales; family Gesneriaceae; genus Haberlea; species Haberlea rhodopensis. Next base: position 6,756,436 of record CAJQUN010000004.1, on the reverse strand, counting down.
TTTAAACAATTTTCTGTACGGTTTATTTCTTGAGAACCATTTCGTTTTCTCTCATGCCATACATAGATCACATTGATTCTGCCATCAGGTTACATGCCTGAACTTACCATTTCTAGAGCATTGACAATTAAAAACTACTATTATCCTTTTGTGCTCACCCGCTGATAATTTCCAAACTCCCTCTCTCTCTCTATAATATATCTATATATATATATATATATATATATATATATATATATATATATTTGCCGAGTTATGCTATTAACTAATAACAATATTTTGTAGTATTGCTGTTTCTAAGGCACTATACAAGAGCTTTGGAGGCATTGTGTGTGTGTGTGTGTGTATATATATATATATATTTGCTGAGTTATGCTATTAACTAATAACAGTATTTTGTAGTATTGCTGTTTATAAGGCACTATACAAGAGCTTTGGAGGCTTTGCTGCAGATGTAGTTGCTGCCATAGATGAGGTACCCCTAAAAAGTTTGGATAGTGTTGATTACATTTTCACTCTGTCTCAATTCTTTCAACTTCTTTATGCTTCCGATGCTGGCCCTCCACCTGGTTCTTAATTTGTAAAATTCTATATGCTGAGTTATGATATAAAAAATTTAGACCATTTTAATCAGAGGAAAGAATACTGGCCTCCATGTCGGGCTAAAGAGCGAAGTTTTCTGTTTTCGTTTCTTTTCGTTCTCTTCCTCTTTATCAATAGAATCTATTCACCCCCATGAAACGATAGGTGTTTAACTACTTCTATTGTGTAAAATATTCATATAATGTTGTGAATCATTGTCATTGCTATGTTCTTGTGTTTAGGCTGCAGTGGATGGAGTAGATATAATAAGCTTGTCAATAACACCAAACAGGCGTCCTCCTGGCATCGCTACTTTTTTTAATCCTATAGATATGGCTTTATTATCCGCTGTCAAGGCTGGCATTTTCGTAGTACAGGCAGCAGGGAATACTGGACCATCACCTAAGAGCATAGCTTCCTTTAGCCCATGGATCTTCACTGTTGGCGCTGCAGCCCATGATAGGGTGTACAGTAACTATCTAGTCCTGGGTAACAACATCACAATCCCAGGAGTTGGACTTGCTCGTAAGTCATATATATTTGATGTTATTGACTCCTATGTTGATGACCGATTTTATATACTAGAAAATTCATGAATGGACATAACTTGTGTTGGGGGACTTATTTAATTTGCCTACACCAAATTAATATTGGATTTGCGGTGATTTGTTTGAAAAGTGCTTCCAACCCTGAAACTGTATTTGCTCTAATATGCACATTCAACTTTCCAAATGAACAAGCATTCAGTTCATCTTCTACTTATCTGGCTTGCGCATATGACTAATTTAGGCTTTAACTTTCTCTTTTTATCATCTTGCATTTTTAGATCTATTATTATATTTACAGTTTGACTTGTTTTTGTCCAGCTGGAACCGTTAATGGTTCTATGTACACATTGGTTTCTGCTTCCAAATGAACAAGCATTCAGTTCATCTTCTACTTATCTGGCTTATGCATATGACTAATTTAGGCTTTAACTTTCTCTTTTTATCATCTTGCATTTTTAGATCTATTATTATATTTACAGTTTGACTTGTTTTTGTCCAGCTGGAACCGTTAATGGTTCTATGTACACATTGGTTTCTGCTATCCATGCTTTGAACAGCACATCAGCTGTGAATGATATGTATGCTAGTGAATGTCAAGATTCCAGAAATCTTAATCAAGGTGTCGTCCAAGGGAACATCTTGATATGCAGCTATTCAATCCGTTTTGTACTTGGGCTATCCACAATCAAACAGACATTACAAACTGCCAAAACCTTGAGTGCAGCTGGCATTGTGTTCTACATGGATCCTTATGTGATTGGATTTCAGCTCAATCCGATTCCGATGAGTATGCCCAGCATTGTGATTCCATCTCCAGATGATTCCAAAGTGAGTATGCATCTTTATGAGCATAAGCAATTTTGTACTAATATAGGAGCTTTTGCATGGTGAATGAAAGTTGCATGAAATGGTGACCCAAGGCGATATTTTTTGCCAGGTCTTTCTACGGTACTATAATTCTTCTTTGGTGAAAGATGAAGCTACAAAAAAAATTGTTAAGTTTGGGGGAGTTGCTAGTATAGGTGGAATAAAAGCTAACTTTGGCCTTTCCGCTCCAAAGATTATGTATTACTCTGCTAGAGGTCCGGACCCCGAAGACAGTGTCGTCGATAATGCTGACATACTAAAACCAAACATTGTTGCGCCTGGAAATTCAATATGGGCTGCTTGGAGTTCCCGTGGGACTGATTCCATTGAATTTATAGGTACTTGTTTAGAAACACAAAAGACGATCGCTTTGCAAATATTAACCTTCAAATAACGATGCATAGGAATTGACTATGAAAATTTCTAGGTGAGAGCTTTGCTATGATGTCTGGAACAAGCATGGCAGCTCCTCATGTTGCCGGACTTGCAGCCTTGATCAAGCAGCGGTTTCCATTTTTCACGCCTCCAGCCATTGGATCTGCACTTTCAACCACAGCGTCTCTTATGGACAGAAATGGTGGGCCTATAATGGCGCAGCATGCTTATGCTAACCCAGATTTGAACCAATTTCCTGCCACGCCATTTGATATGGGGAGCGGTTTTGTTAATGCTACTGCTGCATTGGACCCTGGTCTTGTTTTTGACTCAAGTAAGTCCTCTGATTTCATCCTAAATCCTTTTCACCACGACCATGGGAAGTTTAGCTGTTATTGTAATGGTCGAGTGAACACTACCAGAAAATGCATTTGTAACCACTGTGCGTGTAGGTAATAACAAATGTCTCTTTTGTCATGTGTGGTTTCCAATGTAGCAGACAATCAAAACACGACACTTGGAATTTGTATGGTTTAAAAGATTTGCTCTAACTATTGGTACAATAGCGACACAGTCCTATAGTGTGTCCATGTGTTATCATCGTTTGCAGCAAATCCACCTGAGAGCCTGCTTGAGTTTGATCATCAAGAAACGTGATTTAAATGGAAGGAACAGAATACTCATCTTTCCAATATATAATCTTGATTTTGTTCATATATAGGCGAAGTTTTAGCACCCTGTACGGTCGAAATTGGAATCTTACTAGATGATTCTCACAGGTTATGAAGATTACATATATTTCCTGTGTGGCATAAACGGTTCGTCCCCTGTAGTCCTGAACTACACAGGTGAAAGCTGTGGGGATTCTACCATGATTGCGGCTAACCTAAACTTGCCGTCCATCACCATATCAAAGCTGAACCAGTCTGCCATTGTTCAACGAACCGTAACTAATGTTGACAGAAATGAAACCTACAGAGTTGGATGGAGTGCTCCTTATGGAGTTTCCGTGAAGGTGACACCAACACAGTTCTTTATTGCAAGCGGAGAGAAACAGGTCTTGAACGTAGCTTTCAGTGCGACTATGAATAGCTCATTTGCAAGCTATGGAAGAATTGGAATATTTGGTACAACACAGGGTCGGGTAGTGAACGTTCCTCTGTCAGTTATTGTCAGGATTTCTTACAATACAACTGGTGGCTGATAAAAATGGTGATGGATCGCTTTATGATCTTCATTAACATGTCTAGTTTTTTGATTGGTTGTTATGTATATCCTAAGTCACATAATCCTTATAGCCTCTTCGCACACTGACGCTTCGATCGCGAGCTAGCACATTGAGTGCTTGTGCGGCATTTTAAGACCCACTAAGTTTTATTAAATCGTGCATTAAGTTTTACTAAATCACGCACCGACTCTCCGGTCCTGATCAGACGCATTGAGTGCGCGTGCGGTGCTTTATGACTAAGTTTTATTAAGTCACATACTAAGTCGTGAACTTAAATGATAGACATTCTTAATTCTCCACAATTAATATAAGTTATTTTTAATAAATTTATATTATTATAAAACATATGAAACATAAAGGTAACATTTTGTTTTATTTTCGAATTCATTATCTTATGACAAAATATTAATAATTCATTCTCTCAAATATATGTTTCGAAGAATAATAATTATCCTTATTAAAAGAGCAATCGAATATAAGATTTGAATTATACTGCAAATAATATAAAAATGATATATGCTTATCAAATATAATGTGTATGGCAACTGTACTCCAATTTTTTGAAAATTGAGGCACTCTCGCATCTGCACCTGCCTGCGCACCCTCATCATTTGACTTAGTAAATATCTTCTTGAAATGTAGATAAGCGACTATTGATGCAGCCATGAGAACCATTTCTGTTTTTCTAATGCGTTTTGGTTTCGGATTTGTTCTCTATTCGAGGAAATAACTAATTTTGGGCCTATTTAAATGTTAATTGCTTTTCACTAACTTGTCTTGTACAATAATTAACACATGACTTTGGTGTACTGTTTAGAGTATAAACTGATTTCTTTTCATCGCTTCCCGCTTTATCAAACAACCAATAATACATGTATAATGAAATTTAAGGATATCCTGCAAACAAATGAAAAAGAAATTATGCCACAACAGGAGATTATCAATTGGTTGTATGGAGCAAAACAAAACATCATGACCCTTTTTATTCTTTTTCCTGGTAATAGATGACGGAAGGTGCAATATAACATCAACAATGGATGCGCTTTAGGCAGGTAATTCTAAGAATTGTACATACAAGGCAAATAGATCGAGTTTAGGAGTGAATAACATCATTTGAAGCCCCTCTAGGACATAACAATACCAACGGTGGTCAGCTTCATTACTGAATATTAAAGCAAATTAAGTTTAAGTTCATACTTGGTGATTTGTAGAATTCATGGGAGGGTTAAGTAAGATCATCTTCATCCAATGGATCATCTTGCTCCTCTGCTGTACCCCTCTTCAATCCATTAACATCACCGGTAGGCAGTTTCCTTGCAATCTTAACGATCTGCAGAAAAATAACTTTTTTACATTGTTTCTGAGGCAAACCTAAGGAAAACTAAATTCCAGTAAATTTAATCGATTATAAGATATATGTGCTTTAAGGCAACAAGAAAGTAGATATCCTTCCGAATCAAACAGTTTTCTTAGTAGACATGTTGGAATGGAACAACTACCACGTGGTCTAGGTTAGAAATAATGCTTGATTGAACAGCAAGCTTGATCCCCTCAGCATCACCATCAGTGTAAGCAGATAGAAGTTTAGTAGCAGCACGGTTTTGATCACTGTACAAGAAGGCTTCAACCCTGCCAAAGAAGCAAGCGAAGGAATATTGGCATTTGACCACCAAGAATAAGAATAAAAACAGTTTCAGACTTCGCGAGGTGTAGGCCCTAAAACTTCAGTTTGATTCTCCAACAATTCTTTTTTCACAAAGTTCTTATCCAAGAGCTAGTTGATTGATTTTAACAAAAAAAAGCCTAATTAGCAGATAATTTTAAAAGAACATCAGTTGAACACAAATCAGAATGCAACAAAAAATGTTCATAAAAAATGATGCCTGCTTATCCACGATTAGATGGCATGATTTTACGCACACAAGTCGAACACAAATCAGAAGGAAACCAAAAAATTTAGATAAAAAAAAAAAAACCTCAACTTACTGGCAACAATCACTGTGACATTTCTCTGCCTGCTGGAAGTCATGAGCATACAGGTACACAATGATTGCACTAAGATAAGCCTAATCAAAACAGTTAATAGTAATATATTGTCAGATACTGGAACTAAGAACTCATGCAGCAATTCTAAAATATGTATTTGTGTTTCAAATTTACATTAGACATCTATTACACCACCATGAGTTGGGTTTAGGGGTAGAAACAAATTGAGCCTTCTAGCCTGCTTTTCGAAACGGCTGAAATATTATTTGATTCTTATTCAAAAGTATAGAGTTCGAGTCAAGATCGAACATCTTTGAATATTTTCAAACCAAATCTGAACCCAAATTGTTTTGTTCCCTAATTCGAGTGTTGTATATAAATTCATTAAAAATGTATGCGAGTTCACTAGCTCGAGCCCGAATTCAAGAATTTGGTTAATAAAACTTATTTAAAATTGAAACTAAAAATTTGAACTCAAAATTCGAACATCAAGTAAAGTCGAACTTCAGCCTAAAATAATTTATTTCTTGAGTCCACTAAAGAATTCGAGCTCAAGCTCGAATATGAAAATGGCTAGTACTCACGTTGATTCGGTACATTTGCGCACATAGTTTGGTTGTAATTGAGATAGAACAAGGGAGATCCATATTATCAAATGCAAATAATGCTATGTATGGATGCATCTCTAGTTGTAAGTCTTCCACAAAGACCAAAGACTTCTAAGAATGGATTAAATAGTGATCAACTTTCAAGACAGTGGCAGCCAACACCTAAAGTTGGTTGCGTAAAAGAGACCATGTTTAACTTTTAGCACAGTTAATATTTAAATATTAACTGACATCATTTGGTTTTATACAGTTGATTAATTCTTTTGCCCCCAAAGGCCATTAAAGATTGATTTCTACTGCTAAGAAAATCACCTTGTTTTCTTATGACAAAAAATATATCAACCTTGCTGTAATTCCGTTGTCCCAAATGAGTTATAAATGAATGTTTAAATGTTCTAAAAAAGCTTATAAGGGACTCAAATAACAAATTGAGTGTTCTATTTTCGTATAACGAGGACGGATATAGTAGTTGTTATAGGATCGCATTGTGCAGAACTAGGCCCGGGAAGTGACAAAATGATATCATAGCTGGTCACCAGAAGCGGGAGACAAGTGCTATGTAAGGCAAGGTGCTACGTGTGTGAGAGCACGGGAGTCGTCTCTTGAACCTGTAGGAGCCACTTCTATATTTCCGGTACAGGTGGATTGATTGGTCAAGCCACGACGAGGATATCTTTCTGAAGTATGGGTGATTGTAATTTCCTTGCCCCACATGAGTTAAAACTGAATGTTTTAAATGGTTTATAGAAGCTCATAATGGAATTCTATAGCAACTTGCGTTAACATTTTCGGAGAGCAATGACAGATACAAAGTAGTTGCTACATGAGTTCATTGTGCAGTTGAGCTTGGGGGTCATGGCCCGTGGCATGACACTAGTTTTCTAAAATATAGAGCGAATTCAATAGAATATGTTAACATCCTTACCTTGCATTGGCTATGTGTAGCATTGCTCTTGTCAGCTGCTAAGGCCCATCTCAAAATGATTGTTGCAGCATCTGTATACCTATGGGCAGTGTTACCAGAAAGGTATAAAATCAGAGCATTGGAACTTATATTTTGCTGAAAAGAGAAACAAATACATTTGCTGTGGATCTTTACACAAAGTAGAATATAATTTAAAGAGGCGCCAGCGTAACTAAATGGACTGGTTTGATACTATGAATTCAAAAATCACAAGTTTGGAGCAAGATGATCTTCATTTTGGAAGCTTCCTCCTATCAATGACCAAATTTACAACTTCAAGATTTTCAACAACAAAATTGAGATAGGTGAAACTTGTAATTTAAAGAACTATCTTAGTAAATGTAATCCAGCAAATACCGAGACAATACACCAGTATATAAAAGAGCTGCAGAGCAAACTAGGCGTAATGATGTGGTAATGGTTAAAGATGAATTTAGTTTGGTAAGAACCGGTGCCTCACAACAGCATACAGAAGTCTAAAGTTCTCACTTCTAGAATTCGATAACTGAAGCTGTTTAGACATATAACCAGCCAGATTCTCTCTATTCCAGTACATGTGAGTCAGTATTAAAGAAGTGAGACAGTATGAGAAATATCGAAAGTATCACCAATGCATTTAATATTGAGCACACAAATTAGAAACACCAAGTGATTTATTTGCTTGTTGACTTAACTTAATACATACAAGGAGGAGTAGGCTTACTTCTCAAGCCTTATATAAACACTTGTAGCAGCACGGTACAAATCAAATGCCATCTGTTCCTTCCCATCCTCTTCAAGAATAACACTAGAATCAGTGTAAAGCTGAACAGCTTCATTTGGCGACGAATCTTCTAAGGCACTTTAACCAAACACAACACTTAAATCAACCATCACAACACATTGAGCTCATTTTATGTATGCTCAATGAAAAAAGGATGGGGAACAATAAAGATTTATCATAAAAAGAGCCAACTTCAAGATTTTCAAAAAAAAAAGAAAAAAAAGATCAAACACGAAAAGGATGGCTTGATCAAAAGAAAAAGTAGATCAATACATCACTCCTTGAATCCATTTGATATGGCCGTTATTCACAAGGCCATGCAACCATTAGGGATAGAATGTGGGACGTGAAAGAGAAAGTGGGAAGTGAAAGAGACTTGGTCAATTTAATCTTAGACTTAGTCAGATGATAATTCTTAGTTAGTTGTTATGGGTTTGTTCCTTAACTCCATGTCTTGCTAAACTGCCGCTTATAGGGTCCCTATGTCATTTTAGTTATTTTCCTGTGTATAAATAATCTTGAATATTGTAATGAAAAAGGGTACTAAAAATTTGTCCCGAAAGTTCTTGTTCTTACTCTTCTTTTCCTTCTGCACAAATTATTCATATCATTGGCATCAGAGATAGGTACCACCATGGACACACGTGGTAAAACTAATGCATAATTTCGCAATGAAGTGAACGAAGCATAGGCTCAACATGAGTCATCCTTTGACCATGTTCATGCTACTCTCCAAACAATATTGACGGAATTGCAATCACTTCAGCTATCCCGCACAGTACACACTAACCAACCAGAAATCAACCCCTTCTCCCACGGCGAAACCTCCCATTCCTCAAACACTATGAAATCCAACAACCATAGCTTCCGGCTCAAATTACCATTCCCAAAATTCAACGGCGAGGACCCAATGGCATGGGCTTACAAGGCAGTACTTTGAATTTCAAAGTATCAATCCTGACCAACAGGTTCAATTAGCTTCCTTTCATCTCGAAGGAATTGCTCTTCAGTGGCACCGGTGGGTTACAAATTCCGTGGACCATTAACTTGGAAGGAATTACCAAAGCCATCCTCCTGCGTTTTGGCACAACAGATTACGAAGATCCATCGGAGGCATTAACCAGACTTCAACAAACATCGACCATTGCAATCTATCAGGAAGCATTTGAAAAACTTTCTCACCAAGTGGATGGCCTACCTGAGAAATTTCTAATTGGTTGTTTTATAGAAGGCCTTCGTGGTGACGTTCGATTGGACGTAAAGATTAAACAACCTCACACTTTAGCAGATGCAATTGGGGTGGACCGGCTAATTGAGGAGCAAAACCAGCTACAAAAGAAGGTTGTTAATTCCATTCGACCCCCACCAGTTTCCATGGCACCAAGGATGTGTACCACGTCAGCGGCCGGTGCTCTAGGTCCCCCACCTAGCCAATGCGGACCTTCCAGTTCCACCACTACTCCAACCGCATTTCGTCGGATCACTAATCAAGAGGCACATGAACGTCGAGAGAAACGATTATGTTATTACTGTGACGAAAAGTTTGCTCCTGGTCAGCGACGTGAACGACCACAATTATTCATGATGGAAGATCTCATACAACCTAGTCTGGACGAACATGAACATGCTGGACACGAGCCAGAGGGTCCAATGTACATGCCCAGAATTTCATTCCATGCAATTTCTGGACTTAATCACCCCCAAAAAATCCGTGTTTTAGGTAAGCTGAGGAACAAGAATGTGACCGTACTCATCAATGGTGGCAACACCCATAACTTCATCGATCAAGCCATCGTCACCAAGTACGGGTTGCCCATTCACAAGGATCAAAGGTTTCAAGTTATGGTGGCCAACCAGGAGAAAATTGAATGTGTGGGCCAGTGTCAGGCACTCACCCTTATCATGCAAGGTTGTCATATTATTGCGGATTATTATGTCCTTCCTGTTGCAGCTTGTCAGTTGGTGTTAGGAGTACAATGGCTTGAATTCTTGGGCCAATAAGGATGGATTATAAACAATTAACTATGACATCAAATCTGGGCAGAAGGTGCACACGTTCCAGGGACTGCGCCAGACTGGTCTCGAGGCTTTAAGCAACAAGGAATTTACCTTCCTACAAGGTACTGGTTCCTTCTTCCATCTTTTACTCTATGCTCATCAAGTGCCACCAAGCTCATACCCCCCAGACTTAACCCATCTCCTTGCCCAATTCAAAAAAAATATTCAAACCACCCATCAACCTATCTCCCACAAGAAATCACGATCACCAAATAAGGGTCCAGTAAATGTTCGCCCATACCGCTATCTTTATTACTAGAAAACAGAGATAGAAAAGATGGTAAAGGAGCTTCTTCAATCCGGACTAATAAGGCCTAGTAATAGTCCCTTCTCATCACTAGTCCTACTAGTAAAAAAAACAGATGGTGATTGACGATTTTGTGTAGACTATTGAGCCCTTAACCAAATAACCGTCAAGGACAAATACCCAACCACAATCATAGGCGAACTTCTTGATGAGCTCCATGGAGCCAAATTTTTCTCCAAATTAGACTTGAGACCGGGTTATCCAACTCATCTACTTCAAACTTTACTCCAAAGGAATATTCCTTCCCTTTAATATCATTTATATTAATTATTTTAACAAAAAAAAAATTTAATTTTTTAAATATATTTATTATAATTCTTAAATATATAATAATTAATTAATATATTAAAATAATTATTATTGTGTTTAAATGACCGATTGTTTGAATAATTTTTTGAAAATTTTACAAGTTTTATTATGCCATATAATTAAATAAATATTTATAAAAAAAATTAGATAAAAAAATCATAATATAATATAATAAATAATATTAAACATTTAAAATACAACAAATACATTAAACTAAATACTACATCCATACAATTATTAACCATTCAATTTAAACCAAAAAAAAAAAAAAGATAGCGTAGCTACAGTGCCACGCCAAATTTGGCGTGGCACTATAGCCCTGCACCAATTTCACGCAGAAAATGGTGCACGGTTGGAGGTTGAATGGGATGCCATTTTGGCATCCAACGCCAAAATGGCGTCCCATTGGAGATGGCCTTAATGGCACTAAACTATGCATGAGCTCAAGTTATCACCCTCAGTCAGATGGCCAAACCGAAGTGGTGGCTCGAATGGATCCATGGGCTGAGTTCAGTTAACACATCCATTCACTCTTCCACCAAGATGACACCTTTTGAAGCAGTTTACAGGATCCCTCCTCCAAGTCTGCTCACTTACACTCCTGGAACTTCCCTCATTCAAGCAGTAGACCAATACTTACGTAACCGGGATATCTTACTTCGTGATTTACATCATAATCTGTCCATTGCTAGAAACCAGATGAAGTGCCAGGCTGATCAACACCGAAGGGAGGTCTCCTTTGATGTGGACGACAATGTGTCTCTCAAGCTTCAACTGTATCGCCAAAATTCGGTAGCATTCAGGGCATCATTGAAACTTGCTCCCCGATTATTTGGTCCTTATGAGATTATAGCTAAAGTGGGTCAAGTCGCATATCGTCAATCGCTCCCTCCCGAATATTCATGACGTGTTCCATGCTAGCATGTTACGAAAGCACTTGGGTCCCTTGGTTACGCCCATCTCCAATAAGCCTCCCCCAATTACTGAAGATTCTACTATCCTTCCACAACCAGAGGCTATCTTGGATCGTCGAGTCAGCAAATATCGTCCAAAATCTGAGATTCTAGTCCAATGGAAGGGTACTCCGAAAGAGGACGCAACTTGGGAAAATGAATGGCGCTTCTCCAAGTCATATCCAGATTTTTTTCCTTGAGGACAAGGATCCTTAAGTGGAATGATATGGCCGTTATTCACAAGGCCATGCAACCATTATGGATAGAAAGTGGGTCGTGAAAGAGAAAGTGGGAAGTGAAAGAGTTGGTCAGTTTAATCTTAGACTTAGTCAGATGTTAAGTCTTAGTTAGTTGTTACGGGTTTGTTCCTTAACTCCATGTCTTGCTAAACTGCCGCTTAGTGGCTTAGTGGTTTAGTGTTTTTTTGTAGGGTCCCTATGGCTTAGCATTTTAGTTATTTTCCAGTGTATAAATAATCTTGAATATTGTAATGAAAAGGTTACTGAAAATTTATCCCGAAAGTTCTTGTTCTTACTCTTCTTTTCCTTCTGCATAAATTATTCATATCACCATTATTCTGAAACTTCCAACAACATTTAATAATAGTACACAACTTCATAGCTAATCACGAAGGCATTCAACAAACCAGAATGTCATCCTTCACTAACCATAAAGCATCTATTGCATAGTAAGATTGCTGAAATACATTTTACACATTGAATAAAGAGGGAGGATCAGCTCATACCGGGCACCCTTTGCAAGAGCATCTGATGCAGGCTGTGACCTTCCACATTCAATATATAGCTCGGATGCACGTCTATAAAAGTCAGCCACTTCGTTCCATTTGCCTACTTCCTTTGCAAGAGCTGCCGCAGATTCCATGTGTTTTGCAGCATCCCAAGGCCTACTCTCGTCAAGGTTGTTTTTCTTTTGTTACAGAATATAACATATATTTTCTTAAATATGAGATTGTCACATGTAAATACATTAATCACATCCAGTTATTACACTAAATTATGTTATCAACGAGAGGTAAACCAAAATGGATACGAACTGAGCATCTCTTGTCCTTTGGAAGCTTTCTCAAATGCATCTTTGGCTTCCTCATATTTTTTCTTTAGCCTGTATGCATTTGCTGCGCGTAACAATCAAGTTAAATTAAAAAAAAAAATTTAATTTAACAAAAAAAAAAAGCAAGAAAAAAATAAGCTAAATATGCAAGGATCTCAATCATGAGTAAAATCTTACCTGCCTGTTCATACAAACCCGTCGCAGCCTTCCAATCAGCACTCCACCTCGTTAAACTGAGTTTTGTCCTGAATTGTTATTTTTTCGCAGATTAAAATTTAGGAAAATAGAAGCACTAATTCGAGTATCAAACAGATAATAGAGGACAAGAAATCTGACAGCTTATCGGCTTTGGTGATCAATTTATCGGGGTCGGAAGTAGCCATGGCCGATCCTATATGAAGACAAACTCCTTCGGTTTTCTATCTTGCTGCTTTAGACTTTCTTTTCTTTTTCGGATCCGGGTTCTCTGCTGTCCTGTCACCTCCAACTTTTGCCATTCCGGTATAATCGCATCCGATTTTATTAAAAAATAATGGTGGTTGACTGTTTATTGAAATTAATTCTAATTCTAAAAAAATGTTATGTTAAATTCGAATTTCTTAATTGAATTTTATATTTTGTAGATTTTTTTTTAAAAAAAATAGATTAGACAATATAATAAAACAGTAGATTGAGTCTTGTTTCTCGAATTGCAACTCTTGGGAGGAATAATGACATACATGGTTATTAGATATAATAAATCATTCACTACTTCCAAAATTATACAATATATTTCTAGTTTAAATTCGTTTGCGTTTGTTCGTGATCTCCCATAAACAACTCCCCTCTTACGTGGCTAGTTCTCATGTCACCGAATCAAGGGGCTATTTCGACAAGGGAAAAAATCCTTTTCGGTGTACACTAAAGTAAATGTAACATAAAATTTTATTATACACCAACATTTTTACGTGAATAACAATTTGGAATAAAGGAAAAAACCACATGACCCAATCCAATATTAATTTTAACTATGAAAAAAAGTGATTTACAGTGTTTCGATACAACGTTTGCGCAAAAGAAAAAAAACAAACAGATTGTTTTCTCTTTTAATCGAGACGTGTACAGAACATAGTGAGGTTTATGTTCTTCTCGGTATTTTTCTCACCCAAAATCCTTCCTTTGCAATACGGCCACAGACAGGTATTTATAGTACTAATTCCAGCAGGTAATGTGCTTGAAATCCGGAACAAGATCTGCCCTTGATCGTGGTGTGTTTAGCTCTAGATATGTCAAAAAATCCGCTCATTATCTGTAAGGACCACACGCCCTTAACCAGCTATTAGTGCATTATCACAAATAATGGTGCATACTTTTTTCTAGATTAGGAAATTCTCGTACATGCTTCAGTGACCTTAACATGCCATCTATAAATTTTTTGACATTAATCCATTTAATATTCAATTCTCAATATAGCTCAACTAGCGTAAGCATACACCTCATAAAACACTAACATATTCTCAATTCATTATGCAATTCCCTTAATTAAATTGCATGCAAATCATAAATGAATAGATATATCACATAACTCTTATACAAATCATATACACATATCTAAATGCTCACAGACGCGCATTGAACCCATAAATATGTATCAACTGTATAAGAAGTATTGTTCATACCAACACCGATACCCAGCTCTTAGGAGTATCCTCATTCAGTAGCTCGAACTCATTCCCATGCCAATGATGTACCTGTTCTACCTATTTCAACAGAAACAACCACCACACAGGGTGAGCATACCAATACCATAATCTCAATATCATAAATTACACAATTCATAATTTACAGAATGTAAAGTTGCGAATTCAAAAAATACTTCATTTACATACCGTTACCATATGGAATTTCACATGCTGTTCCTGTTCTCCCAATAACTAAAATCATCAAATCCAAAATCAGTTAATCATTACATTGATTAACTATATTCATGCTCAAACCACACATTCCATAATCATCTATAGCTGAATCGTTACAATCATGCTTTACAGAAATCAAGTATATCACAATCTCATTCCATCGTATCACATCGCTCTCTCAACAGCGGCAGTACTCTAACATCTCGCACACTCAACAGCGGCGGCATCATAACCAATGCTCACTCAACAGCGTCATTGATGTGACTAGAAATAGACACATCTAGTATGCTTAATTGTCTACGATTTGATATATTTTGATGGATAAATTGATACACATGCTACCTAATCGTATATTTGTGTAAATGTAGGAAAAGGTGAAGAAATCAAGCTAAAATGATGAAAGAAGGAGTAAAGTTGAAGAAAAGAGGAAAAAACGGGAATCCAAGACACATATTGCTCATTTCTCCTCAAATTTCTATATGTTCAATCCAAGTTTTGGAAATGTGGTCCATAGGAAAGATGTAACTTTCAGTTATCTTCGTGTGGACAGCTGATTCATCAAATTTGGAGTTTGTACAAGAAAGTTACAGCCAAAATACAAAACTCGCCAGAACAATTGAAGACAAGCGTAATTATGCCATTATTAGGAGTAATTACGCCAATGCTACGGCAATTGAAAATCTGAAAAAATTGAAGACATGCGTAATTACGCAACTTTGACGTGTAAATATGCCAGATACGCGGGAAGCCATAATTTTGACACTTCATCAGGCGTATTTACGCCATTTTCTGGCGTAGCTACGCCAGCAGAGTTTTGAAAAGTGTAAAGACTTGATTTCTTTCCTTCCCACATGGATTCTACCATACTCCATCAGCCTCCAAGCCTATATATTCGAAAATCAGCCTCTTGAAGACATAATTCAGACCTTAGAACATAATTTTAAATTTTAGAATATTTTTTCTTTCAATTTTTGTGAAGAACGCTCGAAGAACGAAGACGGAATCAACAAGCCGGAATCCTGCTTAGCTTTAGTAACTTTCTTTTCTATTGATTGTTTGATGTTTAGATATAATTTTCGTTGGTTTTTAGATCAAATTATGAGTAGCTAAACACTTTAATTCTTGGTTGATGGATACTTGCCTTTGGAATAAAAATAATTGTGAAAATTTTGGTTTGATTGTTGAATTTTTAATTCAATTTCAATTTGTTTTTCAGATTATGATTGTGTTTGATTGATAGATTGATCACCTAGTAATCACATACAATATCTAATGCTAATTAAGAAGCAACTAAGATTGATAATTACCTGCTGTTGGTGTTATTAAATTCTTAGGAAAAACGATTGGATGATTAATTCTAACGGCTGTAGTTTTTATTGATTAGATTCATTAAACTTACTAGTTTTGAAACTATCATTAATTTAATCTTAACTGCTGTAGTTTTGGTTAAAGATTTGATAAGAGTCGAATTGAATGCTGTTTTTTATTTGACAACGATTAAGGTAAGGAAGGAATTAAGTTTTCAATGGATGATTAATTGAATGAACTCAAATGTTAAGTGATTTGATGATCAAATGAATAATTTCCAAATGTAAAGTTGACCAAAAACCAAGAATTGCTTTTTAATCTTGATAATCTAGTAATTCGCTTGCTTTAGTTTAATTTAGTTATAGTAAAGAATTTCGAAAACCCCCTATTTTGATATTAGTTAGCACAAAAATACTCACTTCCCTATGAGATCGATCCATACTCACGCTACTGCATTCATATTTACTGCTGTTAACTCGAGAATGGTTAATTTGGGCGTACACGATAAACGCTACCAAATTTTGGCGTTGTTGCTGGGGAAGGTGTTTACTTTTGTGTTAACTTAATTTTTTTATCATCTTTTATTGCTACTTTGGTTTGTTAATGAGTACAGGTGAACCCTTTGATCACGAAGAGAATTTTTACTACGATCCTGAGATCGAGAGAACACTACATCGGAGAAGAAGAGAAGCAAGGCTATTTGAAGAAGAAGAAGAAGAAGAAGAAGAGAGGAACATGATAGCTGCGAATCAAAGCTTGAGGCAGTTGGCGAATCCTAACTTGGATCAACAACCTCTCTGCATCACTTTCACTGCTCTCGCAAATAACGTAAATTTCTAACTCAAATCCGGTTTAATTCACTTATTGCCATCTTTTCATGGTCTTGCAGGAGAAAACCCGCACAAGCACTTGATGGAATTACACGTGGTGTGCACTACTATGAAGCCTGCTGGCGTGACGGAGGAGCAAATCAAACTGCGAGCCTTTCCATTCTCGCTAAAGGATGCTGCAAAGGATTGGCTATTCTACCTACCCTCCGGATCTATCACCACGTGGACGGTCGGTTCTACCGAACGATCGGTTAAACACCAGAAATTCTTCCATCGTTACGCATTTGCACCAATCGATTGGTAAACCTCTATCGATCGATCGGTCGATGCACAGACTCGAAAATCGCCATTTTTAAAAAGCTTCAAAACCTCAACCAATCAACCACAACTCCCTCCAACTCGGTTTTAACCACAAATAAACACACTAGGACACTCAACAAGGGTTAAAACACATTTTAAAACGAGAACCAAGATTTTTCCAAAATCTATAAATTTTCCCCCAACTCAAAACTAAAACCAAACTCAACAAAATTACTACCAACACGAAGATAAAAGCTAGGGAAAGAACATTACCCAATTATCTTCGAGAAACCTCGCTCCGAGATCGAGCCTAGCTCGATTCTTCAATGGAGGAGAAAGGGGGAAAAAGGAAGGAGATTATTGCGGACGAGGAGAGAGAGGAGAGGGAGAGAACAAAAGCAATAACTGAACACCGAGTCCACTTGGTATATATACTACCCAGGTTCCAAAAACCTGAGTCTCAAATACTCGCACCCCACCTCATTAAAAATCATCTGTGTTCAATAATTATCTCCCACTCATTCAATTACATTACAAACCTCAATCCAGAGCTCCCCATACTCAAGATCCCACTACTAACACAATTCCAAGGTTTAACACCTCAATGAGAATAAATCTCCACCCTTGGATCCAACAACCCCGATATCGAATTAAAATCCTTGGGAGCCTCAACACCGTAATTAACTCATAATTACCATAATAAAAAAATCAATTAAGGATCATAATCACTCTAGGATTAATACAATTAATTCCCGGGTATCACATTTCTCCCCTACTGATAAAATTTCGTCTTCGAAATTTCAACATACACATCTACCAGAGATGACAAAATAACTCATAAACATAACAGGAAACACCCCATCTATTATTCTCGATTTACATTTCCTTTCTTCCAACATATCATTGATTCAAGTGATGAAGTTTCACTTCGTCAACCAATTTAAGGGAACATATCAAACCAGTCATGCAATTTCTTAAATCAAGGCATTTAGATTCTCGTTCGGAATTCAAAATCATTAATATCAAGTTATAGCTTATCAACATCTCATTGCATTAATAATCATCGTATTTCTATGTTAAACAGAGTTCATGCAAGAATCCTTAAACTCTCGAATCACATTTACATGTCCATAGATATCACTACCTCATTTATTGAACAATTATCATTACTCATTCATTAGTGTTCACGCATAAGCGTCTCATCACATCAATCTAAAACTCCACAATTAATGTGAATTCGGAAGGTAGATTTAAAATCTAACATTCATGTACACATACTCTTGCATAACGATAGGCATTGTATCTCACATGATACCACATTTCAATTATCGCATGCCCTCAACAAAGCATTAGTTTGATAAATTCTTAATGATTTTATCTGAACAGAGTTTCGTCCTATTCACAACACTATTTCTTTCATGAGATCAACATCGCTACTCATTCACCGACATCTCATTCTTATCCATCATCGTGGATCAGTGTCAACACACTACACAATTATTAGGCATCACATCTGAATTCTTACTCTCACATGAGTATTTATGCCAATTATTTCGATTATCTTTCGTTTTAAACACTTCATTTATCACAAGCACATTGTTATCTCATTAGTATTTCGGTATATTGATAACGTCGTTCTCATTATCAGTCCGGCTATTCATTTCATCACATTAAAAATCCACAATATCATCCACTTTCAATTTCATTTCATATTCAATTATTGCCTCATGCAATGTAATTTGCCAACATAATCTACCATATTTAATTCACGTAGACATCATAACATTATTCGAGTTTCATTTCATAAACAGTCATTCATTTTCAACAATAAAATTCTTTCTCAAAGATCAATTATACAACACCGTAGCAATATTGAAATCGCAAAATTTATCTCATACCTGGATGACTGCAATCACTTACGGTGTACATCAGTATCATAGTATCATGCTCATCGCAGTACTCACATGCTCTAAAGCATCAACCCTTCCACATTCCATCACCCAGCTATCATCTGGTGTAAAGTCAAGTACTAGAAACAAACTCATTAGTACTTCTGATAAGCACATATCATAATCACATACCACACCATTTATGTGCTATTGACATCCATAACACAACAATCATTACACATGATTATCCCGCTTTAAAAGGTTCATGCATTCCTATACATATCATACTTCAACACACGATAACCTATCTATGTGATAGAATTCAACACAACAATTAATTTTTCATCTCAATGACGTAACTCATTGCAACGTGGTGAGTATTCATAAGTTCTTAATCTCTGTCTCATCGCATATCATTCTTTACCATGTTCAAATGCTGTATAATTGCTAGAACATTCATTAGTAATTATCGCATATATGCATCATCATTCATACTCGACTCAGTTACTAATTCTACCTCAAAACATAATAGATCATTACTTGTGAATATCTCTATATCACACAACAACATAGTATATCGCTCGTCACGTCAAATCTAATCCATTATTAATCATCACATGATTACTTTTACTATTATTACACACCAGTTAATAACATCATGACCTCATACTTATTCTTTACATTCACGATAGTTCTACGTCAACTCTCGACACTTAAACACATGTCTACACACGACATTCACAGTGATCCCACGTCAATCGTGACATCCTCGTTCATCTCATTCATGCATGATTAAATTCAATTCAATACAACTAGTGCTTAATCAATTATTAATCCAAAATATATAAGAACTAGCATGCTTTCACAGCGTAAACATCATCACAAATCAATATCATTACTCAATTCATACCATAGATATGGTGGTGTTACAACTATGGTTACACCTCGCCCTGTCTCATTACTGCAACTCAAGAATAAATGAACATAATAATATATGTTCCATTTCAATTTCATTCTCCAATATTCCTTATGTGAATCAATTCTCATAATCAATATAATTCAACTGAGATAATGCAATCAACATCTATCAACGTACATTAACATATATTCACACGCTAACTAAAGCAAATGGTTTATCCTGACATAATAAACCGAATAAAAATGTTTACCTCAACTCTTCATTCTCCTGGAACATGCCAATATCATCTTGGGTCTACATCTCATGCACCCAAGGAACAACAATGTGAATATTTACAACACGACGTTCACTGCCATCTGCAATCAATACATGGTCAATATACATCGCTAACACAATAGCGGCACATGCATACTCATCGCACTACGGTGGTACACAATCAATACCTATCGCTTCGTGTAACAGCGGCAAGTATCCTATATATCAGTGTCTCAATAACATTTCTCGCTTCGAATTATCGGCGGCTCAATGATATTCCTCGCTTTGACATACCAACGACTCGCGCTACGATATGACAACGGCAAATATCCTGATTCAGCGCTCGATAAGCCATCGGCATTATCATCTCTTCGATGTGACAGTGGCATGTACCATCGCTTCGACACGACAGCGGCATCATCATTGCTTCGACATGACAGCGGCACGACAGTGGCATCATCATCACTTCGACATGACAGCGGCATCATCGCTTCGACGTGACAGCGGCATGTACCATCGCTTCGACACGACATCGGCATCATCAGGAATGTATCACTTTGCTCCGTAGGCTCAAGAAGTACTCCCATGTACGTGGCACGTTACCCTGTAGGCTCAAGAGGTGACCCCGGTACATGTGCACTTTGTCCATTGGACCCAAGAGATGATGCCCATTCCACACAATCTCATTGATATTCCAACACAACAAATCAAATAATAATGCATGTGTATAACTTCATGATGTGACTAGAAATAGAAGCATCTATTGAGTTTAATTGTTTACGATTTGGTATATTTTGATGGATAATTTGATACACATGCTACCTAATAGTATATTTGTGTAAAGAATCGAAGAAATCGAGCTAACTAAGGCGAATAAAGATTAAGAAATGCATTGGAGTTGACAAGGGATCAAAATGGACCAAGAAAAATGCATAAAACTTATACAAGGTGCTCGATCGATCGGAAGAATGAGCTCGATCGATCGATCGAGACAGAAAATTTAAGCAACAGATTATGTGAGAGCTCGATCGAACGGAATGATGAGATCGATCGATCGAGAGAGACCGAGAATTGGCGATCGATCGCGAAGAAGAGCTCGATCGATCGGCTGCAGTATTTTGGAAAGATTGGAGACTTGATTTCTTTCCTTCCCAATTGGATTTTAACTTACCCCATCAGCCCCCACACCTATATAACTCGAAATTTCAACCTCTTGAAGAGAGGATTAAGACTTTAGAAATAATTTTTAGATTTTAGAATAATTTTTCTTTCAATTTTTGTGAAGAACGCTCGAAGAACGAAGACGGAATCAACAAGCCAGAATCGTGCTTCGCCTTAGTAACTTTCTTTTCTATTGTTTGTTTGATGTTTTTTATACAATTTTCGTTTGTTTTAAATAAAATAATGAGTAGCTAAACACTTTGATTATTGGTTGATGGATACTTGCCTTTGGAATAAAAATACTTGTGAAATTTTTGATTTGATTGTTGAATTTTCAATTCAATTTTAATTTGTTTTTCAGATTACGATTCTTATGATTATTGTGTTTGATTGATAGATTGATCACATAATAATCACATACACTATCTAGTACTAATTAAGAAGCAACTAAGATTGATAATTACCTGCTGTTGGTGTTATTAAATTCTTAAGAAAACGATTGGATGATTAATTTTAACGGCTGTAGTTTTAATTGATTAGATTCATCAAACTTACTAGTTTTTGAAGCTATCATTGATTTAATCTTAACGGCTATAGTTTTGGTTAAATATTTGATAAGAGTCGAATTGAATGCTGTTTTCTTTTTGACTACGATTAAGGTGAGGAAGGAATTATGTTTTCAATTGATGAATAATTGAATGATTCAAATGTTTAAGTGATTTGATGATCAAGTGAATAATTTCCAAAGGTAAAGTTGACCAAAAACCAAGAATTGTTTTTTAATCTTGATAAACTAGAATTTGTTTGCTTTAGTCTAATTAGTTTAGAGCTAAAAGAATTTTAAAAATCCCCTAATTATTATTTTGTTACTTGGTTTTCCGTTAACACAAGAGAAAATATATCATTCCCTGTGGGATCGATCCTTACTCACGCTACTACATTCATAACTGTTATTAACTTGAGAGGGTTAATTTCTGTGTACGCGATAAACGCTACCACTTCATGTATACATGCATTCTTTTAATCACAACGTACTCATACTCGATCATCATATAGTCTGTTGTCACATTACAACAGCACCGTACTGTCCACCATTTCCTGTCCTCAGACAGCATCTCTCATTTCCTGATTTCTCCTACAAAATCAAATTTACTTAGCACTGTATACAGATGTAACATGCATACACTTTATTCAACATGTAGACAACATCAGATCACTATCAATATAATATATCATTTTGTCGTTCATCATACGACACAATATTGCTATCACCAACTCAAGTCAAGAATATAGTATTACTTATGTTATCGGCCTCTTGCAGTCCACATCAATACGACATCGAGTGCGTATGTTCATTGCCATCAATGGTTATCGTTCAATATCACATTTCTCGTATTCCATAGGATAAATGTAATCACAATTGTTAGCAATAACACAATTCTCCGTTACTTCATATCATAAAATACTCATGGAAGCATATAATCAACGCACCACACAAATGCTAAACTATAATCACGTAATTTAGAGTACCATTCAGTTGTCCCAACACATCTCTTGGCCCTTAAACAGCCCAAAGAGCTAAGCACTGCTCTGATACCAATAATGTAAGGACCACACGCCCTTAACCAGCTATTAGTGCATTATCACAAATAATGGTGCATACTTTTTTCCAGATTAGGGAATTCTCGTACATGCTCCAGTGACCTTAACATGCCATCTATAATTTTTGGCATTAATCCATTTAATGTTCAATTCCCAATATAGCTCAACTAGCATAAGCATGCACCTCATAAAACATTAACATGTTCTCAATTCATTATGCAATTCCCTTAATTAAATTGCATGCAAATCATAAATGAAAAGAGATATCAAGTAACTCTTATACAAATCATATACACATATCTAAATGCTCACAGACGAGCATTGAACCCATAAATGTGTATCAACTGTATAAGAAGTATTGTTCATACCAACACCGATACTCAGTTCCTAGGTATCCTCATTCAGTAGCTCAAACTCATCCCCCAAGCCAATGATGTACCTGTTCTACATGTTTCAACAGAAACAGCCCCCACATAGGGTGAGCATACCAATAGCACAATCTCAATATCATAAATTACACAATTCATAATTTACAGAATGTAAAGTCGCGAATTCAGAAAATACTTCATGTATATACCATTATCATATGTAATTTCACGTGTTGTTCATGTTCTCACAATAACCAAAATCATCAAATCCAACATCAGTTAATCATTACATTGATTAAATTCATGCTCAAACTACACATTCCATAATCAATTATAGCTGAATCGTTACAATCATGCTTTACAGAAATCAAGTATATCATAATCTCATTCTATCGTATCACATCGCTCGCTCAACAGCGGCAGTACTCTAACCTCTCGCACGCTCAACAGCGGCGACATCAGAACCAATGCTCGCTCAACAGCGACAACATCACACACCTTGCTCGCTCAACAGCGGCACCAACATAACTCACAATACATGATAATTCATCGCAACAATTATGTATACCATTCATCTAATAACAACAATAATATATTTGATCATGCTCGTACGTGACACGTACCTTATAGTCCAATAGCAAGAGCCAATCCCTGCCTTTGAGATTGTGCTATTGGATCATAATTACCACAATAAAAAATCAATTAAGGATCATAATCAGTCCGGGATTAGTACAATTAATTTTTGGGTATCACATTTTCAACCCACATTCACCCATATATGTTGACTGACAGTTATCTCCGGATCTTCTGCTATTGTTTGTGTGGGGTCCTCGTTACTTAATCCGTTATGTATCAAATCTTATACATATGTGAGTAGGAAATAAGTAATTCCAACACACTGATTAAGAATTTTACTATATCAGTTATTATAAAATTGACAAAACCCTGACATAATTTACATAATATGTACATAAGAACAACCTAAAGAAGTTTGGTGTGCGTTGACTTTGGCGATCCATCGCTCCAATTGTAGCGATCAATCGCTAGCTCGTGATTTTTTTTCTCAACTTTCTATCCAAAGGCGATTGATCCCATCTTCCATGCGATCGATCTCTTCTCAAAAAGCACGCGATCGATCGCCAAAACTTTCTGGCCAACATCGATCGATCTCTATGTTTCATGCGATCGATCGGTGCAACTAAGCGATTGATTGCTAAACACACCGCCTCTCTTATTTTTAGCCTTAAGCGATCGATCGCCGCATACGTAGCGATCGAACGTTATACTCTGTTTTTCTTAGAACATGGCGATTTTGAGCTTCTTTTCATGGTGCAACTTTTCCAACTCAATTCCTTATACTCAAACATGATAAAGGCATGTAATATTATCATATGAATAAAGTTTCTTAACTAAACACCTCAATTCATGACATGAAATCATAATTGAATTCAAGAATTTCCACTTCATATGCTTATCTTCCACCTCAACTTTTAAACCAATACATACTAAGCACATAAAGCACATATACATAACTCTTACCCACTAGAATTCACTTCTAGTTCACAAGCTTTGTGATTCCAAGATTAAGTACAAGACAAGAATGCAAGAGCAAGCAAAGGTTGGAGAGGAGCTTGTGTAGAGATTACTAGGTGCTATGTGGTGTTCTATGAGTTTGAAATCTGATTTTTGTCTTCAAATACTTCCTCCAACATGCCTTCAACATGAAACTCAAATGCATAAAACATGCAACTCACATGAATATTCAAATGCTAAACAAAATGACTCTCAGATGCCATCAAATGTCAAGCCAAATGCATGTCAATTTGTTATTCAACTACATGTAACTCTAGTTGTCTTGCTACATGTTCAACAACCATATACATCAATTCATTATTTCCCTTCTTGTTTCCAACTATGTTTACTTGCATGCACCTTATTCAATTCATCATATATTAATTACTCACACTCGGTTCCACATGTACCCAAGTCAATATCATACCTTAATTATCACATAATTAAGCCAGAACCATATCCAACATGGTCATATCAAGGCATTATAGTTTGATCAAGCGAGTTCGGGTATTTTGTGTTTGGTATTCCGTGCTCGACACTTATTTTGGGATTTTACCCAAGGAGACTGATTCATCCTATGACATCACTTCACCCCCTGAAGTAAAGCAAGACGAGTAACATCAAAGTATTGGTTTATTATCCTCGGGTAAAATCTAGGATATGCCTCTGCTCGGGGCTTTTTTCTTCTCTTTTTTTTCCGCTTAATTTCAAATGATACTTCGCAACGTTTTGTTTCCCAAGGTTAATCTGTGACCGTTCATTTGATTTTTATTCAACAGCGTTGATCTGCTAATGTTCGACTAGCCTATCCTATAAATATGCGGTCATATCCTGTCATTTTCACCTTCTGCTTCAATTCGCTTCCGAGCTAGCAATATACGAATGATTAATTTGTCTTCAAAATTTCCAAACAAACCATGCACGTCTTCCTATTCTGATAATACAGACAATTCCTTGATGAGAATGATCACCCAATATGGTACATACGTGGGGGAGAGGGCTTCCATATTTCCCCCTCTTCCTTCTTCCTCCTCGGATAGAGAGGAGACATGCAACTCTTCTGATTCTTCGGCTCTTGTTGCAAAAAATCCTTTACCGCAAGCGCACGGTAGTCAAGTTTTAGTATAAAAAGATGTCGAACCCACAGAGATTGAATAAATAGTTAAATCTAAGTATTGAATTAAAATAATCTTTGCTTTATTTAGAGAATCGAATAGTTGAGTGTTATGCGAATAATAAAAATCAATTAACTAACGATGATCAAATACTGAGTTGAAAAGAAATCAATTGGAGACGAATCTAGGAGTACGATTTCACGTGTTCATCCACTACACTTATCATTCCTTGATTTCCATGTTATGGATTTCCTAGTTTACTAGCCGAGAATTCTTATTTGTTTCTACTCCCTCTCCCGAGTGTTAAGCAGAAGTAATTATCTAACATCAATCTTGATATCCCTATCTAAGATCAATTATCAAACAATTGTAAAAGCGCAGTAATTCCTTTAACGACTTCTATGGAGTTATAGGCCTTCCGAACAATATAACTACCACGATACGAATTACTTCTTTCCTATTCACAACCCCCTCTCCCGAGTGATAGTTCACGAATATAACATCATTCAATCCATGGCAAGTAGATTAAAAGCATTAAGAACAGGAAAACATAAATAAACCATACGGAAATCCAAATACTTCAATCAATTCATAACAAGCGTAGTTTCAAAACAAGCTACATCGTCTCCTAGAAAATAAAATTAGCTCATGCTAGAAGTATTTAAACACATAGACATGTTTAAATAACCCATAAAAATTGCTAAAAGTTTAGAGATACAAAACAAATTGGACGCTATTCTTCGATCTCCGATGAACGCCGCCGTCTCGTGATGAAATCTATACTTTTTGCTCCGAGCCGTCGTCGTTATTTTCTCCTTTCTTCAACCCTAGCCTCCTTCTCTCCAAGAATGTATGTCTAAGTCTGAATCATTAATTGTGCCTTCGTCCAACCCTTTTAAAATCCGTGTGCATCAGATAAGGAAAGCCTCCAAAATTACCAAAATTCCATTGGCGTAATTACGCCTGCAAAGTGGCGTAATTACGCCTGTCGATGTGTCAAAAAACTTGGCTTCCCGCGTGATTGGCGTAATTACGCCTGAAAAACGGCGTCTTTACGCCTGAATAAAATCTCAAAGCCGTAGCTTAGGCGTAGTTACGCCTCAATACAGGCGTAATTACGCCTGTTGCTTTGATTGAAAGTGTAGATTTTTTTACTTCAATTCATCCGTTCTTTCCGCCATTTGCACCCTTTTAGTCCACAAAACATGTAATTACCTGGATTCCTGCAAAACAACACAGAACAAAACCAAAAGCGTAATTCTGATCGAAAACTAGCACTAAACCATGCAAAATAAGAAGAAATATAAGTGTATAAAATACACTTATCAGCTCTCCGGAGGGAGAATGATCAAGATGAGACCAAACACACCTTGGTTAAGCCAAGGTTCCATGGTTTGAAATCATTGAATCGAGGGTTTGCTCCAACCAACACCTCTCCCGGATGATCCAAACGGGAGATTTCCTAGGATATCTCCCTTATTGCTCCTCCCCAGAGCTCTCGCTCTCACCTTTCCCTTGAGGGTTATTCTCCTTTCTATTTGGATCAGTTTCGAGAAGGCCTTCGTTCTCCGATCCCTTCAAGTTTTTGGAAAAAAGCTAATTATTTTATCGTTCCTCTTAGTCAACTTTTCCCCAACAACTATCGGTTGATGGCTGGTTTTTTTATCGTTCATTGTTTTCTTGATTTCTCCCCAACGCCCAAACTCTTTCACTGCTTTTTCCCCTTAAATATAAAAGAGATCGGGCTTTTTATTTTTCTTCTCGGATAGAGGTTGGTTTCCTTAAGAACTACCATTCTTAGATAAAATGCTGGAAATATTTTTACTTGTTTGCTTGCCTGCCCCAACCTTGGGATTGTCACATGGTGTGGAGAGAGTCTCCCTAAGGGCCAAACCGATCAAGGGTCTCCTCGAGACAGAACCATACCTATCTATTCATCGAAAACTTGGCGACTAGTGTTACAACCGATCAAGCAGTATGAGCCTCTCCACCTTTCAATAACACTGACTATCTTGTTCGGTCTAACTCATTTGTTTTCTCTATGCATAGGAGAAAATGATGAAATCCAAGATGGCTGCCAACCTGAAGGCCAGAGCTCAAAATGGTGAAGCTTCAGGGCAGGCGTCAGGATCTACTGCTCCTTCACCCCCTTCTATCAAGAAAACCTCAACAATTCCACCTACTCCACCCATCATTGATATTATCGAGCATCCGAAGGGAGAATCGTTGGTCACTCGGCCTCGCAAAAGGGTAGCAACCGAGGGCCAGGACTCAACCTCCAAAACTCCTTCTGCCAAAAGAGCCACACCATCTACTCCCCCGTCCATCCCCCGAGCATCATCCCAACCTGCCCATGGTTGGCCGAGTAGCCTTTGGACAGCTCGGGAAAACATGCGCCCCGTTGGGGCTACTCTTCGAACGTCCCCTTTCTCAAAAAACATGACCCCAAAGTCTCTTAATCCATAGCCCAATCGATCACGAGCATAAAAAAATACATCTCACGATCGATCGGTAAAATGGCCCGATCGATCGTTCGCCTGAGCAATTTGAAAAAAAAAATAACTAGCCATCGATCGTGGGTTCTATCATCGATCGCCATGGAATCCTGAAAACTATGGAAACTTGATTTTTCCATATTGGATAGATTTTGGACCTAACCCACCAGCCTCCAACTTCTATATCTCAAAAAATAAGCCTCAATTCATTTTATTCATCATACTTTATGTGATATCCCTGAAATTGATCATGTGTTTTATGACTTTTAATGATGATTATGGTCTTATAATTATTATATGGTTGGGAAATGTATAGTATAGTTATGCGGTGGACATGAACTGGTAATACATTTCAGGGTGCATGTGGTGCATAGTGGGGGATTGGTGAATTGGCATGGTTTAATTGGGATTGAATCTGGAAAGCATTTTTAATTGATAATTGTGGAGCATTTGTTGGTTAAAGTTTTAAAATATCATGTGGGAATATTTTACTACTGCATGCTAAATGTTGGGTCATGATTTTAAATAAAACTTGCACGTAACCCCTTATTCACTCTCATTTTCCCCACCACTCTTATATCACACAATACCCTTCCCCCCCCCCCCCCCCCCCCCCCCCCCCCCCCCCCCCCCAATTTTATCCCTCAACTAGCAAGAGAGGAGGAGAAAGAGTCTCAAAGTTGTAATCTTGGTTCTTGCTAGGGATTTGAAGCTAAGTGAGCCTTCCCAGGTGGCAGCACAACGCAGGGGATAAAGTCCTGCAACCATCCCACATTTTGGAAGAAAAGTACGTAGAGAGACGTACATGCATCAAATGATAATATGTATTTTTACATACATATTGGATTATGCATTATGGTTGCATATATATTGGATGCTTGGTGCATATTATGGTGAATTATTGTTATATTCGAGTGATGATTTTAATGCTTGCCGCTGTCATTTCGAAGCGAAGAATAGAATACTTTCCGCTGTCATATCGTAGCGATGAAAGAATGTTCGTCGCTAATATGTCGAAGCGATGGTAAATGCCGCTGTCATATTGGAGTGAGGGATATTAATAACGCTGATATGTCGAAGCAAGGGGTATTAATGCCACTGTCATGTCGAAGCGAAGTGCATTAAAATACACTGTTATAACAAGAATGAGATTGGTTATGATATTGATGGAATCGGATATATGTCATGACATTTATGGAATTGTATTATAATCTATTGATTATGAATATGAGTTATGGAGCAGGGACAACCAAAGGGAGCATGTTAAATGCATTGGAATACATGAAGTATTTTGTATTAACGGTTTATGCATTTTTACATTATAATCATGTTGTGGTGAATATGATTTATTATATGTTCACGGTTTGGGGTTGTTCCTGTAGGAGCTTTTGGCCTGGAGGGCTAAGACCAGGGTTGATGTCGTGAGCTGTGTGAGGAGTGTTACTGATATTTGCCATTCTCACAGGGCATGACGTGGATTTGGGCGAGATTATTAGTGATCACATCCATGCTATTGGTAGCAGCCCACCTACCTCCGCACTACCGTTTCCATCTACCATCACTGCTTTATGCCAGAGATGCGGAGTGCAATGGGGGGAAGACGAGGAGTTAGGTGGGCTGCTAACTCCTCGTCTTAGCTGTATTTTGGGTGTGGTGTTTGTGTGCAGTTAAGCGAATTAATTGAGAACAACTTAGCAAGACAATGGCTCCAAGAAAGAAGGCAAAGCAGGCAGAGGCCTCGCAGAAGCAAAAACAGACGGAGGCCACCACTTCTGAGCCAGAGTATGACAAACAAAAGTTTGAAAATGCCACAGCAGCTGAGTTGTTTTCCAGTTATCACAAGAAACCCCTCAGTCGTGAAAGGGGCATGAGTTTAGACAAGATTGAATGTCAGGTCATAAGGGCAGTTAGGCGACGAGGTTGGTTTCAGTTTATTCAAACACCGATTGATGCTGTGGTTCCACTGGTAAGGGAACTCTACACGAATCTCCGAATTATCCCACCAGGCCACAGAGCGAATGTTTTTGTCCGAGGGAAGGATATATTTGTCGATCAGGAAACAATCAATAATATCTACCGGATGCCATTCATACATAACTGTGCGCAGCAATCCTTCCGAAAGAGTACGATCAATTATGATGAGGTACTTGCAGTTATTGGCATGCCGGGAAAAGATTGGCAGCGGAATAATAAGGGAGAGCCACAGGTGGTTCTCAAGAAGCATTTGACACCAGAGGCCCAAGCATGGTTCTCATTTGTCGCCTCACGGGTCATGCCTTCGACCCACACTTCTGAGGTGACAAAAGACAGAGCGGCCCTGGTATTTGCCATTCTCACAGGACAGGATGTGGATCTGGGTGAGATTATTAGTGATCACATCCATGAGATCGGTAGCAGCCCACCTACCTCCGCACTGCCGTTTCCATCCACTATCACT
Source organism: Haberlea rhodopensis (assembly GCA_907163345.1). NCBI lineage: Eukaryota > Viridiplantae > Streptophyta > Magnoliopsida > Lamiales > Gesneriaceae > Haberlea > Haberlea rhodopensis. The sequence continues at coordinate 6,725,671 of CAJQUN010000004.1, read as the reverse complement.
GCGTTATGTAAGAGATGCGAAGTGCAATGGGGGAAAGACGAGGAGTTACTACCACCAAAGATCCCGATTGTTGTTGATGGTCCACCGCCCCCTACAGGCCGAAGAAGAGCTGAGCCCCGACCCTAGGACACCGAACATGCTGGAGCATCATCATCCTCTGCTGCAGAGCGTACACGCATCACTTTGGACTCCCTTCACATGGATCTCCAAGACATTCACCTGGAGCAGCAGAGCATCCATAGCATGCAGTGGGACATACACATCATGCAGAGAGCATTGCAGTTGGACCATGAGCAGGTAGCTCAGCGTCAGATGGAGTTCATGCAGTACCAGAGTGCATGGAACACTGCCATGGCCCAGGGCTTCCCAGGATTCCAATTCCCGCCGGAACCATACTTCCCACCATACCAGCCACATGCACCCCACATGCTGATTACCCACCATTTCCACCATACCAGGGTGAGCAGCATCACTACCCAGTCCCCCCTCTGGAGCATGATGAGGACGACGATCAGTGACAATCGTCGTCATGGTATGTGTTTTGCCTTTACGCTTATTTGTCTTGTACATTGAGGGCAATGCACATATTAAGTTTGGGGGGGTTTGTGTATTTGTATATATTTTGTTTTTGCATGTCTGCTACTTGTTTTGTTTCTTTTCCTTGCATGACTGCAGAATTATGAGACTAATTCGTCCTTGAGCACTATACACAAAATTGTTTTTTTAGAAAATGAGTCAATACTTGAGAACTGATGAATTGGATTTGCAATGGTAATTCATGATGAAATTAATCCCCATCTAGATAGGAGTCATGAAAATGTTTAACTTGCTTGTATATATCCTTTGTTGAACTTATGTCAAAATTGAGGAATAGTTTGAGCACATTTTGAGTCATGATTGAGTGAAGTATATATTGAATATAGTGAAAATTTGTGTTAACTATGATTAGTCTTGAGCATCTTAGAAAACTCTACAATTTATTTGAAAGCACTTTGAGGCGAAATTTTATAATTAGGAACTTGACTTGGAGATGATTTAGGCGATCTTTGGACCGTTTGTGCCTTTCAAGCTTACCTTGTGTACATCATTTGTGATGACCAGGGATTATAGATGTTAATCCCGGAGTGTTAATAACCCCTAAAGTTGTTTTACGTGGCGATTTGGAGTTTAATCGTAGTGTTGGGCCTTCGGGGCTCGTCTTTTTGGGTAGTTGGGATCGTTGGATCCCGAGGTTGAGATTGTATTCTCATTTCGGTGAAAAACCTAAGAGTTGGGTTTTTAGTGTGACTCGGAATCTGGGGTGCTTTGTGTGGGCACCGGTAGGGGGTTTTGGAGTTAGAAAGAGAGTTTTTGAAAACAGATGATTTTTAATGAATCATGATGTATTTGTGGGGCTATTAGTATTTCGGGGTATTTTTGCTATAAATACCAGTTGAACCCGAGATTTTAATTATTGGAACCATTTTTCCTCACCTTGCCCGTCACTCTCTCTCCCCGCGTCTGCCCCTTCCCCGTCGCCCCCAACCCCCGCGCGCAAAAGCGCCGCGCCCGCCGCCGTCCGGCCGCCATCCGGCGCGTCCGACCCACCGTTGGCTTTGTCTCTCCGAGGCGCAGCTTCCCGCACCAGCAATTCAGAGTTCCGTCGCGAATCGCGCTTGGGTTTTCCAGAATTGCGCAGACGCCCAAAATTCTAGGGTTCTTCAATTTTGAGCGATTTTCCTTCCGATCTTCGTATGGGTAACCTTCCTTACCCCTTTTTCATGCTTCTCATGTAATTCCCTGTATTTTGGTGATGTATGGTTCGAAAATTTGCCCTAATTTCGTGAGGTTGGGGTTCGAATTTTGGGGGTTTTGGGCAGGGGGTGATGATTCTTGTTATTGATCGATTATTACATGTTTTAGATGTATTATGATGCTTAATTGGGTTCGAATTGAGATGTTAGGGTTCGAAATTTTAGAGGTGGTTCTTGAGCAATTTTCGATAATGTCTAATTCGATTTCCCTCCCTGCTTGTACCCTGCCCCAGGTCTTTTAAATGGTTAATTGTCATGGGTTGACAATATTTTGTATAAGGGTTATGGGTGTGCTTGAGCATGGGTTGCATGTTCGTAAATAATTATGAATTATTTATCGTGTTAGCGCATCGTTCCTAGGGGCATGGAACTCGAGCAAGGTTTGGCTCGGGCTTCGGAGATTTAAGGTACGTGCGACGTACAAGCATTACTTTATATTAGAGCATTTGTGAAATGCATAATGCATTTTAATTGCATTAGATGGTTGTGCGTATAGTTACATATATATGTGTTGATATAGCTATGGAACGACCAAATCTTGATATCGCCGCCACAAGCGTGCCTGACATTAGAGTAGTGTAACCTTATGAGATATATGGAGTACTGGGTGTATATGACCAATGTAGGGCATTGAGATGCCTGAGAATGATCGTGGAATCATGTATTCATTATAAGACATTTGAGATGTCTAAGTATAATGGAGAATTGGTAAAACAAATGCTAGGCATTTGAGCTATCTGTGATTGATAGCGAAGTTGATAATCAGTATTAGATATCGAGATATCTATATTTGTATGTATAATGAATTTGGAATCATTAATTATTGATATTTGAGAATCAGGCATGCGATGAGTTAATCAATGTGTTGATTTACTGATTTTTGAGATTTGATGAGTTTGATGATTGTGAGAACAGGGACAGTACACGGAATCCCGGATGAGGACGTTGCCATCCAGGGAGTATCATTTAAAATTCATTAGTATTTACTTTTGTTGTAAATTATGAATTTCATTATTGTGATTATGGGATTTTGTGTATTGGTATGCTCACCCCGTTGGGGGCTGTCTCTGTTGGGGCAGGTGAACAGGTACATCGATGGCTTTGGAGATGAGCTCGAGCTGTTGATTGGATGTACTCCCAGGATCGTGGTACCAGGGCTTGATGGAGCACGGTATCGTATATGGTACTTATATACACCTGAGGGTTATATACATATTCATGATGCTCGCATGTGAGCATGATTATACTTGTATATGGATTGTATATAAAGGCATGAGCCTTTCTCTCTTTCATTTTATGTTGCATGCAATTAGAGGTAGAATTGCTAAATGATATGAGAGTCATTGGTGTATTATGTGGGTGTTGAAACCCACTTTTGTCGTCTTATGTGTGGTGTCTTCCCTGGCTGGGAATTTACTTAGTGTTGTAGTATTCTGTTGAGTATTGTGTTTTCCCTGGCCGGGAATTATGTTATATGATATGCTGTTGTTTCGGGATAGCTCAATTTATGGGGAGACTCTGCCCAAATTTTTATAAAAGTCCACAATGTAAAAAGTGGCGTAATGGGGATGGTAATGGGCAAACTCTATGAGTCTATTTGTTGTTAGGATTTGTTGTTAGGATGATGATCTTATAACATTGCATATTAAAGAAAATTTGTGATTGACATTCATTGGTAAATCATCGTCTGAGTTTCCCGATTGATTTTTATTGAAAGCATGTGCCACACATAGTGGTTAATACACTAATCAAGGATTAAGGGCTATGGGGTCCTTACATTAGTGGTATCAGAGCAGTGGTTGCTCATTGGGGCTGTTAAGAGCCTAGGAAGTTATTGATAGCACATATTTATGCATGATGGCATTAATGTTGTACGACATAACTAATTGTTTATGTGCTTTTATGATATGAAAAGTGGTATTGCTAACCATTGTGGTTGCAGGAATCGTGTGGAACACGATAGGACGACATTAATAGTGATGTCTGGCACTCCGTGTGTTACGTGCCAAGGAATCTGATTTTTGTAAGAGAATCAGGTAAAGGGGTATTTCCGAGGTAACATGTCTTGGTATACGTATTGACTTGCAAGGGGTTGCATATATGCATTGAATGTTTGATGCATAGCATATATGGCTATTGTTGCTAACCATGATGGTTGCAGGTTACAAGAAATATGGAGTATAAAAAGGAATGATGATTATACATTCCAGGAGTCCTGTTTATCACAGTGAGAATTTTTATACTTACGTTTTACCGCTAAAAATGTGGCACAATGAGAATTTTTATACTTACGTTTTACCGCTAAAAATGTGGAGCGGGATGGGGGAGGCTCGCTTGCACATGGAGGCGGGGTATTCCATACTAAGCGAGGATGAGATACCGCTTGTATGAAGAAGCGAGGATGAGATGCCGCTTGTTGTGATGATTCATTCTTTATACCGCAAAGAATGTGGAGCGGGAGGGGGGAGGCTCGCTTGCACATGGAGGCGGGGTATGCCATACTAAGCGAGGATGAGATACCGCTTGTATGAAGAAGCGAGGATGAGATGCCGCTTGTTAGGATGATGATTCATTCCTTTGTGATGACACGGATGATAGCGGTGATGTATTCCGATGTGTCGAGGATGATGATTCATTCCTTTGTGATGACACGGATGATAGAGGTGATGTATTCCGCTGTGTCGAGGATGATGATTCATTCCTTTGTGATGACACGGATGATAGCGGTGATGTATTCCGCTGTGTCGAGGATGATGATTCATTCCTTTGTGATGACACGGATGATAGAGGTGATGTATTCCGCTGTGTCGAGGATGATGATTCATTCCTTTGTGATGACACGGATGATAGCGGTGATGTATTCCGCTGTGTCGAGGATGATGATTCATTCCTTTGTGATGACACGGATGATAGCGGTAATGTATTCCGCTGTGTCGATTGACGATGATATATCTCTTTGTGATGATTGGCGATGGTTTATACCGCCGGACACGGATGATAGCGGTGATGTATTCCGCTGTGTCGATGGTGATGATTCATTCCTTTATGATGACACGGAGGATAGCGACAGGTTTATTCCGCTATGTCAGTAATGATGATTCATCTTCTATGATGATGGGCGATGATTCATACCGCCAGACACATGTATAGCGATGAGACATTCCGCTGTGTCGGTTGATGATGGTTCACGCCGTTGAGCATATGTATATGATGATTTACGATGACTCATTCTTCTATGAGGATTGGCGATGATTCGTGCCGCCGGATATGTTGATAGCGATGCCTCTTTCCGCTATTATGTGGACGATGATTCATGCTCGGGTGTATAGCGAGGTTTCATGCCACTTATTATATGACGAGGTATCATGCCGTCGATTATATAGCGATGGATTGTGCCGCTATGTACTCAGCACAGGATTTTGCCGCCTTCGAGCGATGGGTGCTGATTACGCACTATTATTGAGTGACGGAGACAGGTATGCTGCTATCTTGTTAACGATGAAGTATGGGATATTGCTATTCTATTAGCATTATTATAGCTGGCATGCGTTGATATGCATGTTTTATTATGACTATTTTACTAGCATGATGATGGATGACATACGTTGATGTACATGGACCGTCACGAGTTGACTGGGTTGTTTAGATGTCATTGTTGACATGTATCGTCACTAGTTGACGATGCCTTAGATGCCATGAGTGGGCATGTGTCGTCATGGGATGACGACGACGATGGTGTAGGAGATGTCTTATTAGACATGCATCATCGTTACGATGAACAATGCGTTGAGTATACGTATTCAGTTGTATGATTTGGGTACCAGTGCTGAGCACAAGGTGGTGTCTACGTCACCGGTTAACGTGACCCTTATACCGAGCGGGTCGCTCGAGAAAGGGATGGACGTGCTGTACATGTGATTGTACCGCAGCATATGTTTGAGGTGATCATATTACGAGTGGTGATACCCTTGAGGTATGCTCGTTGGAATGGCCTTTTGGCCATGTGATTTGATGACAGGAGTAATCATGGAGGAAATTACTCGCTTTCTGTCGATATGACATGTGGTAGACATGGTCACACCACCCTTGAGGGTGTAAAATGAGTCCTAAAGGATTAGGATCAGGTACGTTAGGTACATAGGGACACTGGAGTGTCCAGGGCGTATCGGCATTAGAGGAACGTTGGGTACAGAACCACTACTCTATTGATTTTTTTCTTCCCACGGTATGGTATGCCGTGGCCTTTCGGGCTCGTCTTTTTGGGTAGTTGGGATCGTTGGATCCCGAGATTGAGATTGTATTCTCATTTCGGTGAAAAACCTAAGAGTTGGGTTTTTAGTGTGACTCGGAATCTGGGGTGCTTTGTGTGGGCACCGGTAGGGGGTTTTGGAGTTAGAAAGAGAGTTTTTGAAAACAGATGTTTTTTAATGAATCATGATGTATTTGTGGGGCTATTAGTATTTCGGGGTATTTTTGCTATAAATACCAATTGAACCCGAGATTTTAATTATTGGAACCATTTTTCCTCACCTTGCCCGTCACTCTCTCTCCCCGCGTCTGCCCCTTCCCCGTCGCCCCCAACCCCCGCGCGCAAAAGCGCCGCGCCCGCCGCCGTCCGGCCGCCATCCGGCGCGTCTGACCCACCGTTGGCTTCGTCTCTCAGAGGCGCAGCTTCCCGCACCAGCAATTCAGAGTTCCGTCGCGAATCGCGCTTGGGTTTTCCAGAATTGCGCAGACGCCCAAAATTCTAGGGTTCTTCAATTTTGAGCGATTTTCCTTCCGATCTTCGTATGGGTAACCTTCCTTACCCCTTTTTCATGCTTCTCGTGTAATTCCCTGTATTTTGGTGATGTATGGTTCGAAAATTTGCCCTAATTTCGTGAGGTTGGGGTTCGAATTTTGGGGGTTTTGGGCAGGGGGTGATGATTCTTGTTATTGATCGATTATTACATGTTTTAGATGTATTATGATGCTTAATTGGGTTCGAATTGAGATGTCAGGGTTCGAAATTTTAGAGGTGGTTCTTGAGCAATTTTCGATAATGTCTCATTCGATTTCCCTCCCTGCTTGTACCCTGCCCCGGGTCTTTTAAATGGTTAATTATTGTGGGTTGACAATATTTTCTATAAGGGTTATGGGTGTGCTTGAGCATGGGTTGCATGTTCGTAAATAATTGTGAATTATTTATCGTGTTAGCGCATCGTTCCTCGGGGCATGGAACTCGAGCAAGGTTTGGCTCGGACTTCGGAGATTTAAGGTACGTGCGACGTACGAGCATTACTTTATATTAGAGCATTTGTGAAATGCATAATGCATTTTAATTGCATTAAATGGTTGTGCGTATAGTTACATATATATGTGTTGATATAGCTATGGAACGACCAAATCTTGATATCGCCGCCACAAGCGTGCCTGACATTAGAGTAGTGTAACCTTATGAGATATATGGAGTACTGGGTGTATATGACCAATGTAGGGCATTGAGATGCCTGAGAATGATCGTGGAATCATGTATTCATTATAAGACATTTGAGATGTCTAAGTATAATGGAGAATTGGTAAAACAAATGCTAGGCATTTGAGCTATCTGTGATTGAAAGCGAAGTTGAGAATCAGTATTAGATATCGAGATATCTATATTTGTATGTATAATGAATTTGGAATCATTAATTATTGATATTTGAGAATCAGGCATGCGATGAGTTAATCAATGTGTTGATTTACTGATTTTTGAGATTTGATGAGTTTGAGGATTGTGAGAACAGGGACAGTACACGGAATCCCGGATGAGGACGTTGCCATCCAGGGAGTATCATTTAAAATTCATTAGTATTTACTTTTGTTGTAAATTATGAATTTCATTATTGTGATTATGGGATTTTGTGTATTGGTTTGCTCACCCCGTTGGGGGCTGTCTCTGTTGGGGCAGGTGAACAGGTACATCGATGGCTTTGGAGATGAGCTCGAGCTGTTGATGGATGTGCTCCCAGGATCGTGGTACCAGGGCTTGATGGAGCACGGTATCGTATAGGGTACTTATATACACCTGAGGGTTATATACATATTCATGATGCTCGCATGTGAGCACGATTATACTTGTATATGGATTGTATATAAAGGCATGAGCCTTTCTCTCTTTCATTTTATGTTGCATGCAATTAGAGGTAGAATTGCTAAATGATATGAGAGTCATTGGTGTATTATGTGGGTGTTGAAACCCACTTTTGTCGTCTTATGTGTGGTGTCTTCCCTGGCTGGGAATTTACTTAGTGTTGTAGTATTCTGTTGAGTATTGTGTTTTCCCTGGCCGGGAATTATGTTATATGATGTGCTGTTGTTTCGGGATAGCTCAATTTATGGGGAGACTCTGCCCAAATTTTTATAAAAGTCCACAATGTAAAAAGTGGCGTAATGGGGATGGTAATGGGCAAACTCTATGAGTCTATTTGTTGTTAGGATGATGATCTTATAACATTGCATATTAAAGAAAATTTTGTGATTGACATTCATTGGTAAATCATCGTCTGAGTTTCCCGATTGATTTTTATTGAAAGCATGTGCCACACATAGTGGTTAATACACTAATCAAGGATTAAGGGCTATGGGGTCCTTACATCATTCCTTAGTGTCCCCTCTTGAGCCTTATTGAAAAAAAAGAATGGTATATGCATTGCATATAACTTGACCCCCATTCGACATTTTTGGCCAACTCATTATACCTACCTTGGATTGAGCCTAAATGAAAAATTTTATCCGTCCCTAAGGGAGTATAATGAATCTCATTCTTTGCACTGATTAGTATATGTAGATGAGTTCATTGTGAAAAACAAAATGAACAAAAGAATGAGCAATAAGAAAAGATGTAGAGAAAAGCCTTGAAAAAATGAAAACATTCAAATAAGACCCAAAGTGGCCAAGGCTATAAAAAGTTGAAGAGAAGCTCAGTATTGTGCGAAAATTTTGAACTCGTTCTATTATACTCTCTTCTTTGTATTCATCCTACCTTTTCTTTGGAGCTGACACCAAAAGGCGTAACGCTATAAGCTTTTAAAGACCTTCTGATCCAAGTCTAGGGACTAATTACATTAGTAGAGAAGTGCTGGATAGTAAATTTGTAGAGTAATCAGAAGTAATCTTGACTCTGAGTTTTTATGGCACATTTTGATCTTAAAAGATATGTATATAACTCATGTTTGTAGCACACACGCACGTTCCGATGTTGCGATGTATTGTTTAGCTTAGGAGAAAATGCTTCCTGTTGAAGTTTGAATGATTCTTATTGATGTATAAGTGGGATTGCTGAGTTTTTACATTGAGTTGTAAAGAAGATTCTTTCAAAGTATTAAGTTTGACTCTACTTTTTGAGCTTTTTGCTTGCTCGAGGACGATCAAGTCTAAGTTTGTGGGAGTTGATAGGCTTAGATTTTAAGTGTTTTTAGCTATAATTTCTTTCCGTTTTTCGTACTTTTTCCTGGATGAAATTACGTTTTTTGGTATTTATTTGCTTATTTCAGGAGAATAGGTCGGAAATGGAAGAAATGAGCTAAAATGAAGAAAATGGGTGAAATCGAAGCGAAAAAGAGTAAAAAAAATGAAGAATATGATTTTTCAGATTTTCGATCGATCGAGATTTGTTCTCGATCGATCGATCCGGGAAGAGACTTCAGCAACGAATTTAGCAAAATGTCGATTGATCGGAAGAAAATCTCGATCGATCGATCGAGACAGTGATTTGACAAGGCTGAAGTGAACAGTGCACCGATCGATCAAAATTATTTTTCGATCGATCGAGACGCGAATTTCTGAAGATCTTATTTTCCAAAATTAACGTGATTTTCGGTGGTTTAAAGAAGGGATCTTTTCCAGATCATTCCATATGATATCAGAGCCGTTTTTCACACTAGAAGAACCCTAGCCGCCGCCAAGGAGAAGCCGAGGAGAGCCATCCTCTTCCGTTCTTCATCCAAGCTTGAGCGTACCATTTCCGGAGTGCAAGGAAGGAGCAAGAGAAGAAACTACGGTGCAACGCACGGATTCGTTCCAGCATTTATCGTATTTCTAAACTCGGATTTATTTGATTTACATTTCTAAACTACGATGGAAACGCCTTTCCGCTGCAGAACGTCATCCACCGGGAGCCAACGATGCCAGAAACGCCAGATAAAGATGGACATAGTGGGAGTGATGCCCTTGCTCCAGGAGGGGTTGAGGATATCACTCGGGGCCTCACGCAATCGGAGCGACTCCCAAGCAGATTTCAGACGGAAGATGCCGTCATGACTAAGATACCATAAGGGGATATCCTGACGATCAGATGCCACGGACGACGGGATGACAGAACAAAGCAGATCAAAATCCCAGGAGCCGTCGCGGAAGAAAGAGGAGACCGTGGCAGCTCGATCACCCCGGACGACAAGCATCGTTGACAAGGGGCAGTCAAGTGATGTGACTAGAAATAAACACATCTATTGCGCTTAATTGTCTACGATTTGGTATATTTTGATGGATAAATTGATACATATGCTACCTAATCGTATATTTGTGTAAATGTAGGGAAATGTGAAGAAATCAAGCTAAAATGATGAAAGAAGCAATAAAGTTGAAGAAAAGAGGAAAAAACCAGAATCCAAGACACATGTTGCTCCTTTCTCCTCAAATTTATGTTTGAGCCATTTTTTGGAAATGTAGTCCATAGAAAAGTTGTAGAACTTTGAGTTATCTTCGCGTGGACAGCTGATTCATCGAATTTGGAGTTCGGACGAGAAAGTTACGGCCACAATACGAAACTCGCCAGAAAAATTGATGACAGGCGTAATTACGCAATTATTAGGCGTAATTACGCCAACGCTACGGCATGTGTAGGCGTAGCTACGCCATTCTACGCGTATTTACGCCAGAAGACTTTTGGAAAGTGTAAAAACTTGATTTCTTTCCTTCCCACATGGATTCTAACCTACTCCATTAGCCTCCCTATACATATATGGACGAAAATCAGACAAAATAACCATCTAGATAGTTAGGGTAGAGTAGTTTAGGATAATTTTACAATTTTCTCTCAATTTTGTTGAAGAACGCTACAAAGATCGAAGCGAAGGCGGGATTGACACCTCAACGTGCGGAGATCGGATTAGTTTTCTTTCCCTTGTTTTTATTTATAGTTTTGTTTTAATTATGTGTAGCTAGTTTTAATTCTTGGTTGAGGAAGACAAATCCTTGGATTTTATTTATCTTGGGGAGATTCTTACGCTTTAATTATCAATTTTATTGAGTATCAAGAGTTTTTTTGATTTTTTTGATATGATTGTTGTGTTTGTTTATTGGATTGACAACCTAGTAACTTGCATGAAATCTAACGCTAAATTAGATATCAACTAAGATCCCTCTAATTTACGAAGCAACTAAGATTGATAATTGCCTGCTGTTGGTGTTATTAAATTCTTAGGAAAAACGATTGGATGATTAATTCTAACAGCTGTAGTTTTTATTGATTAGATTCATCAAACTTACTAGTTTTGAAACTATCATTGATTTAATCTTAACGGCTGTAGTTTTGGTTAAAGAATTGATAAGAGTTGAATTGAATGTTGTTTTCTATTTGACTACAATTAAGGTAAGGGAGGAATTAGATTTCCAATTGATGCATATTCAAGTACAATTGAGTCTTTTGTGAATCGATGAAATAGATGATAAAATCCAAGGTAGAGTCGACCGATACCAAGAATCGCTTTCATTAGTTTAATCTTTAGTTTTAATTTTAATTAGTATAATTCATTCACAACCCCATCTTTTATTGTTTTGATTTTGATTTTCATTAACACAAAGATTCACACCTCCTCGTGGGATCGATCCCTACTCACACTACTACATTATTGTTATCAATCTTGAAGATTGAGTGGGGTTAATTTGGGCGTACGCGATAACCGCTACCATCAAGCATCCAAGAATCATCCCAGAAAGAGATATTGCCCGAGCAATGCGCCAACGAATCGCGGCGTCAGCCCTAGAGCGATGATGTAACAAACGCCTCCAAATGGGCGAGATGGGGCCGCGAGAGTCAACTATAGAGGGATGCTGGGAGTAGCAGTATTTTCTTTGGAGGAAGTGAGCCCAGAGAGATTGCTGAATCCTGAAGTGGAACCAAAGTTTCACAGAGAAAGCGTCCACCACATCTTTCAGTCGGCGAAAGCCAAGGCCCCCTTCATCAGTAGGGAGACAGACCCTAGACCAGCGGGCCCAATACCAGCGAGATTACAATGGCCGGGAGCCCCATAGGAATTTGTTAAAAAGAAGCTCGAGCTTGTGGATGATGATGAGCGGAGGCTGAAGCACCTGAAACAGATAGATGAGCATGGAGGCGAGAACACTTTGAATAAGTGTCCTCCTACTACCCGGAGAAAGAGTGTGGGTTTCCCAACCATCCAGCCGTTGGCGAATGGCTTGCAGAAGAGGGGCAAAAAGGGACGATTTCCTATTGCCTCGATACAAGGGGACACCCAGATACTTGATATGAAGAGTGGCTTCAGAGAAGTCGGTGAGCCGAAGAAGGCGCGAGCGCTGATGCGTGGAACTCGAAGGCGGGAGAATGATCGAACTTTTAGTCAAGTTGATGCATTGGCCCGAACAATTCTCGTAAGCATGAAGGAAATCCATGAGAATCGAAATACCACGAGAAGATCCGTTAGAAAAAGGATGATGTCATCAGCATAAGCTAAATGAGAAACAGCGACATCACAACCAGAACGGTAAGAGAGGGAGGGATGAATGGAGGAAAGACGATTGAGACCACGGGACAAGTATTCCGCCCCAAGGACGAAGAGAAGAGGCGAAAGAGGGTCACCCTGACGCAGCCCACAGTTGGATTTGAAGAACCCAACAGATGAGCCATTGATATTACCCGTGAACCAGCAATTGGAGATGCAAGCATCAATCAATCGAAGGACGGTTGTGGAGAAACCTAGTCGGCACAAGATTTGAAGGAGGAAGGACCATTGAACCCGATCATAGGCCTTAGCCATATCGAGTTTCATGATGACATTCCCCCCCACGAATAGGCAAGTCCAAACTATGAACCAGTTCCTGGACCAGGAGGATATTATCGGAGATGGAACGACCCGGAACAAAGGCACTCTGGTTCGGAGAGATAATTGAGGAGGCCACAGTCGACATTCGGGAATAAAGAAGCTTGGAGATGATTTTGTTCGTAACATTACACAAGCTGATGGGACGGAATTCCGACCAAGACTGAGCCCCCTCGCATTTGGGCAGGAGGACAAGGGTTGTGGACGTGAAGCTGCGAGGCATTGGGTGACCCTGAAAGAAGTCAAGAGCAGCCTCAAAAACATCAATTTTGACAATGTCCCAACAATGCTGGAAAAAGGCCGAGGAGTACCCGTCGGGGCCAGCAACACTGTCTCGAGAAATCGAGAAAACTGCTGAACGGACCTCGTCCAAGGTTGGGGGGCACTAAGTTGAGAGTTCACATGATCTGATATGGCAGGGGTGAAGTCCGACAGATCTGGGAACTTGAGCGGAAATGGATCACCTATCAGGAGATGCTCAAAGAAAACGGACCCAGAAGCATGGATTTGGGCAGGGGTAGAGAGGCAGGTCCCCTGGTCCCAGATCCTGAAGATGTGGTTGCGGACCCGTTTCTTGCGCACCATGTTGTGAAAAAGTTTGGTGTTACGCTCACCGTCAACCAGCCAGTTGCAAGCGGCCTTTTGCTTCCAGAAGTCCTCTTCCATAGAAAGAGTACGAGCAAGGTCAGCATTGCATTTGGAGAGGTGAGTCCAATGAGCCTCGGTCGGAGAGGCTAAACAAGCAGTTTCGGCAAGCTGCACAGCCATATTGACTTCATCAAGCCGGGCATGAAGGTTGCCAAAAACATCAGAGTTCCACCACTTAAGATGGTGTTTGAGACGCTTGAGCTTGGCTGCAAGCTTAATCATACCCTGAAAAGGGCAAGGGAGAAGCCAGTTAAGGCGGACAGTTTGAAGGAAGTTGTGATGACGGGTCCACATGCTCTGGAACCTGAAAGTGGAAGGACCCCGGGCAAAGACCGGGGCAGAGATTAACAAAGGACAGTGGTCCGAGAAGGAACGCGGCAAGTGCTGAATCCGGATGGAGTTGAAGTGATCACCCCAATCACCAGAAATGAAAACCCGATCAAGCCGCTTCCAGACAGATTTGTTTGTCCAAGTGAAAGACGAACCCTCGAATCCCGCATCCAAGAGAGCAGAATCAGTAATGAAGTCATTGAAGTCATCCATGGGGGCGGGTCGACCCCCAGAAGTTCCATGACACTCAGCAGCAGAGCGCACCACATTGAAATCACCGCCAAGAAGACAAGGACCCTGGTCGGGCTTGGCCAGAAGGAGGGCCTCCCAGAGGTGGCAGCAGCGAAGATAGTCACAATGAGCATGCACAAACGAGCAAAGGACATGGGAGGGGAGAAAGGGGGCAGAGAGACGAAGGTGGACGAACTGCTCCTGATCAATGAGGCAGTCCGCCTGCAGATCCGCAGCGAGAAAGACCCATATGTCACCAAAAACATTGGCGAAAACACGGGCGAAACCAAATCTCCGGGCCATATGGGTGGGATCTAAGTCAATTTTGGGTTCAAAGAGAACCAAAATATGCACAGGATTAAACTTCACTAAAGAGCGAAGTTGTCTTTGGGATTTCCTATTACATATTCCCCTAACATTCCATATGAGGCAATGCATCAAGAAGAATTGGGTGGTGGGCTCGAAGGTTTCCGTTGTCGGCGGCGAGGGCGCTCGGTGTCGGAGTTTTTGCGCTTGAGGGCAAAGCTAGGGCTGGCAAGGGTAGGATCAGTCATAGTGAGATCCAAGCCATCACAAGAAGCAGACGACCGTAATGCAACTGAGTCACCGTCGATTCCTGTGTGGGAGGAGACGACAACAAGAGAGCGGGAAGGTTGAGAGTCAACCAAACCCTCTATCTCAGTGGAAATGGATATGACGGGGGAAGGGGGGGGGGGGGGGGGGGGGGGAGAGGGGCTGAAGATGAGAGACTGATTCAGCGTCAGACGTCCTGAACAGAGCCATTTAGAGTAGCGTCCAGGACGGGAGCCCTCTCCTGTGCCAAGATTGAGGAAGAGGAAGATGGAGCATCGAAGGAGGCTCCGGGGGCTCAAAAGAAGACTGTGGGACCATGAAGTAATGTCCTGGGGCTGAGAAGGGGGGGGGGGGGGGGGGGGGGGGGGGGGAGGACAACTGGAGGGGTCATCACAGGAAAGGAAGTGGAAACCGGTTCCTTGCCTGGACGGTGTGGAAAAGTCTGGAGGGGTCATCACAGGAAAGGAAGTGGAAACCGGTTCCTTGCCTGGACGGTGTGGAAAAGTTTCCACACTGGGGGACTCAGATGGGAGCCCAGAGGAAGTGGGCTCCACAGAAGCAGACAGGAACGAGTCTTGAGGAGGGGTCTTGGGCTTGCCACGACGCCTTGGACGGTGTCGGTAAGAGGTGGATTTGGAAGTACTAGGAAGGGAGGCAGCGGATATGGGAGGCGTAGAGCTGGGGTTGTCCAAAGAGTCTAAATAATGTAAGACAACAAATGGATTGGAGGACCCCAAAGGAGTGCAAGAAGAGGTGGAAGGGTGCATACCAGAAGAAGAAGGAGATTTGGACTGACGAACATGAGATTTGGTTTGATGGGGGGCGTGAGTGGGAGGGGGACCAGGGGCGGAAGTAACATGTGTCCGGGGGTGATCAGTAGGTCCCAAAGGTGGAGTAGGAGCAGCGGGAGGGGGCCGAGTGGGTCCAGTCTTGTTACCACTATGGTAACAGTCAGTAAGATTGTGGCCCAACATTTTACAGGCAGCACAGTAGTAAGGCACTTTTTCATAAACCACCTTAATGGTCCGACGATGAGAACCCCAACCCACCCAAATTTCATCAACGAGAGGTGCAAGAACATTCATCTCAATGCACACACGAGCAAAGGAAGCCCGTGAGAAATCAGCAGTGGGTTCATCAACTTTGATGGGTTTGCCGAGGATCTGGGCGATGGCAAAAAGGCCTTTTTTATGGAACAAGTGAAGAGGAAGGTCAGGGAAGCGAACCCACACGGGAGCTATAGGGTATTCCTCTTCATAACGGAATTCGGGAGTCCACTTAGAGAAACGGATAGCCAATTGGCCAATGAAGAGGCTGCTATGGGTCCAAAGGTTGGCATAATCCATTTCAGTGGAAAGAGTGATGGCCATATAGCCCCGAGGGAGGAACTTGAGGTTATAATTGCCAGCTAAACCCAACTTAGAGAAGGCGAGGATGATTTTATCATTAGGAACCGCAGCACGGTTCCCGGTAATCTTGCCCATCAAGGTGAACTGGAGGGGAGTGACAAAAGAAGCAATGACCTCATCCGGAAAGAGGATACCAGGTTTCCCATCAATGAATGAAGGTTGAGGAATCTCCTCCATGGAGTCAGTAATATCAAGGAAGGACTTTTTTAGAGTCCGAGGAGAATGAGGAGTGGCAATCTGGGAATATGAGGCGATAGGAAGGGGAATGCCAGAAGACAGCGGGGAGGAGGTACCTTGTCCCGGCGTGGGTGACGGAGAAGAACGGACATGAGAAGTCCGAAGGGGTGGTAAGCGAGTGGGGAACGGAGTAGGTTGTAGGGGGAAACGGAATCCGGCAGCCATAGCGAGGAGGTCCGAAAAAGAAGGTGGAATTGTGAATTGGGACGTGAGCGGTCCGGACGACGGAGAGGTGAATTGGGGCACCGTTCCGAAAATTGGCAAGGGTAAATTGCTACCCATGACCAGAGGAGATGAACAATGAACACGATTGACGAAGGGAGCGGGAATTGATTGAGAAATTGCGGGAATTTAAATATTCCCATGGATTTGTGAAATTCCTATGGGTGAGGTGGCGGTGTTACTTGCCGGAAACTCCGATGATGAAATTGGTTGGGGGGAAATGATCGATTGGATAGATGAAGTTGGAACCCCAAAGGAATTTGAGTTTGATGGAGTAATCTGATCGGAATCAGCCATAATGTCATCAGAAAAATTGCCCAACGGCGGAATTAGGGCTTGGGAAGAACAGACGGCCGATTCGAACGCTGTTCTTGGAATTGATTGAGGCGTTTGCTTCGTCGATGCATTTAATTGATTCGGTAGGAAGGAATTCGAATTATGATCAAGGGCGGATACGGAATCAGGGATTGCAATTCCAGAAGTTAGGGTTCTTGAGTTAAATTCATCCCCTTTTCGATTAACAGCAGTAGGCATGAATTCAAGCAAAGGGGAGGGGGTTAATGAAATGCTAGCAATGTGAGGGTTCGAAGTACCTTGAAATATGTTCGGAAATTGAACAGAATCCGGCGAATTAGTTGCTAACGCAGACGTAGCAGCAGCTGGCAGGTGCGTCGGAGCATTATGGCCAGGGAATTGGTCAATTGATTGTTGTAGATTGGTCGTTGGAGAGTGAGGAGTGTTTACCATAATGGTATCAACACTAACAACATCGGAATCCGGCCAGATCTGAAAATCGATAGCATTGCACACAGTGGACGAGAATTCGAACGGATCGTTGGTAGGGCAAACTAACACGGTTGGGGCTGAAACTTGCAGGGAATCATCGTCTGGAGAAGGCGAGTCGACTGGACTGGTCAGACGACGCAGGAGCTCTGGTGACACGTAGGACTCGAAAATGGCATTTGGGACTGGATTTTGGGCTGTCGAGTTGGACGGGTAAATCAACGTCGTTTTGGATGAAACTTGAGGGGGAGGGTTGACTGGATGAGGCGAGTCAGGTGGGATGGTCGGACGGCGCCGGAGCTCCGGCGGCATGGCTGGGGAAGAAAGGGCGATTATTGGGCGATTTTATGGGTTTTTTGAAAATGAGAGAAAAAATTTTGGGGGCAAATGAGGGATGGTTTTTTGGTTTGGTTTAGGGTTTAGAGTTTAGGGTTTTAGGGTTTTAGGGTTTAGGGTTTTGGGGTTAGGGTTTTGGGGTTAGGGTTTGGGGTTTAGGGTTTTGGGTTTAGGGTTTGGGGTTTAGGGTTTTGGGGTTAGGGTTTGGGGTTTGGGGTTTGGGGTTTAGGGTTTAGGGTTTTGGGGTTTAGGGTTTGGGGTTTGGGGTTTTGGGTTTCGGGTTTCAAGTTTAGGGTTTGGGGTTTGGGGTTTGGGGTTTGGGGTTTGGGGTTTCGGGTTTGGGTTTAGGGGTTAGGGTTTAGGGGTTTAGGGTTTAGGGTTAGGGGTTAGGGGTTAGGGGTTAGGGGTTAGGGGTTTAGGGTTTTTTTTTTTTTTTTTGGAAGTGGCCTAAAGCCACAAAATATATAACATGAACAAAAAGCAAAAGAGGAGGGGGACTAGACCAAAACCTCATCGAATACAGACCGAGTTTACCAAAGAAAAGAAAAGCAAGAAAAAACGTAAAGCACCACAAACACAGGTGGTGAAAGACAGTAAAACAGGACAAGACTAATATAAGAATGAATCTAACAACAGAGTGGAAACAACAGAAGACTCATGACGAAATCCAACAGGGAGCGTACCAGTCTATGAGCCATCGCACGAGGAAAGAACCAGAGAGCATGTATGGGGCAAAGGCTCCGACCCACACTCAAAACCAGCAGTGTAATCCGTGATCATGTGAGGGTGCATACACCAAGTAGACGGGTGAGACGGGTGAGAGAGGGTGTCTGGGCCCACCCTGATCCCAAGTGGCATACAGAGTGCATAGGAAGAAGAAATGCGTGTCTGAACCTACACAAACTGAAGCAGCAATAGCAAACATTCGTCACTGAAGGAGGGTGTCTGTGCCCCCCAGCCCATCCAAAATCATGCAGAAGCAATGTAGTCCAGTGAGCAAAGGTGAAGCAACACAGCGAAGCAGCAAGTATGAGGAAAAGGGTGTCTGAACCCACCCCGAGCCCAAGGCTCCGACCTACTCTCAAAACCAGCAGTGGAATCCGCGATCGGAGAGAAAGGGTGTCTGGGCCCACCCTGATCCCAAGTTGCATATCTAGCGCATGGAGGCAGAATGCGTGTCTGGTCCCACAAAAACTGAAGCAGCAGTAACAAACAGTCTTCACGAGAGGAGGGTGTCTGTGCCCACCCAGCCCCAACCGAAATCATGCAGAAGCAAAGAAGTCCAAGGAGCAAAAGTGAAGCAACACAGCGACCCAGCAGGCATGAGGAAGGGGTGTCTGAACCCACCCTGATCCCAAGTAGTATGAAACTCAAGAAAAATCCAGAAAGAGACTCTGGACCAAGCAGCCAGAAACAGCAGCAAAGGCCGCAAAAAACCCGAGAGGGAGAGAAGAGGGGGAAAAAAGAACGGAAGTTGAGACAAGCATGAAAAAGCATGCCGAGCCCAACGAAGAAAGCTAGGAAAAGAAGTTGAAAAGAGAAAAAAGAAGGAGGAGAAAGAGAAAACAAAGGAAGGAAAATGAAGAACAAAGAGAGACACAAGACAACCACTAAAAAACAAATTAGAAAGGGAGGAGGGAAAGAAAGGGGCACAGAGAGGGACACAAGAAGGGGTAGTGGTGACGAAATGAACCGATCGTCCCTGAATGAGCAAGTGTATCCTCGATAAAATGTGGTCCAGATCCCAGCTAGCATGACGAGAAGTCAGAAGCTGAAGGACAGTCTGAGAGTCTGTCTCTATCCACAGGGGGAAAAGATTCAAATCTGAGCACAACAGAATGCCTCGCCAAACCGCCAATAACTCTGCCCGAGCGTTAGAACCCATGCCGGTGAACTCAGAGAAGAAAACAACAATATGACCACAGGAATCACGGACGACTCCCCCAACAGAAGAATCCCCAGGATTGCCTCGAGAGCTGCCATCAGTGTTGAGCTTGAAGATGTGAGGTGGAGGAGACCGTGGCAGCTCGATCACCCCGGACGACAAGGGTCATGGACAAGGGGCAGTCAAGCATCTAAGAATCATCCCAGAAAGAGATATTTCCCGAGCCAATGCGCCAACGAATCACGGCGTCAGCCCTAGAGCGATGATGTAACAAACACCTCCAAATGGGCGAGATAGGGCCGCGGGAGTCAACGATAGAGGGATGATGGGAATAGCAGTATTTTCTATGGAGGAAGTGAGCCCATAGAGAGTGCTGAAGTCTGAAGTGGAACCAAAGTTTCAGAGAGAAAGCGTCCACCACATCTTTCAGCCGGCGAAAACCAAGGCCCCCTTCATCAGTAGGGAGACAGGCCCTAGACCAGCGGGCCCAATGCCAGCGAGATTGCAAAGGCCGTGAACCTCATAAGAATTTGTTAAAAAGGAGTTCCATCTTGTGGATGATGATGAGCGGAGGCTGAAGCACCTTGAACAGATAGATGGGCATGGAGGCGAGAACACTCTGGATAAGTGTCCTCCTACTACCCGGAGAAAGAGTGCGGGTTTCCCAACCATCCACCCGTAGGCGAATGGATTGCAGAAGAGGGGCAAAAAGGGACGATTTCCTATTGCCCCGATACAAGGGGACACCTAGGTACTTGATAGGAAGAGTGGCTTCAGAGAAGTCGGTGAGCCGAAGAAGGCGCGAGCGCTGACGCGCGGTACTCGAGGGCGGGAGAATGATCGAACTTTTAGTCAAGTTGACGCATTGGCCCGAACAGTTCTCATAAGCATGAAGGAATTCCATGAGTAATGAAATACCACGAGAAGATCCGTTAGAAAAAAGGATGATGTCATCCGCATAAGCTAAGTGAGAAATAACGGCATCACAACCAGAACGGTAAGAGATGGAGGGATGAATGGAGGAAAGACGATTGAGACCACGGGACAAGTATTCCGCCCCAAGGACGAAGAGAAGAGGCGAAAGAGGGTCACCCTGACGCATCCCACGGTTGGATTTGAAGAAGCCAGCAGATGAGCCATTGATATTAACTGTGAACCAGTAATTGGAGATGCAAGCATCAATCAATCGAAGGACGATTGCGGAGAAACCTAGCCGGCACAAGATTTGAAGGAGGAAGGACCATTGAACCCGATCATAGGCCTTAGCCATATCGAGTTTCATGATGACATTCCCCCCACGAATAGGCAAGTCTAAACTATGAACCAGTTCCTGGGCCAGGAGGATATTATCGGAGATGGAACGACCCGGAACAAAGGCACTCTGGTTCGGAGAGATAATACAGGAGGCCACAGTCGACATCCGGGAGTAAAGAAGCTTGGAGATGATTTTGTTCGTAACATTACACAAGCTGATGGGACGGAATTCCGACCAAGACTGAGCCCCCTCGCATTTGGGCAGGAGGACAAGGGTTGTGGACGTGAAGCTACGAGGCATCGAGTGACCCTGAAAGAAGTCAAGAGCAGCCTCAAAAACATCAAGTTGGACAATGTCCCAACAATGTTGGAAAAAGGCCGAGGAGTACCCATCGGGGCCAGCAACGCTATCGCGAGACATCGAGAAAACCGCTGAACGGACCTCGTCCAAGGTTGGGGGGGTGCTAAGTTGAGAGTTCACCTGATCTGAGATAGCAGGGGTGAAATCCGACAGATCAGGGGAATTGAGCGAAAATGGATCACCAGTCAGAAGATGCTCGAAGAAAACGGATCCAGAAGCATGGATTTGGGCAGGGGTAGGGTGGCAGGCCCCCTGGTCCCATATCCGGAAGATGTGATTGCGGACCCGTTTCTTGCGCACCATGTTGTGAAAAAGCTTGGTGTTACGCTCACCGTCAACCAACCAGTTTCAAGCAGCCTTTTGCTTCCAGAAGTCCTCTTCCATAGAAAGAGTACGAGCAAGGTCAGCATTGCATTTGGAGAGGTGAGTCCAATGAACCTCAGACGGAGAGGCTAAACAAGCAGTTTCGGCAAGCTGCATAGCAAGATTGGCTTCATCAAGCCGGGCATGAAGGTTGCCGAAAACGTCTGAATTCCACCACTTAAGATGATGTTTGAGACGCTTGAGCTTGGCCGCAAGCCTAATCATACCCTGAAATGGGCAAGGGAGAAGCCAGTTTAGGCGGACTGTTTGAAGGAAGTTGTGATGACGTGTCCACATGCTCTGGAACCGGAAATAGGAAGGACCCCGGGCGAAGACCGGGGCAGAGATGAGCAAAGGACAGTGGTCCGAGAAAGAACGCGGCAAGTGCTGAATCCGGATAGAGTCGAAGTGATCACCCCAATCACCAGAAATGAAAACCCGATCAAGCCGCTTCCAGACAGATTTGTTCATCCAAGTGAAATCGCCACCTAGAAGCCAAGGACCCTGGTCGGGCTTGGCCAGAAGGAGGGCCTCCCAGAGGGGGCGACGTCGAAGATAGTCACAATGAGAATGCACAAACGAGCAAAAGATAGGGGATGGGAGAAAGGGGGCAGAGAGACGAAGGTGGACGAACTGCTCCTGATCAATGATGCAGTCCTCCTGCAGATCCGCAGCAAGAAAGACCCATATGGCACCGGAAACATTGGCGGAAACATTGGCGAAGCCAAATCTCCGGGCCATATGGCTGGGATCTAAGTCAATTTTGGGTTCAATGAGAACCAAAACGCCGGATTAAGCTTCACTAAAGAGCAAAGTTGTCTTTGGGATTGCCTATTACCGATCCCCCTTACATTCCATATGAGGCAATGCATCAAAAGGGAGTGGGTGGTGGGCTCGAAGGTTTCCATTGCCGGCGGCGAGGGCGCTAGGTGTCGGAGTTTTTTCTCTTGAGGGCAAAGCTAGGACTGGAAAGCGTCGGATCAATCATAGTGAGATCCAAGCCATCACAAGAAGCAGATGACCGTAAAGCAATCGAGTCACAATCAATGTGTGGGTGGGAGGAGACGACAACAAGAGAGCGGGAAGGATGAGAGGCAACCAAACCCTCTATCTCAGAGGAAATGGATATGGAGGGGGAAGGGGGTGGAGAGGGGCAGAAGTGGGGAGTCTGGTTCAGCGTACAGACGTCCTGAATAGAGCCATCTAGAGTAGCATCCTGGACGGATGTCATCCCCTGTGCCCAAGAGAGAGGAAGTGGAGGCTGGAGCTTCGAAGAGGGCTCCGTGGGCTCAGATGGAGATTTCAGAACCGCGGAAGGGACTTCCTGGGGGCTGAGAAGGGGAAGACAATACAACTGTAGATGACAAGGAAGGTAGAAGAAACCGGTTCCTTGCCCGGGCGGTGTAGAAGGGGCTCGACACTTGTGGGCTCAGAAGGGAATTCAGAGGGAGTGGGCTCCACAGAAGGAGACACAAAAGGAGGCTGAGGAGGAGCCTTGGTCTTGCCACGACGTCTGGGGCGTCGCCTAGAGGAGGTGAATTTGGAAGTGGAAGGTAGTGAGGTAGCGGAAGGTGGAGGCTCAGAGCAGGGGTTGTCCAAAGTGTCAAGGTCATGTAAGACCGCAAAGGGATTGGAAGACCCCGGAGGGGGGCCAGAAAAGGTGGAGGGGTGGACTCCAAAGGAGGGAGTTTTCGACGGCCGAAGATGAGCTTTGGACTGAAGTGGGGCTGGAGTGGGAGATGGACCAGGGCCGGAGTCAGTAGGTGTCTGTTCTTTGGGTGTTTTTGGGGCGTTTTTGTGCTGCTTTTGGGTCGAATATTTCACACTTTGTGATTCGTAAATTTGTTGCCAATTGGTTCGAATTTTGGTGTTCCTTGTTTCAAAAATCTTGTTGATTTTTGGATAGATTCTTATGCTTCACATGGTCCAGCTTTTGAGTCTCCTTGGTGATGCATTATGGTTCGAATTCTTGCTGTTGGCTCACGGGTTAGGGTTCGAAAATTGGGGTTTTGGCATGTGGGGCGATTATTCATGTTGTTGATTGATTAATTCATGTTTAGATGAATTATGGTGTTTAATTGGGTTCGATTTGTGTTGTGAAGGTTCGAAAATTTGTGGGGAATTCTTGAGCAATTTTCGATATTGGTTTATTGTCGTGTGTTGACAATATTTTTTGAGGGTTATGGGTGTGCTTGAGCATGGGTTGCATGTTCGTAATTAATTGTGAATTAATTTATCGTGTTAGCACATCGTTCCTCGGAGCATGGAACTCGAGCAAGGTTTGGCTCGGACTTCGGAGATTTAAGGTACGTGCGACGTACGAGCATTTCTTTATGTGAGAGCATTTGTGAAATGCATAATGTATTTTGATTTCATCGATGGTTGTGCGCATGGCTATATTTATGTGTCGATATATATGGGGTACTGGGCCTATATGACTATTGTACGGCATTTGAGATGCCTGAGAATGATCGTGGGATCATGTACTCATTATAAGACATGTGAGATGTCTAGGTATAATGGAAAAATTGGTAAAATAAATGCTAGGCATTTGAACTATCTGTGATCGATAGCGAAATTGAGAAATCCGTATTAGATATTGAGATATCTATATTTGTATGTATAATGAACTTGGAATCATTGATTATTGATATTTGAGAATTAGGCATGCGATGAGTAAATCAATGTGTGGATTTACTGATGTTTGAGATTTGATGAGTTTGATGATTGTGAGAACAGGGACAGTACACGGAATCCCGGATGAGGACGTTGCCATCCAGGGAGTATCATTTAAATTCATTAGTATTTACTTTTGTTGTAAATTATGAATTTCATTATTATGATTATGGGATTTTGTGTATTGGTATGCTCACCCCGTTGGGGGCTGTCTCTGTTGGGGCAGGTGAACAGGTACATCGATGGCTTTGGAGTTGAGCTCGAGCTGTTGATTGGATGTACTCCCAGGATCGTGGTACCAGGGCTTGATGGAGCACGGTATCGTATAGAGTACATATATACACCCGAGGGTTATATACATATTTATAATGCTCGCATGTGAGCACGGTTATGCTTGTATATGGGTTGTATATAAAGGCATGAGCCTTTCTCTCTTTCATTCTATGTTGCATGCAATTAAGAGTAGAATTGCTAATGATATGAGAGTCATGGGTGTATTGTGTGGGTGTTGAAACCCATCTATGTTGTCTTATGTGTGGTGTCTTCCCTGGCTGGGAATTTACTTAACGTTGCTGTGTTCTGTTGAGTATGTGTTTTCCCTGGCCGGGAACTTTATATTGTGACGTGCTTTTGTTTCGGGATAGCCCAATTTATGGGGAGACTCTGCCCAAATTTTTATAAAAACCCACAATGCAAAAGTGGTGTAATGGGGTTGGTATTGGGCGAACTCGATGAGTCTATATGTTGTTAGGACGATGATCTTATAACATTGAGTATTAAAGAAATTTTGTAGTTGCCATTCAATGGTAAAGTATCATTTGAGCTTCCCGATTGACTTTTTATTGAAAGCATGTGCCACACATAGTGGTTAATACACTAAATAAGGGTTAAGGGCTTGGGGTCCTTACAGTAGGTGTCTGGGACTGATCAGAAGGGCCCGAAGGCGGAGCATGGGGTGCATGTTTGGGCCTGGTGGGTCTAGATTTGTTACCACTGTGGTAATAGTCAACAAGAGTGTG
Organism: Haberlea rhodopensis; assembly: GCA_907163345.1. Classification (NCBI taxonomy): domain Eukaryota; kingdom Viridiplantae; phylum Streptophyta; class Magnoliopsida; order Lamiales; family Gesneriaceae; genus Haberlea; species Haberlea rhodopensis. Next base: position 6,700,473 of record CAJQUN010000004.1, on the reverse strand, counting down.
GCCCAACATTTTACAGGCAGTACAGTAAAGAGGCACTTTGTCATAAACCACCTTGATGGTCCGACGATGAGAACCCCAGCCCACCCAAATTTCGTCGATGAGAGGCTCAAGGACGTTCATCTCAATACACATACGGGCAAAGGAAGCCCGCGAGAAGTCCGCTGTGGGTTCATCAATTCTAATAGGTTTGCCCAGGATTTGGCCAATGGCAAAAAGGCCCTTTTTATGGAATAGATGAAGAGGAAGGTCAGGAAAGCGTACCCATAAGGGAGCAATAGGAGATTCCTCTTCATATCGGAATTCGGGGGTCCACTTAGAGAAACGAACATCCAATTGGCCAATGAAAAGACTACTACAGGTCCAAAGGTTGGCATAGTCCATTTCAGTAGAAAGAGTGATGGCCATATATCCTCGAGGGAGGAACTTGAGATTATAATTGCCAGCTAAACCCAACTTAGAAAAGGCGAGGATGATTTTATCATTGGGAACAGAACCACGATTCCCAGAGATCTTACCCATCAAAGTGAACTGGAGGGGAGTGACAAAAGAAGCAATAACCTCATCGGGGAAGAGGATACCAGGCTTGCCATCAAGAAATGAAGGTTGAGGAATCTCCTCCATGGAGTCAGCAATATCTAGAAAAGACTTTTTGAGAGTCCGAGGAGAAGGAGGAGTGGCAACCTGGGAGTACGAGGCAACATGAGGGGGAGTTCCATAAGATGGTGGGGCAGAGGTACCTTGCCCCAGCGGTGGGGGAACGGAAGGTCGGAGAATGGAGGTCCGAATAGGGGGGTGACTGAGTGGGGCCCGGGATAAGATTTAATGGCGATCTAAAGGCGTCCACTATGTCGGGGATGTCCAAGAAACTAGGAGGAATTGGGTATTGAAACGAAGAGATTCCAGTGGACGATGAGTTAAATTGAGGCACCGAACCGAAAATTGGCACCGAGGAAGTGTTGCCCATGACCATAGGAGTTGAAAATTGCACGGGATTGAGTAGGGGGGCGGGAATTAGGTGAGAATTAAATGGAAAGGAATTTGGACCCAAAAGGGGCGAAAATCCGATGGTATTAGCGGCGGCGGAAGTCACCGGAGTGGCCGATGATGAAATTGATTGAGGGGAAATGACGGATTGGACATGAGGAACACAAATCCCAACGGAATTGAAATTTGGCGTAGGAATCTGACCGCAATCAGCCATCAAAGCATCGGAATGGGGATTTCCGGTGGCGGGAAGGAATTTGGGGAACAGACGGCCGTAGTTAACGCCGATCCTGAAATTGATTGGGGGATCGGGTTTGATGTATTGTGAAACATTAATGTTGAAGAGGGATTGAATTTAGACGCAGTAACGGCGGCGGAATCAGAGTTAGAAAAGATAGCAGTTAGGGTTTTAGAGTTAGTTTGGGGAAATGATCGGGGAACGATGTTAGATGCATTTTCAGCAACGGGGGGTTGAAAATTGGGTTGCAAATGATAAAAGCGGTCGAAGTACCTTGGTAATTCGTCGGAATTGGAGCAGAAGCCGGAGAATTTTGGCAGTTCGGACTCGCAGAGGGGCTGTAAATTCCGTCGAGGCATTCTGGCCGGATCTGGACGTGGTTGACGGAATTTGTGTGTTGGTTGTGGTCGTCTGAACTTGTGGAGGATCATTCATAGGTGCATCGCCACTAACATAGCCGGAATCTGGTCGGAAATCATCAACGTCGATAGGGGCTACAGTAGGCGTCATTGTGGTTGGACATTTGGACGGCGAAATGAACGCCGATGAAGCTGAAACTTGCATGGAATCATCGTCTGGAAGAGGCGACGCCGATACACCAGTCAAATGGACTCCGATTTGCGACTGGATTTTCTTTTTGCGTTTGGCCATGGCAAATGGACTCCGATTTTGATGAAACTTTGAGCGAAGGCTCGACTGGAGGGTGGCGAGTCTGTGGGAACAATCGGCCGGATGGTGGATGAAGAAGATGCAAAAATTAGGCGATTTTTTGGCTTTTGTAAAAAAGAGAGAAAAATTTTTGGAGGCAAATGAGGGTTGGTTTAGGGTTTAGGGTTTAGGGTTTTAGGGTTTACGGTTTAGGGTTTAGGGTTTAGGGTTTAGGGTTTAGGGTTTTAGGGTTTACGGTTTAGGGTTTAGGGGTTAGGGTTTAGGGGTTTACGGTTTGGGGTTTGGGGTTTAGGGTTTAGGGTTTAGGGTTTTTTTTTTTTTTTACCAAACCATTTATTTATTACATTAATTAAAAAACATTACAAGGAGGGGGACTAGGCCAAGACCTCCTTAGAAATGTAAAACATACTAGACTAAAAGCCAAGAACGAAATAAACCAATAACCAACTAAAATAAAAACCAAACCAAATTGAAACCTAGAAAAATACGCCCTAAGCACGATGACTCCACAGGTTGTATTTCTTAACAGATGCGTTAGTGTTCGGTGGAGGACAAGACTGAACCTCAACACCAACCTCTTCATCATCCAGACAATGTTCACCAGACTTATCATAATCTCAATCCCCTTGGAAGGTACCATACTCGATTCTGCAATGTTCCTCCTCCCAAGCTAAATAATCCTCAGAATCAAATTCATCATCCGACCAATCAGACCAAGGTTTAGGATTATAGCTTGGGGGCTTCGTAAATGAGTTAGAAGATATTGGCTGTGACTCATTCTTTGATGGTTGGGAAGGTGAAATGGATGTTGAGGAATTGGATTTGGAAGCAACCTTAAACAAACCGGATTTCTTATTATTTAAAAAACCGGATTTGATAAGAGAAGATTTTGAATTAGAACTCAAAGAAGGATTAGAAGGAATGGAAACCAAAGAATCATTGATAACACATTTAGAAGGCTCGGGAAGTTTGAGGGGAAGGCTGCCCGAAAGAAATTTGGGGCTGCCCGATGGAAATTTTGAGCTGCCCGAAGAACGTTTAGGGCTGCCCGAGACAACTACAAAGCTGCCCGAGCTGACCGGACAAAATGATGGATTGTTCAGCTCATTTGGGTCGTAATTGTCAATTAAAAGATTAAAGGATTGGCTGCCCGAATTGGGAAGAGGGTTCCCTGGGTCCAGAAAAAGATTACCCGTGTCCAAAATAGGGCTGCCCGGATTCGAAGTAGGGCTGCCAGAAAATTGGTTAGGACCTTTATGATTTGAAAGGACTTTAATTTGTATGGGCCTAGGATGAGAAGATTTAAAATTTTTAAAAGAAGGAAAAGATGAAGATCTTTTAAGATGAGGAGAGTTAGGAAAGATATCATCTTCCTTATAAGATGTGATTGAAACTTCCTTAATAATTGGGCTTTTAAAAGCAAATTTTGGTTCGAAAATATTGAGCTGGGGAGGAGAATATGTAGAGTGAATCAAACCTTGATTGTGACTAGAAGCATCCAAAGAAACAAAGCCTTGAAGACTTTTGCCTCTCACAAGACCCCCAAAATTAGAAACCAAATCTTTCCCTTTATCATCAACCAATCCCACGCCTACCATGGTGGGATCTTCAAGATTGGATTCCAACCCCACATTACTATGCAACCCTTTGGAAAATTCACCCATATCTTGGATATGAATATTCCCCAAATCAAAAGAACCATTTTCCTTAATGATAACACAATTATCAACCCTCAAAGGCCCAACCAATCCATCCAAATCTTTGCCAATATCACCCAAATCCTCAAAATTAGGCAACACTTGATTAACCAAATCATCATCAATTAACAAATGAGATTTGTTAGCCAAAACATTAGAATTCCCATGTCCCACACAATCCTCACCCAAACCACCACCCACCAAGGACGACACCTCACCACCGCCGCCGCCGACTACCCTACCAATTCCGACTTCAACGTCGGACACCCCACCACCAACGGCAAAATCAGCTTAACCTTCTCCAACAACCTTTACCAAATCCAAATCTTTCTTCAAATTTTTTTTAAGAGCCTCATTAATTTTGTTCTCCTCCAAAAGAACTTTTTTACAAACATTAATATCATGCCCAAACACCCGACATTGAGAACAATATCGAGGTAAATTTTCATAATCAACATCTTGCAAGAAAAGATCATCACCTACCAAGATATGGACTTGAGAAGGGCGAGATACAGCCATGTCGAGTTCAACACACACTCGAGCAACTGAAGGATGAGTTTTCCGCAGCGTAGCATTATCAATACAAATGGGCTTGCCAACTAATTCACTGATCGACAAAAGAACATTATAATCAAAAAAGTGAATTGGCAAATCGTGGAAATTGATCCACACCGGCACAACAGAAGGTTCAACATTGTAATCAAATGAGGGAGTCCATTTGAATACTTTCATCGGTTGGCCCGCAATCTTCCATATGCGGCATGACCAAATATGGCTATAGTCTTCCTTATCCTCCACTTGAATAAGGACAAAACCTTTCTTGAGAGCACCAATCGAGACATGACCTTTGAACGAAATAGCCGCGAAAGAATTACGGATATCATCAAGTTTAGGTTTGCGTTGGAAAAATTTTCCAAGCAAAGCAAACTCAAAAGGCTTAGCAAGATTAGAAACTTCTTCGTGGGAAAAACAAACGGTTCGAACCCCATCAACAATGATAGAGGAACGAAAAGGGACAATAGAATTAGAAGGAATGGAAACGGTAGAAAGATTAGACAAAGGCTTAAGGAGAGAAGCAAAAGAACGTTTACTAAATTTTTGGAAGGAGGGACAGATTTTGATGATGATGGAGAAACAAGCAAGGAAGGAATTTGCTTGAGGGAAGGCGACGACACCACCATGGAAGGTGGCGGCGCCGCCGAAATCAAGGGAGGAACCGACGACATTAAGGCCGCCGGAAAGAAGGCGCATGGGAGGAGGGAAAAAAAGGGAAAAAGGGAGAGAAATTTAGGAGAGAGCCTTGTTCCAATAAGGGATGAAAATGGGATTATTGGGCTTCCTAGTGCGAATCAATTCCCAAGCAGATCTGGTAGAGAAGAGACCATTAGAGCTATGTTTCCAAATTAAAAGATCAGTGGTAATCCCTCGTATAGGAACCTGAAGGATCATAGCAATAATATCAACATGAACCACTTGGAGTAACCGATGAAAATCCCACTCATAATCACCCAGAAGGCATTAACCAGGACATTCGGAGAACCAGATATAGGACAAAGCGAAGCCAAAGGACCTTGCATCAACCAAGAATCATACCAAAAGGAAACTAGACCCGAGCCTAGAGACCAACCAATACCCGGTTCAGCAATGGGACGAGTTTGAAGGAGTCTTCGCCAAGGCGGAGAAATATGACCCTTCAAATCAATAGAAGCCGGCAATGACACATCACAATATTTAGACATAAGGAACTTAGCCCATAAGGAATCCTGTGACCGGAATCTAACCCAAAGTTTGATAGAGAAAGCCTTCAATACATCCTTAAGTCTTCGAAAGCCCAGCCCACCTTCAAAGGTAGGACAGACTTCGAATTTCCAACAAAAAGCGGCGGACCCAAGTAAGTCATAGGGAAACTACCAACCAAATACCCAGTAAGCCCAGAATAGCGAGCAAAACGATTCTGAGAACAAGATGTAGCACAGTAAAAAATGCTCTTAAAAGCATCACAAGTTGCCCAGAACAAGCCTGATAATGATCCAAGAATGAAATAATCTTAGAGACAGAAGCCAGAGAGCCATTCGAGAAGATCACGATATCATCAGCATATGCTAGATGGGTAAGTCGAATTGGACAACCAGACGAATAGAACATATTGGGATGCTGAAGATACAAACTGTCAAGACCCCGAGATAAATACTCAGCAGCTAGAATAAATAATAATGGGGACAAAGGATCCCCTTGCCGAAGACCTCGATTAGATTTAAAGAACCCAGAGACCACTCCGTTCACATTCATCGAAAACCAGCAATTAGAAACACAACGGTGAACAATATCCACAATCGAATAAGAGAAGCCAAATGCCAACAAGATCCTTTCCAGAAAATCCCACTGAACTCGATCATATGCTTTAGCCATATCAAGTTTAAAAATCATATTCCCCCACGCACCCGAGCATTAATCTTATGAATGAGCTCCTGAGCTAAGAGGATGTTATCAGAAATAAGACGACCTCGAACAAACCCACTATGAGATTGAGAAATCAATTTGCCAATAAAAGAATTCAATCGGATAATGATGAGCTTGGTAATGATCTTATTGGAAATATTACACAAACTAATGGGCCGTGTTAGGATCGGGGTAGTGTTTAGAGGGGGGGGGGGGGGGGGTTGAATAAACACTAGATTCAATTTCGATTTCTTTTTCTGGTTAACTGTAAACTGTTAAGTATTACAGTTGCTTCTCAATATTGGGCAAGTCAGCAGACACTTGTTATAGTGCGGAATACGTCTACTAAACTTATGAAGAATAAAACTGAGGTAATAAAGCAATAGACAAATAACACAAGAGTTGTTTCTGGAAGTTCGAAGCACAACGCTTCTACGTCTCCCCTTCTTCCTTTGCAGGAAGGATTCACTAGAAGACTTGGTTTACACTTTTACAGTATACAACCTTCTTAGGCACTAACACACTTGGCCTAAACTCCTAGCAATCACAATCTTCTTAACTTTTGATTACAAGAGATTCTATAACACTCTTTACAGAATAAACTTTCTAGCTTCGAGTGTTTTTTGAGCAGCAGACTCCAATTGGAAATAATCTGTCATAGATTCAGTTTCACAGCTTGTCTGCTCTTTGCTGAACGTTTGGAATATCAGTAATATGATTTTCTTGTTTGATTTGAAGTATATCTCTTTGTTGAAAATTGTTCAGCCTTTCTTCATTCTCTGCTTAGACGTATTTATAGGTTTGGTTGTCCAACGGTAGCTTTTCTATATATGGAAGAGATTAGCTTTCCAAATTCATATTGTCTTCTTTCCTATTTTGTTTAAGCAACGGCTCTTTTCACTCTGACGGTAATGGTGGCGGAGATATAGCAGGGTGCGCCGCTCTGTTGTACCTTTGTCAGAGAATGTTGTACTTATTTTGTCTCGTTGCTTAGTGCTCTTACTGGAAGTTTAGACTTCTGCTGGTTTTGTTTGCTCAACTGGTCGTTCATCCTCTTATGACCAGTTGATGTCTTTGTTCAGTGGGACTATCCGGTTGATAGTTGTCCAGTAGATGTTTTGTCCAGTTGGTGACCATCCAGTTGATGTCTTGTCCAGTTGGTGGCCATCCAGTTGATGCCTATCCAGTTGGTAGCCATCCAGTTGATGTCTTGTACAGTTGACGTCTATCCAGTTGGTAGCCATCCAGTTGATGTCTTGTCCAGCTTGGTGTCTACACCCGGTAGGTGTTCATACAGTTGATCTTTATCACCCGGTAAGACTTCAATAAGCGGTAGGTGTTCATCACTCGGTAGGACTTCAATATCCAGTAGGAGTCTTTATCCAGTTGGTCTTTGACATCCGGTAGGAGTCTTTATCCAGTTGGTCTTTGACATCCGGTAGGTGTTTGTAATCACCAAAACTTAGAAATCGTTTTCCCAACAATTTCCCCCTTTTTGGTGATGTACAAATCTAGTTTTACACAATATAGCTGATACATGACAAATTTTTAAACAAGCACTGTACACCCGGAGAGCTTCGATCCACCTACTGTCAGAGAGGAAGAGCTAGATCCACCTTATTTCAGAGAGGAAGAGCTCGATCCACCTTGTTTCAGAGATGACCTAATGAGAATACTCTATCTCTGCCGGTCTACCTTGTTTCAGAGAGAAGGTCGGGAAGAGTCATATGTATATTCATCAGGCAGCTTCCATGGTTCATGGATTCACCTATCAGAATACTTTATCTCTGTCTTCCCCCTTTTTGTCATCAGCACCCAGATAACTCCTGATAGCAGTTCCTGACTGATGATGAGCATCAGAGCAGGATCCAAAACTCTGAAGCTTAATGGAGCTGGGTTAGATAAGTAATCAATCCATGAGGGGTTGATTTAGATAAGTAATAAACCCATGAATCGGAAAAGTTTTTAACAGAAAACCAAGGAATTTTGAAAGTTTTGAAATTAATCATGATGAGTGAATGTGTGTTATGTGAGCAAACAAGAGTCGCTATTTATAGAAAAAGGTTTCAATTGTTGATCAGTAAATACAAAGAAAAAGTCAACTAAAAACAGTAAATAGATAAGAGTAATTAAGAAGGAGTCAGAAAACGATACTATTTTCGCCCGAACCAATGTTTGGAATAGTCGCGTTTTTCGGTAGGCGGTTGGCACGGACTTCGAGATCTTGGTTGAGCAGTTGATCTGGACTGAGTGAGTGCTCCAGTTGCAGGGGATGAACGATCAGCTGAACTTGACGCTCGCTGGGATGAAGGAGCAGTTCTGCTGGGTTCAGGCAGTCTGCGGATTATTTGAGGAGCTGCAGGCAGGCTGTTGCATATATCTTGAATCTGAGAAGCAAATGCTGCCTGCATGGTGGCCAACTGATCGGTTAAGACTTTCTTGGCGTCTTCAATCTTCTCTATAAGAGCCAGGGATGTGGCAGCATGAAGAGATTCATTATTTTGATTAATCTGAAGACGAGCCTGGCCAATTCGAGAAAGAGTGTCTGCCATTGTGTTCTCAGCAAAAGTTTGAAGTCTGGTGACAGTAGTCGTTAAACTACTCAAGTCCCTGTAGACTTGCTGGAATTGAAAGTCCGTGTGCTGCTGATGGGTTCCTAGAATGAGAGTTGCAGTCCGCTCTTCCTGCTTAAGTTTATTGACATCGCTGGCTAGCGATGATATAGCAGTGGAGAGATTAGCTAGCTGTGCAGCAATGTTCGGTGGCTCGTCCAGAGGGTTTGTAAAGACAAAAAATCCTCTGAAAGTTCTTGAGCCATGGACGGATCCACAGGGATCATTTGAGTATCAGCAGTAGGATCAAGAGCATCGGGATGAGCATCTACAACTGCAGTGGATAGCAAACCAGTGGTTTCAACATGTGGGGCAGCTGTTGAGTCGGAAATAGTAACAGCCATAGTATCAGTTTCTTCAATTTGTGGGGCAGCCATATCAGCAGTGTCTCCAATAAGTGGTGCAGCCATATCAGCAGTGGCTTGGTCAACCGCAGCAACAGACGACTGGGTATGATCATTGGAATGTGAAGACTCACTGGGTTCATGGTTGCCAGAGGAAATGGTAACTTGCTGAACTACCGTCTGAATCACTGTGTCCACATTGGTGTGATCAACAACCATCGGTTGGGACGGTTGATCATTATGAGAGCTGGGAGCAGAAGAGAGTTCTTGAGCAGAAGAGGCTGCCTCCACGGCAGTTGATGCTATCTCTGCTCTAGTGGGAGTGGTCTCTAGGACAGTAGAAGTGACCTCCACAGTAGAGGGGACAATCTCCAAATTTGCAATAGCCATATGTAAATCCGGCTGGTCGGGGCTTGCAATATTTTAGCAGTGGAGCATGAGTGAATTCCAGTGGATATGCGAATATCATGAAGAGCGAGCTCAGCAATTTCCAGCTTGGGGCCAAGAGCATTTAGAACGGCTCTATCATGATTCGCGGTGCCTGAATCACCATTGAAGTGTTGAAGGCGGGTTTCCACAAGGGCTTGAAGTTCGCCCACATAGATCATCAGGCGAAAAACATCCCGTAGCTTCAGGCTTATCTCGGGGTCTGAGATTTGAAGATAGGCCAAGATTTGGTTCTCATCTTCCCTGGCCTGATCCAGAATAGGATCGAAATCATCAAATCGAACTTTTACTCGAGCCTTTACCCAACGATCAAAAATATCGAGCTGTGGTTGCAGTTTGGCTTCAACTGTATCAATGACCATTTGGATCTCGAAGGCAACAGGAGTGGACACTGGAGCCGTAAGAGTTTTTCCTTTGCCAGCAGGGGTGGTCTTTGGATGACAGTACGGACATAAGGACTTGGGTGTCCTAAAGCTGATAGTGCCTGGTGCTTGCTGAGAGCTCACCAGTGCTGACGGAGTGTCAACTGGAACCATTGATGGACCAGGCACCATGGCTAATGAAGCAGTTGGTTCCTCAGTTGGAGGAATTTCAGGGCTGGGTTCTCTATCAGGAATAACGTCTGTAGGTCCGGCGGAGGAGATGGTATCAGAAGCGGCAATGACCTGCTGTCGGATAGCTGAAGGAGCAGCTTTTCTTGTTCTGGGCTTCTTAGGAGGTGGAGGAGGAGGAGAAGACTCAGCGGATTCCGAGACAGTTTGTTCAGAGTCACTAATTACTTGAGTCAATCGGCGCTTTGTCACCCCAACTTCTCTGCCACTTCGTTGTCGATGAAGCTGAAGATACTTGGCAGTGATAAGTCTCCCTGGATGAAGGTTGGAGAGAGCCCCTGTCTTGATGTGTTTGCTGTCAAAAAGGCTGCTTAGCGGGAGAGCAAAACCTGATTGACCCTTGCCAGAGACTACTAGACTAGTCAGAGTTTGAAATAACACAACTGACCAGTTTATCTCCAATCCTTTGCATATTGCACTCATAACGTCAAATTTTTCAGGGGTGATCATATCAAATGATCCAACTTTACATAGAAGCCCCTTGGAGATGATGTCTGCCAGTTGTCGATAGTGACTCTTCATTAGTACTTTCCTGAAGGGAGGACGTTGAAGGCGATGAGCAGAGTCAGAAGCTGTGAGGCGCATCTCTTCTCGTAGTTCCACTGGAATAGTGGAAAAATCAGTAAGTCCGGTGGAGGGAAGGCACAGGTGTGAGGCAAATTCAGGTTGGGTGATTTTAACCAACTGTCCAGATACGGATGCCACCACGGTGTCATCAACAACCTTGGCCGTAGCAAAGAACTCGTGTAGCTCGTCCTTGTAGAATGAGGGGGCCTGGCTCAGGATTACCAAGAGTCCTGAGGTATCCAGCTTTTGAATCAGCTCCTTTGTCTCCTCATCAGATGATGTGTATATAGAATGCAAATCTATATTGACAGCATTGGTGATGAAGCTTGGTTGTACATTCTTTGACATATTGGATGAATATGAGGAAGAAACAACAGCAATCTTGTTAGAGTAGAATTTTCTGAAAGAAAAGATAGTTGCAGTGAATTGTTGGAGAAGAAGAGTAGTGAAACTAATGGCGGTTAAAATGAAAGTATATGTAACGTCGTACTGTAGATGAGCGGACACATGTATACGTGGCGATCATCTAACGATTAAAAAAAAATTTACCAAAAAAATAAAAGGTCAGGATTTAGGCGGGAGTGAAATATTTTATTTTACACAAAAGTAATTTTGAATTCCGACGTTCATTAGGTTAATAAGTAACGAGAGTTATTTTTGTCAAAGCATATTTGGTAACATCTGCTGGTGTGTAGGGTTCGACTGGTAGGAAAGCATCTACTGGATGTAGAGTCCTACTGGTATGGATACACCTACTGCAGCTGACCATTGTATTACCAGCTGAGCTTAAATAACCATGATAGGATTATAACTGAAATTCCCCCTAAATTTATGCAAATAAACTAACTGATTCCCCCTGAATTTATTACCAAAACAAAATAATCAAGAAGTAATTTCAATTAAACCAAGAATATTTCGAAAGTAAGAAAACTTAGCGTCCAATAGGGGTTTTGTGAAAATGTCTGCTGCCTGTTGTTCAGTAGAAATATACTCCAGCCGAATTTCTTTCTTCATAACATGATCTCTGATAAAATGATGACGGATGTCAATATGTTTAGTACGAGTATGAAGAACTGGATTGTATGTTATAGCAATGGCAGACGTATTATCACAAAAGATGGGAGCCTCTGTGGACTCAATTCCATAATCTCTGAGTTGTTGCTGAATCTAGAGCAATTGAGCACAGTAGCTTCCAGCAGCAAGGTACTCTACCTCGGCAGTGGAAGTTGCTATGGATGTCTGTTTCTTGCATCCCCATGTTATCAATCGATCTCCAAGGAATTGACAATACCCACTGGTGCTTTTTCTGTCAATTTTGCATCCAACGTAGTCAGCATCTGAGTATCCAATAAGATTAAAAGTTGAGTCTCTTGGATACCATAGACCAACATTCTCAGTGCCTTTCAAATATTTGAGGATCCTTTTGACAGCAGTGAAGTGCGACTGCTTGGGATTTGCTTGAAACCGGGCGCACATACACACTGCAAACATAATATCTGGTCGGCTGGCTGTCAAATATAATAGAGATCCAATAATGCATCGATACATTGTAACTTCGACTGGTATTCCTGAATTATCCAAGTCAAGTTTGGCAGATGAGCTCATTGGTGTAGCAGCAGCTGAGCTGGTACTCATTCCATATTTCTTCAGCAGCTCTTTAGTGTATTTAGACTGATTTATCAAGATTCCTTCACTAGATTGCTTGACTTGCAATCCTAAGAAAAATGATAATTCTCCCATCATGCTCATCTCAAATTGGTCCTGCATTATCTTTGAAAATCTTTCACATAATTTTGGGTTAGGACTGCCAAAAATAATGTCATCAACATATATCTGAACTAGCAGAGTATGGTCTCCCTTTGTAAATTTAAATAAAGTTTTGTCCACCGTGCCAATGGTGAAGTCATGATCAATCAAATATTTTGATAGAGTTTCATACCATGCACGGGGGGCTTGCTTCAGACCATACAAAGCTTTGTTCAGATGATAAACATAAGATGGTTGCAGATGGTTTTCAAATCCAGGAGGTTGTTCAACATATACTTCTTCCTGGAGATTGCCGTTAAGAAATGCGCTCTTAACATCTATCTGATAGACCTTAAAGTCTTTAAATGCAGCAAAGGCAAGAAATATGCGAATGGCTTCTAATCGGGCTACAGGGGCAAAGGTTTCATCAAAATCAATGCCTTCTTCCTGCCTGTATCCCTGTGCAACTAGTCTTGCTTTATTCCTAATTACTGTACCATTTCCATCTAGCTTATTTCTAAATACCCATTTAGTGCCAATAATTGTGTGATGAGATGGACGTGGAACTAAATGCCATACTTTGTTTCGCTCAAACTGATTTAGTTCTTCCTGCATTGCTTCTACCCAACTTGGGTCTAACATAGCTTCATCAATCTTTTTAGGTTCTATATGAGATATGAATGCAACATTAAGAAATTCATTAATCATTTGTCCTCTGGTGCGTAGAGGAGCAAGAGGGTTACCGATGACCTGCTCGGGTGGATGATCCTTCTTCCACCGGAGCGAAGGTCCATGAGGATTGAGTTCTTCACTTGGCTGGATATGAGTGGGCACATAAGAGGTTCTGATAGACTCATCTTTATCATTTGTTCCTTCTACTGCAGCAGGGGTAGATGCAACTGTTTCATTGGTAGCTGGCTGCAGTGCTTGTTGGCCATCAGACTCCTCTGCTTGAGCTTCAGGAACTTCTGGTTCCAAGGAGCAGTCAGTCCTGCTTCTGTAATCTATCTCATCATCAACTTTTTCATCAATATAAGTGCTTTCCAGTCGATTACTTAAATTGTTGATTTGCAGATTAGATACAGTACAGTCAGTAGGTTCATCAAATTTTACATGCACTGATTCTTCTACAGTAAGCGTTCTATTATTAAAAACTCTGAAGGCCTTATTAACTGTAGAATAGCCAAGGAATATTCCAGCATCAGATTTGGCATCAAAAGCGGTGAGATGAGTCTTTCCATTGTTGTGAATAAAACATTTGCAACCAAACACATGGAAATAGGAAATATTTGGTTTACTGCCATTCCAGATCTCATAAGGGGTTTTATTTGCTCGCTTATTAATCATTGATCTGTTCTGCGTATAACATGCTGTGTTGACAGCTTCTGCCCAAAATTTCTACGATATATCTGATTCCGCGAGCATAGTTCGCGCAGCTTCTTCAAAGTGCGGTTCCTACGCTCAGCAACTCCGTTTTGTTGAGGAGTTCTAGCAGCAGAGTATTCGTGTTTAATACCAAGGTCATCTAGATATGATTCAAGTGATTGATTGGTGAACTCAGTACCTTTATCACTGCGAATTCTATCTATCCCACACGATTTCTCATTTTGGAGTCTTTTCAGTAATTTGATCAGCTTTGGTGTAGCCTGATCTTTGCCACTTAGGAACAAGACCCATGTGAAACGAGTGTAATCATCTATTAACACTAGGGTATACTTCATTCCCCCTAGACTTGTTACTGGTATAGGACCAAACAGATCCATATGCAGCAACTCTAGGCACAGAGAAGAAGATTTACTCCCTTTGTTCTTAAAGGAGGATCTGATTTGCTTACCAAGTTGGCATGCTGCACAGATCTTGTCTTTTGAGAACTCAATTTGGGGCAGTCCAATAACTAGATCAAGTTTACGCAGACTGGCAATAGTTTTAAAATTTAAGTGACTCAACCGTTTGTGCCAAAGCCAATTTTTGGAAGAATTCAGGGCAGCTAAGCAAGTAGAGGAGATAGGCTGATTAAGATTCCAATCAATTTTATATGTGTTATCATGCCTTCTACCTACAAGTAATATACTGCCATCAGTAGATTTGATTTTGCATGAGTGCTGATTGAATTCTACGGAATGACCATTGCCACACAGTTGACTTATGCTAATCAAGTTATAGCATAGATTTTCAACTAAAAGAATATCTTTAATGATGATGTTACCGTAGATAATCTTACCCTTACCCACGGTTCTACCTTTCGCGTTATCTCCAAAAGTTATTCTGGGTCCGATGGAGTCCACCAGTTCAGACAATAAGCTCGCATTTCCTGTCATATGTCTAGAGCATCCGCTGTCCAGGAACCATTCTGAGCTCCGAACTGGATGCATTCTAGTTTCCTGCAATTAAAGCGATATAATGATTGGTACCCAATCCTACTTGGGTCCGGGTAGGATTAGTCCTTTCGGAACCCACACTTGTATGACCCTAAGTGACTTAGGTCGGTGTGTGTTCTGAAATGTGTGTGCATTTATAAATGATGGTGATGATTTTGACTGTGAAGTGTGATAATATGTGTATGCATGTGCTTTTGGTTTGTAGTTCCTGTTATTGAGCATATACCTCTTCTGGACAGGCTTACAGTTGTAGTACCAGTTGGGTGTAACCTCTCTAGCTGCTCGACCAGTTGGTTTAAGTTCATTTCTGAACTTTTGCCTCGGTTTAGCCTCTTTGAGTGGTTCTACATAACCGATACCCCTTTGCTGTGCCTGTTCCTTGATGAGTGTTGCTTTAACAGGTTCTTTAACCAGTTCATAAGGGTCATATACTGTGCTAGATCTTACAAAGTTCATTGATTGAACCTTGCTCTTTGTTATACACAGTTGAGGTTTATTACCTGATGAACTGCTTTCATTACTATTATAGCCTATGCCGGTTAAGTCACCAGCAAGCCTTATAGATTCAAGCATTTCATCCTTTCTGGTAGTGGACGCATTCCAAGTGCTAACCAGTTTGCTAAGTTTTTGGTAGGCACACTTGGCTTCATCTCTTTCTTTCACTAGGAGACTGGCTGTTTCCCTTAAGCAGTTCAACTCCCTCGATTGTTCATAATCAAGTTTGTTTTTATGCGTTTCAGTTGGGATTGAGTGCTCAGTCTTGTAGCTTTCAAAAGATTCATATAGCATTCGATACTCATTGATCATGTCCTGCAATGCATTGGTGAGTTCACTATGTGTAAATTCAGATAGGTTAGATTCGTGTACCTCATTTTCATCATTTGCCATTAAGCAGTGGACTTCCTCGTCTTCACTTTCGCTGGATGAGCTAGATAACTCCTCTGATTCTGATTCAGAATCAGCCCATTTGCTCTTGCTTTCTTCTGCCATTAAACCTTTTGATCTCTGTCCTTTTTGGATGATCTTTTGGTTTCCTTGGATTTTCTGTAATCCTTGGATCCTCTTTTGTGATCATCCTTTTTGGGTTTAGGACAGTCCGCAATGAAGTGCCCTGGTTTGAGGCAGTTGAAGCATACTCGCTCTTCTTCTGCTTAATTTCCTTTGGAACTCTGCCTTCGAGGATATGATTGATAAGATCTCTGGTTCTTCTTCATGAATTTCCCAAATTTCTTTACGAACATTGCCATAGCATCATTACACATCTTTTCTGGAGTCATTTCTGTAGAAGTAGGCAGAGACTCCGATGCAGTGAGAGCTTTGGTTGGTTGACTGGTATTTGATTCATCTTCAACCCGAATACCTAATTCGAATTCATAGGCTTTTAAATCAGCAAACAGATCATGTAGATCTATCTTGTTGATGTCCTTCGATTCTCTCATAGCAATGGTCTTGACATCCCATTCTCTTGGGAGACCTCTCATTACTTTGAGAGTGACTTCTCTGTTGGGTAACTCCTTACCCAGACTCCTCAGTTCATTAATTATTTCAGTCACTCTTTCATCATACTCGTTGAGAGTTTCTCCATTCATCATCTTGATATGCTCAAACTTTTGTAGAGCCACAGTAAGCTTGTTTTCTTTGGTTTGATAATTTCCTTCACAGAGTTGGGCAATCTTCTCCCAGATTTCTTTGGCTGTTGAGCACATTTTTTTTTGTTGAACATATTTTTGTCCAAAGTTTTGAACAGAATGTCCTTAGCAACGTTGTCCAGATTTGCCTTTTTCTTATCTTCGTTTGACCATTGAGATCTTTCTTTTTCTACCATTTGTGGATCACCACTTGTGATGGAAGCAGCTGTATTGATTTTCATGATCTTCAACGGTCCTTCAGTGATTACATACCACATATCATCATCTTGAGCACTTAGATGTGCTTGCATACGGATTCTCCAGTCATCATATTCGTCTTTCTTGAACATTGGAATCTTGCTGAATGAGGCCATCAGTTTTTGGCAATTGGTAATTTCTCAAGATTGAGAAGACCTGGGCTCTGATACCACTTGTTAGGATCGGGGTAGTGTTTAGAAGGGGGGGGGGGGGGGGGGTTGAATAAACACTAGATTCAATTTCGATTTCCTTTTCTGGTTAACTGTAAACTGTTAAGTATTACAGTTGTTTCTCAATATTGGGCAAGTCAGCAGACACTTGTTATAGTGCGGAATACGTCTACTGAACTTGTGAGGAATAAAACTGAGGTAATAAAGCAATAGACAAATAACACAAGAGTTGTTTCTGGAAGTTCAAAGCACAACGCTTCTACGTCTCCCCTTCTTCCTTTGCAGGAAGGATTCACTAGAAGACTTGGTTTACACTTTTACAGTATACAACCTTCTTAGGCACTAACACACTTGGCCTAAACTCCTAGCAATCACAATCTTCTTAACTTTTGATTACAAGAGATTCTATAACACTCTTTACAGAATAAACTTTCTAGCTTCGAGTGTTTTTTGAGCAGCAGACTTCAATTGGAAATAATCTGTCACAGATTCAGTTTCACAGCTTGTCTGCTCTTTGCTGAACGTTTGGAATATCAGTAATATGATTTTCTTGTTTGATTTGAAGTATATCTCTTTGTTGAAAATTGTTCAGCCTTTCTTCATTCTCTGCTTGGACGTATTTATAGGTTTGGTTGTCCAACGGTAGCTTTTCTGTATATGGAAGAGATTAGCTTTCCAAATTCATATTGTCTTCTTTCCTATTTTGTTTAAGCAACGACTCTTTTCACTCTGACGGTAATGGTGGCGGAGATATAGCAGGGTGCACCGCTCTGTTGTACCTTTGTCAGAGAATGTTGTACTTATTTTGTCTCGTTGCTTAGTGCTCTTACTGAAAGTTTAGACTTCTGCTGGTTTTGTTTGCTCAACTGGTCGTTCATCCTCTTATGACCAGTTGATGTCTTTTTTCAGTGGGACTATCCGATTGATAGTTGTCCAGTAGATGTTTTGTCCAGTTGGTGACCATCCAGTTGATGTCTTGTCCAGTTGGTGGCCATCCAGTTGATGCCTATCCAGTTGGTAGCCATCCAGTTGATGTCTTGTCCAGTTGACGTCTATCCAGTTGGTAGCCATCCAGTTTGTCTTGTCCAGTTGACGTCTATCCAGTTGGTAGCCATCCAGTTTGTCTTGTCCAGTTGGTAGCCATCCAGTTGATGTCTTGTCCAGCCGGTTGGTGTCTACACCCGGTAGGTGTTCATACAGTTGATCTTTATCACCCGGTAAGACTTCAATAAGCGGGTAGGTGTTCATCACTCGGTAGGACTTCAATATCCAGTAGGAGTCTTTATCCAGTTGGTCTTTGACATCTATGAGTCTTTATCCAGTTGGTCTTTGACATCCGGTAGGAGTCTTTATCCAGTTGGTCTTTGACATCCGGTAGGTGTTTGTAATCACCAAAACTTAGAAATCGTTTTCCCAACAGGCCGGAAATCTTTCCATTGTTGAGCATTATCAGTTTTAGGAATAAGAACAAGCGTAGTAGCAGTAAAACTCCGAGGAATAGGAGAACCATTGAAGAAATCGAGAACAGCCTCATAAACATCCTGAGCAATAATGTCCCAACAAGATTTATAAAAAACACCAGAATAACCATCAGGACCAGCTGCACTATCTGATTTCAAAGAGAAAACAACAGCACGAACCTCTTCAAGAGTAGGAATGCTACCAATAAACTGATTATCATCCATAGTAACCAAAGAAGGAATACATTCCAAATGAGGCCAATTAAGGACAGAACTCTCACCCATTAACAACTCTTCAAAAAACTTAACTCCAGATTCTTGAATCAATAAAGGAGTCTCTAGACAATTACCCTCATCCCAAATGCGAAAGATCTTGTTCTTAGACCGTTTCTTGTTCACCATATTATGAAATAATTTAGTATTTCTCTCACCTTCCACCATCCAATCTGAAGAAGCCTTTTGTTTCCAAAAAAATTCTTCCATATTCAACACATCATTGAGATTCATTTGACAATTAGACATGGAAACTTTATGGCCATCAGTGGGATCAAAATCATAAGCTGATTGAGCCTCAGCAAAACATCTCTCTGCCACTTTAATATTGTCAAAAATATCTCCAAAAACCTCATGATTCCACCATTTTAAATGGTTCTTCAAACGTTTTAATTTTTCACCAAGTTTAAGCATACCAGAAGAAGAGCATGGATTGAACCAGTTAAGCCTCACCGTTTGAAGAAACCCCGCATGTTTAACCCACATATGTTGAAATCGAAATGAGAACGTAGGTTTAGGGAGGAAAGGAGCTGATATAAACAAAGGACAATGGTCCGAATTATTCCGACTAAGATGCTCAACTTTAAAAGCATTAAATACACCACTCCAAGCCGAGGATAACAACACACGATCCAAACGTTTCCAAACACATCCATTCGTCCAAGTAAAACGATCACCAACATAACAAGCATCAATAACCCCGACATCCGAGATAAAATCATTGAAATCAGACATTGCACCAGTACGGGGAGGCAACCCAGGGGAATGATCATCCAACGAAGCAATACAATTAAAGTCACCCCCAATAATCCAAGGACAATCAATATGTGGTTTAATCGAAGTAAGAGCATCCCAAAGACATAATCTCATATTTCGATCACAACTAGCATACACAAATGAAACATACAAAGAACAAGGAAAAGATTGGGAATCCAACTTAACATGCAGCATCTGGACATGATCTAAGATAACCTCCACTTGAACAGAGTAATCAGAGAAAAACCAAATTTTACCAGATATGTTCGAAATAACCTGGTGAAATCCAAATTTTCGAGCCATCAAAGGATCCTTAAGGGGAATGAAAGGTTCCAAAATAGCCATGAAGTTTAGCTTAAGAGATTTTCTTAAGTATAGAAGGCTCAAATGAGATTTTTTGTTACCGATCCCTCGAATATTCCAAATTAAACCTTTCATTGAGAAGAAGAGGAGATGGATTGCTGCTTGGCTTGACTACGAGTGAGACGAGAAGTCTGTTTATCACCAATAGGATGAGGGGGAACCTCCTCTAAAGAAGGAGTAACCTTCGAACCAAGATCTTTGAGGTTACTCGGAATTGACAAGTTCTTAGCTAATATAGGAGAATCAACAAGCTCAGTAGAAGGATCAATGGGAACAGTAATGAGCTTAGATTCCAACACATTGTTATGTAATCCACTCAAAACATTTGAAGGACCAAAAGAGCTCCCCAAATTTAAATCAATAGCACCAGGGAATTTCAAAGGGGGAGTAATATCCACAACATCCTCGACAACCATATGATGAATATGAGAATCATCTAAGACCAAAACATCATGAGGATGCTTGTCTAAATTCGATGCATTACCCAACAAATGAGAATTCGAAACCTCATTGGACGAACATGTAGCAGATGAACTAGATAAGAAATTAGAGACTTCCTTATTGAGATTACACAACTAATCATTGATTAAGGCCGGTTGAGAATTTAGAGCAGAACCACAAGCCAACTTTTGAATCGAACTATTAATGGAGTCCGTAAAGTTCTTGTTTAAATCATCAAAAATTAAAGGATCAAATCGGTTTGAAATATCATTGCCATTACAAGATAGAGATTTAGAACCAATATCAACATGCTTCCCAGATGATAAACTTTTGGAATTAAAAGACAATTTTTCAAGAGAAGGAGAGACACCAACCTTCTCAAATCTGCCAATTGATGCTGAATTCGATTGTGATCCTTTGTTAAAATTCCGCAATTGATCATTCCCGTGAGGACCGAAGTATATTCCAGTAGCATCACGTTCGGTTGAAGATTCATGCACCATAACAGCCTCGGCCTTGGACGAAGAAACATGGTTCTCCAACACTCGATCTCGAAGATGTTCTTCAGTAAGATGATTATTATCATTAATAGGCTGTGCTGGCACTTCACCACGTTTGGAATTAATGACAGTCCGAAGATCAGGAGGCAGCGGCGCTGAAGCATTCGGCCGTCTCTTTGGCCAAGTAGGTTTAGGGTTTGCACCATTAGCGTAGCATTCCAATACCGAATGACCAACATGATTGCAATCTTTGCAATATTTTGGAACATTTTCATACACAATCCGCTGTTCTAAAACCAAATCACCAATACCAATACATATCTTCTCAACCAACGGCTGCATGAGATCAATTTCAATGCAAACCCTAGACAAAGTGAGACGAGACCCATTCGAAGTGGCTTCATCCATTTTTAATGGTTTACCAATAGCATGGGCCACCGAATACAACCTTTTACGATTGAAAAGGGCGATTGGAAGATCGGGGAGACGGATCCAGACAGGAACGATCGAAGCTTCCTTGGAATAAGAAAATTGTGGCGTCCACTTCATAATGCGAAGGAGATGGCCATGAATATACCAACGGCCCTTGATCCAAAGCCGAGCCATTTCTTCTTCATTTTTTAAATCGATGAACACATAACCAGGTTTGAGGAATTGTAAATTATAATCACCCGATAATCCCATTCGATGAAAAGCATCCACTACAAGATCCTTTTTTGGCCAAGTACCCCGAAAATTTACCAACCAAAGCATATTGGAATTCATGTTCCATCTCCAAAACCTCATCTTTCGAAAAGAAAATACCTGGAATATTCTTGTAGAATTCGACTTTCTTTGGTTGAGGAAACATCTCATTGCCATCATTGGAAAGGAAGCTTTTACGTAAGGTGCGAGGAGAGGCGGGTTTAAAAAGCTTGGCAAACGATCGAGGACCATCTGCAGCAGCGGCGGCGGCGGAGGCGACGACTGGAGATGGATCTGAAGGCGGCGGCCGTGCATGGCTTGATGAAGGAGGCGGGTTGGTCATTAGGGTTTGGCGAGAGCATTTATTAGTTGTTATATTTTGTATTTTTTTTAAAATAATATTGTAGAAAAAAAAAATTAAATGGTTTATTTGTGTAATACTGTTAAAATTTTAAAAGGGTTTAGGGTTTTCGGGTTTAGGGTTTGGGGTTTAGGGTTTAGGGTTTGGGGTTTGGGGGTTCGGGTTTAGGGTTTGGGGGTTCGGGTTTAGGGTTTAGGGTTTAGGGTTTAGGGTTTAGGGTTTTTGGTTTTTTTTTTTTTATTAAGGCCGCCAGTGTCGTGGCGGGGGGTTAGGCAGACCCCTACCCGTTTATTAATAAAGAAAGGAAAACATGAGAGGGGGACTATACCAAGACCTCTCGAGAAAAATCATTACAAAAATTTCACTTTTAAGCGTAAATAAGGAACTCCTAGTCGATCAAGAGTACAAAGACCACGACATTTAGTGTCTAACAGAGCTTCAGAAACCAACTGATAACCTCTATCGTCATAGGCAAGATTAGCCAAATAATCAGCAACTGAATTACCTTCTCGCGCAATATGAGAGATAAAAATGGAATTCTCCAGCATAAAAACCAAAGGATGAGAACCGGAACCATTTCCCGAACATGACCATTGGATCTCCAATCATCATCAATTTTCCAAGAATGAATGTCCAAGGGAGATAAAACTCCAAAAACACGACCAAAATGTTGCCAAACCACCACCGCAATTGGCCCATGAAAGAAGACATGATCCAAAGTTTCTTCAACCTCACAACATTGACATTTAGAAGCCAAGGAAATACCTTTCCCCTTCAATACCTCATCTAAAGGAAGTTTACGGCGAAAAAACCTGCAGCAAAAAAATGAGATCGTGGGAGTAATGGCCTTAAACCAGCAGGGAATAAATAAATGATTAGGACTTCTATGAGGACGAACCAATTCCCAAGCAGATCTTTAGAAAAAAGACCATTAGAACTATGTTTCCAAATCAAACAATCAGTAGCAATACCTCTGATAGGAACTTCAAGAATCTGAAGAAGAAGATCATTAGGAACCACTTGCATCAATTTAGAAATATCCCACGCATTATTCTCCCAGAAAAAATTAACAGGCACACAAGAAGGCCCAGCAATGGGACAAAGCAAAGCCAATGGACCATTCAGCAACCAAGAGTCATACCAGAAAGAAACAAGACCTGTTCCAAGTAACCAACCAATTCCAGGTTCTGCAATCGAACGAGTATACAAAAGTCTACGCCATGTAGGAGAAATGGTCCCCTTCAAAGGAATTGATGCAGATGGAAGTAAAGCACAATACTTGGCCTGTAAAAACTTCGCCCATAAAGATTCCTGAAGGCGAAAACGAACCCAAAGTTTAATAGAGAATGCCTTCATCACATCTTTAAGTCTTCTGAACCCCAGACCACCTTCAATGGTAGGAAAACAGATATCATTCCAAGAAATCCAATGAATTTTATGACTAGAGGATCGAGAACCCCATAAGAACTTTGCACAGATCATCTCCAACTGATGTAAGATAGATCCAGGCGGTTGAAGGACCTGAAAAAGATATAATGGCAAGGAGCTCAATACACTTTTGATCAACACCATTCTACTGCCTGGAGATAAAACAGAATATTCCCAGCCTTGAAGACGGCTACGAGCTTTAAGAATTAAAGCTTGAAAATAGATAGCCTTCGAATTACCCACAAAAAGAGGAGCTCCCAAGTAATTCATTGGGAAGGAGCCAAGAGAAAAACCAGTAATACCACAATAACGAGCCACACGAGAGGAAGAACATGAGGAAGCACAAAAGAAACTGCTTTTATGAGGATTCACAGATTGTCCAGAACAAGCCTCATAGTGATCAAGATATGCTTTAATCTTACAAACCGTAGGCAAGGAACCATTAGAAAAGATCATGATATCATCAGCATAAGCTAAATGAGAAATACGCATGGGACAACCCGACGAGTAGAACATGCTCGGATGTTGAAGAAATAATCTGTCTAAGCCACGAGAGAGGTACTCAGCTGCAATAATAAATAATAATGGGGACAAAGGATCACCCTGACGAAGACCTCGATTGGATTTAAAGAATCCTGAAAGCACACCATTCACATTCACAGAGAACCAACAGTTAGATACACAACGATGAATTAAATCAGCAACCAAAGGAGAAAATCCAAAAGCCAACAGAACCCTTTCCAGAAAATCCCAACGGACTCTATCATATGCCTTAGCCATATCAAGTTTAAAAATCATATTACCCCCACGAACAGGAGCATTAATCTTGTGAGTGAGCTCCTGAGCTAACAAAATATTATCCGAAATCAGCCTCCCACGAACAAAACCACTCTGAGATTGGGAAATAATTTTAGCAAGGAAAGAATTCAACCGAATCGTGATGAGCTTCGTAATAATCTTGTTGGAGACATTACACAAACTTATAGGACGAAAGTCTTTCCATTGTTGGGCATTATCAGATATCGGAATAAGGACAATCGTAGTAGCCGTAAAACTACGAGGCAATGGAGAACCATTGAAAAAATCAATGACAGCCTCAAACACATCTTGAGCAATAATATCCCAACAGGACTTGTAAAAAAGAGCAGAAAATCCATCAGGCCCAGCTGCACTATCTGATTTTAAGGAAAAAACCACTTCCTTAACCTCCTCAAGGATAGAAACCATCCCAAGACACTGATTATCCCCATCATTGATAATCAACGGAATACAATCCAACTGAGGCCAATTTAAAACCGTGTTCTCACCCACTAAAAGATCTTCAAAATACTTAGCACCAGATTCTTGGATCAAGATAGGCATCTGAAGACAATTGCCATCATCCCAAATTCTAAAAATCTTATTCTTAGCACGTTTCTTATTCACCATATTATGAAACAATCGTGCTTCTGTGATATCACTCGTTAAAGTAACATTAATTAAATAATATTACTATTATTATTATTATTATATTTATTTATTGTAATTATCATGTATATTCTTATTATTTAATTATTATTATTAATATAATAATTTATAATTTTGCACAATATTTGGGTCAATAAATTCCTTAAAAATTGAGCTATTACAATCTCCATACATTCTAAAAAGTTTCGTCCTCGAAACTTGTATTGCATTTTACATCTGGATATTTAGGGTTTAGGGTTTAGGGTTTTTTTTTTTTTTTTTTAAAAAGTGGCCTGTAGCCACACAATACATAAAATAATGACAAAATACAAAAGAGGAGGGGGACTAGGCCAAAACCTCCTCGAGTACAGACCGAGTCTACCAAATATAAGGACAGCAAGAAAACGCAAGTAAAGCACCACAAACACAGGTGGTGAAATTCAGCAAAAACAGGACAAGTCTAGAAATGCAAAGTTCCTAACAAAATAGAGTAAATAGCAAATGACTCTCGACGTGATCCAACAAGAAGCGTACCAGACGATGAACCAACCAGAGAGCATGTATGGGGGAAAGGCTCCGACCCATACTCAAAACAAGCAGTGAATCCGTGATCATGAGATGGAGCATACACCAAGTAGACGGTGAGAGATGGTGTCTGGGCCCACCCTGATCCCAAGTGGCATACAGAGCGCATAGGAAGACAGAATGCGTGCCTGAACCAACACAAACTGAAGCAGTAGAAGTAAACAGTCGACACTAAAGGAGGGTGTCTGTGCCCACCCGGTTTAGGGTTTAGGTTTTAGGGTTTAGGGTTTAGGGTTTAGGGTTTAGGGTTAGGTTTATGGTTTT